>JAYKKI010000014.1:40055000-41255000 GCA_039881145.1 Druceiella hillmani
TGTTTTTATGTAAAATATTTTATAGTTTGGAACAAAATTTATTTTATTATTTAAAAAAATCACTCCGTTAAGAATATATATAAGCAACCAAAAACATTATTTTAAATTACACTACTATTTTTTCACTTTTCCATGTTAGCGAAACCGCAGGAAAAAAGTAGCACCCAATATGCCTCGGCGGAACTTGGTTCGGTTCAATTTCAGTAATATTTAGTCAGTTTGCAATTAAACATCATATTAAAATGAACAAACAAGTAGTTAAACTACCAAATTAGATCACGCAAAAGTTGTTCGGCTATATAAAATATCGAAAAGAATCGTTCGCCAACTACAAGCCTTTGGGATAAAAAGTAATATTCGGTGAAATTGAATGGTCGAAATTTCCACTTGACTAGAGTACCGGAAAAAAATCACTTCCAGTGACGTCTGGCGTACTTCCGTTCTTTTTAATGTTACTTTGTTTACATAAGACACAAAAGGTTTAAAATGTATTGTAAATTCCTAAAACGTTTATCAATACATCAAATTATGGTGTTTATGAACTCAAACTTTTTGCACATTTTTTGTATTTAAAATTTTCAAACTTCTGCTTTTAACTTTCTAATACCATAAAAATTACTATCTCATTATTTTCCAACTCTGTTATCACTTAATAGTTAAAATCATTACTTAATAGTCAGAATCCGTTTAAATTTAAGATTTTATGATAAAGAGTATTCTTATAATTTATTTACCTCCGTTCGGTGGTCAAAGGGTTCAAAGCCTAATAGAGTTTTTTCAAGTGCAATATTATTATGAACTTATTTAAAAATGACGCGCAAACTTGCGCTATTTCACATATATATTAAACAAGGAAAAATTCGGTCTTAGAAACATTTAATCATAAATATAGACAGGACATGTATTTTAGCTGAAATCCTTGCCTGGCCGTAATTAAGTTATTATTTCGTTACAAGTAATAGGTTCAGATCACATAATAGTTCATATTTTCAATATAATCGTACTCGTGGTATTTGTAATTAAGTTTAATGATATGCGTGAATAAAAACAGTTCCGGAACATTTTATAAAATTTGCTGCACGTGCATTCATAAATTTCTATTTTAGAGGCCACTTATTTAAAATTGCAGCGCAATGGTTTTTCTACGTACATAACTAGAAAAGTAAGCTCCGTAATATAAATATAACTCAAATAAATAAAAGAAACATTTCAGGCTATCAAACTTTCTCTTAAATCAAAAATTTTTTTGAAACCGCAGAAAAAAAATTTGCTTAAGTAATTCCAATCGAATATGAAACAACGAGATTTCCTTGTTCCAAATAAAAGTAATACAAAATTACGTCACATACTAAAAGATACTAAGTGCCGTTATTTACATTTACAAGAATTTAATTTTATTTACTTTTAAGTTCATGTTTACATTTTATGCAAAAAAATTATAATTATCACAATGGGAAAGTCATGGAAAACATTGTGGAGAATGTGTTGGTTTCACAATATTGAACCTGTTGAATACGTTTAACAAATCCTTATCAATTATCAACCTTTCCGATACTCGAATTTACTACCTTACTTTAACTTTTCTCATTTTATTCTTAGATATTTCAATTAGATTCGTTTTTATTGTGGTCATTAGGTGTTTAAACTCTCCACATAATTTATAAGTTTTCCTGCATTGCCTCACGATTTATTTTTAAAAATTATATAAATTCGAACTCATGAATAATAAACAATAACTTACAGATTTACTCAAACTTTTTTGACCTATTTCTTATCTGCAATATTAACTTTTATCTGTGTTAAATCTGTAAACACTCATTTTAAATATACACAAATTTCCAAAATCTGCTTCTGCTTTTTTGAATTCTGAAAATATTAATTCTCAAAATCAAAAAAATATACAAACATTTTAAAAATCTTCTTCTGCTTTTTTGAAGTCTGAAAATAAAAATTAAACCTGAATTATGATTTCTTGTTAAACAATGGTCAACTTAATAAGCTTGAAGAGTATGACTTATAAGAAAATTGGTCTAATTCATATTTTTGAACACAAATTATACAGGTCATAAGAAAATTCCTTTTGAAAGTAAAAAATCGTCTAATTGAGAAAAATTATGTTCGTTGCGCTCGTGGGGCTGGTTACCATTTACTCTTATTAATTATTATTTTTGGTTACCATTTATTCTTATTAATTAATTATATAATCATTTATTCTTATTGTTACGTAATTTCTCGCTGTATCGGATCTTTAAAAGACCAAAATTACGTATTTAAAATAAATTTACCAAAATACTACATTCTCACAAAAAACTAAATATCGGGAACAATGTCTCATAAAAATAGTCGCAATTAACTCATCCAAATTGAAGAAAAAACTAAATATCGGGAACAATGTATCATAAAATTAGACACAATTAAATCATCTAAATTGAAGAAAAAACTAAATATCGGCAACAATGTCTCATAAAAATAGTCACAATTAACTCATCCAAATTGAAGAAAAAATCAAATATCGGGAACAACGTCTCATAAAAATAGTCACGAAACCAACAGTTAAGAGACTAACTTGGTAAAAAAAAATAAACAATATTGACACTATAACCAAAAAAAGGATAGCAATGGGGTTGTAATTTTTATACACGTGCATGTCTTCTTTAACATTTTGGTTCCGAGATTGCCAGTGACATTTAAATATATGGAAAACAAAAGCATTTCTTGACTAGGGCCAAATGTTTGATTTGTTCGGCCATGTTTCAGTATTCGCTTAATACTGAATACCTGCAATTCGTTTAGAAATTAGGATGTTTTGATATAAATTCAAATACATATTTATTTTAAAAAATTGAACATTGTTTCAAAAACAAATTGTGTTTATAATTTATTATTGTAATTTTCACCCTTTAAGATTTATTTAATCTTAAAATAAAATAATACCAAAAATAATTAAAAATATGGAAACCCAAAAATACCGTTCTTTTCTAACTTACAAGGCAGAATTCTGTTTTTCCACAATCATCATCTTTTATTAGATGCCATTTCGGATTTAGATTTTATTTAAGGCACATTGCTTTCTCCAAAGATAAATTTTGCTACAAGATTCACTAGACACTATACCCGGTTTGCTGCCGAGCGAACAAAAACTTTTATTTAATTTTATGTGTCTGTGAAATAAGGAACAATTCCGTTTGCAACGATATTCGGCACACTTGATCTGATTGCTTTTTTATAACTACCATCTGTTCACATTTTATTCGTTACGGCTCTATGACTGTTGGTTTTGTAGCATGACAAGGTCTTGGAGTGAAATATACAGCTGGACTTTTTCTCTTTTATATTTTGCTGAATATATTTTGCTAAATAAGCCAGAATCCGGAAGTCGAATCTCCGGTATTCACTTTCGGATCGAATAAACTATTTGTTGCAACTTTAATTTTAACAAAAAACAAAAAATACAGAAATAATAAGCATGAAATTTATTCGGTTCGAAACTAATAAACTTTCTATAGTTTTTATAGAAATAAAGTTTGAATTCAAATACGGTGAGATTTATCTACACTTAAAATAAATTGTTAAATATGTGCCGATAAATATCACACACATAACCTAACCACAAGCTCCACAAGCTTTTGGAGGAGTACAAAGAGGACCAACAAACATATGTAAATATAGATATACATATTCAGATACTTCGATGTGACTCATGTTTACCTGCTATCACTTTTCGCTAAAACATTCGTTTTTCCTAATTGTCATGGACCCGTTTTTTTATTAATGCAATACTTTCTGATGAAAGTAAAAAAAGGATGAAAGTATTAGTGATGTTAAAATTAGATTATTGTGTATACTATAGAATGAAGTGCATAAAAATGTACGTGATAGAATTGAGAGTAAAGTTATTTGAGTGAATAAGATAATAAACAAAAATTTAATTACGAACGTACGGAAAGGAATATTCAGACGGTTTGACCCCTTATAATGGAGGAATAAAAACAATTAAAAATATGTATATATTGAAGATTAGTAGGAAAATAAAAACTTCTCTGTTGTGTTCGTTTTGATTTTGTATCGTTCTTTACAATAAGAAACTTTAAAATACTAATACAATGCCTTAGTTTCGGTATACAACTTCGACTTCTGTTAACTATCTGCGGTGAGTGTATATACTCTTCGCTTATATGGTTCATAACATGGTTCGTATAATGCCAATTAAATAGTATATATCTGCACCATTGGCTAAAATAATTATAATGTGCGCAATTAAATGAAACTACGTGATGTAGTATTATTTCTACTATCTTTAATTTCTTTACCACGACCTAGGTTTCGTTGTATTACAACATCTTCAGGTGGGATATTAGCAAAGATCTTTGCTAATATCCCACCTGAAGATGTTGTAATACAACGAAACCTAGGTCGTGGTAAAGAAATTAAAGATAGTAGAAATAATACTACATCACGTAGTTTCATTTAATTGCGAATAATGAATTTCTACAAAATTAAAGCCAAATATATTCAATATTCAAATTATAATGTGAATGGAAAAGCGATTTTAAAGTGATTTACAACTTGTAATACTGAGTTTCTCAGTGGAGTTTCCCATTTGAAAATCCAGTTTGAAAAGTTATAAATAGTGTTAAACCTAAGAAGTTTTATACAAAAAATATCGTATAATTAATAACCTGGAAATTCTTTATGAAATATTTCTAATACTTTGCAAAATTATTTATGGACATCAAATTCTTATCATGTCTGTTTGTTTCTTTATTACTAGACAAGTACTGCATCTATTTTAGTAAAAATTTTGTTAACATAAACTCAAAGTTAGATTGGGTAATATAAACTTTAAGGTAGTTTTAACATGAAGCTGAAATAGAATATTCTCACACGGGCGCATTTGTTGTTTTTTTTGCAAGAAACTATACCCTTTCCTTCAGATAGTCGAGTCTCTACTCGACTCACAAAAAATGTTAGATGTTCTTAAACTATAATTTGCAGTTAGTTAAATAAATAAATGAAACTTATTCATATACATTTTACTCATATTTACCTCGAAAGCCGTTAAAAAATTGAAAATGACTCTTAATATTTTATAATAAAAATTTTAATAAAATTGTTATCGATAATTGATTTTAATTACATAAAAGTAATTCGTTTTTTTAGGTGAATTTCTTATAATTTTTTTCATGTCATCAATTTGTGAAAGGACTCATTTTTTATTACCATTAGGTTTATCAAAGTGACATTATCATATTGCATATTAGAAAACATTTTACGGACACAAGTTATATTGCAAGCGGACATTTAAAACTTCAATTTCCAACAGTCAACACAAAGTTTCAGAATTGTGTATTTTTTTTTTCACAAACTTTGAATGCGTAAGTTCTTATATTTTGTAACTATTGAAGAATATTTTAGTAAATTTATAAATAATCCTAATGTTACTATAAAATATATAAATCACCTTGATGTTAATTCCCTCCATTTATTTACTAAATAAGATAGTTTCCAATCCCCTCCGTAAATAATTATTAAAATTAATATTAAATGAAGGTCATCGCACTTCGAGTTAAATTGAAATAATTACCCATAACACTGGCAAAAGAAAATAAAGATATACCCTGTAAGTAACATTACTTCTAATTTTGCTATGAGAAATATGAAAACTGCCGAATATATTCAGACATAATTCCGATTTATAGGCATATAAAACCGGCTCCTTCGCGTTTCTGTGATTCGTATTCCCTGAAAGCCTTTTGATTTATACCAATGAAGCGAAAGGTTGCGATGAAATAAATTTACGTTAGATACAATTGCACTCGAGCTGTCCAAATAACCGTTGTGTACGATTATAGAGAAGGATCTATTGTGTTGAATGAATCTAAATCTCGAAGTGTTTAAATACGTGTCAGCAATAGACAATAAATAAGAGTACTAATAACAGATTACCTTATAAAAGTTACAACTTTTTTTGAAATGCTAAAAGAACTTTCTACGTAGATGCTTTTATTAACAAGAAAACACCCTCGATAGATGTATTTCTGCAATAGTAATTATAATAACACAGGCTATTCTGTAATTTATTCATAAACTAAATAATATCGAAGTGTTTATTCAAGTTTAGTGAAAGATAATCTTAAAATATTTATATTAAATTTCTAAAATTATTTTCTTACTGTTATTATTATTATTATTTATTATTAAAAGTATTGACACTTGAGAAAAAGCCTTGAGCAAAAGAAAATTTTTGTTTATTTTTTACATTGTAAGAAAATTGAAAATTTTTTTAAATTATTTCTTTGGTATTTACCAAGTTTAGTGATAAACCTCTGAACTTTTTGACATTCCATTATGTACACCTTCACTTAATTTCCGATCCAGTGAGTGGAAGCAACAATGATGGAACGTTAATACACAGTAAAGTTTGCATTGTATAACCTCACATAATAACAACAATTGAATTTATTACCCTCACTAAAATACTGGTATATTGTATAACTCTCGGAAATATAATAAAACCTACACTGCACCCCTGCAATAAATTCACTAACATAAACAATGGAAAAACCCGCACAAACCAGGCTTCCGCTATTGTATTTGAAACATATAAATGCTGTTGGATGTTCCTAAGAGTTAATCTTTGCCAATATCCCACCTAAAGATGTTGTAATACAACGAAACCTAGGTCGCGGTAATGAAATTAAAGAAAGTAGAAATAATACTACATCACGTAGTTTCATTTAATTATGAATAATGAATTTCTGCAAAATTAACGCCAAATATATTCAAAATATTATAAATTAAGAAGGTACATAGCAAGAATATTAGACGAAATATTATAATAATCCATATTATTAACTTCACATGTCATGTCTGATAAAATGCGATTGAAGTTTTAAAAAAAAGGTCTTTAAAAGAAGTTACAAAAATTAATTTTAATTTTTAAATCCTCGATCGTAAAATTGTGAACAAACATTTGTGAGTGATATTCAGATCAAAAGTATAAAATTAATTTTCCAATCATTTTCACATGGTCGGTTTAATGTATAACCTTTATGCAGTCAAAAAGTAATTTATTTGTTATTAAATTATAGGCAATACAACTATGATTTAGAAAATGCATATGATTTAGATATTCAATATACATATTATATAAAACTGTGCAAGTGCGTGTCGGAATACGCGCAAGGTAGGGATCTATGGTTGTCTACATCTTTTAAATTGTTGGCGCGAGTTAACCAAAATAATTTGATTGAAAATTTGAATAAAATTCTAAAATTTAGAATTATTTCAAATATTAAGTCCATGGTTTAAAAATTAGGAGGAAGGGAAGTGACCTTTATATCCGCCATCCCCTTGATTCAAGAATAATCCAAGAAGAGATTATAGGCTAAACTATGACTGGGTAACTGACAAAAATCTGTTTTAAAAAAAATATCCATACGTATTTTTCGAGATATAAACACAAATTGGTATAAATCGTTCCTCTGGGTCGACGTTTTGGTTGCAAAGACTACAAATTAAGTCTGACTTTTTATTTTTCACTGATGGATATAGATGAGTAAGATGATATTACGATAAATGTCATGCTTTAGAAAAAAAATAAAAGCGCTCTTTAAGATTTCGTAACATTCGTCACATAAATTTGACTGTTCATGCTGTAAAAAAAATATGCTACTCAAAACTGGCAACTTATCTCAAAAATTTTCGCATGTAAAGCAGAAATTGCGGTAATAGAAACTCATTACTTTTAACTGCGATCTATGGCTGGGTAAATGACAAAGAATATTTCCATTAATGGCTCCAACATTTACGGTTTAGAGCTACGAAAATGTGGAGCTTTGAGCTTTGATATTGGACGACTGGGCTTGACCGGGTTATAAACGGCGTAATGATTCATAGAATTTAATGTGATTTTTTGTGTATGCTTACTAATATGACGCGTTGAGTTAAAATGGAAAATAACGTAAATGTTTGTGTGATAACGTGTGTTATAAAACTTTTATTCAACCCTTTTCGTAAAACTTTGTGGTTGTTTCGTAAAGTTGCAATAACAAATTTTATTTTAGTATACGTAATGACTTTTCAAATGATACGAGATGTTTATCAAGTTGAAATATGATAATTTTCGTTGCCGTTTAGAATTTAAAAGCATGTTAGTAACATTTGGTTAATATTATTTTTCTTAAATATGTGTAGACTCGTATTTATGAATAAAATTTTTCTCGACTTTTCTATATATTTCTTATATTTTGTTACTTTTAGATACTCTAAGGATAAGGGAAAGATACTTGGTACGGCGGAGAGGTCGTTGGTAGATTAAATTAGTCTCTGAGCCTGACCTTTCTCTGAGCCACTGAAGGGTTTAGCTTTCTTCCTTAAAGGTTTGAACACGTAGCTTCTGTCAAGTACAAGATTTTACTGTTACTTAATAACCAAGGAAGCTGAATGCTTATCTGTCAATCATAAGCATTTTTCTTAAAGATAATTCGAAATATTAAGTTGGAATTTGACGCAGTTTTAAATTGGTTAGAATAGTAGTAATTAATAGTCAATTATAAATGTTAGATATAAGAAGTTGAATGTCAATTCTAGACCAATAACTTTTACCGGATCACTCACTTTTGAGAGTCAGTAGGGAGTGTAAAAATGTTCTTTTTGCAAATATATAAGCTATAAACAGTCACTCCCCAAGACCTCAATAACTATTGGAGAAAAAATTTAAATAAATCCAGAAATATGAGTGATAAGGTTTATTTTATGAAAAAAACTAACCGGCATCGTTTTTCTTGGGATAATTTTCTATACTAAATAATTAAATTACTGAAATTCAAATTACGATTAATGCAATACTGACAACAAAAAAACTTTTCCCTATAACTCGCAATACTCCGTACTAAAATATGCCATGAAGAGAAATTAGTTAGGCTCTTATTGACATTTAAGGGTACACAATATTTCTAAAAACTATTTATAAATATTAATTTTTCATGACGCAAGTACATTGCCTGTTTTATATAAAATTTGGTGCATATTTTTAAAATAATGACTATCATCTCTATAGTTACAAACTTGGCGAAAGCTTTCAAAATCTTCATTGAGAAATTTCCGATATAAGTTGTTACGTTATATTACGTTTACATTTTTACATTATTTGTGTGTCAAGGATTATTGGTTATAGACGGAACTATTTATCATCGGAACTGGCTGTATGTCGAATGACATTCGGATATAAAAGAGTTTTAAATGAATATAAACAATATATGTTTGTATCGCGTCTAGATTCTATGTCTTTTTAGAGAACATTTGTAATAATAACCTGAAGAAAGGGTCTGCTCATGAATAGTTGTTTTTACTTTTATGCTGTGGAATGAAAATTGTAGTTTTATTCAGGTGTATTAAATTAATCAATTTGAAGCATTATTTTATTTCGTTCATGAAATTAATGTTACAAATTATTATAATATTTCTAATCTTGGCCAATTGTTTTGTAGAATTTTATTAACTTAATCGTTTCCTGATCATTATTTTTCTATGATGCTATTTGTCAACCCATAGTAGCTAGGGTAGAGATACTCAGGAATCGTCACGAAGAAAGCAGGTTTTCAAAGATTAATTAATCCATAAATATTTTATTAGTGTATTCAATTTGATTAATATACTTCTTGAGGTGTAAAAATTACACATGCATGTTACAAAATATCAAAATTTAAATATGTACAAACGTATAAGCCTAAATATTAGGTTAAATTAACAAAAGTTATCCTTTACCAAAAAAAAATTGGTCACCTGAAACCCAAAAACCTTATTTTGTATGTCTGATGGCTTACGTTGCCACGACGCTTGTAACAATAACGTAAACGACGATTGTAAATAATTACGAATAATGGTTCCGATTTTAAACTTTTGAAGTACAGAATTTTGAAAGGAAATTAATTGTAAAATAACGAGTGAAAAACAAACTTTTTTAGGATGAATGTTCGACTATACTTACATGTATATCTATGTTTTTATTCCCTAATATAACTTGATCGGCTTGACAGATTATTAAACGTGGTGTGACATTGAAATCATCCTAGATTCACAATTGCTATTGCATACATGGTTACTTGTCATCGTATGCAGTGAACATTGCAGAGCTGCGAGCGACCGATCGATTCGGGAGATCAAGTACATAGAAATACAGATTATGTTACTTATTAGATTTGTACAGACTAATATTACGCAGAGTACATATTTTTCAAATGATACTGGAATAAGTACGAAGAAGTGAATGAATAAAAATATTTGAAATAAAAAATAACAAAAAAAACTCACTGTACGATTAACTACAAAGGGAACTTTTATCGATTTTAAGGGATCCGATTATCAGTAATCCGCATAATTCGATTTTTGGTTGCCAAATATTGCTAGCAAAGTACTGCCTAAAAAAATGAGAGTGCCAAATGAACTTATGTCTTTTCTTTCAGTTTATTTTACAATCGAGATTTTCCTTTTAAAATATTTTTTTTTAATTTTCAAAGTATTCTCAATAAATGTGAAAGGCTAAGTTTAAGTACTTCACTGCCAACTACCAATGAAAGAATGAGTTGTGAATTGAGATTACCGATGCAAATAAAATCCGTTATTAGAGATAATAATGACAATTTTAAATTTCCCAGAGCCTACCTAAAAATTATTTTTTAAAAAATATCATTGGCTTTTAAGAATTTCCTTAACTATTTCTTGTTCAACTATATTTTAAGACGATAAACGTGCTATTAATTTCCATTAAAATTAGTTATGCCTTTGGAATCAAAATTAAACAATTCGCGTTAAACATAAGTAATCTTTAAAAGCAACAAAACGCCAAGGACAAAAATTTCCTGGTAATCAATACTATTAACAAAATTGTAACAGAGTGAATTTTCTCATGACAAATTATTTATAAGTAGTCAGTAAACCTGTTGTTAGAATTCGTGTCTATCTGTCTTTATGTTAATTTATTCGTCAATCCCACAAGACCAACAAGGAAAAAAATTCCAATAAGTTTTATTATTCCAAATCCCACCCGAATGACACCGTGGGGCATAGCTAATAAGTTAATAAGATAAATAACCGCGTTCGGTATTCGGTATATATTATATTTTTGCGGAATATTTTCTATCAGTCGTTTAGAAAAAAGAAAAACAGAACATGACTTATATAAATCTTAAAATTAAGGGACAAACAATATTCAAATTATTAATATTTTATGAGTAGACTAACTTTGCTCGGCTCTGTCCGGACAAATATCGAACCATAACTATTGATATATAGATGGTTTCGTAATATTTTGTCCGCTTCCTGTATAATGCTAACTTACGGTTTAGTAAATTTTCATGTTTCTAACATTTCCATAAAATATTTCATCCTTTGGGTTTAAATTACCTTTATTATAGATAAATAATTTATTTTTCAATAACAATATATATTATGTGCGAATATATGTATATGTATATATAAATCAATTTCAAAAGCGCCATTAAAGTTTAGCGTTTACCTTGAAGTTTTGCCGAACAGAGTAAGTAGACTTTGCATCAAAAACGATTAATCCGGATTTCACTTTGCTTGCTCTTAACCATGTAGAGGTTTAAGTATTAAGGCGTAACCACCCATTTGATGATAATACAAATATTAATAATTTTATAACGGATCTGAAAATTCGTTGGAAATATTTGAATTTACGTGTAAATATTATAGCTGAATATTGCTATAATGTATATATTAAGATAAATCGCAAACATATTTTGCAAATGGAAATATACGTGTTAATAAGATAACCTTGTTATAGAACAAAAATTAGAATTAATTTCAAAGATGATTGATGCAAATGAAAGAAGTTGGTGACTGAAATCAGATTAAATTGGGTAATTATTTTTATTAACTTCATAAATTTTACTTACACCGTGTATCAGAAACTTACCTTAAGTTAAAATGCAATACAATAGTGTATCGCGGGGCACAGGGCCGTGCACACGTTTCCACTAAATTAAAATGTAATTTTTTTACCATTTAACCTTTTTATTCGATGGGTTGCGAGAAAAATTTTAGGATAATGAATAAATTTTTTTTGAAGAATAATTAAAGTTTTTAAATAATTATAGTATGGTTTATTGGAACATTCCATTTTATTCGCGTACATATATTTTACTTTATGGGATGGATTGTTTAACCACAAGCCCGTTAGAAAGAGAAACACAATATTTCCATTATTATAGCGTAAGAAAATACTCGAAGTTTTGTTTTCTTGAGTCACAGCTCTCTAATTGGATTCTTCAGTAACGAGCAGTTTTTCTTTTCTCTCTGTTTTATTCCTCCGTTTATTTCTTTGAAACGAACTGTTCACTGCAACTGTTATTCCCAGAGGCTCCTCATAAAAATTCTCACAATAATTTTGTCTTTAATTTCCATGCAATATCTACAAAAAAATAGACTTTCGACTACGGAAAAGAACAACATAATTGTGAAACATATTTTTCATCATATGGTTTTTAAATTTAACCTGTATGGATAGATAAAAGCGACCAAAAGCTTTTAAAGTTTGTTTCGCACACTTTCGGGGTCGCATAGTTTTTCAAATTTGTATTCTATCAGATCGTATTTTTCGTTGTTCAGATAGTAAATGCAACTGAAAGCGCTATACAAAGTTCCAAATTAAAATTGGTCTCGATTCTAGATGAATGACACGTTATTTTAAAATGACTAGTCAATGTTTTAGAAAATTATAGACAATCCCCCTGCTTATCAAGGCAGAGTCAACTATAATGATAAATGTAAACTCAATGCGAATATTAGTCATCCAACATTATTCTCTTGAATTTTGGCCCTTACAAAAAAAACATTTCACTCTTTAGAAAAATTTTGAACCTCAAAAGAACTGATATTTGTTACCACATTGGAACATAAGAATTCTGTATCGAAAATTAAACGCTTTCGTTATAGATAGCCGATTATATAAGTAAGTATTAATATTTTATTTTTCAAATTTAATTTGTGCAAAACTTTAACCTTCCAATTAAAAGTTGTTTTTTGAAAATTATTCACTTACATTGTATTTTTTAGTAATAAATAAAGAATCAAAGGGCTTTTTTCTCACCGGCCAAATTCTAAAATTTGGTTAAATAATAAAGTAATACTTTAGTATAGTCAATTTTGAAACGCAAGTTTAAATGTTTAAAGCAAATTACCGAGTAGTATAAATTACGATGGAGCAACTATGCTGGTACTCAGGAAACTCAATTTAAAACTTACCACAATGATTCCTTTGTTAAAAGAGACAGAAACCCTAACAAAGTGAGTACGTTAACGTGGGAAAATATTCACGAACTAGGAACGTCGTCATTTTCTAGGAAATCATTTGATACCAATATTCTATCATTTAACACTCAGATCACGTTGAGTTACGTCTAACACTCATCGGTTGAAAATTATTTCGAGTAAATAAAGAGAATTCGCTTTCATGTTTTAATATTGCCGCGATGGGTATGGATGGGGTAGAGAGCGCATATTTGGACTGGAATCTCTTTGATATATCGACGAATTATTTAGAAGGGTTACCTAAAGCGTTACTTTATATATAATGCACGAAAAAAGTTTCTAAAAAAATTTCATTTTACTCATTTTCTTGATTACGTGAGTTAGCAATTTTTTTTGTTTTTGTTTTCGCAAATAGACCGTAGAATAAGTATGACAATGTTTGATATGCTGGAAATCACAGCATGTAATAACAATAGAAAATATAAAACTGTTATGGAAAATTTCACTTTTACAAATCATTGTAATCATACATGAAAAATAAAAAAATTAAACAATTGAATTATAAAATTGGGGTAATTAAAAAAATATATATCTTTTGGATTATTATAAGATTTGTGTCAATACTATAGAAATATTGTCGAGCTGGTTTTTATTAAAAAGTTGTCATATTTATTTAAGGATGATTTATATATACATTAAATGTTTTCGGTAATATCCACATTTATCGTCAAAGTTGTGTAAAAGTAATGTTTGGGAATGGATTTTATGTACAAATTATATTCAGGAATCTCCACAAAGAAATAATAGTAGAACACTTCCATAATAAACTATTCAGAAAAATTAAAAGAGCAACCGGAAATTTTGAATTTTTTTTGATGATGTATAGCTATAATTTCAGGAAAATAGTTTGAAATTAAAAATCCTGCAAAATTTCATATTAAAACGTAAAATTTGTGAGAAGTTTATTTTTTTAAATTTTAAAATCTTACAGTAAATAAAACGTAATTTTCTCATAAAATCCTTTGATTATATATATATATATATATGTATATATATATATATATATATATATATATATATATATATATATATATATATATTATAGTGTCAGACATTAACTTTGGTTTCAAAGAATTTAGACTGCACGATGCAGAAATCAATTTAACATGCATTAGGACTCTCTAATATCAAATATGGAAAAATACCTTGGGTTTAACAAATAAATCTGTGGTAAAATCATTAGTCATTGCGCAGAGAATATTAATATTAGTGGTTACAAAACACCAAGAACATATTTAAGTAGCTTACTTTTTGCTCACTCTACAGTTCTTGATATTCGACAAATTAATATTAAAATTTTACCCACGAAACTTCATAAGACCAAGCAGTAAAAATATTGAAAACAGTTGAATAAACTTTGAGTTTCCTAATCTGTTCCGATCCATAGCAAGCCGCGAATTGACAAATAAACAACCATACGGTAGTAGTCACCCAATCCTTAGTATGAGGGCTAGATGCAAATTATTACCATCTGACAAATAGATACAATACATATTCTATGAACCTAAATTATATATGAAGTAAATTCTATGGACCTAAATTATACTAAATTATACAATAAAGTAATGTTATATTCTCGAAACACATTTTAATTCAAAGTAGCTAAGGGCTCAATTTACTTCACTAAACTTATTTATATTTTATTCATTTTCTTCTATTTAAATTTACAACTTTGTTTAGCTGTTTAGCATTTCATTCAGGTACCAGAGATTGCTTTTGCGTTTTGCAAATCTTTTGTCTCTTTTTTTTCTACTCCAGTCGAATCTTTACGCAATAAGAATTTTTCATTTTATCACCAGGACTCCATTTGCCATTAGCATATCTAAAGACTCCATATCTGCCGTTGATTTCAGGTCGAGAAAGAAGATTTTGAACGCAACAATTTCTTAAGCGCGAGTTACCGACTTATTACCAAATTTATATTCAAATGCGATCGCCGTTAACACGTGGTGCAAGTATGAAGGTCAATATAATGGAACGTGCAGAATCTTTCTTTTTATATCATTAAATATAACTTTTAACATTTTGCTCTGTTTTCGGAATATATTTGCCATCGTGCTCAATTTCACCCGAGGTGAAATAAGTTTATCTTTGTGTCAGTTTTAAAACATTTGAGGAACTAATCAAGGTAATGAGTGAGTAAAAAACAAAACTATTAAACTTTAGCACTTCATTTCAGATTGTTAATTATCATAGTAATCGGAGTATCCAACAGAAATAACTATTTTATATCAATATATGTTTTAATTGGAAAATAAATATACAATGTATTCCGTTGAAATTTCCAAGAGATATATCTGCCTACTGGTCTGCTAATTTCTGGTTGATAACGTGTTGATAGATATTGGTTAAGGATGGTGAAGGATGTATATTAGCAGGTTTTTAAACTAGGTATTTTTACAAGTATTCTGTGTATTTCATCTCAAGTCTTTGAGTAGAAAATTACTAACAGCAGGTCTTGATTATTTGCACTACTGACTACGCCTTTAGATAGTTTGCAGTTCGAGTTAATAAAGAATTTTACTGATATTTTAATTATTATTCTTTGCTTGGTTCTGTTCTCGGTACACTTACTTTCATTTAATTTATATGTATATAACAAATGTAATAAATAAATAATGCATTAGAAATTTGTGACATCACTTTATATTTCCTCCGTTACATTGGGAAATAAAGTAGACAAGGCACATGAATAATATTGACAATTAATTGTGTATACATTACGCCACAATGGGATGATTTTTATTTAGTGATTAATTGACTTGTAAAATAATTTATTTCAAATTGTTGAAATTTAGTTAAATGCGATTTATAATATAATTTTAGCAAATAGGTTGGTATCGCTTATATTACAAAGGATTTTTTGCCGAGTAATAATAGTATTGGAAAGAGGTAAATCAACTTTAAGTTTCCTAATCCGTTAGGATCCATACCAAGCCGCGAATTGATACGAGTATTGAGAAATAAATTTGACGTGTCTGGTTAATATTTGGCTCCGAATGTGTCGGAAGCTATTCTGGCTTTATAAAAAAGTGATGACAAAGGGAATTGGTTCAGCACTCGACTGTGGCGTAATTTTCTCTTTACCTGGTTTAATTAAGTTTTGTTGTCTACATTCCACGCTAAAGTTTCCTTCAGGTCTTTTTTGTATTAGGAAAAACGAAGAGTACCTAGCATGCTGATTGATAATAAATGTTTATGTAACGTCTATATATGCTTGCATTGTTCTGATTAAGAAGTATGTAAATAATATAAAATAATTTTGGTTAATACAATTCTATGGATGAATCCATAATATATTGATCTTACGTAAAAACACAAAAATTTGTTAAGCGCAAGTAAGATTGGTGCAATATCTATATTTAAACACACAATAATGAGTTGTACTCTCTTATATTGAGTCTTTTCATCATTAAAAATGTGTTTCATACTTGAAATTATGGACTTAGAATTTAAAAAACTAAAAATAATAGTCTGCTATAGTTTTTTTCTCGCAACCTTTGTATAACTTTATAAATAACTTGTTTAATTAAAATATTTTGAAAAGAATAACGGCGAAGCTAGGAAAGTGATGATATGTTATTAATATAGGTGTGTTATTAATATAGTGAACTAAAACAAATTTTAAAAATATCCAGAATACTTTCAATATTTTAATACAAAATTGTGTTTTAAAAATTAATTTTTTTGCATTTATGTTTCTCTTTTCACCTAATATTATTCTTCTTCCTATTGAAAGTTATTTATCAGTTATAAATTTGAATTTTATATTTCGCAAGCAAATATTAACAAAATTTTATGAAAATTGCAATATGGAACACAATTCACCTATAGGATTTCCTTTATTTAACATTTGGTTGAAAATTTGCTTATTTGTGTAATTCGTTATTGCAGATTACCTTAATTTCTTTTGGAAATTATCGTTTTTAGATATAATATGTATTTCTAAGTAAAATATCTAGTTGATAGTTTGATCGATAATTCCATGGAATGTGACTTAATTACTATTTATGTAAATATTACATTAGTACTATATTGTTTTTAAATTAGGTTTGCAAAATATTCAAGTTTCAAAGATATTCCCATAAACGAAGAAAATTTAATGCAAATAAATTTAGTTATTCTAAATTAAAATATGTTAATGCTACAAAAAGAAAATCGACTCTATCCAATATCAGATTTAAATGAAGTTGGATGGATGTTCTGCAATATTTTTACAAGCTTGTGAATATTATTTCTCATGATATAGATAAAAGAAATTATGGTATTTATCAATGTCATTCAGGACTAAATTTTAAAGTCTCGGTGATATTGGACTCACGATTTGGGCAAGCATACTCCTGTAACATTAGTACTGAAGAGTTAAAACCTGAAATTTAATGACAGTGTATCTGCTTAAATCCTATAATAATAACACGAAAATAGCAGATCATCAAGTCTCACGATTTAAGCAGGCCCTACTTCCACAAGCATCAAAACTGAACATTTGAAACTCAAAGTTAAGTGGCAGAACATTTCCTTTGGACTCAGAATAGTTATTATAAAAAGAATATTTTCAAGTCTTTCGGTTTAGGTAAACAGTACTTTTATAGCATCAGGACTTAGGAGTTTGAATCCGGAGTTTAATGATAGAGTAGAGAATTTGATTGAATGTATCAAATTTCTCGGTTGTGACTTATGGCACCGAAAATTATTTTAAAATGAGACACAAAACATTATTTTAAAACTGCAGGTCCTCAAATCTTATAGTTTAGTTGGGCAGGGTCACTACAGTATCAGTACTGAATAGTTGGAACTCGGAGTTCAATGACAGAATCTCTGCTTGAGACTCACAATAGTAATTGAAGAACAACAGATCTTTAAGTCACAGTTTAAGCAAGCAGTGCATTTGCAACATCAAAATTTATGAATTAAAAGTTTATATTATATTCTATCTACCCATTATCAGGATTTATGGATGTAAAATTTAAATTATATTGTATGTATATACATATCCACCTATTTACCCTGCTGCTTCCTTTCTGCGTCAAACAAGTCAAACGAGTTCAAACTCGATGAATTTACTTCTCATCACTGAAAAGCTCCTGTCACCACCTTCGGCTCCATCATTGCACTGTGATTGTGCTAACGAACAAATTGATATCATTATTAGTCGTTTCGTTAGATTATGATACTACATCATCCAAACTCGATCACGGCGCCTGTATTATTCGATATCAAAAAATTCTATGATATATATTCAATTTCATGATCAGATACTAATCAAATTTTCATGAGACCATATTGGGAGATTAAAATAAATAAAGAATTATTCAAATTTGTTTGGTTTATGTTATTCAAACTCAATCTCGGCATTTTTGCGGTTCAGTGTTGAGGATTCCTATATTATATATTCAATTCCCACTATCAGATTTTAAGCAAATTTTAAATATTTTATTTTCAAACCCTTCCAAATAAAAAAAAATTAAATTCAAATTGCTTGAAAAACGTAGGAAATATGAGGTAAAATAGATAAAAAAAAGTACAGATGAATTGAGAACCTCCTCTTTTTTTGAGTTAACAAGTTTTATTTTATCTCCCATCGAAATATTGCGGATTTTTCTTACAGTGGAAACTTAGACTCAACTTCAATTTATTTGACTACTACTCCGTAAGTAATTATTGTAAAAGCCTTTCTGCCTTACTCAATCACCTTCGGTATATTTACTGAAACTAGTCTATATTAAGTGCTTATTTTCGAATTCTTACATATACTTTTTGTATTTTTATAATATTGACATAGAGTCAGCTAAATAAACATAACTACATTTTTAACAGGTTTTTAATATATTGACCGGTATTTTTATAACATTTTAAGCAAATTTACCACTCAATTTCCTACCATTTTTTTTATTGTCATACCTGTTTGGAACGTGAAAACTTCTCAAAGGTTAAGAGTAAACGCATCGAGATTTTTTTTTGAGATCGTTTTATTTGTCGCAATGGATCCTTTGGTTACAAAACAGTGTTTACATATATTTTTTTAACTATAATTTTTACTTTTTAAACGTTGACTCATGTCAGATTTTTAATTAGTATCCGTAAGAGTTTATTTTATGCATTTTGTCATAAGGTTATAAATAGTTTTACGTACTAACTTTGCGTAAAATATTACAAACATATTTAAAATAACTTTATAATTTTTCACATTATTTTTTAATTTCATTTTGATTTAGTTTTTAATGATGAGTTAACAAATTAAAATTTTAAAAATCCAACATATTTCAAACTTTGATTAATCTGAAATTATAAGTTAGAAAAGTTGAGACTAGATTTGGATTTCCGAAAACCCTTTCAAAATAACTCAGTAGATTGATGAAATTTTTAGGACAAATAAAGTTACGATGGTAGTACTGGAAGTTCTTACAATTAGCTAATTGAAATAATGACAATCAATTTACATCAAAATTTTGAATATCCAACTTCTTGATCATCCATTGACGTATATTGCTTGAATTTTTCATTTGTTTCCACAACAATTAGGCATCTTTGCGCTAAGTGGATACCTCATGATTTAATTGAAGTTCAAAAACACTGTATCATTGATCGGAGTTTCACATGTTCGAAAAAAATATAGGCGGAAAGTGACCAGCTAAATTCTATATAGCCGAAGGTTATAAAAGTTGTAATATACTCTTATTTTTTATGGATATATACACTGACGAACCCGAAACTAAGAAGCAGTCTCTGCGGTGGGAATTCCTTTCTAAGCTGTTGCCTACAAAGACACAGAAAAGATGAAGTGTTATAAAAAAGACGATTACGCAACGTTCTAGAAAATATAAGAGCAGTTACCATAGACTTATATACAAGCAATTGTCTGCCTGTTGTTCTAAAAAAAATTCGAGAGCGACCCCTCAGTTCTCAGAGCTGAACTTCAATTTAATATATTTACCAAATTGGCAGTAAAATCCTCTTTTATTGAGACGCTGTCTGCAGATATATAGATAGCTATAATATAAATAGTGATTACCTTCCTCCGTCCCCCTTTCATCGCGTGGCCAAGACAACGTTTGCCTGTATGTGGCCCCGTGAATGTGAACATATTCTTAGACACACTGGGCTTTTAGCGTATACTGCAAAGACTGGGCTGTTATTTATTTATTTATAACTACTATGTATGCGACGAAGAGTGTATGTATTAAACCTGAATGTGGGGTGTATTAAACCTGATTAGAAAATGAGCATTTATTTCGTTATTTATTTAGCTATGTTACACGTTCTGCTAACAATTCGTAAAAAATAAATGTAAACAAATTTTATATGCGTAATTAGCTCAGTTAATTTTTTATACCCTACTCGTTAATTTTTTTTAATTAATATTCCTATGAAGGGTGCACCCGTATTATAAAAAATACTCCACCACTTTGGAGAATTCGTCATATTGATTTTATAATAATACCACATACCCTATATCCGATATCGAGTTTTATATATTTTCTAAATTTTATTAAAATAGCCTGAACGATTTAACCGCAAAAGCGTAGCAAACAAATATATAAACCGATAGCTCCACTTTTGCATTTTCATTCTAGTGTTTATAGATAAAAACCACAATACAATTTATCCTGCTTTTTTCGTTAACTTTTATATTTAGCAAAACGGTTTATTTGAGATTACAGTTAAAAAATAAAAAGTTAGTTTTCAATCAACGACTTTATGCAACATAGGTTAAAATTTAATATTATCAAAATATTTTGAACCAGATGAACATTTAGTTTATGTATTTACAATATTTTGATCGGATAGTAAATATGAAATTAGGGCCCTTCAACTTTCGCTTCTTTTATTTATTTTTTTTTAAATAGAATAATAAATAATATGTCACTCCTCCATTCTTATTTACCTAAAATGTTGGCTAGTCGTCAACTTATTGCCAAATTTATATTTAAAATATGTTGTCAGGAGCGTGTGGCGGTAATTAAAAGTCAAAAAAATAAATATTTTCCGTTTCGATAACCTAATTGTTACGATTTGTGCTGGTTTTCTTTTGTTTTTTGACCATATTAAATATGAACATATATCTATTTTTCAGTTAAACATAATATATAAATCCAACAATATTTTAAAATAAACGTCACGATTTTTCAGAATTATTTTAAAGACGTTCTGTGAAATAAAAATTGAAGGAGTAGAAGATGTGTTTTATCTTGTGATGTAAGCGGAAAAAAGATAGCATTTAATTTTTGTATCATCTGCGTATTCAATATGCAAAACAATCATATTAATTAATGAACTTTATACTGTCATCCACGTATATTAAACAACGATGATACTTACTCACTCTTTCTTGATAAATCTCCTTTGCTTCATTCGTTTTTGTATACACATTTCATCACGCATTTTATTCCAATATTATGACTTCTTAAATCCCAATTTTTTCATTCCTTAGTCTAGCCAAGCTATATCATTACTGACACTTCTTTGTCATTCATATATTTCACACGTATTGAATAAATATTAATTTCAAGGTTTCTTATCTTAACCATCGATATTTTGTTTATTTCTACTTGAATAATCTTCCGCTAATGTAACGTTTACATCATGCATAAAAATATATTATTCCAAATCAAGTCGATACATTCATACAAATAAAAATAACACGATAATGCAATTAACATAATAATTTAGCATCCTAAACAAAAGATCGGCGTATTACAGGAGAACTTACTTCCCCACGTAATGTAATGTAATAAAACAATGTATCGGAAACACATAAATAAACTTCGTTTTCTTCGACAACAAGGGTTTAGGTAAATAAATACGACGTGACTCATCGTAGCTGTTTGCATAGGGTGTGAAAGGTTTTTATGTATTGAGACTAAAACTATTTTTCCTTTTCAGATGAAAAATAAATGTAACAGAAATTGAAGAACGGTGCCTAAATTTTCAATATGTATGGTTAATTATAATTTTGCTAAATTGAAATCGTCTTTAGCGTACAACGGAAAAATTACCAGAAGAAAAGCTAATGAAATCACTTTGGTATCCGCCAGTCCAACAATTCATCTATTACAGCCAATTTTCTCGGAAACTATTCAACGTAAAAACATGAAATTTGAATTAAGTGTTCAATTTGGATTCTGGGATTAATTAATAGTAAATTGGGAAGTAAATACTTTTTCAAGATTATCATACAGAACGACTCCGCAGTTGTTGATATATCTTGAAATCGTTGTTGCAAGTTAATCGAATCATTTTAATTCAAAGGTCTATTAATATATTAGGATCAAGACGTTTTGCAGATTTTTAAAAAAAAGTAGAGGAAGAAGTTATCACACATTATTTCGTAGCTCCACATTACACAAACGGAGCTTTCAAATGAAAAATGATAAATGAAACCTCAATTTCACTTTATAGTACCTGTTTAATCATATCCCGCCAATGGGATGTGTGAAAAAATTGCACCATGTTTTATACATGATAAGGACCATGAAACATTACTTTTTTCGGTATTGTGCTACATAGAAACTGTAATCCCAATTCTTCTAATATATTGACCAAAATGAAGGTGAATTATATAAACAAAAAATATATGAAATATAAAATCCCAATTAGAAGCATTTACTAAATTTATATATACGTATATATATATATATATATATACACACACACATATATATATATATATATATATATATATATATATTTATAAATATGTATGTATGTATGTATATATAAAACTATAGAAGCTGTTAAGGTTCACTAACAGAATATACATTAAATCAGAATAATGTCTGGCCATTCTGTATGCCATACTTTTCTAATCCCTAAACCGTTTGATACATAAAGGTGAAATATGATGTAATTATAGTACAAGGTGTAATAATGGTAATTATTTTTTGCTGGATACGGTTTTATTTACTATTGCAGTACTCAAATATGTCACGCGAGTTAATTTAGCATGGAAAAACATGATTTATCATGTTTCCTGACAAATTCGTATAAAGCACATAACGATTATTGTTGCGGATTTTTATTTCTGTAAATTCTTTAACGGATTCTTTTAATGCTAAAAATAATACACAGATTTCCAGCCTCTTGTTTACATAAATATATATTTAAAAAATAAATCAAAATAAAATGGCGTCTCAATTTTTATTGATGATTAAAATGAAGCAAAAGGTAAATATATTACCGTAATTTAAAAAAAGGAGTACGTCAATAATCCTCGAGTAATTAGTACTATGACCTTCTGCAAGTCTATGATGGTTTTCGTTGCGGTTTCAGACATAAACGGATTTTTCATACCAACTTCATAAAAATTTTTCATAAAAGAATTGTAAGTCATCCTTTTCCATACTAAATTAACTCGAGTGACATAATTGAGCATAGTAAAGGTAACCAATAACTGTTTCCAGCAAAAAAACGACCTTTAAAATTTTAAATTCCTAATTATACGATTGGCGACAGGTGACTCAACAGATGGGCGTCTTTTAGTAGATAGACGAAAAAAAAATTTACCTTATTAAGGACAAAGAGTAATAACTATGTTATTAACCTCTAAAAGTAGGTTAGACAAAAATTATATATATGAAAATGGTAGAGTTAGTAAGTCAGATCAGGATGTTCGCTCATTTAGGTATGCTTGCTTCATAAAGATATAAGAGATAGGTTGTGCCTATTCACGAAAACACTAACAACGTTCGAGGGTGCAAAAACTTCATAGCACAGAATTTGGGCCATGTATATATACATAAGTACATTATAATATATACACAGTAAAATATATTTTCATCTTCTTTACACACATTGAGGGCCGCATCACCCATTTACATCTATAGTTTCGTCTACAATTTTATCGAATTATACAGCATCATCCATCCATTTGTGGACATCATATTTACATGTATAGGAATGAATTAAATAGGGTGGAATGGATTATATATGAGAAAAAAAAATTAACTGTCAGGTAAAAAAGCGTGGGTTGCTCTCAATTTACATTTCAATAGAGACTTACATTGAGAATCCTTCACTTTTTTATATGAAAGTTGATTGTTTTCGTCGTTAGAGACATCTTTGGTTCTTAACTAAATTTTTATATTTGAAGATAACATTTCATTTTTTAGTGAATATTGCTGGAGATGTGTGTTTTATTTTGTTTATACTTTGCTGATACATTTAATATTTCACATTTAAAACTACGCACAAGTATAGGCAACTAACTTTTCTTGAGTCTAAATTTTCACATGCATTTGCATATTAAATTTTACACTTTACATAATGCTATAGTTTACCTTTTACACTTTAATTTTCCAAATAATATTTTATCATTTGCAGTTTTTGTTTTATATTTTACCTTTTGCATTGCTTAAGCTTTAGCATTACGTTTAGGTTATTACACTTTACATATTTAAATTGATATGTACTTTATATTTTTTTTGCATAATGCTTTTGTCAGCATATTTAGTAATTGTACTAATATAATCAAAATCTATAGTGTTTTATGTAGTTTTCGAATTTTTTTTCTTAACGTCTATAGTTTGCATTTTTGTGAAACTTACCGATTTTATCACACTTATGGCAATTTTTTATCTATATTTAAAGGCAGTCTTTTGGTAGAATTAACAAGGTCACACAATAATTGCAACCATATTTTGCGTTTTTGGTAGCTACAAAGGCTGCTACGAACACCGCTTATTTGTCAGGTAAGGCCACGCTTTGCTGTCTCTGACTGGATCAGACGTGTGGTTAGCCAAACTTTCAACATTACGTAAGTGTCTCTTTTCTGATTATGTTGGTTTGTTTCTTGGCCCTAATTTCATATTGAACTTTATCGGACTCTTAGTTTTTGTATTTGGTAAGTGTAAGCTTTTACTATAGCAAAATAATTTTCATTATCCACTTTAAATCTTTAAATTAACCTTTAAAATTAACTGTCTCACTGCATTCGACACAATCCCACAATTCATTGTGTTGAAGATAAGTTTTCACGGCAAACTTCTACGTGGAATAATTTTCGGGACCCGTTAATTTTTTCGATTAATATTTGCAAATTGTTTGAAGCTATTTAAGCTTTTTTTTGACTTTGTTGGTTTGACAATTCACTTATTCTTTATTTATAATTTCCTGATAGCTTACTTTTCTCTTCAAATGTTGCTCTATTTCGATAATAAGGCTTTCCGTGAACTACATTTTTTTTAGATTTTTTTTCATATTGCATGCTTATTGAGCTTTGTGTGCAAAATTGTAATTAGTTTTAATTAGTAAATTTTCCGTTACATTCACATGTACATGCACACATAAATAAAAGTATAGTTAATAAAAGCGTGTTAAAACAATATGAAATAAGATAATACGAAAAAGAAACTAGCAAGGCAAAAATAGCGTTCAACAATAAAAATAATGTTATCAATTTTAATCAGTAACTATATTTTGTAAATTGATTATTTTTGCATTGACCGTACAATATTATTAAATTTCATTAGAAAAAGAAATAACCTTGTTGGGGTCTAGAACCTCATACTTCAATTATTTAAGGCTATTTTTATAATATTGATGAAAATGGACTTACGATTTTTCATTGAATTAATTTAGAAAACAATTAGTAATTCCTGAAAAAAATACAAGGTTAAAAATATTTCCTTATTATAAGTAATCATTTTAATATTAGTGATTGTTAGACATTCAATTAAAAAGAAATTACAATGGAGCGTAAAACAGAGACAACATATTATTTTTCCACGAACAACAACAGGCTCAGCTAGGATTTTGTTTCGAATATAAAAGTTAAAAATAAAGGTGGTACTAGAATAAAGTAATATTAAATTTATTCTCAATATTAATGGGTTCTTCTGGCTTTTCTTACGGCTGCTGTTTAACATAACGAAACTTGTTTACTTGTCGCCCACGCGCTCTAAACGGATTAAGTATAATCATTGTAGAAGCTCCTGTACTTTGCCAAACAGTTAAGTTTATTTATTTAACTTTCCATATTAAATAGTTTATGTGAAATTTAGAATCCTTACTTTGATATACTGATTGAAACTTGTAATCGTCTGCCCTCTTTATTTTTAATTTTAATAAAGTAAACACCTTAAGATGTTTAAAATGTTTTCTTCCAATTTAAGTTCATGAAAAACTATACTTTCAGTAGTATATTTTAAAAGTATCATTATTAATAATAAATTATGCTTGTAAAATTACAAATATGGCATCTGTTTTCACCTGAATTAACGATTTTATTTTAAATACCATTCTAGTTTGAAAGTTGATATTTGGCTAGTGCTTGAAATATTTAAAAGTTTTGTTTTGTTCTAGTAATTTAATGTTTTCATTCAAAGCAATATTTGATATTGAAATTCCTATCCTAATGTCCAGCGCATTATACATTTATTTGCACGAAGTTTTATTCCATTTACAGAGAATTTGCTTGATATTGATTTCCCCTTTATGCGAACCGTTTAACATTTTACGCCTAACCAGAATTTTGTTCCTTTCGAATTTCAGCTCTGACATCTACCACCACACGAAAAATATATTAATGGACGACCAAGTTTTTATTTTCCGCTCCGGTTCATATGAAATGTAAAATTTCCACCGTTTATTGCCGAGTTTTAATTCGCTATCAATATATTCAAGGAGTACGCTCACGCCGTCGGCTGGAGGTCAAATCAAAATATTTTGAATAATATTGCTATATTGGCTGTCCAATATTCAAATACGATTATGGAAAGCATACGCTGTGAGGTTGAAAATCAATATAATTAAATATATAAATGAAATGAGGGTAACATCCATCTTATGTGTTTGTGAATATACCTGAAAATAACTTTATAATTATTAAATTTACTAATCTGCCGTGATTCAAGGAAAGCAAGTCGAGACTCAAATGATGAATACTACGTAATTGTTGGTAGCCGTTAATATTGAGTGTAGAATGGAATTACTATGCTTTGGTCATGGAACTTTCCCCATGAATAGACTGCTATTATTTAAAAAATATGCAATTATCTACATACAATTAATACTACTATTTAATCTAGTCAAGATTCGTGCTTCTATTTTAATAACTTGTCCGTATCTGGTCTGAGAAATTATTCTTTATTGGATGACTTTTATAATAAATTATTTCAAATTTACATGCAACTTATTTCTCTCCTTAAAAAGCTAGAAAGTTTCATTGTTTTTGTTTACGATATTTATAGCTTTCATTTACGTTGCAACTTGTGTTAAAATAATACGGTATTTAAAATAATACGGGAAAGCGGACCCCCGCATGATAATTCACGTGTCAGTCCGTATGTAAGTCACAGCCATTTTTCTCGGAAACAAATTGATGTTTAAATTTTAAATTTGACACGGTAAATAGTATATTAACCTACACATATTGCAATAACTAAACACAAAAATATTCATTTGGAAATTTTAAGAAGAGAATTTAAAGTAATGGAAATTTTTTTATTTCGTATATAGTGAGAGGTATTGTTTAAAACGATTAGTAATGAGTGTATCAAAAATATTTTCTTCGTAATTTTAGGTATCGTATCTTCAGTGATGTACTAAACAATATGCAAGTAAATATGCTCCTCCCGCTGATTGCGGGAACTACTTCTGTACTACCAAAAATTATAAAAAGAAATATGTGTTTTTAGAATCTTGCGCAAAGGTTACGGGAAAACTATAGCAGTGATGCTAAAGGTCATAATTTTTTAAATACACTCACAAAAGATATAATAGGCATTTTATTTACATTTTACATTTTTTTCTTTTCAAAACCAATTTTCTCGGAGACCATGCGACAAAGAAACTTGCAAATAGATACAATAATACATTTTATTAACCCACATAGTTTACAACACCAACTTTTTTTAATATCTGCATAACCGTTACATAGGAGATATATAAATGTCTAAAAATTATTTATTTTCATTTTATGCATCGCGTGACATGTCATTTTAAAAGACTTGCTGTGAAGAATACAAAAATATTCTTTTCATACTTTTAAATTGCACATTAAAAAATGTATTCTAAGAAGCAACATTCCGCCCCCTTATTTCCGAAACCACTGAGCCAAAAATCATGAAAAGACAGTGTTGGTTAAATCTAATTAAAGAACACCGTAAAATATAGCGATTATTCTAGATTTCAAAATTTTTCAAATGTGCGCAATGTTTTCACGGCTTTGAATGATATGATATGTATTAAGTTTATATATATATATATATATATATATATATATATATATATATATACACCTTGTGAAAAAGTAATATTTATAAATACTTAGTAGTTCGGCACTTAAAAACATTTAACGTAGTATTACTACTACGTTCGCTCAAATACTTAAAAGTGTTGAAATGGGTACCGAACTTGACGCTTTTTCTACTATGAGGAGTTTTGAAGTCGCTATAATCAAGTGTTATATACATATACGTATTTGAAGAGTGACTAGCTGAATTCGAATATGGCACCGGTGGCAAATCTGATTCTCTTTAAAACCATTTTCAAGTTTGCTTTTACAGCGATTCGTGTTCGAAAGGGTCTGAACTATTTCAAACAATATTATTGTAGTTAAAACGAGAAGGGCTGGTACAACTGTTCTTGTGTTTTATAGTTTATTGCAAATCAAATTGTAATTAAAGTTACATTAAAATATAAAGCAACATTGAACCAAATTTATTTCTTCATAAATGTCTACTAGTTTTAATTTTACAGGAAAAACCAAAAAAAAAATTGTGTTTTAACTTGGACATAATTGTAAGCAAATGACTGGTAATTTTTTATTACCAATTCGGGTGAATGTAATAGTGAGTAGTTCGTCATAGGTTAGGCTTTCACAGATATGCAGCATTAAATGCCAAATTGCCCGCACTCCCGCCTTCATGTCCGCTCGCCCGCATGAACAGTATAATTTATTTTTTTGTATAAGAATCTAGTTTAGAAATTTCTGAGTAACTTAGAAATTTCTGAGTAACTTAGAAATTTCTGAGTAACTTAGAAATTTCACCTGTAAAATATAATAGCCCTACATGCTATTTTTAGAAATTCCAAAAACCAGTTCCGAATTTGACAAACCAGAAATATTCTTAATTCGAGGGTATTGGAAGTTTAAGGAGATTTAATTTGTAACAAACTTACATGGCAATGCTTGCACGAAAGCCTGACATAATTAATAGATATTTTAACTCGTGTGAAGTCCATTGAATTACAATGACCTCAGAACTGCTGCATACTAATGAAGTGTACAACAAGAGAAATGGTGACAAGTATAAGAACTCTTTTATATTATGCAATACAAATTCAAACTTTCTGGAATACTAATTTCTTTCACATATACCTGATGTAAATTATATTATTAATCTAATCAATAAAATGAACGAATTCATGGATTTAGCCCTATAGCTTTCCGTTAAACATTGGCTCGTGTTTATTCGTAATCTGCTCGCCAAGGTTCTTTTGATGAGGTCATCAATATGATTATGAGAGATATTTAGCTCTTAATGAGTTTGATTCGTAACAGTGCATATTTTTTCATACATAATAACTTACGATAAATATTTTTCTTTACGTTACTTTGTAGAAAATTTACGATTCGTATATTATTTATATTACATAATGCTACGAACAATACACTTAGCGTTGGTTTCTGGCAGGAAAACCTAAAGTATGATTCATATTGGCTATTGAAATTTTCACATTGCAGACTTCCTGAAATATGAGCAAAACTGCAATAGGTTGCAAATATAATGCAAAAAATCGTCTTTCTGATATAGTTCACTCAGTACGGAGTTCTATTTTCCAAAAAAAGCCTATCATTTTTTTAATACATCTTATGATCATAGATTTTATATTTACAATAGAGGACGAGTACAAGAGCTGACCTGAAGTCCGAGTGACGATCGCCAACGTTCGAGCTTGGCCATACTTGTCACTCAATAACCGGGTTCGTTAGCGTTAATAGCTATTATTAATGTTTAACTTAGAGATTTTCGTATTTATTGACTTTTATAAGGTGTAAAAAGAAAATAAACGTATTTTTATTTGAAGCATTATTTAGAAGAATAAATATTTTCACAGAATTGCGCCACAAAGTTTGTACTGTCCCGTTTTTGCCAAATAGTTTTAACCAGCGGTACACAATTTGGTAATAGTAATTTTCAAACTTATGGAGTGTATATTGGAGTCAAACCTTTTTTCTTAAGTTTATCATGAATTACAATGCGCTAAAAGCGGATAGCTCCATGTGAGTTGAATTGATTTCTGCATAACCTGAGAGGTGAAATTCTATGCGCTTTATAAGAATATTTGCTGTTTCCAATAGACTTAATCCACCGTATCCTGAAGGGAAAAAAAAATTTATAAACAAATTTCAAAATATACTGAAATTATTTATTATTTCACGGAGGTAAGTCTGTATAATATATTATAAAATACCTTATGATAAATAAAAATATACACAGCATATATTCTCACATGCATGTGTGTTTAAATATATATATATATATATATATATATATATATATATATATATATATATATATATATATGCATATATATATATATGCATATATATATATATATATATATATATGTATATATATATATGTGTATATATATATATATATATATATATATATATATATATATGTGTGTGTGTGTGTGTGTATTTTTGGTTCATTATTTTGAAAGAACATATATTGTGCTATATTAAATAATATATCCTATAACTTGTCCTAACACACATTGATAAGTTTAAATAATTTTGTGAATCTAATTATTTTTAATAATCTCGATTCATTAGATCAAACATTACTTCAGGTATCACAATTGCTTCACCCTCCAATTCTGTTCAAGTGCTACATTGGATAATAACATATACTCAGCAGTTTCAATATGCCTGTCAACAATTTAGTCTAAAAATTTATTTATTTTTCCGCACGGCTGAATACTAAAATTGCTACTAATGATCGAACATTTTAAGTCTACTTTACAATATCCGCACACATTATTAGATGGAACCTCACATTTCAAATAAAAGAACTGTAATAAAGAAGGTGCTGCGATATGGTGTTACTTATCGGTTTAAGACCTCGTGTAATTCGCTTCCAGCCACATTTCTCATCGTCCAGATGTACTCTACGCCAAGCAAACTTATTTCGACTGCAAGCTTGAAATTATAAGGCGAGTGTGTGCTTGAGCTGCAGCTTTGTTCGGTTTTTGAAGTGAAACTTCTTAAGCGGCGATTCGATAATAGATAAGTGGATGAGAATTGAGAGTAAAATTTTAAAGTCACGTCACGTTTAGGTACATCTCGTAACATGAGAAAGAAGAAAGATGTGACGTAGAGAGAAAGAGAGCAATATATTCCGACGCCATGGAAGTTGATAGTGTCGCACATTTTTTACATGTTTACGTAACAAAATAATCATTATGTAATGAAACCAAAAATTTTAAAAATCGATTTTTAAACTCTAGTTTTAAAGTCTAATTTATCTAGAAAAATATCAGCAATTTCAAGTAAATCGGATAAGAAACTATTTAGTACCAGCTGGTTTAAATTTAAGACGTCGTCAGGGTTTTCGAAGCAGATATAGCGAGCGACACAGGACTAGTAGTTTTATAACATTTTATTGCAAAATAAAATAACGTCCTTTTTGTTGAATTAGGAATCCAAAAATAATCCTTAAAATACAAAACAATGAGATTGTCTTTAATAAAGCTATTATTTTTTTAAATATGAGCTTTTTTGTGAGTCGCCCTAAATTTTTTGTTTTATAAGAATAAGTTTATTTTTAATATAACGTCATAGTGATTACGAAAACTCATTCTTAAATCTTTGTTGCGTATATCGGTAGATCATTTCGATTTAGCAAACTTTATGATTTTAAAAGGTCTGTATAAATATAGTTAAAAAATTTACAATACATAATATTAATATTTTTTACTGAGTTAGCTGTAATGTAATATTTCACGAAATATACAAAGTTAGTATTTTTTCATAATTTTGACTGTAGAAATTTTTGCGAGGGAGAAAGTCGAACATTTGTTTCGAAGTCATTGTTAGTGATATTTCTAAAACTACCTTATATTATATTTTAAAAATATAGTTTTTAAATAAATTGATATCCCAAACGACATACGAAATATAAAATTTATCTGTAAATTTGCATTGATCGCTGTAATATTTCCTTAAAAATATTGTTAAGAGTTAAGTATTGAATGTACGTGGATCGATGTGTTTTATCACTGGCATTATGCCAGGTATAGTAATGCCAAATTCTGCGTCACGTTGAAAACGGTTTTTGCGAGAAATGACTGTGACATAAAAAATGAGTGACTTCATAATGCTTACTATTTTTTCTTGACTAACGGTACCCTTAGAACAGAACCAGCTCTTTTTTCCAAGTTTTAGTACCATAATTTATATACTTCACTTCTGTTATCTTTTATTATCTTCAAATTACCTTAATTATTTGATATGTTTTGTTTTACTTTCTTCCTAAAAAGAGTTAGATTTGCATGGTGTTCGTACAAAAAAAAACAAAAATTAAAACGTTTTTATTGGCTTCAAAATTTTTGACTGCTTATGTAATTTCATTTCTGCATCCACTTATTTCAAACACTACTATTTTTACTTTATTAAGAAATATGTCATGTTTTAAATGTTATTGTAGTGGGCTACATCAAAATTGAAGTGGGATAAGACATTATATATTTCTTGTCATTTAACGAAATATATTGAAAACTTTCTGAATGTACGATTGTCTGAATGTTTGTGTGTTTGCACTTATTTTGCATTATATTGCTGTGTATCTTGTTATGTTGTTACTTTTGTTATGGTTATTGTCTTTTGGATGTTTTCAAATTTTATATCTATGATAAAGCAAATTTTCTTTACGTATCTGATTTTTTCATCATTTACCAAATATTATTTTAGCAACTAAATAACATTGGTAAAAAGAAAAGTTACTTTTGTGATTATAAAACCATTTTGTCAATATTGAATCTAAGTAAATATGTCAAGTTAATTTTGCTGTAACTAAAAGTAGATATTTTACCTTTTTGTATCTTCATACTTTAAAAATTAGGTGCCTGTTACAGTGGTAATTTTTTATTGGTTAATTTTCGGTTTGACGTCAATTTTTATATTAGTGCTTTCCACGCACGCTGTTCCATTATGTATGCATTATTATAATCGACATAAGTAATATATCATTCCGTAATCAAAAGTCATCGTGAAAAAATAAAAGAATGTCCGACGAAAACATGGTCCACAAATTCGCCCTCATTTTGAGAGAATTCGCCATATGCGTAATTCTCGCACACGTTATTCGATATAGTGACAGCCTGGGGAATAAAGATATCATATGTTCAAATATTTTTTTCATTCAGTTCCAAAATGAATGTAGTGTAAATCTTGGTTTCTCAACCTACACCAAAAAATCTCATACATTTATATTATTATTAGGTATATATTAACATTTAAAATATATGTTTTGTTTTTCCAAAGATTGGGTTTGCTTGTTCATAAATAGAGTTAAGTGCAATTAACGTTTCTGTTCCAATTGTACTCTAATAATGAAAATAACATAAACTTTTATCTGTGTCATTAGTAATTTCGGCAATAACACATTGAGCAATTTGCAAGATCGTGATGTTGAATGTATATGGAGTAATGACAAATGCCGACGTATCTTATTTTGCCTTCCAACGAAATCATCCTGAACGCTGAAGTAAATCCTCTTTATTAAATGAATAAATATTTATTATCGTAAATAATATCCGTAGTAGATACGAGACGTGATTTTCTCTAAGTACGTAAAACAAAAGTTTAATATCTTGCCATTCCGGCACAGAATTATGTCGGCCTAACTATGTTAAACTTCAATATGTTTTTATTATACTTTCCATGGATGTAATCGAGAACGACTATTGCTATGGGTCCCGTTATTTTTTCCAAAAGCAGACGGTTTTCTGTTTATTTCCGCGTTGTTTATAAAATAAGACGGAGATATGTATAAAACGTGTAGAATTAAATATATCACAAATTTCACTTGCACCATAAGCTACAATGAAATTGATACAAATTTATATTATAAATTCGTAAATTTTCTTGTGTTTAAGTTTAACATGTCACCTAATTAATTTCAACTTATCTCTTAAGCACAGAGCTATCTCAAGAAAGTAATTTCACGTTGACATTAACGGCGACTCGTTACTTTTACGTTTGTATCTACTTTACACTTAGCAGTACTTAGAGAGTAACCATTGTGGTTCTAATCTGCGTCATTATTATTAACATCTCATTAGCTTTGTTATTTTTCGTCTCGGCTTATCGGCGTAATCAGGTTGCATTTCACTTATTTCTCACTATTTATTGTATTATGTAAAATACAAAACGTTGCATGCGTTGCTTTAGTTGCAGTATTCTACTTTTACGAGCATCCGGATTAAGTTCAACTTAGCGCTCCTCGAAATATCACTCTGCACGAAAAAATAATTTGTTCGTAATATTTATAACATTGCTTCGAAATGAGACGTTTTAAATATCATTATGATTAAAATACAATTTCTATTGGTATTCAGGCCAAACCTTGGAAATGGTAATTTTGGTGTTGCAGACGTCTGCGAAGACTTTTGTACTAACACTGCATGGGTGAGATGTAGTATTTGTTATAAACGTCATATAAAAATATATAGGAATTCTCATCAACATTAATATTTTTTACCATATTATGAATGAAGTTAAATCATTTTGTACCGAAATAATAATTTTCAGTTGGTTACAATATAAGCGTTACAATTAACAATGTTAAAACAAGCGCCGAACTATGAGCAAGATGGAGCATATAATTTAGGTTAACGTTGTTCTTTTTGTAACTTTTCTATTCTAATACTGTTATGGATACATGCATATATATATATATATATATATATATATATATATATATATATATATATATACATATATATACACACACACACACACACATATATATATAAATGGGAACTATCAAGATTTATAGACGGCTCTGGAAACGTTTTTTCGAACGAATTCAAAATTGGCAAAAATTATATTAAATATAAAATTAATTTGTTAGGTAGATAAAATTGGTCAAATAACTTCAAAACGACGACGGTTGAAAGAGTCAAAAATAATTGATAAAAATTCATTTTAGAACAAATGTATATAAATTATATAATAATGTGACATTTTATAATACTTTTTATCTATCCGTATTGGATAACAAATAACGCCCTAAACTATATTTTAAGTTAAACGGCCGTAATTCTTAGGGTACACAGTCCACATAACATCGTTTCAGTTAAATCAATATTTTTTTGTAAAATCATAACTATTTGATTATATATTTCCGTGTTTTGTTTAAGAAAAATGTAGTCAATTAATTAATATTTATTTTTCTCGGCAAGTGCGGACACACCATCCATAGAATTATATAGTATCCAGTCTGGTTCAGTCAGAAGTTGATTTCATTTCCTATATTAAAGACAAACATTTTTTTACCGCCCTTGGAAACAATGGCGGTCCGCTAGTGACGAGACAAGACGTTTGCTTAGCTCCGAAGTAAAGTCAAGATATATATATAATATATATATATATATATATATATATATATATATATATATATATATATATATATATATATATATAACACAGGAGACAATTTTAGGGAACTGTACATTGTTTTTGTCATACATTCACACACAAAGAGACAGTCACGGCGCTCGTGACATCTTTTCATGCGATGGTTCACGATCAGACGGCGGCTGAAGCTTTCACTGTGTACTCCCGGTCGGTGTACAGTCCGATCGTTTCTCGACTTGACTGTGCATTGACAGCGTCTTACTGCTACGTCGACGTCGCGTAGTTGGGTAAAAGTGAATTAGCACTTGCTTTCTTCAAGCTGGAGACATTAATACGACCTGATGGTGTACCCAGTTATATACGCAAGCACGTATCGATATTTTCGTTGCAACTTTAAAACATTTAATACAAAGTTTTAACCGATGTTTATCAATCACGTTAAAAAATTACTTGCGTAACGCCTGCACCTAAAGGTGGCAAATCTTCTGAAATAACTAACTTTCAGCTCACTACGATCCTCTCTCCGCCGGTTAAATGATTACCTTATGCATTATACCGCAATATTTATTTAAGGGATAGCAATCCAATTTGTGGCGAGTAATAAGAGTTTATCATTGGACGTTTGACATTTATGAATCTTGCGTATTTCATCAATTATGTCTCCTGAAAGCTTAATCTCGATTTTCAAGTCGAGGTTGCGTATTTTTATACCAAAAAGCTTTTTATCACAGGGATGACATCCTAGTAAACCGCTTTGGCGAAGCCAGTTTTCGTTATGAACTCGCCAGAGGTAAAACGTAGTCCCTTTTAAAAGAAGTTACCACCTTTATTCACTATTTCGAAGTGAACCCAATCCACTTGTTAGTAGCCGGAGAGGGTGATAATGATATCTGGTACTCGGGAAGAGGGTAAATTTTGAAATGACAATCACCTTAATTTAATGACACACTAGGGATACCAAGATTCGATTCATGCGCAACTAAAAGTCTTTGAATAGTAACTAAAAGTTTTTTATTCAAGATATTCTTATTTTTAACCAGAATAAATTATAAAACTAAATTTGTGCCAATATTTTTTCTTTTTTATAAAGCTTATATCTACTAGAACCTATAATATCTTAGAACTGAGAATACTAGAACATATTAGACACTTAAATACGTTTGTTTACGTTAAGATCACCCAATTTTTAGACAAATGTTAATTATAAACAATACACTGTTTTAAAAATTTCAGAAGACTGCTTCAATTAAAAGCAGCGTTATTGAATAAAAGGATACCATCCCTTACAACCTAAAATATGTATATCTATAACAATCACTCTTATGAAAAATTACATTATTAATTGCGAACCTAATTTATGCTAAATGATCTCGTATTTTGTAGTGATTACTTTCAATCAAATATTGGCCAAATGAGTTCCATCAGAGTCACTTCAATTAACGTTATGTCCATATATTAAACAAATTGAGAGTCACTAGGAGATATTTTATTTGCCGTTTATAGATGATTCTGTTAAACGACTTGTCGAGGGGTCGTTTGGTTATTTCCATAGACTTTCCACGTAATTGCGTACTTACTACTAATAGATATGTGAACGGGTATGGCTTCTGCTAATATCTCAGTATGATAATGAATAAATATGTATTTCGAATTGCGAGGTTTTTCTTATAAGAGATAAAGGCCGCGTAAGAATATTTACTTTTCTGCTTGTTGAAAGATTCTAATCCACACTTTAAAGATCTTGTGGTGATCAAAATTATTAAATAACGCAGAGTATCAAAATATATATAATGACGTTAAATCGATTACACTAATCTTTTTTTTTAAATTACAGGTACAACAATTTTTGCACGCATCAGATATTTGTTAAAAAAACTTCTGAAAGAAATGTCTGTAGCTACACTGGATCACAATGTATAATATTTTGCATTATAAAAATGCATTTATTTTTTTACGGATTTGTTTGAAGAGTTTTCATCGTCATAACAAATTAATCATTGAATAGTTTAAATAAAATCAGATTAATATATTTTCTGTTCAACAAAATACACAAATGTTTATATTTAGTAATCAAATATTACACGTTTAGAGGCCTATTAAAAATTTTAGTATGAGATATTAACATAGAACAATACTTTAAATAAAATTAAAAAAAATAATAAAAAATTTCATTTAGCAAGTTAACATATTCGATAACGGTCTTTTTTCTCTTTACAGTTTGTTTACACAGCATACAAATAGAACAAAACCATTGGAATTTAAAATAAATTCACTGAATGGAGACACAGTCTTTTTATAAGATACTTATTTGGCAAAAGTTGGAAAAGACGTAATACACAAACGACTAGTGTATAGGGAAATTAAATGATTCTTTATAACAACAAAAATGAAGATTACTTCATTTTTGTTGTTATAAAGAATCATTTAATGTTCCATTATATTATACATTTAAGAAAATTAAAGCTACATTTTTCAACTAATGTGAGTAAAACACCATTTAACAATTTGAAAAAATTATTTACTGCGCAAACGCCAAACAGGTCGAAATGACGTTGTGTAATCAGTTTTTTGGCATAAGTCTATTAAATATAATAAGCATTTTTATTTTTTTTGTGCTTTACTGAATTAAAACTGAAAGAGAAATCAAAGAAATTCAACAAAATTTTTATCGTTTACAAAATAATGGTAGTGTGCTTCTTCTTAAGAAAACCAAATTTTTCTAGAATGGATATGAAAAAAAATCACGGAGGAATTTAGGTTATTCTTTGATATTTTATGGTCATCTATTGTTAAAAGTACTTGTAAAAATCAAAACCCGATTTGAAACGATTTTACCTTTCATGTTTATAAAACTTCTGATGATAACTTTTATGTTTCACAATTTCAGATCTAGGCTCTGACGGTTTCTTTCTTTGTTGACATCAAGTTTCGTGAAGATCCAACAATGAGAAATGCGTTTAAATTTAGTTTCGTTGATTCTTCCATATAATTATTTATTTACAGGTCTACATAATAAAACTGTGTTAATAAATGACATTTCTACGCAAGTAAACAACCACGTTTTATTATAGATCACAGAATTCATATTTCGATTTTTGGCTAACCGTGATAACATATTATTTTATTTATCATGACATCCATCTACTTATAGAATCTACTTATACATCCTACCTACAAAGACCTGTTTTCAGGATTTTTTTTGCGTCCAACTTATGCCGCTAAATTTCACTTGCAGAGTTACGTCACCATATATAATTAATATAAAAATATCGGGGGTTACCGAGCTTCCAGTTTCCAGTGGGAACATGAAATTGCTCGTTTAATGGTATTAGATGTGCTTTTAATCTCAGTAGAATCGTCAAAAATTATCATCAACGTACTTTTTCTTCTTCTCTTCCCCTTCCCTCCCACAACCCTACATTTCCCTTCCTCTTCTCCTTTTCCTACCCCTTCCCTTCGTATCCCGCTCCCCTTTAAAACTCTTCTCTTCTCCATCTCCTTCACCTTCATCTTCCCCTCCCTTTTCCGCAACCCCTTCCCCTACCCGTTCCAACCCCGTACTGGTTCCCCTCGCCCTTCCACCCCTCTTTATGCTTCTTTTACAAGGATCTCCGTTTTTCCGTTTACTGAACTGGTTATAAGGCAAAAAATAACTTTTCCGCAGATTCACAAGTATGAAATAGGAAATAAGTCTATTTAAATATACGCACCCTCGTGACATTTCCACTGAGATGAAGTAGACGAGATCTACATTCCTATCATTATTCAACCCATTAATCCACATTTCAACTCTTGAATACCATATCATTGCAAAATTTAGTTAAATTTATAATGAGTTATGCTACATTTTTTACAGGAGAAACAAGATTTATCGAATACGTGCCTTCGGAACAATCGAGTCGCAAGCGAATGATGACTAGGTTAACGGAAATTCTTAATCAGCGGGGAGAATTTTTGTTACAGACGTTAATACGTTAATTTCTAAATTTCATCATACTTTGATACCTTCATTTTTAAATTTGAATCCCTCAATAATTTTTTAGGAATTATGCAATTAAGAATTACAAATTACGAATTACTTTTAGGCCAACAGCTTCATAATTTTACTAAAATTTAAACAAGTAGATCTTCAAAAGTTCATGCCTTTTTTCAGTTGGTATTCACGAAATATATCTTCATTGCCAAATATAGATCCAAATATGTGGCAATGAAGATATATTTCTTACATTTTTTATCTTAAACTAATAATATCAGAAACAAAAAATAATGCTCCGTCTTCTATTTGTAACAATATTAATTGATAATCTCCAATAGGGTGTAGAAATTGTGTTACTTTTACATGAAGAAATTTAAATTTAAATTTTTTTATTTCAAAAAATATAATATGGGGAAAAATGTAAAAAATGCAGCAGTGACATAATTCTATATGGAGAGATACGTGTACGGTGCAGCTACTCTCTCCTTTCAACTTGGTTTAATTTTTTTTAATTACACCTTTCTGTCGGGTTCATAAAATACATTCATCATGATAATTTATTTTAAACAAAAACTTTTATTAAAATTGGTACTAGGAATATTTCTACAGTCCTAACAAAGGAACGTCATTTTCTCTGAAACGAGAGGTTTCCGTGAATTTACAACGGCGTCTTAGCAACATTTCAAACGAAAAATAAGCTAATTGTTACTGTATAATGAAAATATTTTTAGTAAATGTTATGGCTTCAGCTTAATATTTCTAGTTATCGGTATCCGTTAATTGGGGTTTCCTAATTAATTAGAGGAAATATATTAATATCCACTTCAATATTACATTATTGTTAACTTTTAGTTTTAGTTTCAAACTTCAAATTTTTTTCATTAAATAGGCATTTATTTTATCTGTTAAATATTTGAATTTATTCGAAGAGATGCAGATTCCTAAATATCACACAAAAACAAAATTTAAAGAGAATCCATGGATTTTAAATGTGACTTATATAATATACTACGGAAAAGTTATGTGAAAAAGTATGAATTGTTATTACGACGATAAAGGCTATATTAAATGCATGACGAGACAGATAGAGAGAGAGACAGAGAGAAACGCAGACATGTTAGAGAATGAATGAAGGGAAAGAGTAGTGGTGTATAGCTTTCCGTCATCGCTGCTAACTCTATCTAGGTGAGAGACTTGATAGAGCTGTATAAAGATTTATAAATAGATAATGCTATCGATATTTATTAAACTAAGTGTTGTTGCCGATTGAAGTTCAATTCTTTAGGTACCGTTTATTTCAAAACGAACTTTTTTGTCGGTCTGTGATAATCCTGAGAAAATATGGATTTTATTACTCTCTTAACTCCATCTAATAGTCAATTTATATAAGTATTGACACAACAGTAAATTCAGAAAACGAACATTTTACATGAAAATATTTTGACGTTTTAATTTCAAGTATAATCACCTTAAACGAAAACAATGATGTGTGGCATTTTTAAGTATCATGCAGTGATCGTAACGGTACAATTATATAGAAATAATAAACAGTACAAAAATGGAAATTGTTCCAATAGTTTTACAGATTGTGACAGACGGGATATTTTTGCTAATTTAAATAATTCTGCCATTACTGCATTCTAATCCCTAATTCTGCACTCTCATGCGGCAATTCATATAAGTAATATGCATAAAGATACTTAATTTCGCTTTCTTTGTTTCGTCTAATTTATTTTAATAGATATATAAAAAATAAGACTCACGTGGTTACAAGTGCTTGTGAGAACATTTTTGCCTTGACCTTACAGATTTTATGACTAAAAAACATATTTTAATGTAAATAACATCCATATCGCTTCAGATAAAACTGCTTTATCTTCCCATTGTCATCTCTACAATATAACATAAAATCTCTGAGTGATGAATAAAAAGCACAACATCTGCAGCACAGAAAGCTAAACGTAAATAAATAATTTGATAATAAAATTTCCCCGCGACACCAATAATATACTGTCTGAAATGTGACATGTACGCACTAATGCTTAATTAAGGTAATATTGCTGAAAATGAATTGGATTATTCACGCTTTTTAGCTCTGCTGTAGAATAAACTTTTTTTTTAATATCGATATTAAAATGGAAATATTACTTAAAATGCTGGTTAACTTATTAAAAATTATTTCAAAAATATCTAGTATTTGTTCAATTTTTATAAATGTTACGGGAATTGATGATAACTTGTAGAGTTTTGTATCTGGAAAGGTAGAAAAAGGAAATAGTAATATGGTTATTTGTCAGTTCTTTTGTAATCCGTATGTTCAGCATTTGATAACTGAAATTTGGTATACAAATCGGCTCTCAACTCGAGTAAAAAAAAAGAAATTAAAAATATGTGTAAAGTATAAATTATTATACAGAAATATAAACACATGCTTATCTGTCCGAAATATTCCTCATGAAAGTATAGAAGTTTTCATTTTCAATTCAATGAAAATTCTTTGGAAATATAAAAAAGCTCTGTAAATGTAAGAAAACTGCTGGAAAGCTTTGGGGCCTAAATATTCACGATTTTCCTGAAAACAAGTGCCAAAAAGTAGATCCTATATGTTAAGAAACAAACACAAGCCGATGTGTTAAAAGACTACAATAGGACTTGTTATTTCTAAATTATAACATTCTGTCTAATTTCCATAGTATATTTAGAATATATCTTCACCAAGCAGGATAATCACTTCGCAATATCTTTTTGTAGGTAAGTTTTGTAAATAGAAACCTCTCAATTCTTTAAAATTCGTCTAGAAAATATTTTCTTTCATTCAAGGTCAGATTGAAAATTATCGATTTTAAAGATAGAAAACAATGTAAATATAAATCATTGGGTATATCCTTTATGAAAGTTAATCAGTGAATCGGTTTATTAGTGCACAAAATACTCTTTGTGTCTTTAATAGTATATTTAAAAAAGCACCCAACCTATACGAATTACAGTTTTTTAATTTTTGTAAAAAATATATATCTCATATATATTGGAATAATAGTAAAAAAGTTGGATTCATTAATGCCTGTCTCGTAAATGCTGAAAATTTTAGTTATGTTTTCTATTCAATTAAGATATTTATGACGTAAATTTTTGTTTTTCTCTAATATCCCATTCAATGAATTTTCCCATAAATGAAGTATGATAGTATGTCTCATTAACTTTTAAGAACAATGTAAGTACCCGTTATATCGAAATGATTCATTAACAATTAAGTGGATATTTGAATAAGCTTAAAAGACACGTTAAAAATTTCGATATTTATTAATGAGAAAACAAACATAATTTTGTTTTTTACTTACTACAGATTTTCTCCTGGTTATCCCCTGAATTGAAACGAAAATTGTTTAGGCTCTTTAAAATTGACAAGGCACCTAGTTCTTCATATTTGATAAATTCCTGAGCTCGCAAAACAGAATTATAATGAGATTTTCTAATATCTAGACAGTTTAAATGTTCACTTACATAAACTTGTTTATTTATGATGAATGAGAATAATTTTTTTCAAAGTATGTCCCGTAAAATAACATAATACCTTAGAGCTTAAAAATGTTTCTACCTTTCATAAAAATACTCCACGCAGTGTTGCTGAAATATATTGATGTACAACTGCCATATTTAATGAATAATACAAGTGGGTATACATATATTTATTTACTTTTATACGTATGGATATTACTTATTGCTTCTCGAACAAGATATTTAAGTCAACTGATAGGTTAATGACAAAAAACATAAGGTCAAGTATGAGTCATCTCTAGGTGTTTCTTACCGACTGCCTTAACACCGTATGCCTTAACTTTTTCGCTTCATGATATCATGTAGATTTGGTCATATCACATAGATCACATATCATAAAGAACTGTGAAGCGTGCGCGCCGGCCCCGGCAGTGCTGTGTGACTCTAAGTAGTATGCGTGACACGAACACGCTCGGCACAATAGGATCGATTGAGACGTTTTTTAGACTAATTATTAAAGTAAATCCGAGCATGATTTCTCTGTATAATGTCTTAGGTTGGTTTTTAACTGAATTTGGGGAATTTCAAAATGAAAAAATATTGTACATATTTTGTATAACTATTTTTATGTATAATCCTTTTGTAAATTAGTATAGCAAGTATAGACTAAGATAAGAATAAAAACCCCAAAAAAAATATTTTGCAAATTATGATAAAACAACTGAAATATCGTACATTTTTTAAAAAATATTTAAAATTCTTTTTTTCTTTGCAAATGATAATATTTAGGCATTAAATACGAATAAAAAAATTCATCAATTTTCTCGTGTACTTATTTATTGACTTCGGCTTGATTATTGTAGACATAAAGCAGGATAAAATTTATCGATACAAGTAATAAAATTATAACAGAGCGAATTTTATACATTCAAAATATTTCAAAAGATTTATTAATTTAACGTAAAGAATGATAATAAAAGCCAGAAAAACTTTTTAGAATTGTTTTGCTAATATTATATACCTCATGGGTATATAATATGCAACATATAAAATAAAAAAATGCCTAATTACACGCGAATGAAGTCTTAGGGACATTTTGTATAAATTAATGTTATACAGTACGAAGTAATGTTAAAATAATATAACTACGTATGAAAGAAAACTTAAAAGTTTATTTGTAAATAAACAAAATAAAGCTTGTAAAGGTTCATAATAAAAATACTTAAAAAAATTATTAAAAATGAAAAAAGCCCATATAATGTCTCCATTAAGATATTCCGTGAACCAGTCGAATAACAAACGTCTCAATACATAATAATTTATTAAATGATTATTTTAGTAATGTTTAAATTTTACCCAATATAAAGTGTTAAATCTATAATATTTTATAATTACATACCACATGTACATCAAATCTCTGTTTCAACATGTGTGCAATAATAGCTCAATTAATAATTTTTAAATTAGTTGGCTTTAAATGTTACGAATTTCAGCGATGCTGAATTACAATAGGCACATTAAAAAACAGAGTCGGAACTACGGCCAAAACATCAAACCTGGAAACAGCATACGCACGCACGCACGCACGCACACACACACACACACACACACACACAAACACACACACACACACACATATATATATATATATATATATATATATAATTGTATGTGTAAATTAACATAAAAGATTATCCTTTGATTTACTATGCGCTGATTAGACTTGGAACTATCATATGAAATTAATAGGCTTAATCAGATTGGTGGTGAAATCTAACATGCAAATATTTGAAGTTATCAATATTACCTCCTGCAACATTATTTTGAATTTCATCTATAGCATGGTTCTTGCAACAATTATGACGATTATTTTCTTTTAATGATAAAATAAAATTGCATCACACAGATTTGCAACTCAATGTCAATAATAACAAACAAATAAAAAATTACAAAAATAGATATAGTAGTAATTTCCTAGTGGTTGATTAATAATTTCTATGACTTTTTAAAAAAAAAATTGCATTGTGTTCAAAAATATTAAAATGTTTGAACTCCTGACTTTCATTTTTTTATCCCACATAATGAACACAATAAAAACAATTTTTGACCCTTCATTTGCCCCCTCTGTCTACAAATCCACCCGAATTATAGCTTTTATGTTTTATATCTACGTTTTCTAGAAGCTATAACCATGTCAAATTTTATATCAGCTTCCTAAATCAGCGTTCACAAGATAAATGGTTGTAAAATACAGACAGACGAACATAGAGTAACAAGTGCTTTGTTTTTAATATTTTCTAAAAGGTAATCATTACAATATTCAATAGAATATAATATCGCACTTACAAATGCATCTAAAAAACTTAGACCTTTAATATTTAAAAAAAATGTACATCTTGTATACAATTAAATTATAAAATGTATCTCCGTACTATAATACTCAGTAATCTGTAATACTCAGTAAAAGCAAAATATCGATTTACTACTTCTAAAATACGAGGATATTTAATAATTATATTTAGTATTAATTATATATATCGAGTAAATTTAATAATTACCTATTATAAAATTTCTACAAACCTTTTGTTTAGGACACGTAAAATTTTTTTTTTTCATTTTTGCTCCCAATACCAGACGTCTGTAAGAAATCTTACATTTTCCCATTATAATCTGAAAATATACAAAATAACAAATTTATCTACAAATTCACAAAGCGGTACGAAATATTATGCATTTCAAATGTATCATAGACATATTATGTTACAATCATTTACACGTAATTTGCATTTTATCGTAACATACAACATAAAACTTACACTGTGTACAAGTCGTGTACGCGTTATAAATATATTGCACAAGCTGACGAAGAGCGACCGGATCACACGTCCTCACTGTTTGCCAGCGCAAACTGTACTGAATTCAAAATATGCGTGAGCGCCGGAAATAGAAACTAGAATAGAATATTCTATGTCTTGGTTACATTACTTTATTGCTTTCCAAGGCACGTGCGATAATGTCAATATTTGTTGTTTCTGATGTTGGGTAAGTTTTGTGTTTCTGTTATTAACAAAGGTCGTTGCAACAGTTCGATATTAAGTTTTTCTTTATTGCCCCGTAATTTTCGATGTAAGCCCAAACTTATTTATTTCTACATATCGATGATTTTGAAGTCATGTTTCATTATTACTTTTTGACCGTCGAATACGTTTTTTCATTCAGTGTTGTTCTTTCAAATTCCTCAATATTTGATTTTAGAATGATATTACATGTTTTTGTGGCCATTTAATACCATATTCTGTTTTTCCTTACATTTCTCAAAAAATTATTAATTTTAGAGGCAAACATTTATTTTGTTTAATTTTGTATTTTAAATTGGTATTTTTACCTTTTTAGAAATAATTTATTCCACAAAGCAGGATCTACCCTATTGTCCAAATAAATTTGTTTAATGGTCATATGACTAACTGGAATTTCCATATTTACCGTAAAATACTTTTCATTAATATTTAACATACTCGTTCCAATAAATGTCAATAATTAAAGTATAAAGCTCTTCAAAAATTTAAACAGTATTTTCAGAAAATTTCTCCAAGTTTAGGAGAAAGAGGAAAGACGCGTTTAGTTTTCAAGAAAATATTTTAAAAATTGGAGAAGGCGCAATATCGATTTCATAATATAAATAGTAAAATATTTACTTCGTAACTTCTTCCAATAATTAAAGCAAATAGATCGCAACAGCTTTAGAGTATTTAAAGAGTCTTTGCGATGCCGCAGAACGATGGCTTTCAAACCTTATTAATGTACAACTGGAATGGATTTATTCATTTCAGTTTTAAGTCGTTACAATAAATACAAACTAAATATCTGATGTTGGGTTTGAGTCAGAACAAAATTGTCTGCCGACTGAGGATTATGTCTTAAATTGACTCGGGACCAGGTGGTAATAATCTAATGTAATGTTATCCGAGGTTATTTATTAGAACCGTGATTATATTGTATAAGAATGGAGGTTAGGGACTGGTAAATTCAAATTCGCCAAACAATGTTAAATCAGGTTGAGATTTTATTTCAAAATTATGACTTACAAGTTTAAATAGAGGTAAATAATATATATAGAAGTAAAGACAATTTATTTTTAAATTTATTATTACCGACCACTTAAAGTCAAAAATGTTGCTTACCTCGGGCATGTAGGAAACAATATACTTTCAGAGAGTGTACCCAAATTAGATACAATCGTAAAAATATAGTGCTTGTGGTTATTTTAATATAACAGCAACTTACTTTAATGCTGTAGTTAAATACTTCACAAAAGACACAATTTACGTAAATGAATCTCCATATTAGCTATTTATAATTTATTAAATTTGTACGAGGCAAAAGCTGTGTAGAAAAATTTGTCACGAGCCCAATTATTAAACAATTGTATATAATTAACGTAGAGAGACTATATTATCACCTAAGCGTCAAACAGTTGCATTCCTATACCATAGAAAGCATTTAAAATATTATTTTCTCTCCTGAACACACTTTAATTTGAATATAATTTTAGGACAAAAATTCCTGGTTCATTTATTTTTTACTTGCGTGAAATTCGGAATTCTCTCATATATTATTCTAGTGTATAAATTATTACCATACCAAATTTCATCAAAACACCTCCAGTAGATTTCAAGTGATTGAAGAACAAATTTTGCAGTTTGTTTTTTTGAACATATTGTTATGTCTAGACATAGTAGCTCCCATTTTAGTGAGATAAATATAGTCACTGGATTCAATTGGAAAACACAAGACGAGCTTTATGTAATCCAATAATATAATAAAAGTTTTCTATATGGTAGCTAGATAGTCTGACAGTAGCCACATACAAATGAAGGAAATAACCCGTCAAAACGAATGCATTCCAAAATACGACTCAGCCGTAACATATTGCTGTAGGAATGACAATCACTTAGAGATTATTCAACCAAAAACTGGTGTAAAACAAAATAATAATTTTGATAACTTCGTGGTTGCACGTTTCCCTTTTTTACGAGGTAGTTTTTTACTGTCGAACTGGTAAGAACTCGGGAGAGTTATTCATGGAAACGTTGCGAAGGAAAAAATTGAACGCACCCAAGTAAATGTTAGGGTTTCTTTGTATGCGATCAACACAATGTGTCACTTTCTAATTTGATTTGGTCAGGTTTCAATTTGCTATAAATTTATTAAAATTTTGGTCATATATTTAATATCTATGTGTGTAAGTATATATATATATATATATATATATATATATATATACATATATATATACATACATATATATATATATATATATATATATATATATAAATATATATATATAATTGTGCTATAATGTGTATAATATACTCCAAGGAGAATAAACAGTACGTCCATAAAATCCATAATCCGACGGGGTAGTAAATCTACAATAGTGTCGCCACTGTCAGGTGTTCACGATTTATGGAGCGTAACCCTGACCTAAAATGAACAAACCTTTCACTTCAATACAATTAACGATTTCTTTTATTTAAATAAAGGGTAATTTGTGAACAAAAATATATTATCAGTGAGTTTTACGGCACTTCTCTCTTGATAACTCGGTGAGGTAATGTTTTAATATATTTCTGCATGTTTTTTAATCCGACTATCAGGTAAATTGTGGGATAGGTGAAAAAAAGTGAATTCTCCTCATACACCAATAAAATTTATGAAAAAACGTATCAAATTTTTGTCTTTCATCTTACTATATGTGCATCACCCGAGCTCATATTAATTTTTTTTTTGGTGACGCTCAAAAATGATTCACATATTACCAGCACTCGAAAATTATTTTTTCGAGGGCCAGTAATGTGTGAATCAAAAACATTATTAACGGCATAGATATTTCCGTACTTCATTAGTGTGGGGATAGATAATTTAATCAAATAATTTAAGTTACTAGATGTTATTTCCCATGTATCCAATTAATTTAACCCTAATGAAAATAAAACTTAACAGCGCGTGTATTTAATTAATAATAAGTTTCTAAAAATTATGTAAATAAAACGAAGGAATGAAAATGATCACAAATTATGTTAACGTTCATATAAACAATAATATTAAACAATGAATTCTAACACATTGTTATAAAAAACCTACAATGGTAAAAAATACATAAAGTTCAAATCATTGTTTACAAAAAAGAAAAGTAATTTATTAAGTGGACAGTAAATTGATGGAAAATTAATTTAAGAGAAATAAACAAGCAAAGCAAACACAAAAGTTTAACTTTCTTTGTTCGTGGTAAAATGGTATAATATTTTAACGAAAAACAAAGCTAAATTTAGACAAGAAATCCCAATTAACATTATAACTTAAACAGACCCTGGGGCGGCATAATGGCTGAATAGATTCCCGTCAAAACAGCGAATGGTTTATATTGACACATAGAATAAACCCGGAAATGTAGGCAGTTTCCTTGGAATAAAATTGAATTTGTAACAAATATATAAAATTATAATTTAGGCACAGTAATTCATATACAAAAAATAAATAAACCAATAACAGCTAATAATAAATTGATTTTCATTTCAGGAAAATGTGCAAGAAGGAGATAAATATTTCAGTATTAAAGTTAGCTTACAGTAAATAGATTTTAAATAGTGTATAATGAATGAAATTAATAGAAAAATAAATTTTGGCCATAAACAACGAGCGATCTATTTTAAGATACAAGGTAAACTTTAGAATCTAAAAGCCCTTGCTGTGGAGGATCCCCTAGAAAAACTCTCATCCTGTTAAATATTTACCCGACCTCGGTAGAGGAAGGGATACACAGGTTATGTATTTATATATATCAATAAGTCTGTTCCCTCGTACAGACTAAACTGCTAAAGTGATCTCAACAAATAAAGTATCCTTAAATTAATTTTGATCCTGAAAGTTTATTAAAGTGAAAGGTATGCTCGTTTTAGGTTGGCGTTACGCTCTAACTTTATTAGTCGACTACATATATTTTTAGGGCTGATAGCGGCGAAGATAATGAAAATTTACAAAAAAATTAACTCCGTGGAATGTGTGTTTATGTATATATGTATATATATATATATATATATATATATATATATATATATATATATACAGGGCGTCCAGTGGCAGATTTCAAACTTTGAACAAACATAGTTTCTGAACGCAAAACATAAGAGGGGCGCGGGGGGCGTCATTAGAAGCGCAAGCGGTGTGGATGTTTTAGTAGCCATGGAACAGTGGAGTGTAGAGCACTGCGGTTTTGCCGTCGAGGCGTACATTTCGAGTGGATTTTCGCTGTCTGTAGCACGCCGTCGATTTAATAATCGTTACAGTCGATTACGTGTTGGAATATCGATCAACCTCGTTCAGTCATGGGTAGCTTCAGAGAATTCATGGAAGGTTCAGAGCTACAAGATCAACATTAAATAGGCCCAGGCCAGGACCCACACCATTGGTAGCCACGGATGAAAATGTCGAGCGTGTTATGGTTTCTGTCGTTGAAAATCCCCGTTTATCACTGCGTACACGTTCATCGATTTTGGGAATTCCGAAATCAACTTTACAGGTAATAATGCAAAGAAAGCTCAAGTTCCATCCATATAAAATTCAAATTGTTCAAGATTTACATGATTCTGACTTTGAATTAAGAAACCCTTACGCGGAGGTGATGTTGAGATTTCGTACAGCTACCCGGATGGGCAACATATTCTTTAGTGACGAAGCTCACTTTCACATTGGAGGATATGTGAATAAGCAGAACTTTCGTTACTGGGATGTCCACAACCCAAGACAAATGCATCAAGAGCCTTTATATAAGCCTAAAGTAACAGTCTGGTGTGCCATGTTTGCATCTGCAATCATAGCTCCTTATTTCTTTGAAAATCAACGTGACCAAACTGTAACTGTGAATTCGGAGAGATATGCTCAGATGTTAAATGACTTTTTCAGAGTAGAACTATAGAATAGTCCATTCTTCAACCAAAACACATGGCTCCAGCAGGACGGGGCCACAGCTCACACTGCTAATGTGTCCATGAATGCAGTGCGGCAGTTATTTCCAGAAAAAAAACATATCCCGAAACGGTACCGTACCGTGGCCACCTAGGTCACCCGATTTAAGCCCATGTGATTTTTTCTTATGAAGATACTTAAAATCCGTTGTTTACAAAACAAATCCGAGTACTGTGACAAACTTAAAGAAAATATTCGAGCCGAAGTCAGTAGGATAGTCGCTCTGCAAACGCGTTTTTGAAAACATGCGTACTAGACTCGAAGAGTGTGTCAGACGGATTTGTTGTTATAAAATTAAAATAAACCTACTTCGTATTAGAGGTGTAGTTTTTTTTTTACAATTTTTCAAACATTGTAATCTGCCACTGGACACTCTGTATATATATATATATATATATTTATATATATATATATATATATATATATATATATATATATATATACATATACATATATATATATATATATATATGTATATATATATATATATATATATATATAGCTTTTATATTTAAAACAAAGTAGCGTAATTAGTTAAAAATGCCGAATAATTAATAGCCATCATCTTAAACGTCATTGTATAGCATTTAATTTTGCAACGCATTGGATAGTTGATGCTTGCAATGTGAGATGGCGCCAATGAACTTTTTACACAGCGACCTATGAATTGTTCATCTAAAGTATAAAACAACTGGATTACGAAATACAATTTGTTACAAATTTAAGGTAGAGATATGAAACCGAAAGTCGACAATTTGTCACTCTAGTGTCTTATTCCTCAGCAGAAGTCGCTTAAACGCATTAAACTTAGCGGATTTCCGGCCGGACACCATACATTTTCTCGTTGTTTAGGGTACATATGTATTGTAGGTATTACTTCCTGTTAGACTTGGGCGAAATGAGTATTTTGACATAGTGAGTGTGAATATTATAAAATATGTACATGCGACTCGCAATGGTGATTCATTACCGGAATTTATTCTTACGGTGTGTATATCCACGTTCAAATTTATTTAATAATTTTATTTTCTTCCGTATTAAAAAATGCTATGCCCGTCGCCAATACAACTTACATCCTAATGAAAATTTACATTGTTAGTTCGAGTGCGATCCTCGTAAACAATTCATGCAACAATTTTTGAATTTTAGAAATTTATGCACGCTTGCGGTGAATTCAGATTTTTTTCATTCTGAACAAAATAAAATCAAATGGTCCGATTTACTGCTAAGCAAGAAACTATGTAATACGGCGATAATTTTGAAATGTTTTGTATGGCCTACTAGCCATAGAGGGATATTTGCTTAACGGAGTACGCGATGGTCGATTATCAGGAAATTGATTTTGATGCAAAGATCTATTAGTGGCCGAACTTTCTGTGTGAATCGAATTCAACCGTTTAGACCATTCCAATGTTTTTACTTGGTCTTGCACAAATGTAATTGAACCATTACACGCAGGAATATTGTCACTACGTACTGATAATTCAAAGGCGTGTCCTGTTTGTGAATGTATCTTTGTAGGAGGACAATGCAAAGAATGAAATCTGTTAAATCATTGAACCTGAGGACCTACCTGCGGAAATTGATGCCGAAAACTATTTGATGAAGGAATTAAGGCTATCTGAATTGTTCGTACAACCTTTGGAGTTAAATATATTCTTAACATATAGCGTTTCCGATGCACGCTGGTCCTGATACTTCTTAACCAAACTATCCCAAATTATAGAATAAGTTTCTCCCATAGGTACGACACCAGCGATAACTTTCAAAGCGCTTTCCGTAAGTATTTCTTTAAATTATTTTCATGAATATGTCATTTGAATGATTCATAAAATTTAGATCAATTTACCATATTTCCATTGAACCTAAGATAACTCGATCGACGGTAATTTAATTAATTATTAATTATTAGCATCAGTTGCTGAGTTATTCGAGGATGACATTTTAAAAGTTTGTAATATAATATTTCGATTATGCTTCACAACTTTTTACACATCGACCTATGTTCACGTTCACGTAAAGTGTATGACAACTGGAAAATATAACAGGTAGAGATATGAAACCGGAAGTCGCAAATTTGTAACTCTAGTGTCGGTTCCTCAGCAAAGGGCGTTTAAAAGCATTTAACTTAGAGGGTTTCCGGCCGGGCGCCATACATTTTCTCGCAGTCTAGTGTATACACGCATGGTATTACATCTATCTAATGCGCTGTACGTAGGTTGGCTATTCGGATTAGTTACTAATTCGCAATTAACTGTGATATCCATCACAGTTACAAATTCATTATGCATTTGATGTATTATCTCCGTAAGTACCATAAAAATTTCGTTGCTCCTCGCCTTTCAAAAATGAAATTACCCAGTCTTTATTTCGAATTACTGATTAACAAAAGAAATAATTTAGATAATACTTCATTAAAGTACGAATCGCAAAAGTAAAATTATTTCGTTATTTCTAGAATTTACTTAACAATTATATAAGTTTCTACAAATGTTCAAGTATTTTAATACCAATTATGTTATATTATAAAGTGTATACAAAAATATCGCAAATATTTAATATATTCTATACCTATATACCTATATCAATTCATGAACAATTTTCTCTTCTCTGCTCGAAGACTTTATTATTCTGATTTGTATGTAGAGGTAGATGTTTAAAAAGTTATTATGACAAGTCATTTTCATCAAATCGAGTGTATGACAGCAAATGATGTGTCCACTAATGTAGTTAACAAAGTATGAAAGGTATTTGGTTGGGCTATTCATGGACCAGCCATATAGTAACAAAATAATTAGTCCTTTCAGCAAGAAAATAAGAAGATAAGAGAAAGACCAAGAAGATTAAGTATTCCAATTTGATTCGAAAAATATGTTATAAATAATTATTAATATTGAGTGTGACAAGAGAATATTGAGTAAGACAAAAGAAGCATGAGAGGAAATTTTGTGCGGTTGAAATGTTTTCGAAGTTTGTATTTAAGTTCGCACTCATGTAATTTGTAATGATGATATTCCACGGGAACAAAATGCGTAAATTGTATAATTGGGAAAATAGATAATTGAAAGAATATCAATTAAAAAAAAGTTACAAAAAGAAGCCGTCAGTAAGAAATAGATACTTGAGAATCAAGAACCACAGTATTTTAAAAAATTAATTTTAATAAATTCAACAGCCAAGCCTTATCCTACATAGTTATAAATTTTATATTTTATTAAGTCTCGTTGTATATATCGGGTAGGGTAAAATTATTAACCAAATCGAGTAAAAATTATAATCGCTCGAGAATACATTCTTGCTTTTCAAAAATGTGTATACGTTTGGAAATAAAGTTAAAATTTAATTACCAAGTTGTCATAAACTCTAGCTACAAAGTTAAGGACTTGAATAATAATTTATTAATTACGTTTAGGTAATGAATGTTTTCATCATTCAAATGATTGCGTTAATAAATTAATTAACATAATTTTGTACAACGCTTCTAATTTAAAACGACCCATGTCTTTCAAGTGATGAAAGGTGCGCAGTGGAGTCATGTTGAACTTTACACAATTGCGTAAAGTATTGAATTATTCAAAGTTTTGTTATAAATATATATATATATATATATATATATATATATATATATATATATATATACATACATACATGAATACACGTATACGTAAATTTTTCTCTCGTATCATATTTTTATATTCCATATTTTAAAGTAAAGCTTTTTGTTTTATCATTGCATTAATTGTTTTTGTAATATAAATTATTATTAGAAATTATCGGTGCAACGATCAGGTCCCGGGATATTTATTTACATTGAAAAATTAATAAGAAGTATGTAAATAAATAATAATAGGCACAGAAATCTAAATGACATATTAATACATAAGTCATGGTTGCTGAATAAAATTAAAACCACCAATCTAATAAATATTACTCTTTGTTAATGAATACATTGCAGTATGATTTGTTAACCTTGTGGTTGTACAACTTATAAGTAGATCACAATTGTTTAATTGATTATTTTTTGCAAAATAATAATTTGCAGTTCAATAATAATAGCGATAATTATATTAAAATATTTTCAAACATTGGTATGAAATATTAAATAACATACAATTGTCCTCATCGTGGCGTGTTAGGTTGATCATAAGGCATAAGGCCTTCGACTGCGCGATGCACTGCAGGGCTCGAATTCGATTCCAGGCTGTCCGTCGAGCGGGGCTGGACTGGTGTTCCGGTTGACTGTAAGGGATTACTCTCGTAGTCCATCATATGTGTCAATTAGATACATTAAAGTATATAAATACATTTTAGCAAAAATATCTCTCAGTTGCTGGCGGAGTTTTTTCTGTTTAAATCATAATAGTCACTCGTTAACACAAAATTCAGTACTGTAGAAACTAAATGAAATTTTGGCATTTAATAAAATGTAAATCTAGAGCAAATAACACTAAAAGGACTTATCAAATATACAAGTTACCAAAGTTGGCTTTTTATTTTTATTTATATGTAAATAGCGTAAATTGTAAATTTCTCTATTTTTGTCAGTTATTTTTTATTTTCATTAGGCAAAAATTTTAAAAAAGCCACTTTTTTGTGAAGAGGTATTTCATAAAAAGATATAATTTTTTAATATTATTTCCTGATTGTCATATTTTACTTTACTTTTCGAAATAGGATCATCTCTAAATCAGATCAAACTTAGAAGTAAATTAATATTGTAATCTGTTGAAAGATATACTGAGAGTTTTATAGAAATTTTTTTGAAGGAAAGATGGTTTTTAGAAAGAAAGCACAAAAGAAAAAGTTTTTATTTCAAAGTAAAAGGCAAATTTAAATTCATATTATTAACGTGGTAGTTGTCAAAATAGTTCAAGTTTCAATAAATACTCGTGAATAATTATTATCTTGTCAACCAAGACGGCAGTAACTCTCATCTTCAGTCTTTTTCCTTCTTAACTAAATTACATTTAATAAAAATTTGGCTAGAATAATTAATTATTCTTCGAAAAAGGAAATACGTCATTGCGCAAATTTTCTACCTTATATTTATTTGGTAAACTGATGAAAAAGAAAAGAACCAAATTCTATCTTGATTAAGAAATGAGTGAACTTGAACAAAAATATGAAAACCAAAAGATATGTGTGGTTTTATGCAATAAATATATATATTGCACACCGATAAGTTATTAATATACCTAAGTGATAACATAGAGTGGCATGGGTGCGGGAATAGAAATTGTATAAAGGAAACAAACAACTTCTCATATAAAAACTTAATCAAATGAACAGTAAGTAGCGAATATTTCTATACCAATTACGATGCACCTACTTGATGTAAGAGCGAAGATCTACAAGCAAAAACGTAGTTCTCCCGTCTTTATAAATAAGGTAACCTCTGATGAAAAAATGAGCAACCTGCTCATTTTCAAGCCACTTCAAGAAAACACTGAACTCTAATGACATTACAGGACAATCTCACATAGTTTATGGCATTGTTTTTTTTTTATTTGCAACATTTAAATATGAACTTTCGTGGCTGTTTCTGTTGTATTCGCAAATAAGGCGCGGATTCAGGAAAAAACATTAATTTATTCGTCTTAGTTAATTTTAGTGAAGTTGGCAATTTCTGTTGATACGGAAATATTTTTCAATATTCAAGACAAGGGATTGATGTAATACTAAAACAGGCATTGTCGCCATTTTCAAAGTTTTTTCACATAATTTCAGTTCTTGTCTGCTGTTCTTGTCAGAATTTAGTATGTCTTTAAAGCGTTATATTTTTGTTTCCTTATTTTAAAAAGGGTTTCTTTACGTCTGATAAATGTACGTACAGTATATTATATATTTTGTCGCAGAACTTGTCGCAAATCCTACTAGTACCTAAATGGCTATAAAGATATAGAGAGAAATGCTTTGGAAGCGCTTACGTCGTGATTTTACCAAAACGATATACTTGTTTTTATAAAAACATATAAGTACTTTTCTCTTACAGGAAAGAAGTTCTTTCTTTTTCCAGCTAGAATTTTTAGTTTTAAAGTGAAACTTTTTGGGCGCAATGAGAGTAAAATATGAAGGTCTTAACGTCTTTCATGTAGCGTTTTTGCAGCGTTTTTCCAACGTTTGTGACTTCGGAATGTAACGGATCTTTCACAAGAAAGAAAATTCGTACATATATAAATATATGTACATGTATATAATATATATATATATATATATATATATATATATATATATATATATATATATCCGCTATTACTCTTTTTTATAAATTCTAGTCTAGAGTAAGTCAACTTCTTTCTATATATGGCCAACTTTAACCAAAGACATGCGTTGTCAATAAAATTCATTGAAAAAGTATTTAGTTTATTTACCAGTTCGTCAAAGTTATCGAATGATGACGCTTCTTAAAAAGGTATTAAATTATAAATGTAGAAACGTTCATTTATAAGAAAGTTAAATTTTTAAGATCATTTTATGTCTTTGTTGTCTTATGTTGCTCGATAAAGTTACTAAATAAATATATAATGCAGATACTCGTAGTATAATGACACAAATAAAATGAAGAGCAAAGTTTAGTTTGTTTTTTAAAGACTCATGTAAAAATTATTAATTCGATTAGCAGTCAATATTTGCAATATATAGCTAGATAGCTTACAATATACCAAAGGTTTTATAATACGTACATATGTTGTATACTTGTTGAAATCTTGTTTGTTGAAATAAAATCAAGGAGAAAAATCGTTGATTTAGGTGCTTTTGCGGAGAACACCAGCAAAACTATAACAGATAATATCTAAAAAGCCTAAAGATAATCTGTGGCAGTATTTATATATATTTTTAAAAGCGCGTAAAATAAAAGTAGCAAAATTTAGATCAGTTCGATCATTCTATGGCCTGTCTTAATAAGCATTAGAAATGCTTATTATTGCAGGTTAAGCGTCTTTGATATATAAAAATTGACCCTTTACTTGTTGTTGTTTGGATTAGTAGTTTCATAGAATTATAAGATTTATAAAAGTAAATAAAAGTAAAAAGTATTTGGTAATGTTCTGTGAGATTTATTGGCGCATGGGGTAGGAGGTTGGGAGGGGGTGAGGGTACTATATTTGCGGGAAAATCACGGGTGTATATGTTGCGGTACATAAGGATAGTATTTATGTTAGAGGAAAATAAAGCACTACGTGAAAAACAATACTTACAAAAAAACAATTTATTTGCACCCGTAAAAAGTAGAGGCGGTTCGCTATGGATAAATATATACGATATTCGGTAGGTTCGCTATGGATAAATGAAGTTAGTATTGTATTGCTAAATAGATGATAGTACCGTTGCTGAAACCTGTAACTTTACAGCATACATTGACCAGATCGTTTGATAAATAATTAAAATGTAATAGATATTTATTAAAATGCCTTATTTTAACTGTAATTATTTAAATTGACAAGAATTATAAATACTGCCTTGAACAATAACTTGTTCAATAACATAGATATGTCTATATATATATATATGTGTGTAGATATATATATATATATATATATATATATATATATATATATATATATATATATATATATTTAAACATAGGTAAATTTATTTTTAATGAAAGATTATAATTAGTGAATGCAAGGAACTTTACGTAGGACCACAACGAGAAATAAAAAATACACTACATTGTTTTGGCTTGCTCAAGTATCTCAAAGAATGTATAGGTATTCCGAATACACGACTGCCATTCATGTTAACTATTTTTTATTGTTTTTTATTTTAGTCTCCGAAATTTCTAACATACCTACTACGATTATATTGGACGCCGAGTTTTCTTTTCCACAGTGTTGTGTTAAGTTTACCAATTTTTAACAAGACTTTAGGAATACAGTCATGACGTATTTTAGTTATTCATAGTCTAATCTGATAACTTGAGAATGTTTGCTTTTATTATTTGTTTTTCTTTTTTTTACATGTTTTTTCTGTAATAATTTTATAAAGGAGTATTCTTTGAAGAAACGTGTTTACATATTTTCTTTTTGTTTTATATCATAGTCGGCTAACTGTCATAAGGATACTAACCTTTTTCCAACTAAATAAATATAGGGGATATTAATGAATTTAATAGTCCAAACATATATGTATGCACGTACAGATTGATAAAAGGATGAATGTACGATTGTAGCGATTGAAGCTCGATTGCAGGTTTACAGTCTTATTAAAAAAAAAAAAAGTAAAGTTGTTATATAACCGTATAGTCACTAAAAATATTAACAGTATATAAAATTACTAATAATGATAACCAAATTAAAACTATGTAGTTAAACCACCATTATAATGGTTCATAAAGCTCAATAGCGAAAAATTGACAGAAAATAATTTTAAGATTGAATTGCGCAACGTTTAATAGATCTGACATAATGTAGCGAGTAAAATACGTGCACAAAGGAGTCATTTATTACTTATTTTGCCTAGTTTTAAGATGATGGGAAGATTCTATCATGTAGTCTACTCTCTTCGATATTATTAGGTATTTATTTACATTATGTTTAATTGATATTGGGGTTTACCATTTGTTGATAATTTTGAATTTCTTATGTGATGCATCTAATACACATATAGAATTAGTGAACATATAACATTTTATAAAATTATCGCTGAACATGTAAATTTACAGACTACGCCACTTTATAAAAAAATTTGAGAAGAAGAAAGGTTCTGCGTACAAAATTAATGAAGTTTGTAAATTTTTTCTTTATTTCTTGTTGGTAACAATTTTGAAAAATGAAACGAAAGTAAAAAGTAGTAAACTAACGTCAAAAGCGAAGAGCCTCCCTCTATTGTTTGAAGTTTATGGCTTTGATGCTTACGGTTGTCGTAATGTACTCGTATCTATAAAAAAGGGGTTTGAAATTTCCAAATTTAACGTAATGTTTACAAGCCCAAAACTAATTGGTAGAAAATTTTGCTACACGACGACGACTTACCTAATTCCCATAATTCGATTAAGAGATTCTCAATTTGTTACGCTACATATATCTGCAATCTTAAATCCTGCTCTCCAATCATGTTATCCACAGAGCAGTGAAACAAGTGAAGGTGAAACGTTTTGAGAAACGGGAAGCCGTGCTGGATATTTTATTGGCGGGGACTTCCAGCACGGCTTCCCGTTTCTCAAAACGGAAGACCGTTTGAGAAACTTGTTTTAATTAATGTGTAATTTTTTTTTATAACTGAAAAATGTGGATCAATATAGTTGATTAAATTTCTAGTTTATCATGAGGAAAAATAACGAAATAAACCGGAAGTACCTACTGAGACGCAGGTGCTTTTCGGGAAAAAAAACACTACCAAACGCATATTCAGATCTGGAAATCGATCAGATTATTGGGTATACGTCGCAACGCTTACTCATGCACAATAAACCTATCTACGTCACTCGCTTACTAAAGCTACATAGATGGGATTATTTAATTGACAAGAAATTATTCAATTGACAAAAATGTTTTATCTAAATATCGCGATTCTTAAACACAATCTCTTCGGACGTGAAGGTGTGTATCCAGCTTTAACCGCATGGGTATTTCTGTGTGTAAATAATAAATAATATACTGGACCTACTAGTTCTAATGTACTTTTATGTACCGTTACAGGAAGTGCGACTGAATTTACTATTCATTTTCGGTCGCGTGCTTCCGGTTTGCTATTTTATTTCACTTCCATACATTTTATGTCTTACAACTGAGTTTTATTTGCGTGACACGAAATAAGACAAAGAAAAGTATTTGAGGTAATCAATTGGCTCAAACTACGCACAAGGGATTTGTGAAGAGAAATAGAATTTATCACAATACTTTCGGTAATCTGTAAGCTTTATTTATTACAATGAATTAGGTTTAGATGTAGTGATTAAAGATATATTTCGGTAGAAAGTAGTAAACTGAGGTGAGTATATTAATTATTTAATAAAATACATGGTCCATTTTAATCAACTTGTTTCATTAAAATTATGTATATGCACTCTTCCTTAATTGAAAATAATAGGGAAAATTAAATTAAGTATGTTATTAGTGTTTTTTATTTTTATATTTTCTCAGAAATTTATAAGCATAAAACTTATTAAACACACTAATAGATTTATTTGGCAGTACTATATCGTAATGTACCTATAAACAAAAATTTACTAAAAACTCAAATAAATTGCTTTAACGGTACTAACATCGTAATATTCACCAAGTCATTGTAATTTTTTGCAACTTTTATAACCTCTATGTTGCTTCAAGACATAGAATATTGCCATACCAAATTTCATCATAATTTGCGCAGTAGATTTTCCGTGATTGAAGTACAAAGTCTTCAGTTCAGTTTAAATTGTTTTTTAATTGTGGCATGTTCAATTCAGTTAAATTGAGATGCTTGTTTTCAAATTGCTTCAATCTCTTTAAAATGGCATCAATATAATATCAAAAAAATTCCTTTGTGGTCACTAAGTGATTATCGGTTAACCGTAGGCAGAAATAACCTTGGAATATGGAGCCACTTTTATTAAAATTTGCTGAAATATAGAAATCAAAAGTTCTCTACAAAAATATTAAGTAAATTATTGACTGTGAAATCATAATTAATATTTTATTAAGAAAAATAGTAAATGGGATCTGTAATCATATTCATAGATGAGGATTATTCACATAAACCTATTAAAGCAATGCTGTTGTGGTAGAAATTTCATTTTGATTTTAAAGGATTCACGCGGTTTTAACTATCTTCAAAAATTAATATTTGGATTTATAATGATAAATTCAATGCAACTTTCTTAAATTTAGAACTTACGTATATCTTATGAAGTTTTATATTGGCATGTATTTTTAAATATTTATATATTAAATAATGAAATGATGGTTTGTATATGCTACTCATATCTGAATTATTTCAATGTTATTATTTCTGCTTACCTTTTTCTAGCAATTTTCGCCTCAATATATCTTTGTCAATTTATATAATAGTTAATAAATCAACGAAGATATACTAAGGTAAACATTAGTAGAAAAAAAACTACAATGCACGTATTTCTATCAGAGGACCATGGTTGGAACTGTTTTAACATCCTTAAACTTTATTTATTCCACAATATAAGTCACACTATTACAATATAAATAGTTTCTTCAATTAATATATTGATCTAACAGCGAGGTAAATCCAATTTTTTATTTTGTAGTTATTGATATTGGCCTGATACCTGTCTCGTATAATTTTGCATCATGAAGTTAATTAAAACATCGATACTGTACTAATTGTCCCTTGCTATTAAAATTCCACAAGTTTGTATCGACAACATGCAATTACCTTACTGACTGAACTTAGTAAAAATGTAATCAATAAATATTTGAAATATTCAACTAATATTATTGAGTGGAAAGTGAAACAAAAGTTCGAAATTTCCCTGCTTCTCTAATTGGAAGGATAAATAATCAAAACAAATATATAAATAGTACTCAATAAATAATACTATGGTTATTGTAACGAGTAAAAATATTATTATAGTTATTTATAACGAGATTTTAAAGAAACTCTTAGAAAGGAGATGACCCAAATTTTGAAAGTGATAAAAGATAACGCAAATAGTCTTAATTTTTCAATTAATCTAAATATTTTTGGAATTCAAAAAAAAATATCAAAGTCGCTCTTCATTGATAATATTTAATAAAACAATAAATTTTGCTGTACATAAAATAAGTAAAAATACATTCATTAGCAAGAAAGCCTATTGAAATGAAATATGTATTAGTTGTGATTATTGTGAACATTACTGAAAAGTATATTTTTTTCAAAAGCTATAGAGCTTTCAATTGATAGTTACCTTGTAAAAATTGACTAGAAATAAGAAAGTTAAGTTAAGATAGGAAGAAAATAAGAAAGTTATTAATACTTTTTAAACACAATGTAATAAATATACAATTTATGTTAAATAAACAAACATCATGTTAGACTGAAATAAGAAAGTAACGGATAATTTGTATACCATCTCACAGCAATAGTTTTAAAATCAACAGAAGATAAATTTTCTACTATAAAAATTAAAACTTTGTAACTGTAGACAACATTAATAGGTGATATGACTTTTAATGTTAAAAATGATGTTTCAAAGGACGATAATATTGTTTAAAATTCAGCTCAAGACTGAATTTGTTTTCATTATTACATGTACTAATATACTAGTATAAGTCGCATAAACATATGAATTTGCAAGGAAATTGACTATCTGTTAAATCTTTGTAGTTATTAGAGAAAAAAAAGTAAGTAGGAGAATGGGAAAATATGAAAAAGGACGGTAATATTACAATAAAAATATATAAAGAAAATAAAAATAAGTAATGAATTCATGTACTAAATAATGTGTAGTAAATAAGTATGTTTCATGTGCATTTTTGTCCAACGCGTTAAACCTTTATTCTTATTTCCATATATAAACTCCGTATGAAATTGTGGACATAAAAAGACATTAAATATACAAGATTTATCAGTTACAAAATAACACTAAGTACTACAAAAAACTTAAGTTTTTAACAGGCTGCTTCACCGCAAAATAGATTTTGGTAACTAATTATAATTAGTATGTGTCAAGAACGCATACGGTGCTAAGTAAAATCGACGGCCCGAACGTTTTCACTATCTATGCAAATGAGCTCACTGAGAAACTCACTTAGTTCGGAGTAGATGAGCAGAGCACTGATGTAAAGAACCCGATTACACGGGATTACAGCACCGCCAGGTAGGACGAGGGTGGTTTAAACATTTAATTTTATTAAAATCCATTGCTTCCTTAAAAAGGTGAAAAGCAGCGCATAATTTTATATCAGATTAGTCTTTTTAGTAATGTGAGACTACTAACAAAAATAAATATTAATACATTTAACATATAGAGACTATTTTTTGTTGTGACTTCTTTGTTACAAACTCCGATGAATTTAATAGCGAATCATATAATAAAAAAAATATACCTGCCGCTTTCTAGCGAAAATTTTTACCCAATCTTTGCGCAGACTTTCAAAAACCCTATCTTTTATAATTTAGGATTAACTAGTTTCGGAAATGAGGGGATTATATTATTTTTTCCATATCTTTCAAGATACCTTTGAAAATATACTACCTACAATGATGAAACAATGTTTTTATTATTAACCCTTTCAAATAAAACACAAAAAGTACAGAAATCCTTATTATATCCCTTTTAAACTATACGCAAAAAAAATAATATGTAAGTTTTTAATTTGCCTCCCTTACAATTTTCTTACATATATTTTTGGGTATTGGCTATTGAGAATTTTTTTTAGTTTACCTCCTCTACATCTAAAGCGGGTGTGAATTTTTTTTCATTCGTGTAGGATATTATTGAAAAGTTGTAACAAGAATATTGGTTGTATTTTATGAACTCTTTCGATCCGTTTACGAAATATTAAGTTTTAAAATTGTGTTTTTGTTAGAATTCCGTTTCCTGTCCCTTCCCGGTTAAATTAATATTTTTGAATATTTGAAAACTATTGAAAATAATATCTTGTATTACTATGCCTAATTTTAAGTCTATATGTAAGGCCGTTTCTGAAAAAGAGGCTGTGACAGGAGAACAGACAGATGCGTGAGTTAATTTATAAGGGTTCCTTTTTTCTTATTGAGTTACGGGACCATAAAAATTAGCAAAAATTAATATTTTCTTAAATCTTGATCCTTATTTCACGGAGGAGTTCTAATAAAAAGACGTAATTTTACTGTCGTCCTTAATATCAATATGTGAACAATAATATTATTGATAAACAGTATTTTTGACCTCGTATTTATTCCTAATAGTAAAAAGAACTATGATATTAAAATTTAATGTATCCAATTCTCAGAATTATTTCTATTCATAAGAATAGCGCAATTAGAAAAAAAAGGATTAAATATCTCACAATATCTCCCCATTACTTAATTGTTGTCTTGCTTGACATAAAAATTTGCATATTTTTACGGTGCGATAGCCAAATTAAGAAATGTTATAGTTTCGCTAGTCCGTCTGTCTGCGACTCTATGTGACAGTCGTTTTACGCGGAGGCTTCAGTGTTATTATTACGCCTGCAAAGTTATGAAACAATCATTTAAACATTATAACGCCTACAAAGTTATGAAACAATCGTTTAAAATTTTTGTTTAGTTTACCTCCTCTACATCTAAAGCAAGTGAATTTTTTTTCATTCCATTGTTTAGGATATTATTGAAAAGTTGTAACAAGAATATTGGGTTTATTTTACGAACTCTTTCGATCCGTTTACGAAATATTAAGTTTTAAAATTGTGTTTTTGTTAGAATTACGTTTCCTGACCCTTCCCGGTTAAATTAATATTTTTCAATATTTGAAAACTATTGACAATAATAGTATATACTCGGTGTCCTTCCCGTGGCGATGTCTTCGTAGCTATTCGCGGGTTATTCCCCCAAGCGGCGCTGAACAACGTGCACAAGTATCAAGTGTACGAAAAAGATGACAAGTGATTATGGATATTATTTTCAATGTTGTGAAAGAAAGTCATACTTTAAATTTCATTTTAACGAAAATCAATTATTTTTCAGTAAAGAAGTAACGTTTTACTGTGTCCGACACTTCTTCCCGGATACCGTATATATGACGAAATTAAAAGAAAAATTATAAAAGCTAAGTAAAAACAGCTTTATATTCTAAAATTTATATTTATCTGTAACCTGAAAAGGACAGTCCACTACACATTAATTTCATAAATACACATGAGGTGAGGAAATTAATAAGAGTTATTTAGTATACAGATATAGTTGACAGGGCTTTGAATTGGATTTCGACTCTTAGAGCTTTATCGCAGCAGCATAGGTGTTTAACTTTTAGTAAACTACAAATTTCACACCTAGTCTAAATATTGATGTTCTTTTAACTGTATCTATACTAAATTATTGTTAAAAACATTTCACGCGTGTACGAAATGTTATCAATGTTGTCGTTATCGTCGTCTCAAGGAAGCCCAAATTTAAAACTACTTGCTTTTATAACATCTAATGACTAAAAGTCTAAGGGTACTCTATATAACACAAATGTATTCCACAGACCCTTTATTGTTTTATGTTTTAATTAAGGTCTTTTTAATCACATCAATAAAGCGCCTTCTATGTTTAACACTTTATTGGCAGAAAAATTAAATTCCGTTTGTGTCGGAAACGTTATGAGTTGGAAACTGAAAGTGGTTTGATGATTTTTTAATAATATGGGAGAGTATGACAATATTCTAGATGTTTATTCTAATATTATGAGGCAGAGTGATTGCATCATTTGCCACATAATTTAGGCTGTACCTTATTCCTTCCTCCCTTCAGGAATATTTAATGATATGGTAAAATATTGCTGTCTCGGCACTAAAAGATACTATACTAAACTTAATGCGATCCTAATGCGACCTTAAATATAATATGGTTTAATATTTTAAGTATCAGATTTTCTTGAGATTGCTGAAATTTAAATTTTCTACGAGCCTACCTAGGTTCAGTAGTGAAGTAAGCTGAGTAATAATAATGTGTATACGGATATGTATACATATACGGATATATGGAACAGTTTGAATGAGAGGCGCCACAAACGATTGTGTAGAAATATGAAATTTCCCTTATTATCTAACTGCTGCTATTAAGTTAAGCCACATGTAATTTGGTTATCCTATAAGTTGAAGAATAAAGATCATTTAGTATTTACCATTAAAAATAGTGACCATAAGGTAATATAATATTTGACGATATAACAATATATATACATATGCATATATGCATACATATATATGTATATATATATATATATATATATATATATATATATATATATATATATATAAATATATATATGTAAATGGTTTCTCGGAAACGGCTCTAACGATTTCGATGAAATTGGTATATTTATTGCTTGGGTGATTATATTGAATAATTTCAAAGATGAGCCTTGTAGGTTAATTATTTTGGAAATGGCATCCATTTAAAATTGTCAAAATGATTATGAACATTTTAATTATGACTTAATAACTTTTGAATGGAAAAACTTAGGAGAGAACGGCTAGGGCCAAAAGGAGAGGGAGGGGAATGGGCAGGGAAGGGAGGGAGAGGGAAGGGATAGGGGGAAGGTAAGGGGAAGGGGGAAGGGGTAGGAGGAGGGAAAGGGAAAGGGGAGCGGAAAGTGAAAGAGAAAGGAATGGTGAAGAGGAAGAGGATGGGGAAGGGGAGGTGAAGGGGAAGGGAGAGAGGATTGGGGGGGCGGGACGAAAAGGGGAAGGTAAGAAGAAGGGGGAGGGGAAGGGAAGAGGAAGGGGGACTGAAAGGAAATGGGAAGGGGGAGAAAGAGGGGAAGGGGAATGGCAAGGGGAAGCCGAAGGGGAAGGGGTCGGGGAAGGGGAAGTGGAAGAGAAGGAGAGGGGGAAGGGGTGAAGGGGAAGGGTATGGTGAGGGTGTGAAGGGGGGGAGCGGAAGGGGCGGTTGAAAGTGGAAGATGTAGAGGAAGGGGAAGGAGAAGGGGGAGGGGAAGTGGTATGTAGAGACGGATGGGGAGGGGGAGAGGGAGATGAAGTTTAGGGGAGGGGAAGGGAAGTGGCAAGGGGAACCCGAAGGGGTAGGGGTAGGGAGAAGAGGAAGAGAAGGGGAGGGAGAAGAAGGGAAGAGGAAGGGTATGGTGAGGGTGTGAAGGAGGATGGAAGGGGAAGGGGAAGGGGTAGGTGAAAGTGGAAGGTGTAGAGGAAGGGGGAGGTGAGGGCAAGTGGTATGTGGAGAGGGATGGGGAGGCGTAAAGGGAGGTGAAGATGAGGGGAGAGGAAAGGGAATGGGAAGGTGTAGTAACTGAAATAAGTTACGTGCGTAAAAGCAGTTTCTTTCGGGAACATGCAACGCCACTTGTGTTTACAGCGGGAACATTGATAGTATTTGATTTACTGTCTGTTTTTTTTCATTAAAAAGGAAAGAATTTTTCTGTTTCGATCACTCTAATTAGCTGTGCATTGACTTTTAAACTGTTATATGCACCTACATATAAATATCATCATAAGTCTCAGTTAACTAGTCTTAACATTAAAAGTGCCTTCTGTTATGTTCCCCTTTTCCGAGGTATTTAATTGTTCCCTTACTGTCAACATAATCATTTTTTATTGAGATTTTACCATTAAATTAAGCATTACCATAAATCTGAACCAAAACCAAAGTAAACAAATATCTTATATTCATGTCGAAGATGAAGTTCGTGAAAAAGTAAATGTACGATATAATAAAACAGTTTGGTTTTAATATTAGAGAGCACATTCGTTTATCAGTTATAGTTTGAATATTTATGTCATCAATGTATGTCGCAAAGAAAAAATAAATATTTGTTTAGTTTACTTATTTAATTATGTAAGAAATTTAAACCAATACGTCTGAAATATTGTGTAAGGTTAGAAATATAGACTATTAAAATTTTGCAATTATCCCATACAGCTTTTATTTATAATTTGTCCACCATTAATAATATTAAAATTATGTAGTTGCGTAAATTTATATAAGTTTAACTCAATTCGTATTAGTATTTAGAATATTATTATTTGAATTAAATTCTTTGTCACTGATTTATTCAACAATTTTATTCATTTTAGTTTCAACAAAGTACACAATCAAATTCTTTTTTTGTCAAGCTTTCTTTACATGTGTTAAAATATAATATTTATTTTAAATCAAAAAAGCCTAAATAAAAGTCTGATCTTTCTAATTATAATTAATATTAAGGCATATTAATACACTGCCATTTTTGCATATTATACTTACGTTACAAGCTTGTTCAATTTTTGTGAACGTTTCTGTCTCCCATGCAGGTGAGACATTTTCCTTTATTCCTTCACCCATATTGAAACAGTCCTAACTGCAGCACAGCGGAACATAATTCAAACGAACGCGTCCACAGTCGCCGCTACTACAAGAGCAGCATGTCTAGACTGCTGCCTGGAATCTCACCGCTCTACTAACAATTTATGTTCGTTTATTATTGCGCAGCGCTGTGGAACTTCTCTTTGTTGTTATTAATATTAGTAAAGCCTTTTTTAATTTTTAATATAACCATTTCATTAGAGTGCTATAGAGTTTCGCAGAGGTGTGGAAATTAGAGAAGCAGTCAATTATATTTGCATATATATTGTTTTAGTTAATTTTAAAATCACGTCACAGAACCAGAGAGACTACTTTCGCTTATTTATTTATTGTAATATGAATTTTAAAAATTAAGAGATTATTAAATTTTGTGTCAAATTTTAAAGACTCGGTATAATTAAAAGACCATTTTATAGAAAAATATTTCATATAATTAGGTTATAATACGTTTCGTATCTTTAATTTCACACGGAAGTGCAGTATTACAAATAATATTCGTTTATTATTAATACACGCAATTAAAAAAATAATTGTGAGCATAGCCTGTCTAATTTTGAAGTTTAAATCAATAATATAATGGAGACATCAGGAGACAATAATTCGCTAAAGGGCTTTTTCGCCATTATTTCCTATTATCCTAATTATCCGTTAATTCCCTTATTCATACTCTTGACCTATAAAGGGCAATATATTTTTATTTGAAGGAACATCGAAACGTTTACGATAATCTCCATATTACAGCAATAGACTTTAGTTGAACAAAAGGAAAAAATATACTAAGGTATCCTAAAGTGCGAGTGTTGTATTTGTATTGCAATTCAATAAAATTACATACAATCATATTTTCAAAGTAGTAATTAATCAAACATCGGGGCCAGAAATTATATCCGACCTTCGAGTGTCGCCATTGCCACATATCGTCTGACAGGACGTGTAGCCCGAAATATGATTAATAACTGCAATTTCCCTCTACGAAGTGAAGGTCACTTGATATCTTTTTGATTAGATAGATCCGGTATGGATCTAAGAAAAGCTGAGAAAACGAATTTCCTGTTTACTTCTATAAAAATATGTGATTTGTTTTCGGTGTAGGGACGGCCGGCCTTGTATTAATTTGATAGAAAGTTTTTGGTCCTATAATGAAATTTTCACTCATGAAGTATATTTTTTTGTACATAACAAACAAGGGAATTATTACGGGATTCGGTGAAACATTCTTTAGAACAAAACTATTTATTTAATTAATATGATTATTACAAGAGACTTGTGTCCACTAAAAATATTAAATCTGGTCTAGGGTTAGGTAAGGTATACAAGAATACTGTATGTAATATGCGACGGAATTTCTCAAACTAATCACTTCTAGATTAGCAGTATATCAATAATGCAACTTACAAGAACGAGTGTTTGCCTATAAAATAAAACATCGTCCCTGAAAATGTCGAATCAAGAAATATCCGAAACATAATGAGATTCTTAAAGAACTCGACAATGTGACTATTTTTATTCTGATACAAACATTTTATTAAAGAGCTTGCGGTATCAATTATTGTTGACTACAGATAGTATTATAACTATAATAAGTCGGTAACAACTTGGATTAACATAAATATTATTTTACGTTTCTTTTTTATGAGAATGACAAAAATCTGGTACATACTTCATCTTCATTGATGTCTTCCATTCTAGAAATAACTTCCCGTCTTTAAGTTTACATTCAATTGTTTTACATTGACTATATATTTGAATACAGTATGTAGTAGGCTGTATATGACCTAGAAATTTTCCCTTTTAAATAACAGATAAAAAGAAATTAGACCTGCAATTACACAGGTAGAACAAAAGTGATAGAAACTATGTTTCCCTAAATAAGAAGGACTTTGGAGTTTTTTCTAAATCTTTTTCACAATGTTTGAAACAATGAATACTAGCAACAAACTATTTACATAATTAAATTTAATGAATGTTTTACCTTAATATACAAGTGTTACAACAAAATATTATGAATTAAAAAAAATGTATATTTAACATTGAGCGCAAGTTTGTTGATCGCGTCCTTTCTTTATCATATTCTTGGTAGTTGGGATGTTGTTGCGTTGTCCAACCAGTTCATGCAAAAATATAAGTAACTAGCAATAATTTTTAAAGAAATAATTACGAAATCGTTGTTTAAGAGATATAATACGTACCTTCTCCACAACTTTAACGTTAACTTCTCTACACAAGCTGACATTCATGCGCACTTCTTTCTATAACACGAATGTTGATATTCGTATTTCCCATCACAATTTTTTTAAATGCATGATACAGGAAGAAATATGGCATATAATTTCGTATGGATTTTCAAATACTTATTTAAAATTAAATTTTGATAAACTATAAATATATGTTCTAAATTTTTAGATAAATTATTTTAATTGGAATACGATTTACAAACTCATACAAGAAACAAGGAAATCGTTTTTCAGTTTAAAATCTAAACACAAAATTTGCTTTATCATCATCAGCCGGAAGACGTCCACTGCTGAACCTAGGGCACCACCATAGGTTCCCAGAAAGATTAATCCCATGCCACTTCCATCCAACGACCTCCTGCGACGTTATCAAATTATCTGTCCACCTAGCAGGGCTTGGTGATGTGATGGCTTTCTGGTATGTAGTCGCCCCTCGAAAACCTTTTTTAACCAGTTATCCTTTCTATAGCCGCCTGAGTCACATGATTCTTTTTACAAATCACCTTCATTTGTCGCTTGTAATCGTTATTTATAACCATTATCTGTTTATTAGCTAAAGCTAAACATATCTTTGTCATATTCTGTAAAATGTGTAGAAATTCTGTCATTACTGTGAAAATAATGACAGGACGTCGTAAATCCAGTAAAACATTTAATAAAAATTGCTGCTTAAAAAGCAATAATTTTCATATCGAAATATTTTCATTTGTGCACACATTAATTATTTATAATGATTTCAGATTTTTGAACCAAGTGTTCGTATATGTAAGGATCGACTAAATACTCATATCGCAATAATTACACGACAATTAATTTTTAATAATACGTAAAATAATCCCTGAATGTAATAAACTCCTGTTTCATGTCAGAATATACCACGCCATAATTATCCTTAAATTGATAAATACATTTAGATATTTTTTCGTTCTATTTGTGCTCATTATTTCATATTATCTTTTAGATTTGGGGATAATAGTACTATTTATAAAACTTGTTTGCACAATTTTTTGGCATATTTACGGTTATTGACTTAAAAAAAATGAAAAGTAAAATAAGATTTATTTTGCAATCCCTCTCGGTCCTGATGCGTAGCCCAAAATAATTTTTGCCTACTCAAAATACACGCTAAAATATTTTTTAACGCCAGGTTGACTGGAACATACATAAATAATAACGACCCCCATAGCTCAACAATCTTGCTGACAAATAAAGGTTTATTTTATTCGGGCGATAAATTTTGGAATTTTTTCCGATTCATGTTTTGCCAAGCTCTCCTTTTCCTGTAAAACCGATAATTTTTATTACCATATTTTTAGCCTTTATGCGGTCAAGAAAAGGTTTTACATTTTATAGAAAAATATAATAAAAGACACGACGTTTAAAGAAAATAAATTTGTTTTTTTTTAAGTTTCTGATAAACCAATCTTGTCGGCAAAAGTGAGTTGTGTATTGTAGTTATATAAATAATACGATTATCGACAAATTTCATTCCAAATTTTATGCGCAAAAAATAATTTGTGAAAATGAAAATTAGAGTAGAAGTATCAAGAAGTAGTAAGAAGAGGGCGAGTACCTTTTAGGTAGTAAGAAGAAGGCGAGTACCTTTATTTTCAATTCTTCACATATTTGTTGATTTCCCAGTGTTTCCAAAGAAGTTTAGTTTCATAGATTGTACGCTTAAGAAGATCGCACTAAAGAAATGAAAAACAGAAGAAAACTGTGTAATGGGAATGTATTTTTGTATTTGAAAGATAGCTGATATTAATCTAGAACGTGTCTTGAAAAAAAAGACGTCACTTTTTTTATATATACTGTTATAATTACAATTCTCAGTTACGTTAAATCTCCAAAAATGTTTAGAAAAATCCGTTTCGTGGAATTTACATAGTGCCTGTTGTATTGAAACTAAAAGACGTACAATCCTGACTTGATAGAAGTAATGCGATTTTTACGTGATCTTACTGAGGTAAAAATTCACCTCAATGCTATTTAAACACTATCCGAGGTAAATAAATAACAAAGCAATTCGGTGCAATCACATGGTTATTTTTTTAAATTTTTTTTTAAAGTGCTCACGCTTGATTGCATTAACAATATTTCAGAGTTGCTTAGTGTTTAGGTGAAGTATCATTAAGATTGCAATAATCATTTATATGTACGTAATGAAAGTAAAATAAAAACAAACAATTGTAGAATGAAGCTATCAACACTTACCAAAAGAAAACAAATAACTTTATACATACAGTAGCAATATTTTGGTTTTGGATCAAATACAATATATAAAAATAAGAAGAAATAGAAAATGAAATAACAAGTATAAAATAACTTAAAAGATAATTGCTGATGATTTCATTTTTTACACTGCCCTCAACTTGTATTTGCAAATCTTTTCCTTCGATTCGTAATGCTGAAAAATCAACAAACACATACCGGAAAAAACACATAGGCTAAATGATTTATAAGAAAATATTTTGTAAATTTATGAGTAAGCCTTTTTATTGTAGGATGCAATAAAAATACACGAGATATTTTGCCCCAAAGTTTTTATTATACTAATGTTTTTTCCTTTTTTATCATAACTTCCTAAATAACAATTTTACTTCAAAAAATCAACAAAATAGAACGCTTTGAAAGTACAACAAAAGACCTTATGCGGCAATTACGGGGCTCAAATTTATAGCATCTCCCATACAAGTTATGTTTCGGTTTGCCAGGCAGCAGAATGATGAGACCCTGTCATAATGGGATACTATAAACTTCTCCGATGAAAGATGGTTAACGTCATATGGATCCAGCAGACGTTATTTTGTTTTGCGATATCTAAATGGACGATATACAGAGAGTTACAACGAAGAAATGACGATTTTGGCGGGGCACCACACTTCAATTTCTTTCATACGGAGAGGTAGTTCAACTGCTGCAAGGTACATTACAAAAATACTCAATAGGTATCCAGAAGCTCTAGTTGCTGCATGCTATTGCAAGACTACGCGTTGTCTATATTAGATTTCATGAGAGGTTGATATTCGAGTAATGTGGTGCCCCGCCAAAAGCTGTTAACTCAAATCCCCAATGCATCAAAAGCAAATGATTAGACTCGATTTCCAGCATCTAGAATACTTGAAGAAGAGGCTGTCCTTTAAAAGTGGAATAGAATTTATCAGGATATCAAAAAAGTAGATAAAATCTCTCAAACTATATTTATTACAACGGTGGAGCTAAAGGAGGACAAAAATGTCAAAATTTACTTTAATTCATTTTTCAACTTTTTTCGCAAAATGAAGTTCTTAATTTGTTCTGAAATTCAGGCATCCAATGTTAAATGTATATACATAAACGAGAAGTCAAGTTTACCTTTGAGATCATACATATTGACAAAATTTAAAGTGAGCCGATTGTTTTGATTACCAGTTATATATATATATATATGTATATATATATATATATATATATATATATATATATTTATATATATATATATATATATATATATCTAAATATATATATATATGTATATATATATATATATATATATATATATTAAAGTTCTATTGCTATTCATTATGGAAGTTATTTTGGGAAACAAGTACATTCACTAAAACTGTTGAAAATGTCAAAGCCGAATAAAAGTCAAGGTGACATGGTTAAAACGTGCACAACTCTCAAACTGTCGCAATACGCCCACTGCGACGTGAACAATTAGGAGTGTTGTGCGATGATAGCGAGCTTGCTAGAAAACTATACTAATGTTTATTAAGTTCCTAAATTATATTTAATGAATATACATTTGTGGAATTGCTTTAATCATTTCGCGCATGAAAAAGGTTTTAGATTCAGTTAGGCTGACTTATAAGTTTTATACTGCGACTAACCAAAGAAGTCTGTAGTAAATTTTGAGAAATTCAGCATATAAACAGTAAAATCCAGTAAAATAGATTTTATACACCAACCACAGTTTGGTATAAAAATTCTACTACGTCGACACTTAAGTCCAGAGGGATATATTATTTATACTTTACTATCATTTTTGATCCAGTTTATCTTTATCGAGCCTATTTATTTTCAAATTAATAATCTATATGGCCGAAAAACTCTAAGAAAACATGGAAAAATATGAGTAAATAATTTGGTAATGTACTCTTCGTATCGCTGAAACTGATTTGAACCGGAATGAAAGAGTGGAAAACTACTGTCTAGACAATACGTTCTAAAGAAGGCAAAGCAGCACTTCAATACTTACTACTTTATTTTACGCTCCTTTGGTAAAATATAAAAACGAAAAGATGATACATGATGATGGTGGACATTACACAAGTACGCTAGCGTAACATTTGACTGTACAGTGTTTAAGGGATTTGTGAATAGTTATTATTATACTGGATGCCATATCAAAAAATGGACATTCAGTGGCTTGATTTTATTCGCGGCCTTGTTTATATGTATCTTTGTCTCCTCAGCCCTCCTCTCCGCACCGTTGATACTACATCATAATTATAATAGTATAAAAAATAAAAATGTGAGCAAATGAAGAATTCTATTCCATTCTTCGTGGACAGCCTTTTCTTCAAGTGTTCTAGATACAAGAAATCGAGCATAATCTTTTGCTTTAGATGCATTGTAGAGTTGATATAACGGCTTTTGGCGGGGCACTACATTACTCGAACATCAACCTCTCATCAAAGCATTCACAAACAACGCGTGGCCTTGCATTAGCATGCAGCAACTGGAAGTTTTCTCCTATATACTTCTGGATAACTCTTGAATATTTTTGTAATGTACCTTGCACAGTTGAACTACCTCTTTATATCAAGAGACGAAAAACATAGAAATTGGATAGAATAATTTTTGGGCACCGTGTGCTAAAATGCTTTGAAAAATTCAGTGTAGGAAGTTAAATTTTTTATAATGAAATGCTTAAATTTTGAAAGTGGATTATTATCATTAATCAACTGTTCATATTATCTGACTAGTAATTAAAATAAATTATAAATTATTTAAGTTTTATTCTTTTCAATTCTGAACTACCTGAACAGAGCAAAGCGTTTTGTAAAATTAGAATTTAGAAAACAATTTAATGAATACCGAATTTAATTTATTAATGACGTGAAGTTCTATAAAATAGACTAACCATTGTAGAAGTTAAATAAAGAAAACCAGACGATTTGATTTTCGTCCTATCGGGTCATTGCCGATAATTACAAATATGAGAGTAGTTTTGAGGCCGAAAAAAAATACACCGATTTCAGATTTTTTAGTACCCGAAGAACGACGCATAGAAGATAAAAACAGGTTACATTTTTATAATCTGGACTAGAGTTCATTGGACAGGGATTTTTGGTTTTTAATAGGATAATTAATTTGAATTTATTTCAGAGGATGTATTTTGTTAAAGGGCCTTACAAATAAAATTAGATTCTTGGTGATGCTAATAGTCTAACTTTAAGGTCCGTTAACCAAACACGTAACAATAGTTGACTTATACACAAGTCGATCAATTATTAGGAAAAAAGGTTTGTCAGTAATAGTATATAGGCATTATAGGGGCAACCGTGAAGTCTATTTACCTCGTCTTACTGAATGAAAGTTTTATAAATTACTTTATTTTAAAATACAATAACTAGTGCACGATACATAGTCAAAGTACACGGTCTTAATGCGATTTGGATATTTATATCACCATGGCACATTTAAATAAATATAATGATTTTCACGTGATTTATTTAATGACTCATTGCAGCATATTTTAAAATGCGGTAGTTGCGTTGAAACATAGGTAATGATTAGAACATTGTAAAGCTGCTACGAAAATGCATATAACTTTAACGTACAGTATTATAGCACATTAAATATAATATTTTAACACATTCATAGCAACAGAATTACGTAAACCGTATTTACAATGACTTGTAGACCTTGTTGAGGAAGGAACCAGTTGATTGGTTCGTCGTACTAAGATTACACATTAGAAAAGTTCACAATAAAATATATAAATATTTTTTTTTGGTTCATGGATTTTGGTTCATGGATTCTTATTTAAAGAAAAAAAGCAAGCAGTAAGATGTTCAGAATAGTTGCACATAATTCTTGTGTTTTTTTTATGAGTTCTTACAATATCTTGCGTAGTCATATTTACTTGCTTATCAAAATATAATATATCCCACAACTATATAAATAAATTTTTACTTCTATTAGCTTAAGACATGGTCATGGAACTGAGTAGAAAAGAAATATTTTTATGTTCATAGGTAATTTTATCGTCAAGTTGTTAGTAATTTGTGTACCAAGTTTTAAGCAGTAATTTCATCAGAACATCTTATAAAGAATCTAAGACTATTTTTTGAGGATTTTTGTCTTAGTTTGTTTAAGAAATAAATTTCTAACTTATTACTCTATCATTGAATATAAAGGTATAAAAATATAGGTATAAGATTACTATAAAACAGGAGAATAAAGGCGCGAAGCGCTTTTATTATGAAAGGTACTTTCCATAATTTTATTCTGTCCGTGGATAAATGTACCATAAGAATTGAGTACAACGGAATCTGTGGACATTTTCTTAAACTACCGTTATAACGCTTTCATGTATATATCAGAATAAAAAAAAATGAAGTTCTCGACTGTTACCTATAATTTTGTTATATATATTCAGGACGTGGGTATTTGAAGTGAAATATAATGGGATCGTATATATACATAATGACCGTAGACGTACATCAGTTTGATAATTATAGAGCCTCTTGAGGCAATTTTTTCACATGGAATTAATTGATTAGTTTAAACTCCTGATTTATCCTGTCTTTTCAAACACTTTTAGAACTTAGGAAGTGTTCCACGATTGTTCTTTTCTAGATTATTGCAGTGCAACATGTATTGAAAAGAAGTCTTTATACTTATCTAGAACATGGAGTCTCATTAATAATTTCAAATGCTTCTTTGTGAGTTAACGTTCCGTGGATCAGTTTTCATTGCTTTCAGTTTAAAAACTCATGTTCTTCGTACCCGCGCTCGTGAAGTCATTATCTTTTTGATAAACCGACATTCAAAACCAAATTACATAGAAATTTTCCACTTTTCCGTGGTATTCAAATACGCAACCGCGTAATCGCGATTGCGCCAGACGTGTTTGTGATGATTGGGAGTAAACTTTTTGAATTGTATCACCGTTGTGTTTTGCAATGTTATTGAATATAATTAATTTTCCTTATAAAATTGCACTGTTTTCGCAAGTGTATATAAATATGATCACGCACACACACATACACACACAAATTTATATATAGTATATGTATATATATATATATATATATATATATATATACACATAAATACAACTAGATTTAATGAAATATTGCAGAACCACTAGGTAGCACTACTACCTACATGACAAATATTTCCATCTGGAATAAACTACAGACTGATTTAAAAAAAAATTAAATCTATAAACTAATAGCTTCAAATTCCATTGAATCTCGTGATAATTTAACTTTACTGTAATGACATACCAAAGAAACGTTTTAAACTTTTCAAAACAAGCAGCCCTACCCAGATTTTAGTGTATAAACTCTGAATAAAACCGAACAACCCAATAGGATAATATTTCAAATTATAATTAAATATAATTATACTGTGAAACATTTACAGCGGAATAAATTAAAATAAGTACATATTTCAATATTACTAGAAAGCGGATATTTGTTTGAAGAGGTCTTTTCTCATAATTTAACAACTAAAACTAGATCTTTGAAGAGAAAATCTTCACAGAGGAAATTGTTTTTGTGGTTTCACAAACCAAACTTTCCGAAAGTATGGTTTATGAAACCCTACACGAATGAGAACAATTAAATAAAGGAAGACATCGTTTGACTCGCTTGTTGCAAAGTTTTCAAAGCTAATATATTTTTTGCAAGTTTGATATTTGCGGTGGGCCGTTTGATCTTATTACTCGAAAAGTTGGCTAATAATAGTTGCGGTTACCCACAACTGTCCTTGAGAAATCTTGTTAGATCGCCCTCTGTGGCAATAGGTCCCTATAGTGGCACACTCTCTGACGTATACGCATAGCGTGGAGTTAAATAGGAAAATGTATTTTTCTTAATTTCGTTATCCCTTTATATTTAATAGATAATGACAAAAAAATGTATAATTCGAGTGTAACAATATATGATTATTATATATATGAAATTTATATAAAATTTGTAAAATAATGAATGATTCTACGTAGTTTTAAATAGGCCCAAACATAATATCGGTACTTTCTATTTTAATTAAGAATTTTTAATTTTAGAAGTAAAACAGTTAAAATATTAACTATTAATCATTATTATCCGACTCTCGTTTTTGAAACGGGCAAAATTTGTCTCGACTTTATTTTTGCCGGTATGTATCCATATTTTGCCTCTGATATTAAAATTGTTATATAAAACCTCGGTGATAAGTTTCACATACTATTTCATTGGAATTCTGGATTTTATTCAGATATGGTCAGTTATTTAATTCTGCTTTACTTTAATTTGTTTAAAGCGGCTGATCTCAAAAGTTTTTCTGTTAATAATTCGTTTACTAGCAATAAATTGATTTTGAGGGACATTATACTCGTAAACTTGTGTCTCCTTGCTCTACCCCCGAGCCTCTAAAATACACAAAAAACAAAACTCTTTTATTTACTGTTGAACATCTTATTGTATGACCAATATTACATTTTCTGTATCCGCAAAAATGTTTTCTTTGGAATAATTTTAAATAAATGTCCTTTAACTCACAAAAATCAATATAAAAATCGTTCAATCGTATTAAATAAATGAACAAGGCCTTACTTGTAAAAAGACTTTACTTTGATACAACATATCGAAGTATAAACTTTTGTGAGGAAAGTAGTCAAATGTTTTAAGTCTTTAGTAGACTCTTGGTTCCCAATTATAAACGAGAAAAATGATATTTTTGCAAGTCAATAACAAAAAGTAAACTAGTTTCCCGCGTAACCATTATTTAAGCTGAATATAATATTACCTTAAGATACAGTTAAACATTTTTGATATATCGACACAAATTAATATTTATTTATTGTTGAAATTTTTTATACGAACTTTAGAAGTTAAACACTAAGATGACGGACTTATCCTATAAGAGCAATTTATTGTAGATATCTATAGTCTCAAGAATTATCTAAGAAAAATATTAAAAAGAAAAGTTATCATACTTTACAAATGATAATGAAGGAAAAACAATATCTACACGTTGGTGATATGAAAGATTCGAAGAATTAATGAGAGATTGGGTATAAAAAAAATTTGACCGGTAGATTATTTGACATTACACGATTTCAGACAATATTTAAGTACAACTATTGGGAGTAGATTTTAGGTGTTTATGTTATTATCATATAAGTTTTATCATCTTATATATGTCTTATTCATCTTTCCAGCTGCCATCGGTCATGCACAGGCCTCTCTCAAAACTTTCAAGACGGTTATCTTTTATGCTACTTAATCCTATTTAATCTTGCTGCCTGTCTAATGACATTGTACTCTCCTAGTTGTAATCTATGGATACTTCTCCGCTTCCATAGTTTCCATCTCATAATTTCCCTACCTCGGTTTTTGTCCTTCAGTCCATATCTTCAGTTACATTTTGTAGTAAAGATTCTTACTAAATTTTGAATTTAGGTTTTTTCTTTCACTCTCTCAATGGCTTTGGAAAATTTCAATTTTATTTCTAGCTTTTTTCTTTCTGTAAATATTTAATGAGCGTTTAATTTCTTATGCACATTTTTTTATACAGAACCCCTACTTTGTTGATATGGGATTTACCTATTTCAACAAAGTAGGTAATACCTGAATAAAAGAATATTTTAATACAGGACTTAGATTGCATTTCATATAAAATATATTTTCTGTTTTTCAGAGTAAAAATGAACCTAATATCATAACACATTCTGCTATAGGTAACTAGTCATCTCTTTATATTTACTTTCTTGTGTATATAACTGAAATTTATAAAAGATTCAAAGTAAACCTAATAATATTATTTTTAATCAATGCAATATGAACAAATGAAAATCTATGGAATACTTGTACTAGATTTTCCTACATGAAACCGAACTGACTATTTTCTATAAAATTATGAGCGAATCAGACTTCCGTCATTTTCACATACCTTGTATTATATGTGAGTGGAAATACAATGCATGAAAACGTTTTAGGGATATTTATTTATTTAATAATTTACATACCTTAATGTATACAATTAATGCGTAATATTTGTAGTAGACTTTTTGCGAAGAAAGCAATATATTACAGCCAACTAGAACACCAATCCAGCCCATACGATGAGGGGCCGGGAACCAAACCCAAATTCCCGCGATGAGCCACGCCGTTAGCGGCTGTGCGCCTTGCGATCTACTCAACATACCAGGATCACGACAATTGTGCATTTTGAGTAGCTTTGGTAAGTATCGGGTATTAAAAGTACTAAAAATGAGAAAATAAAATGTTGCAGCGGCAAGTTATTTCAACAAGTATGTTAACTGGATAATATAGCTGATCAATTAGAATCATTCACAGTAAGAGATTTTTTACTGAGGTAGACCCAGCTTGATTATTTTAAAGGTTGAATAAACCTCATGATAATAATGTCATAGAAAACTACCGAATTACGTTATTAACATGGTTGTCTTACACGATTGTTTAAACAGCCAGATATATCCGACCATCGAACATACCAACAGATATCACAGAAAGTCAGCCCTTGTGAGCGTACAACGATTACGACAAAGAGAATTAGTTGGGTTTACATGAACAAAACAAGAAAAAAATCCAATGAAAAATAAGTCATATAGTTTCAATATCAAAATTTTATAACTTAGTCTTGATAGGAAACGACAAACAGAAGTCATGTAAATTAAAAGAAAAATCGATTAAATAGATTTAAGGGTGCCAGAATTTGGAATTCAGGCACAAAGGTGCCAGAATTTGGAATTCAGAATAGGCGTCAATTTCTTCTTTTGCGACCATAAACGTTTTAAAACTAAATTGTTTGTATTAGGCTAGATCTTGCATAAGCTAGATCTTGCAGTAAAAATTGTATCAATAAAGTTGATTCATCAACATAATCAAAATTATTTTATCCTAATACTTATCTTTTATACTGGCAATAGAATAAAAATTCATAGGTAAAACCCAAAATGCATAGCACTCCTTTTTTTGGTTTATTTTGGGCAAATACCTTATAAACTAAATGAAATAAAACTTATCAAACACGAGTAGAATTTGCAAAACAAAGGCTTCGTACACATTTAGCGCTTATAAATATCCAAGTGTTCATATTTCTTTTGAACTATTTACAAATGTTTATTTCTCACAACAAAAATTTATTACCTACTAAATCTTTCTAAGCCGTAAAAGCATGCTGCATGTTGAAGTAATATTATTCTTTTTACCTTTAGAAGTTTTTACCCCGATAAGCGTAATATTTTTTTTTATTTTAGCTCTCCCAAACTAAATAAACATCCTGAAATACAAAGGCTTGATTTAAGTCACTTGTGTGGAGTTTTTATAGATGAGTTAGTCGACTATCGCTCTTAAACTAGTGGAGCGTACTTAGATATGATAATTTTTCCCTTAATTTTATATATATATATATATATATATACTGTCCTGTACGCATTTCAGATATTGAAAAATAGCAGTTTAGCTGCTAGGGGTGGGGACAAGTGATTAACAATAATGATAATTTTATAACAATTTTTTCGTAAACGGATATCAAAAAAGTATTTATGCCTAAACCATAATATTTTTGAAAGATAATTTAACGATAGCCTATAAAAATATTTATTTAAAAAAATTAACCTCCACTGTACATATAAACAAGGAACCCTAAAGAACCTTTTTTAAAATATTTTATTCCACAGTTTTGCAGCGTTATAAACATTTATAATTGTACCAATATTTCAGCTTTATAATATGATTAGTATCTGAGCGGCTATAATGGCTGTCACAGCCATTACACATACAGATGGACAGACAAACCAATATAGCGACTATAAGTGTTCCTAATTTGGCTACGATAAGCTAGAAAAGAAGGACCAAGAAGATCTACACAAAAATGAGAACGAAAACAGTCGTCGAGCGCTAAAAAAGTGTTTTGCAGAAATAGTTTTATAAAAATTAAATTCATTTTTAAAATAAATAAATTTTTATTTTTAAAAATACCTGATCGATAGAAAAATTAATTACAGATATTGGTTAAGAATAGCGAAGTGTCCACACGTACAGGCCAATAAACGAAGTAATTTTGAAGGTAAATCTGGATAACAGCAAATTTGAAGGCAAATCTGGATAATAAAAAAAAATTAATAATATGTAAATTTAAAATTTTAGAGAAGTCTTTCTTTGATAATATTAAAAGTCGACTACTTGCAAAATTACCCAAGTTAAAATTATTCATATCATTAAAACTCGAGGCTTACGCGCAGGTCGATAATAAATCACACGTCTGTGTGATGTGCAATGTGTAGACAAAACAGTTATTTCTACTTCGACAATAACTTTTTTTGCTTTATCCGCAACGTGATGTTAGATTAAGCTACATAAATATTTTGTTTGGGTTTCGTGCATAATTATAAATTAATTTCATAAAAAATGTACAATACCCGTAATACGAACACGCATTCAACCTTAACCTAAAAAATAAATGGTACTTTTACAACACACGTTCCATTTTAATAGTTAAAGTTAAGTCAACAATTATCATTAAAATTACTCAAAGCAACAACGTGAAGTTAATTCGAAATGTTAAATTGATAAAATGTCATGTTACTTTCAAACATATACACAAAAGATTAAAATAAAATGGCTTTATTAAAAATACAGTAATTTATTTTCACAATGTAAATTTAAACGGTAATTTAAACTAAAACGTCGGAACTATGAGCTCTGGTTGGTTATGGTGATATTATTTTAGCGAGTTTCCCTGCCACAAAGGTAAGCACGCCTAAATCCGGTTTTCAGACCATTGTAAATCTCAATGTCGGTAGTACTTGCCGACTTCCGGAATAATACAATTTAACGTTAATTAATTACAATTTCATGCACGATTTAATTAAAGAAACTAAATCTAGGATACAGTTACATGATATATTTAAGTATAATGTGAATTAAATAAATTATGTCTCACTAATATAAGTTATAATAGTATATAACTATTATTGTGTATTCACTTATGTAGAGTAATAGTACATAAGTATTTCCCAAATATTTAATTACATAGAATATATAATCCATCGCAATGATACTTTCTAGACTGACTGCATCAATTTCGTTTAAGCTGTAGGTGGATGGATTTCTAGTTTTATGTAGGAAATGTTTGATGCGTATTGGAAATATATATAAAGAGCATAATAAGTAAAAAATGCCGGTTCGGTTTGAATTTTTTTATATGTCAAAATTTACTATAAATTACAAACATAAATTTAATTTATGAAAAATGACGAAGGTGTTTATGAAAGCGATATATAAACAAATTCTGACAATATAGATTATAGAAATAGCTGAGGGTTGACCGAAGCGGTTAGTTGTATTTCTACAACTGATTTCATTTAAAAGTTAAATGTATTTTATGACATCAGATAGACAGAACATGGTTTAATTGAGCTTAAAATAAAAAAGTTTATTGCGTGATTCGAATTTGGTAACCAATGTTTTTCCTAGCCTTTAACAATTCCGTCTCTGGGAAATAACATGTGATTTGTATAAAAAAATTAATATCAATATACACTTAAAAAATAATATCAAGTACAAACATACGAATGTTAAGAGTAAATTATATTTCGATTTGGGGTCTATTTTTCTAGCAACAACGATATTACTGTAGAGTGTACATATTTTTGACAGCTTTATTACGATGATTATTGAAAATGTTCATCTGATAACACTGGATCATACACTATCATTTAATGGCAATGTTAAAAGAATAATTATTGCATTTTAAATTTCTTATTATAACAGGTTGACATCGTTCAAACGTATTTAAATCTAAACAATTCACAAAAGACTCCATTTTCTTAACCGAAATATGCATTTTTTTGAGAATGACATGATAAGATATATTTTGATTTTTTGAATGGATTAACAAATTATAATTTATTTTAAAGAAAAAATATTCAAATATGCTCTTTATTATTTCAATAAAATTAGAGCTATCAATTGTATTGAAATAAAAAAGGATGTTAAGAGATGAATTATTGCCCAGTATTGTACTAAATAAAGTAACAAGAAACTTATTTATTACGAAATGCTAAGATTTTCAAATAGACATAAAATTTTATCACGCGCATTTAATTATCAGACAAACTTCTGATAATTGTTCTGTTGGAATGTGACACAAAGAAAATGAATTTGGTGATTAAATCTAAATATTGATTCTGTTATAATATCCTATAAATATCTGAAAACTGATATGCAGAAATTGGGAAAATGTAAAGTTTCCTTGACTTCGATACGAAAAAAAACTGAAAAAATATTATTTTCATACATTGAAAAATATAACTAAAATCAATATTTCTGAAATAAAAAAATAAAGCTTAGTTTTGTATGTTTATTACGGTCTCTTTTGATACATTAGGTAAACACATAGACATTGGCTTCAGAAACTAAAGAAACAGTTTTTAGAACGAAAACTTTAAGAAGTATTTTTAGAACAGTTAAGTTTAATAGAATTCGGTAAATATGTTATAACGTTAAATAATGAAGATTGTGTAGGAATATCAGCATTGTAAAATTATTTTTTTTTTAATAAAGTCATTTACTTTGAATGAAACGCCAAACAATTTTTTCCAAAGGTTGGAATTCATTAACAATTAGCACGTATTCAAATATGCTGAAGAAAAAAATTCAAGTAGCTTGCACGTTCTAATGGAATAGGGTTTGTCTCCTAATTAGGATGTATTTCTTAAAACTCTTTATTAGTCCTTATTTAATACTACGTTTAAACAATATTTTAAAAAAATTAAAGCGCAACAAAACGCCCGCGCCGGCTGAAGCGAATATCAACCATCCATATACATACAAATTTTATCAAAATTCTGTTGAATTGGACTAATTAGTACAATCGTGAAAATAATTATAAAAATCAAAAAGCTTACCAGAGTTAGTTTTAAAATGCAAGTATTAAAATAAAATATTACGTGTATTATTAATACTTTAACATAATATTAATTCTTTGTTTAACTTTGAAGATGATATAGAAACAAAAAATAAACCAATAGTTAAAGTTCAATGTGGCGTCCATTCGAAAGTGCTATACATGCAAAGAAATTTTAAAGAATTCATTTCAAGGCAGTGAATCAATACAAAAATTAATTTCATTATCGACAGCTTATTTAATTAAAAAAATCAAAACTCGTTAGAGACAGAAATGAAAATAAGTAAACTCCTTCACTTATTGTATTAGAAAGTGCTCAGTAACAGTTGACATGAATTGACGTGTTGTTCGTTATTAAATCACATAATACGAGTAAATTTTATTGCGAACTTTATTTTCTAAAACAGAGGTATTATTCAAATGCACAATATACATGCAAGGTTTACTTATAATACGTACAAACAAAATAAATAATATTTTATAAATGAAACTAGTTACTTATTACGCAGTGGAATGTGAGTCGAGTTAGATGGTGTTACGATAGAGTTTAACAGGATAGAGTGATGTAAAATTGATAAATGGTGTCATCACTAACACAGTAATGTTTCTTCACGTTGAATGCATATTTCGATATTTCGTTAAGTTGCATATTTAACTACGATTTATAGACGGGAGTGCAAAAGAAATGAAAGAATATCGTGAGAAAAATTGTTTTATAATTTGACAAAAATAAATAATTTTCTTTACAGTTACAAATAGTTGTTTGACACGTGAAACCATATTCTGTCGAATTGGTCAAAATGAAAACATGTAATTCCGTAAAAAGTTTTGAGTGTTTCTAATGTAACGTTTTACTTGGTAAGTATTGATACAAAGATCTATAACTTAGTAGCATCCATTGTGCATAAATATATAATAATATATTTACATTGTATTAATTTCTGAAACAAATATTTTTTTGATTCGAAAATCTTGAACAAGGTATCATTATTTATGGTTTTATATCTCTAAGCGTTAAAAGTTTTATTTCTCCTATTAAAATAGAACTAAACTCAAAACTTTAGCTGAACAAATCTGCCACTGTCCGTCACTTTACGAGTGTTAATAAATATGTTTTATTGACCACGCCTAAAGTGATATAATGCGCTCACATGGAAAGGGTCACGGAATATTGGATCAAACTATAAAATGGAATGGTCTCATAAAAAATATGTTGCTTTAGTTAAGTGTTTCCGAGAAAGTCTTTAATATCAAGCCGTATATTTGAATCCGATTTGAAAATGTTTTTATGTGTAACACTAATAATTGTGTATGTTGTTTCGAAACAAATCAGTGGCTTATTTAATTTTATGAGATTTATTATATATATATATATATATATATATATATATATATATATATGCAATTAATATACTGCAAGTTACTGATGCCAAATTATATAAAGTCAAATCTGTTTTGGAGAACACACAATGACATACTATTCTTTAATATTCACAAAGGTGGAATGGCGGAAATCGGTCCACAATAATTATTTAAAGAGATTTAACAAAACAATTACAATTAAATTACGTTGCAACTTTATCGCCGACTATCTTGAGAAGTGTATTGTCCTTAGAAACGCAAAAAGAAAACGCGCTCTAGCAACAATTCATTAAACTTTTCGAAAAAATTCCATCAAACCAAAAAACCTTTATACGATAATCAATACAAAATCATATATTGTCAAAGCATAGTAAGACTATGACATAATAATTTTTTATTTTGTTCTGTGTTTCCTCAATTTTTAAAATATTTTTTTAAAAATAATAATGGTTTTTACAATTTGCGGCGTATATGCTAATGTACTACACATTATGTAACGGAATGTCAATTGCTACTAGGATTTGGTCCTTCCAGCGTCTAGGTAGCTCTACCGCGATTTCGGTCCAGGAATCATGCCGGTAACAACGAGCTTCTCAATACTGTCGATAGATTTTGCGCAGTACGTCAAAAATATTGGAGAACTCTCTGGAGACATATAGTAGAGACACTCGTTTCAAATCCGTCCCCTTTCATAATTGAGATGTCGGTTCTGTATTCCTTCTGTGAGATGCTGAATATCTTCCTTCAATAGGACATTTCAAAGGCGTCGATTTTCGCAAAATTTTAATTTAACAAGTGAAGCGAGGGGAAGACGCATCACTTACTCTACTCAGCAAATTGTAACCACTGTATGAAAATAATACTAAATAAATTTTTAGTGCAATTTAGAGCAGCGAGACGCATTTTAATAGTTGTTTTAATCTGTACAGTTTTAGTAGATGTGCAGCCTAACAATTACAACTACATTAAATATATTAAAAACTCGGGAAGCTTCTTGGATTCTTCAGAACACATCTAACTTTCTTTTTGCTGCAACTAATATAAATATAAAAAAAAGGCTCACTAAAAACCTATCGTATTGATAAAATATAATGTTCTTTAAGTTATTGAATAGGGTGCATTTTAAATAAATGTGTCTTTATCTCTTATTAATTTATTATATAGAACATATTGGTTGTTGGTAAATATTCTCCATGTAATACATTCTTAAACAAATTTAAAAATGAACTTATAAAATGACAGAATGTTTAAATAAATTAAATAATATTTAAAATATCTTTTTTCCGAAAACGGTTGTACCAATAAAAATTAAGTATCGTGTTGTTGATATGGTAGAATATCATTATTCATGAATCTCGGAAAAGATACGCACTGGCTAACGTGCTGATAAAATAAACAATAACATTTTAATTTGAACAGAAATAATTCTAATAATTTCGCTTTATTTTTAAAGATAAATTATTTATTACACATCGCATGTGATATCAGCCAATAAGCAGCAAAATTAACTTTGCAGCTCGCCCTCGTATTTTATATATTCATATAAGGGATATTAGTAATATTGGGAAGGTTGTGAATTATTCAAAAAATTAGTTCTGATTTCCGACAATTTTTTTATTTCGTTACAAATTTTCATAAAGTGCTACAATTTTAAAGAGGTTTAAGAACTGATTAGTGAGTTAGAAAAGAACTGGTTCAAAGGCATGTAAACCACGGTATTTTATATGTGTAGTGCCGCGGGATAATAACAAATATTTGGCGGTGACACAATTTTTAATCGAAGTAATTCTGTAGATTCCTTTAACTTTACATTTACAATAATGCAAGCAATAAGTACATATTAAAAGTATTTTGGTCATTGTGTTAGTTTCTCAAAAGAATTTAAATGACAAACAAATGTTAGGGACTATATTTGGCGATAAAATTAGGATTGTGGCACTTAAATATTTCTGCCGTCTTCTGTTTACCACTTGGGTTGCGAGCAATTTTGTATGCATTAATTTGTATACAATAATTAGAGATCTACTTATTGGTACTATTTTTATATTTCTCGGGTTAAAATTACAGTTAGTTCTTTTATAGATTTAAAATTAAGGCTAATAATTGGCTGGTTTTAGTGAGGAGTTTTCTAAAATAATCCTAATTGAATTCGTATATGTACCTTTCATGTACCTTCAAGTACCTTTTTTATTACTGGTTGAATCGAAACGATATAATTAAACTAAAATAAAAATAACAGATTTAAAATATTGCAATTTACTTCTTCGGTTCGTTCTTTTCTAACCAAATAATCAGTTCTTATTTCAGTGACTTACAAATTGTAGGATGCACTTTACGAATTCAGTGGCTTATAAATTGTAATATGCACTTTACAAAAATATGTAACGAAAATCCATCAGAAATTAAAACTGACAATAAAAAAATAACAACCTTCACAATATTATTAATGTCTTTCTTAAGAAATGGAAGGCCAGGGCGGGCTCCAAAGTTAATTTCGCTGCTTATTGGATGATATTGCATGCGATACGTAGTAAATAATTTATCTGTTAAGATAAAGCGGAATTACTAAAATTGTTTTTGGTAAAATTAAAATGCTAATATTCATTTTATCTGCATGTCAGTCAGTGCATACCTTTTTCGAGATTCATGACTAGAAAGAATATGTTATATGATTTTTTTAATAAAAACCATCGAAATACTAAGTTCTTATATATGTTTAATGGTGAGGGTAAGGAAAAAAAATTAGGTTATCGCCTATTGTATTTGTTCTTTAGACAACAGGTTGAAGTAAAATAATTTTTTGCTAATTTAGGGGTGTGCATATTGCATTGTAAAACAAATGCCTCTTTTTATTCCCAAATGAACTCAATACGTCTAATTTGATAAATCAATACGAAATAAAGACATTTATTTCAAAGGCACCCCATTAAATAACTTGAACAACATTGCACTTTGCTAATATTATAATCGATGAACGCAGAGAATTTTACGTGACGTTAGATTTTTTTAAAGATCGCTTTTACTGAGCTATTATTTAACCCTTTACGGGAATCATGGGTTCAAATGGGCTCGAAGTCCAGAAAAACGCGGCCTTATTTTTAAACGCCCGGTTCTAAAAGAGTATGCTTCTATGTAATCTCATTACATCGCGCGCTACGGCGGATGCCGGACGCTCGGCCTTTGAAATCGTTAGTGTGGAGGTACGTGATGTCGTTGGAGTCAAAAGGATCTACAATTCCAGTTACTTAGTTAATTCCAGTTTTTTTGAAGTCTAAAACAAAACCAAATGAATAAGTGTTTATTCATTTTACTTTATTTTAGTTATTCTTTATAATGTCGCCGTTTTTCACTAATAAGGAAATAAGGGAATTATTATGCGACGAACACGAGTCAGATAAAAAAAGTTTAAACGATTTTCAGCTTTGTGATGACGAATCTCAGATACAAAATAAAATTTCGGAGCAGTGAAGTCCTTCAGGATCTAGTGACAAAATATCTGGTGTTGATTTGTCTGAAGAGGATATTTAGATGACCAATTCTCCATGTCATTAAGGTAGAAATCGATTCAAGTGGAGTAAAAACCCATCTCCAGTAGCTCCAGAGTTAAATTTACAACATCATTATACATTTACCTGGAATCTAGGTCCAGCTTGAGAATATGTCACCAATTAAATCATGGAATTTTTCGATAACAGAGGAAATAATTGAAACCATATGCAATCATACCCAGCAGAATATAACAGAATATACTTTGTTCTTTTAGAAGAAAATGTTTTTTCCGAATTTATAAGGAATCTAAGCGTACCAAGTATGGTTTCAAGATTATGTGTCTTTGCGATGCGAAAACGCATTATTTGTACAATGCTTTTCTTTATACTGGAAAAGCAGACTCCATCAGAAGGAAGCAAGAGTAAATTCCAAAATAGAAACCTTATGGTTTAGATAAATAGATTGTGAAGGATTTCACATATGTGAGAACGACGCAGAAAAATAAGGAAGAAATACTAGAATTTTTATCTAAAAACAAAGAGAAGTAATGTTAATCTGTCTATTTGGATTCGTTAAAGATAAGGCTTGGGCATCACATGTTAAAAAAAATATCAAAGTGTTATAATGATTTCATCTATGAACCGTGATAATTCATTTGAAGAAAGCACCAAAAATCCAGAAATTATTAAATTCAGTATTAGCACTAAGGGAGATGTAGATGCTTTGAGCTAGAAAGGTGTCAGTTATTCAGTATCAAGGAGAACTCAAAGATGGTCGTGTGTCATTTTTTCGACAGTATTGAATATAACAAGCAAAAATCCATTCGCTTTGTGGAAAGTGTCAAACAGTTGATCTCGAAAAAGGTTCTTATTCCTAAATAGAGGATATGTGGATTTTCGAAAAAAACTATTTTTGTAGAATTATAATTTTATTTTTTTATTTTTAATACCATGTTAAAGGGACCGAAACTGTACTGCCAAATATGGGGCTTAGACTTAATATTAAAAAAAAACACACATCATTTATGATTTTTGCTCAACAAAAGTTAAATAACACTGTTAAAAAAATGTGTCTTATTACACTTGTAATAATTTTAAACATTAAAAACAATTTACTCAACAATTGTAAGGATTTTAAATCTTGCATAAAAATAGACCCACGATTCCAATTACGAGTGCTAAAATAGCGTTTCCGGTTAAGGGTTAATATTCATATTATTTACAGCAAAAAAAAACTTAGATATATTCTGACGAATGCAAGAAGCTTCTCGAGTTTTTAATAAATTTAATGTAGTTGTAAATCTCAGGCCGCGCAATTACCAAAATTGTGGAGGCTAAAATATTTTTTAGAATGTTTCTCGAGGTTCTGTGACAGAAAATGCTTGCAGTAAAATTCTATTTACTATAATTTTTATGCGAGGGTAATGTTTACTATTTGCTGAGCAGGCTGAATAATGCATCCTCAATTAGGTGACACGCTTCACTTGGAAAATGTGTTCAAATGAAAGTGTTTGAGAAAAAAACGATGTCTTTGAAATGTCCTGCTGGAGTAAAATGTTCAACATGTTACAGAAGGAACGCAAAATCAACGTAGCGATTCTGAAAGAGGATGAAATTGAAATCAGTTTCTCTATTATCGGTATCCAGACAGTTATCCAATACTTAGGCCATGTTGCGCAAAAATCTACCAATAACTTAGGGAAGCGTATTGTTACCGGAATGGTCGATGAACCCAAACCGTGCTACCCACCCGCTAGACACGGCAAATCCGAGAAACAATTAACACTGCGCTACATGATAAAAACTTCGTTATTTTAAAGAAAATATTTTAAATATTAAGCAGAAACAAAGACTCCCCCATTGTTAAAATAAATAATTATGTTATCGTAATATTTTCATATTTTGGCAATATGTGAACTTGTACCGATCGATTATTATATAAAGCTTTAGAAAGATGATCCTGTAAACCTATTACTGTAATATACAAATAAAAATTGGAAAAAACCAACACGGGTAACAACGCATAGATTATGCTAATAATATAAATGTTCTTAATTTTACAACAATATAAACATAAAAATAGAGCATTAAAATTTTAATTAACTGCTATTTACTTTTAACGAAAATGGATGAGTAATAATTTTGTATCTGGTAACAAAATATTAAATGATAATACCCTTATTTGATCAGTCAATAGATGTCGCATTGCCATTCTGAACAATAGACGCTACTGGAATATTATATATCTTAAATCTCGTTTTTTGGTTGTTTGGCATCTGACGAGTTTTAAATAAAATAATAAATCGACAGGAAATACCAAAAACGTCTAACTGCTTCATTCATTAACTTCCTTCTTCTGAATTTAGTCCACAAAAATACGGGTTTTTTTTTAAATTTTTGATTGATAGAGTTTCGTTTAGTAAATAATTAGGTTAATTTTTGAACCGTCTTATTAACAGTCATGTTGAGTAATATAAAAAATTGCGGTCAGAGTTACACAAAAGGCGTCATCTTCGTAAAATAGGTTAGTTAAATAATATATCGTAATATCTGGTTCCAAGTTCTGTTTGTGTTACAACAAGAATGATAATGATAATTTTTATAGAACATTCAAGTTTCCCAATATTTTATGTTCAACATTGTGTAAATTACTGATAATTCGAAAAATTATTTTTTGGAAATTTTAACGCGTTTCGAATTGTAGACGTAAAAGAAAGTACAAAATATGAGAAGAGTGAGACATATGAGAAGAGTTCCGTAAAGGAAATTGTAGATAACATGATGATTTTTAACGGTTACTAGATGTTTCGTTTTAAAGTATTCACAAAGTTAGTGGATTTAGTAAAACCTTTGAGATCAAGCTATTTTAGTAAAGTAAGCAAAATATGAAAGTTACTATTGTCATTAAAAAATAACAGTATAACTGTGTTAAAACGTATAATTTGACTGGATTCGATTTGATTAATCTTCAGTAGATACTAGCCTTAAAGAAACTTTACTGGTCGATTCGGAGAAACCATTACGAGCTTATCGTCGATTTCCCAAAATTTTTCCAGCGGAATATTATTGCAAACATTATATTAACTATAAATATTTCCCAACAAATGGCACACATTTATTTCAAGTAAAATCCGATCTGTTATACTAGTCTGGTTAATAATGGGCTTTTAGTGCGTGAACGTTCTCCGTTATTAGACTTTTCGGTTGATAGTTATCTATTGTTACGTAAACCGTTGTCGTTTACCAAATAACCAGAAGTTGGCTTACAGAACAAACAGTATTATACTTATATATATATATATATATATATATATATATATATATGTATATATACATATATATACATATATATTATATATATATATATATATATATATATATGTATATATACATATATATACATATATATATATATATATATATATATATATATATATATATATATATCTATACATATACAACAAATTCGTGTTAGTTACACTATTTATTACTCAAGAACGGCTGGAAGTTTTTTTGATTTTTGTGTTTTTGGATTTGTCTTCATCGGGAATAGGATAATAAGTATTAAAACATCGGAAAAATTAACGAAAAAAAATTTTATCAAGAAAATTCATTTTCTCAAACATTTTGTATGGAGCGGCTTTTTGATGATATATCGAAAACGGATTGACTGATTTCGGTGAATATTTTGTTTTTTCGTCTCAGCCTCGAGAAGTTTTCTCGGGCATTGGAAAAGTAAGAAAATCACAAATAATTTAAATGAGAATATAACGTATCTATTCTGTGTATAAAACGTAATATTTGTTAAATGACAAAAAAAATATGTCATAAGTGACTGAAAGGGACAAAAATTATAAATGGTTTTCAACAATTTTTATTCAGTTTTTGACCATTATTGCATTGGAATTCGTTTAAATTAAGTAAACGAGAAGTGATTTCAAGCAGGTAGTTGAATTAAGTTTGATTGAGTGCACATTGTGAAACGTTGTAACTTTGAAGATGTTCACTTTGTGAGGTTATGACATTTGTGATTGTGCGCATATCGATAATTGCTTCATTATGTAGCCAATCATTTGGCGTTTGTAGCCTTAATCTAGAAAATGAATGTTTCTTTCGTGGTCAATTGTATGTAGCATGTTCACGTGTCGACAAACCATCCGCTTTATTCGTCCTCGCTCTCGCACCTGACAACAATACGAAAAATGTCACACATCATAAGGTGTTTCAATGATGGGAACCGACCCGAGTGCAACCCATCCAGAAAACAGTTTAACAGAAAGTAGTGCAACAGTGCTAAGCGTATCATTTCGATTCGCTTCAATAAAGCAAATGTCTTGCTGCGACGTGAATTACGTTTATTTCAATGTAATTAAAATACTTTTCAATTTGATTTTTTTACATTTATTGAACTTAATTCATTTTTCTGACTCAGAAAAACTGAATTTAATTCAGCTAATAAGTTAACACAATATTTACTAATTTTGAGGCGGTACGAAGTTCGCCGGGTCAGCTATAATATATATATATATATATATATATATGTATATATATATATATATATATATATATATGTGTATATATATATATATATATGTATATATATATATATATATATATATATATATATATATATATATATATGATTTTAGAGATTCTGAGACAAAATATTGTTTGTTATATCTTAGAGATGTGTACTGGAACAGACTGATTGAACCTTTGTCGTTATAACGACCTTTTCCATTGCTCTGTTAGATTGCCTAATCTAGCTTCGAAATGGAGTAATTGACGGACTCATTTTTTTATATAGCTTGTACTGTTGTTACAAAATAGAAAATCATATACGGTTTATTTTTAAATTGTGTACAATTTTAATGTGAAGGCATCTACACATGCAAATGAGCGAGAAATTGTTTTTTTTTATTAAGCTTATTGCTGAAATATCGTTAAAAAGATCTACAAGTACGGTGTCCATAAATATTCCCGTTTTAAACTCGGACAATCTGGATAATTTTTATATAAAAGTTGTAACAAAGAAAGTGTCTATTATTATTTATACAAGTGATTCTCTGAAACAAATCGAGTAGAAAATGTTAAGGCGCCTAGGGAAAATTATGAACAGTTTCATAAAAATACTGCCAAAGTTGTAATTTCACCGGAAAAAATTGCCCTTTTTTATTCAAACATGCTTCAAATATACTCATATATTGAATAAACTTAGTCCCATAATTTCACAAATTAAGAAGACGCAACGAAATTAAGGAGATTTTAGAAACGTTCAAAAATTTGTCAATATCAAGAAATATTATTATGAAATCCTTATCGTCTTACTCGGTCAATCTGAATAATTTTGCGTGCGAACGCTAACGTGTTCGGTGTTTAGCCGCCAACCGGAGTAGAAGCTGATCGGCGACGTTGCCTTTAGAAATTGAAATACTTCTAGTAGCCGCAGTGTCCGTTAAACCGCAGACGTGTGAATATGTATGTTTGTTCCATGTTAGGTAATGTAATGTCTTACGTGACATTTATTATTGTAAAAGTAATTTTTTTTATTTTTAGTTTCATTCTGATATTTCTATGTTTATATTCGGTTTGTGCGTGTATTTGTGTCTTTGTTTGTATTTTGTTGACTTTGTTTTTGTGTTTTTTTTGGAAATAATATTACTAACGCTGAATTTCGACTATATTATCAACGTTTTCCTAATCTACATCAGCCTTCTAGTTGCAGCTCAGTCTTTCAGGGAGAATGGTAGTTTTAGACGACCTACAGGAGGATGTTCTGAATTATTTTACTGCAAACCTAACTAAAAGTACAAGCCGAGAAAAACATTGATCTTGTTCTCATCCGAGAACGGACGTAAGTGTATTAACATTTATTTCTTTTAGTATTTATATACTTTCTTTACAGCAGTTAATTGGTCTGCTTGTTTATATCTCTATTCATTTTTCCATAAATTATGGCGCTAATATAAACATGGTCGCGTATACGAAACATAAACTAAATAATAATAATAAACGATTCAGCACGGCGCAGGCGACGCCGCCATGGCGTATTTAGAACCCTTTTGCGGTGCGTGTTGTAAATTAAATATTTTAAATAAATATAGATATTTTCGACAAGATGAAACATTTTCATATGGTCCTAAAATTGTTCATCTAAGTTACATAGGAGAATATCAACTGCATAACAATAATAGACACGTTTTTTGTCACACCTGTACAGACGCTTAAAATTCTTGACTAATATTCCATTTATTCCATATTTAAACAACGTATACTTACAATATGTGAAACTAGTAATTTGGGAGTAAAGAGTAAACAAATATTAGTTTTTTTAATTATTACAATCGTCTATATTTATTTAATAGGATTTGTTAATAAATAAAATTTCATATTAAATATTCTTTACAGATTTTAAAATATATGTGTATTGCGACAAAGTCAATCTGATTAAAACTAAGGATTGTGAATAATAAATTTCTACAAAATTAACGCCAAATATATTCAATATTTAAACTTTTACGGTACAATGAGAAGTTTACAAAACAAAATACTCTGTTAATTTTCCTAGTTATATTTTGTCAATAAAAGCTGTATTTTTTATAGTTCAAGATTATATAATAGATACTTACGTGTGATAGATAAATACGTGCTCAATAGATTATCTATTTTATTTTAACTATTTCTAGTTAATGATAAATATTACGGATTTTATTCACAGTGGCGAAAACACTTCAAAAATAAACAAATTAGATAAAATTATTAAAACTGAGCAAGTACACGTATACAAATCTTGAACTGAGTAAGTAACCGTATGTCTATTTATTTCCTTTTCATTAGAAAAACCTGTCAATTTTGAGTAGAACTCGTAATGTGAAGGTTCCGTTCACATTTAGGCACTTATGGACATTTAAGTATTTCTATTAAAATTATTCACACATATGTATTTTTCATAACCTTTATGTATTACCTACAATACTTTTCATGGGCTTAATATATTTTATGTTAAAAAATTATGAAACTTATAATCCCCGCCAAAGGTACTTCCCCTATAACTTTTGATATGATGTATAAAATTATGAAAAAATATATTTTTGTATTTCGCTCGCAGTTTAAATTTATTTAGCTTTTGTGAAATGTATGCATTAGGGATGCGCAGACAATATCCCCTTTTTTAAATGCGTAAAAAATTAAAATTATAAAATAAGAAGAAAATCATTATGATTCATATTGATTTAATTTTGTTATTTTAATAACCATAGAAGAATTACTGTTGTTAATGACAAATTTTCTGCTTTTAAATATAAAGCTTAAGTACATACTATTATCTGGGCTTCTTTAAATTATCAAAGCTTTTCTGAGTGAACAATTTTTGAGCGACTTACCAGACCGTAGATGCCATGTCAGAAGGATCTAGAAGGTGAGGAAGAACTACCACCCCAGGTTGACCGTATTGATGAAAAATATCTTTTCGATGGACCAAAACTGAACTTTTATGTATAACTTCTTTTAATTCTTTATGAAAACAGGGTACCCTGATCGGTACCCTGTTTTCATATTGACCATTTAAATAGGATGTGGAAATTAAAAAAAAAACATTTTTGTACATGCCAAGTCTTCTCTTGCATCCATGAACACGATTCCTCTCTTTGACATACGACATTTTGACATTAAGAATTTTTTTAGTTGAACAATTTGTTATCATCCGTCATTGAATATTTAAACAAATTCTTCTATGTTAAGACAAAAAAAATTATTGTCTTCATTCAATTTCTTTGTACAATTTTTTTATAAATCGAAGCGCGTGGATGTTGAAAATGTTTCATAATTCTTAAACAATCATTTTTATATCATTTCTTATAGCAAGACCAAGATTCACTTTACAGAACTTTAATTAATCAGCAAAAGAAGAGAAGGATAGAGAAGGTACAGCCTTAATTTTTTAAATAAACTACATGTGCTTTCGTCTACAGTATCCGTGTCATTATCAATTGGTCGACATTTAATCTTGTATAACGGCTAAATTACACACATTGGAAAACGTTCGTAAAAATGATATTTAAAATGAAATATCAATTGAAACATGAAAATTCTGTAAATGGAACTATTTCATTAAAATAATATTTCTAGAAAAAAGAGCGTACGTTAGTTTATTGAACCCACAAGATGAAAATATAAATTCTTTAATGCTTTATATGATAAGCTTCATTGCGACGGGGCAATATAGATACACATAATAACATAAATTATTAAAATTCATAGTAAATTAAATTCACAAAATATTGGTAACGAAAACAAGTGATTATATTTATTTAAATCAAAAAGTGATAAAAGTTAATTACCACCCTCACGCTAATTTCCTACCTCCTTTCAATAATGTATGACTTATGTCAGATTTAAACTATATTTACGATAGAAGTAAATTTACATAGATCTTCTCATTTAGTCAGTGTAGTTTTTTAACTTACTTTTAATTAAATGTTTTAGTGGTTAGTTAACGTATTAAATTAACAATAAATTTTAGATATTTAGCCATGTTTCATTTGAAAATACAAAAATATTTTAATTCAGAATTTTATTTTTACACTTTAATCGACAATTACCACTTTAAATCTTTCTGAATTGAAATGGAAATGAAAATGAATAAAAGTGTGCAAGCGGTATATTTAATACGCTACTAGCAACAAACTATGAATAAAATGACTTGATGTAAAATCGACATGTAACATGATGCAGAACGTGAAGTTCTAATCTGTAAATTAGGATAAAAAAATTAGAATAGTAAAATTTTTTAAAGTTTTTAAAAATTTTTGTATGTATTTAACGATTTGCGATCTATAAGAGGCTGGTTTTCTGTTTCAATTTCACAAATATTCACATAAGAATTAACTGAGATGTTTACCTGTCTATGGACTTTCTGTCGTATCTTTAATTTGGGAAATAGAAATAAATATAAAAGCAAAGGTTAATATAAAATTTACACGAAATATGATATAATATATGCACGAAATATAGGCGTCCTTTTAATAATAATAATAATATCAGCGCCGTTACACGTTTTAGACGATTATTGTTTTGGCAAAATTCCCGGAATTGCCACAATCATTATGTGGAAATTTTGAATGACAACCTAACCTATAAAGAAGGGTAGCCCAATTAATAAGTTTTGTGCCATGAAATTCTTTCCTATTTCTTCTATTTCTATTTCTATTGATTCCACCACATTTTGAAATAAACATATCAACGAATGCATATGAATGCCAATGAATGGTGCAGATTTGAGACCGCATTTGAGAACACGTAGTGCTTATCTTTTGATGAATTTCCCCTTACTTTTAGTGAAAATTATGAAACTTTAATGCTATATTTTTCCCAACTGGGAAAGTCATAGAAGTAAAATGAACAGGTGCTTCATAATTATACTTCTGAAAATAAATTGCAACGATTGATCATTTGTTCTATTCACATCATTCGATCCAAAAAGGAGCCTTTTTGATCGCATCTTAACATGTTATAAAAAGTAGAAGTATAAAGTATTACTTAAAGGTAAATTTTTATTTCAGAAAAAGCAAACATTTTTGACAGACGTTGATAAACTCAAAAAATCAAGTGATTTGAAAATTATCACTTATAAAAGAAAAAAATTAGAACGATGTTTGAGTAAAAAATAATGTAGTAAACTATGATTCAATTACCTTTAATGTAAATTGGTGAAAAAATCTCATATTTCATCATTAATTACTTTTCCGTCTTTTGTAACACATTTCACTGGCTATTGTAATATTTCATAAAATTACAATAGTTATATGGATCTAATTCTTGTTTTGACAAATTGTTTTGAATGTAATATTGGTCAATATGAAATATATGTTGAATATATTCATTAATTGTATTGCAAAGCAATGGATATTTTAGATTTGCTTGCTTCAATTAATTTTTGATTGACTTCATTTATATTGAATACCATTTAACAGTGCGTTATTGTTAACTCGTTTTATGTACCTTTAGTTTCATTTAAATATTGAAAACTTGAATTTTATACTTCATATTTAGCTGAAATAATTTCAATGTTTAAAACTGTTGCGAAAGAAATTATTTTACTTCCAGCAACTATACTTACATTTTCAACTAAAGTCCACAGAACGTCCAATATAATTTATGCACAAGTGAGATCTATTTCAAAACTTAAATATGAATATAACATAAAAATTGAAGTACGGTAGTTTTTATTAAGCTTAGTCTGAACAAACCTTTGGAAAACCGACAAAATACGCGCTATCGTTTTTCACAAACTGGTATTTTATGGGTTTCCCTTTCATTGCTATTTACAATAGATTTAACCGAACGTACAAACCGTTCATCTCACCAAGATGATCGCCAATAAAATATTTTGGCCCATTTCATTATGTTAAAATCTACGTTTGTACATCCACGACATATTGTTGGACATGAAAGATCGGTAATTTGTTTTCCGTTCGCCCACGCGCTCTCAGCAGATAATATGTATTCATCGTGTTAGCTTTTCTGCTTCGCCAGGCAGATTCGATTTATTTATTTAACTTTCTATGTTCGAGAGTTTATGCTAAACTTACCAGTCACAAGTTAATCTGCTTATGTACCAGTTTACATTGAACTTACTATTTGAATACTTTACTTTTTAAGTAACCAATAAAGTTCTACTAAATGTTAAGGCAGCAGATCTAGATGTTTACTAACTTTGATTGATTTTTTGAGTATTATAACTGATTTCTAAATTTAATTTTCTTAAATGTTGGAAGTTTTATATATTCTCAATCATGTACGTATATTTATTTTTGAAAATAAATTGAAAGGAATTTACTTTGAAAAGTGCTAAAATTAAAATATTGATATCTACTGAAAAAGCGTATAAAGTTTTAATTTGATTCAGCAACTTTTTATTGTTATTATGAAAAGTGATTTATTGATTTTAACCAGGTTAGGGATTTTATCTTGTCTTGATTCCTGTTTAATGTAAACTGTTAAAATTTTTTTCTTGTCTTACCTAAAAGTTCAAAGGTTCAAGTCCACCCAAATAGCAGCTGTATTGCCTCAATCTGCGAATAATACTTTGATGAAGCAAATTTTGCACCATTTCATCGCCGAGTTTACATTTGCTATTAACATATTAAGCAATTGTATTATCACCGTTTATTTGAAGTCGATAAACGATATATTCAATGGAATAATTACTACGGCGATTCAAAGATTTGTTGCCGAATTTATAATTAAATAAGAACGTCGGAAGTGTTTGACGCGAGTTAATAATTCCGCACAATGTAACGTAAAACTATCCTTTGTGGTGTCATTTTGCATGGTTGTTAACATTTGTCCTGATTTTATGTAGTTCTCTGGCCATATTTGGTTTTTCAGTGTATGCCTTTTTGCGGCAAAAAGTATTTTTTTAGCTAGAATAAGATGTGACATTATGAGAATATCTTTCGAAAAGATTTTAATATGCAAGGGTTTTGAATAAGAAGATATTTCATTGATAAAGTAGAAACATATCTATAAAGTATCGAGTACAAGAAATGTGAATATAATCTTTTTAGTTTTTGCGCGGTTTTTTACAACATATTAGGACCATATGGTCTTTTTTTCGAATTTTAAATTGCACAGCCCGAGTCGATTTTGAAAGGTTACATTTGTACATATTTTAACACTTTTCCAGAGGTTCGGACAAAAAAGTTGCCCTATAAGGCATCGATCTTCTCCCTCATTTGCAAGCTTACGGTTGAGAATTAAGTCTACGGTTGAAAATATACATCCGAATTTACCACCGATTACCTAGCGTACTTATCCTACATAACTAAGTGTTAGGCACTAAGTGATTTTAGTCCAGTAGTCGGATCAGGCAATCGGAGGTATAAGCATAATTAAGTGTTTATATAAATACAAAAATGAAAATAAAGAAAAAAGACCTTAATGTTGAGACCATTCAAACTCAAAATTTCTACCATTATATGAACCAATAGTTTATAAATAACTTAATATTAATTAAAATTGAAAACCTTTTTATATTTTCCATATAACAGGTGATTTCTGTTTACAATAGTCTTTCTGCTATTAAATCATGTTACAAATTAAGCACAATTTGATGTAATTTATTGATAATATAGTGAAACTTGAAAGATCATTTTAAAATTGTGAGTTAACTGGCAAGAATTTATTTTATCGCCAAAAATATAAACATGTTTTTTAACACGATTTTATTAACTTCACTTGTATGTATGCACGTACTTATGTATGTATGTAACAATGTAATGGAATATTTCAAATAAATTTTCACCCGCTTTTCCAATTATGTAAAATTTTGCACATGCATCAAAAATCAATTAAAATATAATAATTTCATAATGTATTTTATTCAGTCTTAAATTAACACTAAAAATTACAGAATTTTCCAAATAAATTTTCACCCACTTCGAAACGTTTGAATTATTTGACATTTCGCACCTATATTAAGAACCGACGATTTCGTAATAATTTCACAACCAAAAATTTGGTAAATAAAATTATATTTCAGTAACAATGGAAAACAAACGCTTTTTTAGTAATATGAACTAAAAAATAAAACTTAATCTTTCAATGTAAACAATTGGGTTAAGAGCACAAAAATGTCTCGCAATTCGGTAAAAGTTGTTTTTAACATTAACAATAATGTAAACAAATACATGGGGGTCGTGATATCAGTTGTCGTAAATGTAAGTCGAGAGTACTCCACGTTTTTTCTATTTCTAAATTTATTCCTCTTGTCAATTACTTCATTCTAGAAGCTCATTAAAAACAAATAAGTCGCACCGAATCGGGAGATCTTTCTTTTGCTCTGGACCAAAGTAATTCTGTTTAAAGATCATTTTTGTTAGTTCGCGTTGCTAAAAAAGCGTATTCTTTGTTGTTTTTTTTTAACATAATTTAATTTCACTCAAAACACACTCAAAATACAAATATGAGTACATTTCTTTCATTTTAGTTATAAAGTTTTAAGTAAATGTAATATAAAGAATTGAAGCAGCTCGTGAAATCTCTTTAATTTCGGTATTAAATAAATTATTCATCTTGGTATGCTATGTTTATAAATAATTTTGGTTGAGACATTGTATGCGTTCCGTTAACTTGAAGACGTGTTGTGATGCTGAACATTATATCTCCGTGCCCACAAACTTCAATTACGCCGAAAATAGTAACTTTGATATCGATCACATTTAGATTTATGACGTCATATTTTTATATTTTTTAAATCATAGTTTTGTTCTTTCACGCGAATGTGAGTGGTATTTCTGTTAAAAATTTTATAGTTGTTATATTTTACATGTTTTCCGTCTTATATATTATAAATTATGATGTTCACAATATCATGCAATCCACAGGGGACCCGTGGCACTCCGCTGAGCATCTATGAAGTGAGAAATTTGTAAGGTGTTTATTCGCTAGATAACCTGAGTGTGTATCGTTAAATGAAAAAAATATTAAATTAAAATTTATATGTCTATGCATTAATGGTTAATGGTTAATGGTAATACTTAATGGTAACATTTAAAATCGTGGCATTTTCTAGTGAAAAAATTCATGTTCTTAAGACCACACTGTAGGAGTGAAAATTTTGGCAATAAATATAATCTTACCGTGCACATTGGAAACGGTGAAACAAAACTACTTTACACGTGAGACATATGAACAATGCAGTGCACTTTCAACTGATTTTATTTTATCAAAATTTGATGTAAAAAAATAAATAATTATATATAAAAAAATAAAAAATAAACATATTTTATATATATATATATATATATATATATATATATATATATATATATATATATATATATATATATATATATATATATATAAAAAATAAATATATTTTTCTATGAAAAAATATACGTCTTCGTTCGTCCCCGATTATTGCAGGGAAGGAGTTTTTTTCGAATTCTCTAATAATAATGTTTTTATAAAAACGGAAACGTGGGCAGTGGAATTTGAACAAAGACAGCTGATAATATTACTTCCTTTTCCCATTAATACTGAAGTAAAATTAAGTAATTTTAAAAAATATATGATATGAAGTGTTTTTGATTTGAATTTAATAAAGAAATAGTCAAATCCCAGTATAATTCTTCTGATCTACATCTTAAAATAAAATGAAAAAAACCGGTATCCAGATTCGAACTCAGATTTCCGACGCGTTCTGTTCATAATCCAGTGTTTTACCGCAGCACTAATATTTCACCGGGAAAAGGGAATAATAATATACTTACTAACTCGGATGCTCGACATTCTTGTCGTTTGGCCATACTCGGCCTATCACCGTGTATACCCCAGGATCGTCAAACCGTTCTGTTATATTCGAACTGTCGTCGAGTAAACACGAAGAACATCACGCTCAAGTAGTGACGCGAAATCACAAATCTTTTCTCATCAAACAATTTTGGGTAAAGCGAGTCAAAAGAAGTTTTTACTCTAAAAACGCCTTCAGATTCATGACAATATATGAAAGGTGACTTACATTTCTTTCGGTGTTAAGAATATTCAATACATATGTGGTATAACCGTTTTATTTAATTTTGTCGTATTTGAAAACGTTTTGTCTATATCCAAAATTGTTTAAAATTAAAATTTCAGCCTCTAACAAGCGATATCCATAATTGACCTAAAGGTTAAAATGTGTAAACTTTGTCGATCATTTTATTTTCCTTGCCGCATTAATTCACGACTCTGATCATTTACTTACTAAACAGTCGCAAAAATAAAGACATGATTTATGTTTAACCCATTATTTTAAAAGAATTAATAACTGTGTAAAACTTGTATATTAAAATGCTTCCTAGCGAGTAGATATTTCTTTTGATAAATATGATTGTATAGCTTTTCTAGGAGCTGAGGGTCTAAGTATTTAGACTGTGAAGTAGAGATCCATGTTCGAGACTCGATCCCAAAAATATATTCCTGAATTACTTCATTGTTAATGTTACATCAAAGTTAATTCAACCTATAACTAGCCCGGAATTTTTACTTTCATTTTAAGTAGACATTAAACTGCACGCCCCTTAAATCTGCGATTACAATAAGGTTCAAAGAATTTCTTTAAAATCCGCCATTTGACTTAACATCGTCAGTAAGATAATCGCGCAATAAAAAAACTGACCCTTCATAATAATTACTTTAAAGTCTTATGGTGCATTGCAGCAATTATTATATGCTGTGTACCTTGATTTTCCAGTTTAAAAGAGGGAAGCGGGAGGAACCTTCGGATATTTATATCTTGCGATGAAAAATTATATAAACAATTCAATTTCGATTATATTTTAAATGACGGTCAATTATGCCCCACTCGATGGAGTCCGTTACATTAAGAGGAATTACAAAACAAGTTAAGATATTTTAATTTTATCTTCTATTTACATAATTATTCTTTATACAAATTATAAATTGAAACTATATCTTCCGGTAATATTTTACCATAATCCAACTTAAACTAAAAGAGTAATATCACTTTGATATGCAAACACACTGACGTATATGATAAAATTTAAAAAAATTCACCTTTTTATTATTCGGCTATAGAATCCTAATAAAAATAATTGCACACTAATTATATTTGAATTAAGATATTTTTAATTTTAAATTGAAAAATAAGTTACATGCTATTGGAATGATCAAAAAGATATTTTTACAGGATTGGAACATTTTAATTTTCAATGCGCACGTTACCGTATTCTATTTTACCGAACTCGAAAATTCACGAAACTAAATTTTATTTAGTATGGCAAACAGTTTAAAAACCAAAAGCAAAATGCTATAAAAATTTACGAAAAGACTTACAGTCTATCTAATTGATGTAAGGGTATTAAAAATACAACAAATTCGTGTGTAGAAATTCATAGGAATATGGAAAAGTACATCTTAAAAAAAGCAATATAATCCCACTTAAATTTCTCTATTTCAACATGAAAAAAGATTATAAATAATCATCCCTTTTTGACAAAACGTATTACAAATAATGAAGAAAAAAATTATTTGTAAAATTGTCGTTAAAAATTTAACTGCCTGCTTACATAGGTATAGGTATATGCCATAGCTAAAATTATATTCTTTAACCCCTTATAGCAATTTTGCTATTATAAATACTTCTGTTATCATACTGTCTTTAAACTTACACATAAATGCATAAATGTATTCGTCTTGTAATGTATCGTACGCATTGAAAAATCGTAAAATAAATTTTAGCCAAAATTTTAAAATTTAAGAACCGCGAGTTTAATGAAAGGCTAGAGGAGTGAAATAGAATTTTTCTCTCGGTAATTTGCATTTTTGTGTATCTTCGATGACCATATAGAAATTAGTGGAACTTGTGGAAAAAATTCAATCAAAACCAACTTTTAAAATATTTGTTTTAATTACTTCAAATTAAATATATTGCTTTGTTCAACTAAAGTTTACCTCCATATTATAAATATTCTCTTCTCAATTTATTGGTTAAAGGTCGTTTGTTTACAAGGTAAAAATTTATCATAAAAAAATCATTTGAAAAATTAATGTATATTGATAGAATTTTCATTTGATAACGGTGAAAAGTTAATAAAAATAAATTCATATCAATATATAAAAAATAAATCATCAGTATCACTTACTGTAAGGAAAAAACTCCTAAATAAAGATAATTGGAAATACTGAGCTTTTCATTAAAAAATATTTTCTTTATTTGACAGCAATATTCCTTTTCCAGCATTAAATCCTAGCTTCTCCGACTGAAAAATCATAAATGCAAAGAAATGACAATCACAGTATTTTTTTTAAATATTACAGACGCACGGAAATATTTCAGAATCGACTGAATCACGTTCATAGTATGTTCTCCGCACTGATCAACGTGCGAAAACGACGTTATTAGATCGTGATTCTGATTATGTGAGCTCGTATACCTTAGAAAATTTCGTCTATACAAATCTGTGTGATGGGGCATGCCTTGCCCCATCAGATGGATTCTGTAGTTCAATTTGTAATGCCTTCTACACTGATTAGTTAAGGAAACGTGAACGCTATCAATAAGATATTTCTCGTGCATTATGTGTTGGACGTGCATGTTGGAAAAGGGAAATATATTTGGCTGTTTTTTTTCCAATTCCATCATATTCTTTTCAAACTTTGTCAGCTATTTAGCCAGTATCGACATCATTCCCTCATCTATGTAACTGGTACCGATATCATTATAATTTTGGTATCGTTATGATGAGTATTTGTCCGGGGAAATACTGAAATTTAGTTACAATTAAAAAATTATAGGGGATCTTGATTTAATCTACAAGTGATCAAACTATTACGTTATTTATGCATGAAAGGCTATCTTCGTAGTCGCAATATTTGAAAATGTAAGCCATTCTTTGACATACTGCAAGAATTACCAAATATGTATAAGAATTACTCTCTGTAGTAAAATGATAAAATAGAAAAATATATACGAATTCCCACACCAGATCTGTGTTTGATTAAAATATTGATTTATTCATATTTTATTTAAAAAGTTTTATACGAAGATTTAAAATATGTATTGAAAGGGGTAAATCCATCCATATTTTGCTGGATAAAATTACTTTTCATCACATTACTATCTTTCAAATAACCGTTTTCAATACAGCCATTCGTAATATACAAGTAAGCTATACACAAACATGTAACGTTTCTAGATGATGAATAAAAAGATACCTGTAGCACAAAAAGCCTAAAGAAATCAAAAAATGAATAAAAAATCTCACCGGGACACCACTAACACTGTCTGAAGTAAAACGCTAAGGCTTTGATTATGACAAAATTCCTTAAGAGATTTGGCCATTTGAAGCTTTCCCATGAAACTTCATCATTATTAACACATTTTATATCGCTTTTAATTTGATATATAACTAAAGTATTGCTTGATTTGGTAGAAAATAGTCTAAAACAAACGTCGCGTTTTTCAAATTCAAACAAATGCTCTACTCGTCAGTGCTAGTCCTCTCGAGCATAAACAAACCAGTAGCGGGACGCCCTTATATCAACGTATTAAAGTAGTTGATCTAAGGCTTCAGTTCGATTCGCGTCTAATTTTTCAAGGTCATTTGATAAATTTAGCGTAAGTCATTCAAAAGGCTTAGATGTATATTGCATATTGCTGGGACTTCCAGTGAGTTTCTTCAATTAAGCAATTATATATGAATTAAGTACACAGCAAAATAGAAGCCAGCTATGTTATTTGGAGTTCACAAGAAACTTATATAACGACCGGAAGATTGAACGCGCCAAAAAAAATCCTTCGATATTAGTACATGAAAAGTTTCTTCAATATTTGTGCTACCCTGTCCATCCTACCATTTTTTTCTAGTCTCTGGAGGTTAGCATATGTTGTAGTACACAAGAGAACTTTATTTAATGAAATTTATGTTTCAATTGGAAACAAAATTTTTGGTATATTGGCATCTAAAATCGAGTTATATTGACAATTTTCACATTTCTATAGTATAAAATATATTCCACCGACCTAATCGTGTGATTGGTTTGGAATGAGTGATAATTAACTTATTGGAATGTGTCACCGCTGTGTAAGAATTATCTAATATTGAATTTAATTAATTCTCCAATCATTGTTATTAAAATACAAAAGTTTTAAAACTGTAATATATCCATAACCGTAGTTAAATAAAAATAAATAAAAAAATAACTTAGGTTGATATAAATTTTTAATTAAATGGGGAGGAATGGGTCTACATGTAATATCTAAACGAGTAGAAAAAGAAAATCATTGTTGAAATTGCGTATCTTTTCTTCCAAAGACAAATGTTACCATTTTTTTCCAGTCTTTTGTTCTTTGTTTTACTTGCAATTACCGCGAAAGAAAAACCCACTCCGCCTATTATAGCTATTTCAGGTATTCAGATTTTATGTGTAACAGTATTAAAATCAAGCAGCTCATTGCCTTCCGTTTGATGTTTGTAACATTTCTCGACAGCTGTCTACGGGAACTTACTTATGAACTATGTTTAAATTGTAAGTATCTATCTATTATACATTTCTATAAAATGGTTCGATTACTATAATTGCAATATTATGTTACTAGAATCTTTTAAAATTTTTAGATTCATTAAAGAAATTGATGTAAAGAGTGAAGCAGAATTATTTTCCAACCTTGTGAACAACCCCAACTTAATTGATCTTTTATTATATTTAAATACCAATAAGTGAAGTGTTATCAATGTTTTTGTTTAATCATTTTCAATACTTTCTTAAAAATCATTAAAACATAAAATTTTGAATTCACTGGACGTACGCTTTACTTTAACTATATCCTAAGACGAATTCTGCAAGAAGAGTAAAGAGAGTGAAGTTTATCAAGTTAATTAATTGTGCCTGTATTTGGTTCACATATATACTTTTAATAGATTTAGTTCTTTACTTCGTTTATATATATTTAGACCTAATATTTATATTTTATGAACAAACCGACTCACAAATTATGAAGCTCGTCAATAAAAGTTGGCAAGGCGGAGAAATAGGGTAGTAAGTTGGTACTCCTGCCACTAGGTGAAAAATGTGTTATTCTGAAATTTAAAGCACAAAATTGTCTGCATGCTTTGGAAACATTAGAAATGAATAATTCCTGTTTATGTATTGGTTGCATATGCAATAAGTTTGGGAAATGCGCAAATATTTAGGTATTGACCTTATTTCTTAATATTTAAATGGTCGGAATACATATAGGAAAACTTCTAAGAAATTGAAAATATGAAAGAAATCATAAACTCAAAAAGACTTTATCGTGCATTGTCAGTCTTCACACTCTATCATCATACCTAATATTACATTTAAGAAAAATGTAAGAGAGAAATACAATTTTAAAAAAATATTGTTTTACCCCTGCATGAAAAAGATTTTCAAAGATTCAAAGTTGGCATTTGCGTGGAACAAGGAAAAATTTACTTTACTTTCTTATTCCTAAAAAAAACCTGTTACAGATTTACAGAACTTTCCATGCGCTCAGTTATTTTTCCTTAAGCTTAAGAATCCTCTATTAATTAATAACTTAAAGAATCCTCTATTAATAACCTTCATATTTATGGTATTTTATGAACAATTGGTATTTCACGGTTACAACGTTTTAACTTTGCATGGATTAATAAAGAGAAAAATTATTTCAAGTATGTACTGAAAACCTTCTTATCTGTCAACAGTTTTTCAAAATTCTGCATCGGCTCTAATTAATGTGCGACGGAGAAAGAACAGCAATAAAATTTACAAAGCCCCTTTAAAAGCTAACAAAATTGCCTTCAATTAAAATTACCCCAAATTTGCCAGTTATGTTACTTGTGTTTCACAAAATTTTATAAATTATACTCGTATGTTGACTAAGTTATCTTAATATTATTTCATATTTACATAAGAAGCCATTGGAATTAACAGTTTTCGATGCCAATATTCAATGGCAGTGTGTTGTGTCATTGAATAAACGTCACTATGAACGGGTATTTCCTATTTTAAACTTGCTCAAAAACCCGAAAATGTCATGAAAAGTAAGTCAATTTCCTTTCATTTTTTAAAGATGATGTTGGCCATTCCTCTTCGGAAAAATTGACTTACTAAAAATGTACCAACATTTAATATTGCTGGTACATTTTACGAGTAAATTTAACTCTTGTGGACAAATCTGAACAGTCCTATTTTCTTTTTAGACAAATTTCATTCATGCACGAAGCCATTAAATTGAGTCTGAATTATGAGACGACACTCATTCGACGCTTTAGTGAATTTCTTGAGTCTTTTTCATTCATGAAATAAATTTCACTTTCAATTTAACGTACCAAGTTCGTCTCTAAACAAGAAAAAGGTCTTACTCTTTTCTTTATTTAGAGACGAACTTAGTACGGCAAATTTAAACCAAGGAACGCTTGTCTCGAGACAGATTCCATATTGATGTATTCAATTACCTTTTGTGTTTTTAAGAAAATACCAATTTAAAAATTGGTAAGATAGAAATCGTAACTAAAACTGATTGTATCAGAAAAGTATGTAGACAGAATCGTAACTAAGAATAACTGTACTACTTTCATCATAACTCAGGATATTATGAAACGAAAGTTTTTTTTTCGTTCCATATATAAAGTATACCTAGCATAATTTCAATTGAGAGTTTAACTTTTGCCAAATTGCGACTCTCAAAACCAATCCAAATATATATATATATATATATATATATATATATATATATATATATATACATATATATATATATATATATACATATATATATATATATATATATATATACACATACATATATATACATATATATATATATATATATACACATACATATATATACATATATATATATATATATATATGTATATATATATATATATATATATATATATATATATATATACATATATATATAAATACATAGCCAAACTTATCCATAGCAAAAATTTTGAGACTGTTAAATAAAGGTCAGTTACTAGCGTCCCTAGATTAATAAAATGCTTATATTTTCATAAAAAGTTTCAAATTCAAAACGACTCGTATCTTTATTAAACAAGTTTGCGTGTGAGAAAAAGCAAGCAAGTTTGCTTTATTAAACAAGTGGCGTGGAGAAGTTATTCAATTTTACCATAATGTAAACTACTAAATAATTCTTCACTAGGGATACGGAAAATGTAATACATTACATAATATTTATTCATTTACTTTTCCCTTTATTTTTCTCAAGTTTTTCCTATTCTCCGTCCTTTGGAGTGAAAAAAAAGTAATCCTTTCTTTTATTATTGAGACTATTGTTTGGCAAATTGTCACGTTTTAGTATCACACATACAGAACTTCGAAAAACAACAGACTTAATCTTTTTGAGTACATCAATAAATTGTACGAAATATTCTATTTTAGAATAAGTTAGTAAGTAAATAAGAAAAAAGTATGAAAAATTAAATCAATATTCCGCCATTTTTCATTATTTTGTACTTCGTTTTACTTGGCTTAAAACTTTTTGTAAATTTACCCAAAGTGATTATCGTTTAAAATACAATCGATTTTATAAAATAGGAATAAAACTACGATATGAATATTTCACTTAATAATAAATGAATAAAACGCGATTTAAAAATTTTATTCCAAATATCTATTATATCATATCATAATGCTTTCCTTTTTTTTGGATTTCAAGGTATTATCTGTTGATATATTTAAAATAAAATTTTAGAGAAATAAATTGAAAGATGAGTGTGTTAAACACGAGTTAATAATAGACTTAATAGGAATAAGCCTATTTCTGTCCAAATAAGAATTTGAATTTAATGTAATAATTTTATTACAACTTTCTGCATTTTGAAGAAAATATTAGGATGATAGCTTTCTGCTTTTCATTTTAATAATAGAAATGAATAGAAAACAATAAAATTATAATTTATTGATTTAGATAATAGAATATAAAAATATGTATCAAATACATTTCAATGAAAATTTTTCCACGTTCATTTATACTTATTATAAAATTTTAGTACCTTTTTAGAAATTTTTAGAAATGAGCATGTTAAGTAAATAACGAATTCAAAACTGTATTTTGAAAGGTATATTGAGACTTAACAAAAAGTGTTGGTTTGACGTGAATTATAAATTTTTATCAATAAATTTGGATTTGTAAGTTAATATCGCAACGATGAAAAGTAGTTTTTTGTGGTGAAATTTTCTCATTAGTCTTTATTAATTTTCAGGACCATTATGATCGAGTAACCGACAAAATTTACTTGGCTGATTCATGATATTATGGTCAGACCTGCTAAGAGTAATGTTTCTACTAAACACAACCTAGTGGTATGGAAAATTAGTGAGCTGCTAAAATTTATGATCGCGGTTATTATGACAACAATGTAAGACGGTAAACAATTTAAAGAAATTTTATAAACCTTCGAAATGTTAATTTTTTCGAATAAACGAACGTTATATATCATAATAATATATTAATGTACAAGGTGATATAATAGCATTGTTTGATTTCTTTTGACCTTGTACCAAAGAAAAACACAACTTGCCAGAACATGGTTTAATCAAATCAACAGTGGAAATTCAAAAATTTCTATATATATTTGCGGCACATTTATTGCACATAGGTTATAAATAAACTACAGTTACCCGTGTACGCCCATTATTTAAGTTAATCGGAGGATACGGTTCTTGTGTAACGTTACAGAGATACAATCTTATATCAGTTACGGACTAACTTTTTTGCTTTGAAACATTTACAATCCACCTATTAGCTTCGGCGGGTGTATTAGTATATTCGCAAATGTGGCACGTGGTATATAAAAATATTTGACGGAGATAGAAGATAGAGATAAAAATACGTGGAAAGCTTCGATGCTATGATTTCGCCCACGCAATAAATTGAGCTTTTATAAGAAAATACGAGTTCTTATCTTTTACAGTTAAGAAAGGGGTTTCGTTTTTTTCTTTTCAAATTATTTTTTTCTTGAAACGTAAAAGTTTTCAATAACATTTGCAGAAGAAATAGGATACATGTCAATGTGAGGTGAGATGTGCTGTTTGGACAAATGAGATTTCAATAAATTTTAAAATCAGGGATAGGAAAAGCTAAAAAATGTAAAGTACTGGTCTTAAGAGATCGGTCATCGTCATCAATGAATTAAATTATATTCCACAAATTTCTTAATTGTCGTTTTGACCTGAAGACCACCTGAAGATATTGTAATACAACGAAACCTAGGTCGTGGTAAAGAAATTAAAGATAGTAGAAATAATACTACATCACGTAGTTTCATTTAATTGTATTTAATTGTTTATCGAAATTATTAACACAACCTTCTAACATTTTTGGGATTAATTTCCCTTAACCTTTTTACGTATTAATTTATTATTTACGTATTATCAAAGCTAGTAAAGTAGCACGAAAATAAATTTAATAAATTGGTATTGCATTTATTTTTATCTAACCCATGCTATAATTAACCATTTTATTATTTCAATATAAAATGGTTGGAATTGACAAAGAATTCGGCAAAACAAATTGATTGATGATTTAACATTTAATTGCATTTAAATTAAATAATGACTACATAAGAATAGTTTCACGCCTGCAATATCTTAGAGGGCCAATTTTGACTATACTGAACATTTAATTAACAAATTTTCAGAAATTCTCTTTGAAAGGGATATACCTTCGGCGTTCTCATCGCGGTTGATGTATTAAAATAATACTAATTATTATTAAATTACAGGTCAAGTTATGGCTAATTTTCGTTGTCAAATATATCTGATAGTTGTTTTATGACGATGCGTTGTTTGCACCTTTTTACTAAATTTTTCAAAACATTGAATAATTCACAGTTCCAGTCACAGCACCAATAAATTTTTTTTTATGGTGTAGTATGTTTACACGATGTCATGGTTCAATTATTACTTGAAGTAGAGTTATTAAGAAAAAAACTCCAAATCAATAATTATGTTAATTATTAAAACCGCAGAAGGCGAAACGCAAAATGGGAAAACCTTCGGCGTTTCGGTTTCTAAAGACATAGACATAAATTCATATCTTCGTATTCTCTTTAATCAGCGTATCTCCAATCGGGTGACAAGTTGTTTAAACATTGTCTGCTCAAAATTTCTGAAATTTTATATAAAGATAAGTTTCTAGCCAGTATATAAGAATAATTACCGAAAACAATAAACAAACAAATTTTAGTTACGGTTGAGAGTTTCCTTGATATAAATAAAAATTATACTTTAAAAATAATATTTTGTGTGTAGTTTAATACAGTAAAAAAAGAAATTTTGTAAATCTTTTCATTTCAAAATAATGCCATGTAATTAATGCGAGGAAATTATTGCTTTCTTAGTTATTGTGATTTTTTTAAATTTTTAAAATCGTATTTGATCCTTTTCTTTTGATTTTTTTATTGACTTGGGAATTGTTTTATATTGCTGTATACAAATAATTAGACCGGCAGCAAAAATATAATTACTCGTTTTTAAGAAGGAAATTGGACTGTTTAAATCAATTTGCTATCAAAAGATAAAAGTAAAATTTAACCAAATAAGGGAAAGATTTTTATTTTTTTGCTTTCCTTGTAATAGTTTAAAAAGTAAAAAGTGAAACTTAAAATTGAAACTCGTCAAAAGACAAAAAAATTGTCCTGTGGTAAAAAGTTTTAAATTTGTAAATATATATATATATATATATATATATATATATATATAAAAGTATATATATATATATATATATACATACATACATTTTTTTAAAACTATTTGGCTTCAAATTGTGTAATTGAAAGTTCGATGGTGGAAATTTTGATAATGAAAAGTCTATGTAAAAAAATATTTACTGCAGGTGTTTTATTCATTTTTCTATAAAGGCAAAGAGAAAGAGTTATCAAATAAATCGTCGGTATACATTTTGCCATATCTCATATTTTAGCGGAAAGTATAACAAAATGGAGAGCTAAAAAACTAAAAACCGACTGCGGGTAAAACCATTTTTTGACTTAAAATCTACAAAAAACATTTATTTGTGTCCTATATTTAACACATTTGAATTTTAATATTTAGTAATAGGACTGCACAATCCTAAGTATGAATCCCACAGAATTAAATGAGAACCAAATTATTGAAGTCAGTGCAATAATTTGGACGTTATGACCGAACAATCTACACATAGATGGCAAATTCATTACCCATCCTCTTACTTTGTCGTAGTCGGGTAAAAACGGAAATTGAATCGAAATCGTTTCATTTATTACGACGTAAAAAAAATTGTAGTGAATTTGTTTTTTTTGCAGATTATGATTACTAACAAAAAAGGTCAAAATTAGGAAACAAATTTTGTCAAAATTTAATCCAAGAATTTTAAATATGGGCACGATAATTTTTAATTGGATATTGGATATTTAATTGGAAACACTCATGAAACAGCCGTTGTTTTGATTTTAAGAGGATAGCAGGAATTCGATGAATTTCGAAATTGTAATTTCGAAATAATTATTCGATCGCAAAACAGGTAAATTTAATCATATTTTATCAATAATACGATTTAATTCTAGAATAGAATTGAGTAATTATTTATTTCGAAGATTTATAGAATTGAGTAATTATTAGTTATTTCGAAAATTGAGTAATTATTTCGAAATTCACCGAATTCGAAATACGAATTCCATGAAACAATATAATGAAAAAAATATATTTCAACATGTCATCATAGGTAATAATAAATATAACAAATATAAATTTTAATAAATTAATTATCACACACGATGCCACTTCGACAAATTACTGGTACCAGTTCTATTTTACTCGCTACAGTAATAACAGAATAATTCGATTAAATGCTTAAAGTTAATTAGTGACGCGTATAATTGTGGAAAATAAGGAAGTAATCTCAATAAAAACATTCTGGCTGACACATACGTGAGGATAAATAAACTGTTGTGACGACCAAACCGTTTGCATTCTTCAAAAGAATGGGTGCAACGCGTCGTGTATAATATAATTTGTATAAATGTATAAAAAGGTAACTGTATTTTCTGACACAATTAAACAAAGACATTAAATAAATTATTGACATTAGTCAATATTTATTTTTTATTTATTGTGAAAAAAACGAAAGTTAATTATTTATGTACGAGCTTCGGGTTGTTTTAATTTCAAAAATAATTGTTAAAAACTTCCATTTTCCGAAATAACAACCTTTTTCATCTTCCTAAATAAAGAAGTCGCTTTTAAGGAACCTCATAATTCATATCGTCGCCGTGGTGTGTTGGGTTGGTCACAAGGCATACTACCTTTGACGATGCGACGCATCGCGGGGACACGGGTTCGATTCCCGGCCGCTCGTCGAGCGGGGCTCGACTGGTGTTAAGGTTGGCAGTAAGAGATTGCTCTCGTAGAAATAAGTCCGCCATATGCATCAAGTAGACACATTAAAGTATATAAATAAATGAAAAATAAATTATTCAAACATTCTGTGAGCGCGTAACTCCATCGGCGCTATGAAAGAGCAGTATTTAATTTTCGCACTATTTCTTAGTTCCCCAACATTTGAAGACCACTTACAAGCTACAATCAGAGAATCTGAGGTACGATTTAGGTGAAAGGATCGAAAATATAATTTTATCAATATTCTTTTAAATTTTGAGCAATTCGGCGGTTTTTAATAATTCTGAAATCTAGTAAATTTCGAAAGTCGAAATAATTCCCGTTATACGCAAAGCTTCTATTATTTTTTTACATCCTGATGTGTCTAAATACATAACATGCAATGTTCCGTTTGACTAACATGTCAAGCCCTAGCTCAAACCACTAATGATGGAAATTTTAAATTTGGAGGTGTTGATTTTATATTGAAAGCATCGTTAAAAAATGGATTTCTCGAAGTTTAATTCCCAAGGGGAATTAAAAATCGTTGGAAAATGTGTATAGGAAAAATATTTCTATGGTAAATGTTTACGTAAAGCATGGTATTAATGCTCTTCAATACCAATCATGAAATACGTATTTCAGCATTTTTCGGGATTCAACCCCTAAAGGGGTGAAAAACGATGACAGAGTTTGTAATTTTTAATTAAAACGTTATGTTAATGGTCTTCAACTCAAGTAATGAAACAAGTAATTAGGCATTTTCAGAGATTAAAACCCTAAGGGATGAAAAGTGGTGGTTAAATTTGTGTGCGAAAAATATTTTTATTCAAATTTTTTATGTAAACTTGATATTAATGCCCTTCAATACAAATCATGAAATACTTATTTCAGCATTTTTCGAGAGTCAACCCCTAGGGAGGTGAAAAGGCTTGTCTAAATGTGTATGGGAAAAATATTTTTTGGTAATTTTTACTAAAAATTGGAATGAATGCCCTTCACCACAAACAATGAAACATGTATTTCAGCATTTTCCGAGGTTCAACCTTTAAAGGGATGAAAAGAGGCGACTGGATTGGTATAAGAAAAATATTTTATGGTAATTTTGATTTAAAACCAGTTATTAATGCTCTTCAATACAAATAATGAAACATGCATTTAAACACTTTTCTCGATTCAACTTCTAAGGGGTGAAAAGTAGCGCCTAACTTTGTATAAAAAAAATATTTTTATTGTAAATTTTTACGTGAAACTTGGTATTAACGTTTTTCAACACGATAATGGTCAAATACGTATTTCAGTATTTCCTAAGATTCAACACCTAAGGGACGTGGCTAAATTTTTACATAAATATAGCATTAATATTCTTCAAAAGAAATAATGCAACACGAATTTAAGCATTTTATGGTAATTTTTATTTAAAACTTGATACTAATGCTCTAGAACATAAATAATGAGATACGTATTTCAGCATTTTGCGAGATTCAATCAATTAAAATATTTTTATGTTGATTTTTACTGGAAACTTGGTGTTAATGCACTTAAATATAAATAATGAAACATGAATTCAAGCATTTTCCGAGATTCAACTCTTAAGAGGATGAAAAGTGGTGACTGTATTTGTATGTGAAAAATATTTTTCTTGGAAATTTTTACGTAAAAAATAGTATAAATGCTCTTCACGCAAATAATGAAACACGTATTTCAGCTTTGTTCAAGATTCCATCTCTAAGAAGATTGGAATATAAAAATTTTAACTAAAACGATTTTGATAAAATTAAACTATTTCCTAAGTTGAAAGTTACTTAAGCCAATAAAAATAGAATATCATTGCAATCTTATTAGTATTTTTTGAGAAATACCTAGACGAACATATAGACAAAGACGAACATATATACATTATTGAAAGTTTGTATGTTGTTTTGTTTGTGTATTTGTTTGGAAGCCCTAAGATACAAACGTATTTAATAATATTAAATACATTTTGGTCGAATCGGTAACCTCCTTTTTTGAAGTTGGTTAATAATTCAACTGCAGTTCAAAAAACAAATCGTCTACGAAAGCGAAGACACGGGCGGAAAGTCAAATGTTTTGAAGTGTGCCTTTATATCTACAAAGACAAGGCCTGGCACGATATATTTTTAAAACTTTATCGTATTACGTGTCTACTACGACATACTTATGCCCACAGGAACTGAGAAAGGTATACGTGGGAAGGCTTACTAGTCCTTTGTCAACGTAATAAATTGAGTTTTTATGACTTCTTATAAGTTCTTACTTCTCGCAGTTGCGTGGAGATATTTCGGCCTTTTTTTGGAAATTCATTAAATTTTCTTTTGTATAGAAAGAATTACGCAATCTGTAATGAATATAGGTTCTCACCCTATAAAAGGTGTGACTTCTCTTTTTCAATTATTATTTGGAAAATAAATTATTCTTTAAAAAACAATTTTGAAATGTTTTAACTAAATTAAAGAACACATAGAATAAAAAGAAAGTTTCAATTAAGAAGTGCCTCAAAGTATTTTAACATTTTTGTCGTAGATTTTTTCTGACTATCAGTCTTTGTATTTAATAAGTAGGTAAGAAGTAAACATTCAACGTCGGAAATTTCCATATTATCCTAGGGATATTATGTAAATTTACACTTGCGGCTAAATTTCTTGTAGCTATTTAAGCACAATTGCTTCATATATTCGATGTCAATATTCACATTTAGTTAGTTATTTATTTATTAAAACTTTCATGCCCGACGTATATATTTACCTAATGCGTTGCACACATGGAGAAATGTGATAGCAAATATTTCATTATAAGCACAAAAAATTACAACTAATGGGTTCCAAAGAACTAACAATAAGAAAGGAGACAGGAACACTCAGTAATGCGAACAAATATAATTTGAAACAGTGATTAGCCGTGAACCAAGCAACTCCACAATTCCATTCTTGAAACAGGTAAGCAAGAAAAGATAAAATAATACCTAGATTAGGTGTATCTCACAACACTACATTTAAATGTGAGTGCATGAAAAACAGATGAATGCTCTAGGATAGCCGTGCGCAATTCGAATAGGTGAAATAAACTATGACATCGTCCTATCTTGTAGAATTCTGGAGCAGTAAGTGCTACTAAACACAAGGTCAAAGATTTGTCAACGTTTTGATTCCATTATTAAAAAAAATATGTGATCAAAACCAATTCCCACCGGGGTTAAGGGAATTGCATCCAATCGTGTCCATTATAAATTCGGAAGGGAATAAAAAAAGATGATATTCATATATTTTGAAATATAATATGCGATTGACCTTTTTAGTTATTTCTCCGACTTGAGGATATAAATAGCTTCATGCGGAGACCAGGTGACTGTAGCCGTTTCAAAAAGAATACGAACTAAAGTAACAACTAACCAGTAACGTAAATATTGAATCACGTTCGATTTACTATCATCCATTAAGGAATTACATTATTAATTTTTAAAACTCAACGTCACACACTGACCTGGATGATGGTGCAGTTATTTTGCAAAGTAAAAAGTAAATTAAAATATCTCGAATGACGTTTGATTTACTATCATCCGATAAGGAGTTCCATTGTTCGTCTCCACGACGCATCATCCGATTCTAACATAATCGATAGTGTAGTTATTTTGCAAAGTAACAACTATCAGTAGCAAATATCTTGAATCATTTTCAATTTACTACGATCTGTTAAGAAGTTCCATTGTTCATCTCCAGAACTCATTATCGAACCCTGATCTGGTCGACGGTGTAGTTATTTTGCAAAGTAACAACTACCAGTAACAAATATCTTTAATCACGGTTGATTTACTAATATCAATTAAGGAGTTTCATTGTTCATATCCAGAACTTATCAAACCGTGACCTGGTAAGTAGTGTCTTCATTTTGTAAAATAAAAATTATCCGTAACAAATCTCTTGAACCGTAAGTTAATTTACTGTCAGTCGTTAAGGCGTTCCATCGTCCATTTCCGGATCTCATGAACAGACCATCATCGCATTTATATGGGACCAAATCTTTAGCACTTTCTTTCAATTAAAAAAATATTCATCAAAATTGTTTCATTCGACAAAGAATTATCGCTGAACATGCATACAAAAAAGATCCCGATGAATTGAGAAACTCTTCCTTTTTTGAATTTGATTAAAAAAATTAATGCCATTAAAATATACCAATGTTCTAAAACCACAGGTACTGCCCACACAGAAGGGCCTGTAGTTTTCTTTGAAGTTTGAATCACGAACTTCATTTTAGTGAAAATTCGTTATATGGTTTCAATGCTTGTTAACCGTGTTCATATTGACAATAATGTTTAAAGATTCATTATAACGGAATCAAAAACAGTTGTAATTTCTGCCGTTGTTGAACTATATAATAAAACAATAATTTCTTGAAAATCATATTTAGATCATTAACCTTTAAAGGCACCTGCTCGAGTTAACGACAGCGCCAAGGATGTGTATACTATAATATTATTCATCCGGTTTATTTGACAAAGAAATGATCTATATATTTGAAGGTGACATATTTTTTATCGGTCTTATAGACCGAGATAGTACCTACTCATAGTTATTGTCCATGATAATTAAGTCTTATTTCTTTTTAGTACAAATAGAAAATAATTGTTGTTTTGTAAAACTTCGGAGAGATGTGTATGTGCATGTACAGAAATAGATTGATCAAGGTTATGATGATGTTAAAGCCTTTATTTTCAAAAACATATGGAATGGTAATTTCTTCAAATATGAATTTCTATTCTGATCAGTTATTTACAGATTGAAATCAAAAGTTATCATTAATAATAAAGATTAAAAAAGGAGTATAAGTCCCATAAAGAAAATTTCATTAATTATAATCATCTACACGTTTTTTAAGAATGATAAGAATAAACAACAGTTAAGCGTAGCGATATAAATAATCTTAATAAGAAGTTTTACTTTATAAAGATATTGTTATTAAAAGTCTGCGTATGTCAGTTGAACGCACCGAAAACCAAAATCGCTTAACGAGTGTTCCGCGTGTAGTTACATACATACGAAATTTAAAAATTTAAACTAATGTAGCATATTTATTAAGCTATAAATATTCGTTTTTCACAGTGCGGATACGTTGCCAAGTAAACCTTTTACAAGTATAGAAACATTAAAAATATCTCAACATCTCAATCATATGAGAACGATAAAAGTTACAGCTTTCCGGTAAAATTTACATTAACTTTTGGCAATCCTGTTTTTTTTTCAAAATGTTAAGTAACTTTGGAGATTAGAAGCGGGGTAGGTGTTTATGGTGTGAAGATTGTTAGTGTATTTTTAAGCTAGCATACCTTAAAAGGAAAAACGATTTTTTTAATACCATATGTAGTGTAGGGTTATCAAAAGGGTTAATTATAAGGGTCACAAATATATTATTTCATCGTTTTTAAGTATTATACCTTCATGGGCATACTGAAAAAAGTGTCATCCACTCATTTTCAAAAATATGCAGCCTAAAATTACAAAAAGATATAGATTTTGCAAAAGTGTAAACAAAACGGTCTTAATTTTTTGCAACTCATTTGGAAGATCATTTTAAAGGGCTTGTTATAAGGAAAAGAAAATAATCATTTTGAGTTGCAAATTTAAAATTATATTGTAAAATATATGCATGGTTTTAAGTATTATACCTTCATGGGTGGGTGTGTGTGTGTGTGTGTGTGTGCATGTGCGTGGGCGTGTGCGTGGGCGTGTGTGTGTGGCCTGGTCCTGGCCTGGTCCACTGATGGTCAGACTGTTTGCTGGTTACTCAGACAACATCATCAGAGTATGGCAGGTTTCACTCCCCCGTTAATATGCATTTAGGGTTACTATGTGTGCGTGGTTTCATTTATTTTTGTACCTGGTTGTACACTCTGATTTGTTTAGCCGGTTTATTCATTCCTACATTCAGTTTTGTAAATAAGAACAGGAATATAAACACACACACACACATACATACACAAAAACGGGAGCGCGCGCGTGCGTAGGTGCGTGCGTGAGTGCGTGTGTGTGTGTGTATGTGTGTGTGTGTGTGTGTGTGTGCGACGTTATATTTGACAGGTTTATATTGACATGTGTATAAAAATCTATGTAATCGTGGAGAAATTTAAAAGTATAATGACTTACTAATTTATTTCATCGAGCCACAATTCCCATTGTGATTTTAAAGATATTCTAACAATTTACAAAACCAAAAAGGTTTTGTAAATTGTAAGGTAAGGTAGTTATCATTTCTTTATGTTAGAAATTCTCTAGCGATAAAAATGATAATATGTTTAACTTTACGTAAAATTTTAATTGTAAACTACAAGTTGCAATTATTAAATAAAATCCGCGTAATGCGAATATTTTTCAGATATTGGTTACTTATATCAGCACGAGTTTCGTTTTTACCTTTTAAATTTTGTTCTTTCACTCATTTCTTATAAATAGGTACGGAATTAGATATAAATTTTCCCACATGTAAAAGTTTTTATATCACTTTAGATATACTAGAATTAATTTCAATATCTTTAGAGTTCATTTCGGGGCTTTGGCTTGTTTGACATATTTCACTTATTATTTTTATAAAATTATCATTTATTCTATTAGCTATATTTACTTATTGTTATTTTTTGTGATTACCCAACAAACAACTTAACATTTTACATGTAAATCTTATGAAATTTAAATATTATTTTTTTCGGAAACTACATACGTTAAGAAGGTTTTCTCTAATTGTTAATTTATTTATTTATCTCTAATTGTTAATTTATTTATTAACTATGCTGTCTTAAAAATTTCATGTCTCCAAATTTTCATCGATAAATGAGATATTTAGGTAGTTAACTTTTTAATAAGTTGTTTAAAATTTATATTGCTTCTGCTGTCTAGTTAAGATCAATATACGTTTGGTGCCTACTTGTCCGTTGTTTTCGTTTGCGATGTGAGCTTGTACTAGATTTTCAGTTACGTAAGTAACCAAGTACGTTTGAAAGACTCAGAGTTAATAGCATACGACTATTTTACGTCCTTATGAAAGTAAATAAAACAATCTCTTTAGATATAATCATTTTTCTTCAGGCGATATTGGAAAGTGCCTAACGATGGATCATTAGAGTGCTTGCGTCCTCGAGTCAAACAACGCAAACTTTGAAAGCAAGAATACCGCAAGGGAATTTATCGCATTCGTTTCGTGATCTGGGAGAGGAAATTGAATGTATGCTTTAGATTTGAGCATATTACCAACTCAAATTGCGTTTGTATTTGCTTCTTCAGGTTGTGTTGACAGTTATGTTGGTATCGATGTTTATCGATTGCCACTAGTTGTACAATTGATTACAATTTAAGTTAGCAATAAAGAATTTATTCACTTAAAGATTTTACTTTTTCAAATATTGGCAAGTAAATTCAGTTAACAAAATTTTAAAATTAGATTATGTTAATTGTATTTTCGATATTCTTTATTTAACCTAATTTATCAATTAAAGTATATTATTTGTGCAGTACCTAATAATAAATAAATGTATTATTTATGTTAAGCATATTACGGAGTTAAATGAACTAAATCTATGAGAAAAAAATAATGAAAATCCAGTTACGACTGCTTAGGAAATTTTTGTATAAAATTTAATTGTATGTTTAAAATTGTTCGATATTTTCGGTCAAAAAGTTATGAAAAAATGGGAATTGTTAAAGTTATAGAAGAAATTGATGAAAAATTTCTGACTTATTTTTAAATTTACGTTATGACTTCAAAGAAATATTAAGTGCAGATAGACATCGGAAACAGTTCATAAGAGATTATTTAATTTTACTGGGAAATCGATCATTTTATCAGCATTTTTCCTAAAACATTTTAAAAAGTACAATGGTTGATTGTCAACTCAGCAGAATATTACGAAAGGCAAGAATGAGAAGAATTGTTTTAAAAACATCACACCAAACTGAATTTCTTTACATAGTACTGGTAAACAAATCGCAGGTAATTATATCTGTGAAACGTACGGAGTGAAACTTTTTCATCTGTTTGGTTAGATAGGGAAGTACCGATATATTTGATATTTCTTATATAATTTGATTTTCTTTTACAAATTAATGCATTTAAACTTCCACTTGTTTAAGTAACAAGCTTCATTGAATTTAATAATTTTTTTCCAAATTAAAAACAAATTCCAACTAACAGAAATGTTTAAACTTTAATGGATGAATTTAGTAACAGATGAACATAACATTTTCAAAGTGTTAAAAAAATTGCACCCTATTTAATAATTGAACTTTTTTGGAATTGATTGTCAAGAAGTTCCAGAGGAGCAACTTTGGAAGAGCAATTAATATTTTCTGGTTTTGGAGCAGGCAGAATCTTTTTTTAAGTTTCTCATTGTCAGAATTGGCAAACGTATATACTAATTGTATTTACCATCTACATTTTAATTTTCCAATAATTGTTAATAATACATTGGTGGATTGAACTAAATACGAACATAAAGAAATTATTTTAATTTTCCAACATAGCTGTCATCTCATTCAATGCGCTTCTTCCATGCAAACAAAACTTCTTCGAAAAAGGCGACTAACGTTCAAAAGTGCAGTAGTAAATGAAGTTTTATGGTAGTACTTTTTGGTAGATAACCGACCACGATGACTCCGTTTGAGTTTCCGAAAACTGATACCCTTATCGTATTTACTGATGAAATTACTTTGGCTTTCTTCAAAGCTGGTTATTTCGATCTTTGTCATTATTTCAATTTATGTTTATACCCTTAACCCCATAAGAGTGAATCTAAATATTATAAGGAGTTACGAACCAGTCCAAAAGTTACTTGTGGATCTGCTTCAACGAATTTCAAATAATGGAACATGAAAAAAACATCGGCCACACTTTATAAAAATCCTCGGAATCGATTTAGAAAACCCTTTTTTAATGTAAATGACGTCTTGGGTTCAAGCCTGTAATGTTTGGTCTATAGTTTCTTACGATCAAATCCTATATTTACCCAACATTTTCTTCGAAAGTCAAGTTCGCAGTCATCCGTCACAGTCAAGGGTCATAATCAACGATATGTTTTCACTAAACTCAGTTATTCATTTCTAAATAACTACATACCTCGGAGAAAATTCTGCCAGTAAGGCCGTCATATCTTCATACATCTACTTAAAGGTTAATTATTTCTTAACTTATTTAAGAAATAATTAACTTAATAACAGTCCAATATTTGACTTGTTTATGTTTATGAAATCTGTACCTGACACCAAATAAATTAATATGCAATTGGACCTAAATGCAAAATAAAATTTAAACTTAAGTTAACAATTAAATAATTTATAAAATTAATGAGGGTTGAAAATTCAATGTTTTTCTATTTCCCGGCTTCAACGCAAACTTTTCGGTTATTATTAGTATAAATATTTAATATACAATATCAACGATTTTTACGTGCTCAATTATGAGTCAAGTTCATGCTATCATTCCTTGAAAATATTTCATAATCGCTTCGTCAATGGTTAACTTTAACAATTAACTTACTTCAATTTAAATGTTAATGATACTTACGACCATATCGCTTTTCGACATTTAAACTATATCTTCCAAGTTGTAAGTCGGACTTGAGAATTTCGACGGAATTAATTACAAATTCGTTTACTTAGAAATTTATATTGTGCGAGTTTAGGGACCGCGATACCAAATTAGATTAACATTTATTTAAATATCGCTTTCGTTCAGTAATGTTGCTGGGTTAATGTTCCTTTGCTAAATTATTTGTTCTGTTTGTGTGACCTTCATTGTATTATGAAAAATTAAACTTTAGATAACATGAATATAAAGCTAAAATGTTCATACTAGATTTTGAATTGAACCCCCATCAAATTTGTGTTTTAAATTACATAATCGAAAGTTAAAATTATATATATATATATATATATATATATATATATATATATATATATATATATATATATATATATATATATATATATATATATATATATATATATATATATATATATATATATATATATATATATATATATATGTATATATATATATTTATATTTATATATATATATATATATATATATATATACACACACACATATATACGTTCATAGTAAAAGATATGGCATAAATATGATTAAAAATATAAATACTAATCCAGATTAGAATATATTTTGAGTAATACTTTAAATGTAGTTTGTGGCATTCAAAATATGTCTCTGGCAATCAAAGAATGAATTAATTAGTTTAAACAGAACAACCATATTAAGGATTCTGTATCTTGATTTACCTATCCCAAAAAGTCAAAAATCAGTTTATCTATGGCCACCTAATAATTTTTTAAAATTTTTATTAGTCAGAACTTGTCTTTGCCATACGTAAGACAGATAGATAAAGGAATATATATGTTAGCAAGAGTAGTTCCAGTGCTTGACGTACGATTTTAGAAAGAAAAATTTTCTCGCTCGGTGTTAGTTGATTCAAAACACTTTGTTAGTGTTTGTAAACAGAATGGTTTGTAGTTGTGCAAGGTGAAAAGGAATGGATAAGTTAGTTCCAGACCCAAGGTTTTGGAAGTGGTGGATTTCATTATGTTGATTTGTACAGAAAGTATTTTCGACGAGGCTGATTCAGTCTTGTTATAAAGATATTTGTCACTGTATTTTCGGAAAATCAATGAGCTGTTTGATTTTATGTTAAAGTTTATTCTTGTGTTCAAGTATTATTATTGTATATTACGACAGGGTGTTTAAAGAAATTTCACGTAAAATTATTTTTCATTTAAATGTTAAAATTTTGATATTATATCTATAAAATATTGACAATTTATATTCAATACTGTGGTCAAGACTCGACATTGGTTTTTTGATCTTATAAATCATATTATATCAAGACACACTCTAATATATTATCGATTCGTTTGGAATTTTTAGTTACTTTCGTCTACCAGTTATCGATCATTGAACTCTTTTTGAATTAGCCCTTGGGGTAGGGGCATACAAGAGCAGGGGGGGGGGGGTGTTAAAAAACTTATAGTTGGTGACCTTTGTATTGTTATTTTATTTAAACGTTTGAACGTTTATTTACATATGTTTATTTACATAATCTTACTGGGTTTAAACTTAACGTTTGCATTTATGGTACCTAGTTATATATCATGTCCATAGCTGCTTGCTTAAAATTTCTTTCAGTCCTGAAATTTGGTTAAGAAAATACATGAAAATTTTAAAAATTTAACTCTTCTAAAATTTGATTTGGTGAAATCGACTATATTTCTTAAATAAATACATTCATTTATGGTACATATATTAATTGTAAGTTTTTCATTTCAATTTTTTTATAATGAAATGATTTTGATTCATTTCCCATTAGGTTTTATATAGTTTGATTGTCCGATCTTATTAAAAATATTGATTTATGTCATTTACGCTACTACCGTATTATATACATACAGCTACTACTAAAATATTTTCATTATTTTAAGGCAATTTTTTTAACAATAGTCATTACACGTGAGCACGTGCCCAGTCATTTAGTTTTACATCCTTTAAGTTAAGTGAAACGTAAAGCAGAAAAATGTTAAAACAACAATGAATTTTAGTTTGAGTAAATTTTAATTGTGTCATATTACATAAGTAAGTTGTTAAATTATGTAAAATTATATGCAAGTATGTCGTATTATGTACAAGTAAATTTTAATAAAAATGTATCGTAATATATTTAATGTTTTTGTTGATTTTAATTGACAAGTGTTTGAAAAAATAAAATAAAATTCAATGGAAATTGGACAAAGGAATCACAATTAGATCACGTATTACAAGGAAATGAGAGCGTAAATCAAACGTGATTCAAATATTTGATCTGATGGTTTTCAATTTGCAAAATAACTGCACCGTCGACCCGGTCAGTGTTTGATGGTGAGTTCTGAAGGTGAATAAACTCTTTAACGGATGGTAGTAAATCAATCGTGATCCAATATATTTGCTACTGGTTATTTGTTACTTCAGTTATTACTTTGCAAAATCTGATATTGGATTTCGAATATGTAGAACAAAACTCCCCAACTACCACAGTTGTTATTTTGCAAAATCTGACATTGGACTTCGGATATCGGGAACAGAACTTGTCAATGGTTAACATCTAACCACTGGCGGCTACTACAATAGCTTTTTTCTGTGCTTTGTTGATAACCAAGTTTAGACAAAGAGGAAATTACCCATATAATTTTGACGCGCGCACAATATTCAGTTAGTATTTATTTCTATTCTAATATTTAAAGCTACGGAAGCTTCTAAAATATTATATCCGTTATTAAGCCCAGTTAATTGTTAATGCTAAACAAGTTTATACCTATTCAAAATATTTTTTAAAATAAATTATATTGTTTATTTCCAACTAAAACACTACACACTTTTTAAAATATTAAAAGGAAAGTTTCTAACGGAATACCGAATATAGAATGAGTTATTGTTTTCTACTAAAAATATATTTATAAGGAATTTTACACATTGACAATCCCCATCCTGCATTTTGAAGAAAGTATTGTACCTGGCAATGAAAATTTAGGAACAATAAAAGTAAATGATTATACATACCAGTTTGGATTCAACAAAATTTAAACATGAATTGGTATCTAACAAAATTACGGAATTTTTATGGGGCCTTTGAATACCACGTTGTGTGCATAGTTGCTCAATATAATGGTAGTTAAGGCTGTTTGCTAGTTTAAATATATACAATACCTCAAAAATATCATCCAAGTAAAAGGTAATATCTCTAAATTTGATATCAGCATACATAAGATAAGATATAAGATCGACTTATTACAGTAGACATACAAATACGAATAATATAAGAAATAAGCTAATGCAATATATGACTATATAGTTAAATAAGCCTCCTTGAATTTTACTACGGTTAAAGGTCACGATAGTATTAAAACGATATGTAGACCTTTCGTTACACATTCAAGCAAGGAAGCCTAGAGAGAATGATTCTTACTTCTAAGGCTTTTTTTCAAATTCCCAGGATAAAATCCTTACACCATTTAATTTTTCCGTTACATTCATACATATGTTTAAACCAGCGTCTTACTGTTTCGACAAGGTTTTTATTTATGTTTTTATGTATCTTAAAACCGAAAATTATATCTGCATATCTAGAAATTTAAAAACCAATTGTTAGCGAGCAAAGTTCATATACCTTTTATTGTCAGCATTACTCCGTTTATTAAAGCATCGCACAGCGCTACTAGTTAAAATTAATAAATGACTTGGACTATGCTTACATTATGAGAACGTACCTTAAATTTGTAAAACTTATTAGTTAGTTAATTTTTAAAATATGTCTGTATTCATTCATGTAAGCGGGTACAACGTTTTGTCTGTCTGTATGCATTTATATTTTAGACAATATCTTTATATAAAATTTAAATATATTTTGTGAACTAATTTATGTATACTTACATTTCACTTCGTCGGTCATGGGATCTTTTTTATTGAGTAATAATAAGAACTTAATGATAACAGACAATATCAAGTTCAATAAAATTTGAGCAATAATGGACACGATCAGCACGTAACGGTATAATATATTGATTGCCAACCAACTTATATAATTTAATTTATACAACTTACCAACTTATATACTTTAACGACCTGTTACTTTGCGATAATTTGAAAGAATTTTATATTTGACGGTCCAAAACATCGGCGTTACTGTATTCGCCGTATAAATACCATCTGCCCCTATCATTTATCAGTCATTATATCGGCTTTAATGATGTGATTCTGTAATTGCTTGATGCAGATGCTTGTACCACTACACAGTTTTGGTGGATATATATATATATATATATATATATATATGTATATATATATATACATATTTATGTATAATCCATTCAATTTCAAGATAGAATTTTTGTAAACAACGCCAATTTATAAAATTCAATGTGTTATATCCAGAGTATTATAAAACTGTATACATAATCAAAATATTAACTTCAGACAATTTCACTATAAAAAATGTTATAAATACAAGTATTACACCATTATTTTAATGATACGTATTGCAAAATTTTACGGATAAAAATGGACTACCCTCCATTTTTTTGCGAAATAGTCAGATGTTTCAAAAATTTCGTGAAAATATTCAAAATCTCGATGCTGAAAAAGCCTAGACCATATATGCTATTCATTAATTTTATGAGGCGTTAGAGTGAGATAGCTACAACGTGTCAGCTTACGCTTTTATATTTCTAAATTGTATTACATTATTATTTTGATTTGAAATAGTTATAGAATATTTGGCGTATACATAATTAAACAATAATTGTGACATGTTTTTTTTGTATTGAAATAAGTGTTGGTATTAAAATGTTTTCCTTTTGAAGCCCGAAAATTGTATACATACTTTAGGATATTTTTATAATAACTGAACTTTTACTCTTATTTCGATGTATGTTTTCGATGATTATTCGTAATATTAGACATATTTATTTCAAAAAAGTTAGAAAAATCCTTAGTGTTAAAATCCATTAGAAGTTGGCCGTTCACATAAGGATAAGACGGCCATTTAATTTCCGGGTCATTTTTCCTCTCCCTTTGCCTTTTGCGTTACTTCTTTCTTTTTTTTCGCGTAAGTTTTTCTTTTCGTTACTCGTTTCTTCATTTTTTTCGGTTGGTCGCTTTATCAAACAGGTCATATAATATTGAATTACCCTACGCTAATACCCGGAAACTCCGCCTTGATTGTATTTATATATATTATAGTGCATTCGCAGTGATTCCTTGTGACGCATTTTAATAGTCTTACAAAAAGAAAACGCATTATGAGCGGCGTAGTGTACTAAGCGGAAAATAATATAATAATTGAAATATTATTCTGAAAAGAAAATATATATCTACGTTTATGTTTTGTACAAGTAGTTTCAAAAATAATATATTTATATCAATGGCTGCGGAAAATGTAATGTTTACCTCATCTTAATCTTCGACAAATAATTAAATATTTTTTTCATACTGACTTACCTATATTAATTTCTATCGAACTCTCGAAACTACTCGAATAATCTGAGAAACATTTTAATAGATATTAGAAAGAGAAGAAATGTAATACCAATTGTTATGGTCAATACACCTTGAGACTTAGTTAATAATATTATTTTGACACCATACTTTCGTCCGACTTTCAAAAAATAATCAGTTTATCAGATAAAATGCCGATTTGTGCTTATGAATTTGGCCGCACGATAAACTTTTATTTTCCATTCGGATATGTATATCTGGTAAGACTAACTTATTATTCTTTGGTTTGAGGACAACCAATGCGGGTTCGTATTATTATATATCTGTCCGCCTGTTATACAAACATGAAACCTAACAATTGTATTGAAGTGGCCATATACAAATTTACGTAGGACTAAAAAATCTTAATTAATCCCAGCGCACAGTTATTAAAATTATTTGTGACATTCATTATTTGTTCACAAAGGACACACTTCTTGTTCAAAGGTATATAGATTCAGGAGATCAATTATATTTTTTTGTTAACTGTATGCCCACGTATGGCAACTTATTTATATAATGTATATTTAATGCTTGCTTGCAACATTTATTAACGCAATGGCGGGAGATGTCGGTACATCCCATTTCCCAATATCGTTCTCTAAATTTTTGGTGTTTCATAAAAATATTTTGTAATATATTAAGTTTAATATATTTTTATGTGTTTTATGATGTTAAATTCGTTGTGTCAAATGTGTGATATTTTTAAGTACGAGTGTAATTAAAATGGCGAATGTTCTTCTAAGGACTATACCAATACAGCTGTTCAATAATACATATCACTGTAAAATACTAAGATTGCCATCATATCACTGTAAGATAAATATAACCAAAATGATCTGGACACAAAAGCAATGATATGTAGCGAAAGAAAACACTACTTTTAAAATAAACGACGTCAAAAGATTTCTACTTGGAGCAATGTCATTTAATAAGCCCCGCGGCAGTTATACTTTTAAATTGTTCGAAACTTTCTTACTTATCTGAATTTCTCATAAATATGAAATATAACCTACATAATATAAGTTGCGTATATATCCAGTGTAAATATGCACACTAATAAAAATAATTTTTTTTATTAGTGTGCATATTTACACTGGATATATACGTAACTTATATTATGTAGGTTATAATATAAGGTTAGAATGTAAGAAAAAGGTTGACAATACCTGAACTGTGAAATTTTATTGTTTATAAATATTCTCTTTTCAATTTGAATGAAGTATATATATATATATATATATATATATATGAAGTGAGTACCGAGGCATATACTTGTCTTGGAGTCAGGTGGAGAATAGAACTTGGGATGATAGAAGTCTAACCTATTTTATATACTCGTTAAACAGAGGCAACAGCATATGCAAATTGAGACAGCACGCCGTGACTAAAACAGACAGCTGCCGAACGGGACAGCACGCGCCGGAAAAGTCCCGCGCCCCGCGCAGCAGGCTAAACAAAAGGGGCCACCCCTATAATCGTAACTATTAAAATATTATTTTATATTTTCGGAGATAAACATATGTTGAGATGTAACAAGTTTTTAATAGGAATAGTGATAATGCAGTGCATGTGTTTGCACATTAAACAAGCGATGTTAGTCAGTCTTACATAATTATTTTTATATGACGACCTTGAGTAAAAATACATAATAATTAAAATTATCCGTTAAAATGTTCACAGGTACATACTTGTTTAGTTTAATTTTAATCAATATAGATATTTAAATTCTGACAAAAGGAATACGAAATAAACAACAATCTACGTTTTAAAAGCAATTTAATTTCGTTACATCAGCTGTTGATTTTCAAATCACACTTAATTGACTACCACAGTACATTTAAATGGCTTAACATTTTTCTGTATAGCGTCTACAATATTTTAAAAATAGTCATCCCAAAATGAACGGCAATATAACTTCGCTCTACCTTGAACATACAGAAAAATATATCAGTGTTGAATATGTGTATGTATATGTATACGTAAACGTCTGCATTATCATATTCCAATGATCACTTTTTGTTCGGCTAAATATTTGAAAAATCTCTTTCGAAAAAAAATTCTTTTTATTTAGAATTCACATCCTATAAACTAACAAATCTAAGAATATATTCATATCCTCAAGAATTTAATGAAAGTTGGCCTGAATAGGATTTGGCATCCTACCGTTGAATCTAAGAGCATTGATGTAAAAATATATTGGCAATATAATGTACATCTTATTCAGCTGCATTATTTCTGCGTGCATTACAAGATACTTATCTGCTGCCATATCAATAGGGTATCAACATCGACACGTTAGGGTGAGTTGAAAATAAAATTTGGGAAAATGACAAAAAATTACTTCAGAGACATATAACTTTTTTCGGTAATTTTAGTTATGGACTTGTAAAGGTGCCGTTTGAATCTTTTCATAAAAATATTTAAAAGCTTTAAATAATTCGAATAAAATGGTTTATGTATTTGTTTATAAGAGATCGTGAAAGCAATTTTTACACTAAATTTTATACATTGAAAATCCTGGATATAAAATTATTTTGAAGCTTTTTTCAACAAAGGGAAATTATTTTTATGTTCATGAAGTTACTATATAAAGTACATTTTTTTCAAGACACCCTCATGAGGTTAACTCACTTCGAAAATTCTACGTTAAACATGAACTGAAATAAAATGTAAATCGATGGAGGAATTTATTTTTTGTGTCAGTTTCTGTATCGTTTTTTTTATGTAAGAGTTGGTTTATAAAAGAATAAATTTACGGACACCTAAGTTAACTGCTGTGCTCAGGAGGAAATTTCATATCTGCTATACAGAGCGTAAGTGTTTCTGTCACTGTTGTATCTTCGAGGTGATTGATTCATGAGTTATTATTTTTTTATTTAATTTCCATTTACGTTGTCTATCGAATAGTCTAATTACTTACTATAGCAAAAACACCAAAATAGAAAATTACACAAATTAAAAACGTATTCCTCAAAAACTGACAAACTGTTAGAAGTGTAATATATTGGAACATTATGAAAACACACGAAAACACATTTCAAGTATCCCGGTTTCAAAAGTATGCTTATTTTGATTAGGGTTTTAATTTAAATTTAAATAAATATTACATATTCCGTTATAAACATTGTTAATTTTGATATAAATTTGGTCATTCTCTAAATTCTTTTTTTACAGTTTTATTTAGAATACATTTATTTATTCTCCTATTTATATTTTTTTAAATACTACGTTATTTAGTGGATGCACTGAACACAAAAAAATTCTTTTGTATTTATCTTCTTTAAATGAAAGCAATAAAAAACGTTCTAGTGCTCGGAAATCCAATTACTTTTAAAATTTCCCCCAGATTATCGAATGTAAGTTTTATTCTACATTCTTTTAAATTGTGAGATTCCTTAAGTATTTTTTCAAATTTAATATTGGTACTTGTTATCTTTTTTTTTGAGTCTGCAAATTAAAAATTACGCTCGGTGCAATTCAGCGTCAATAGAATCAAAATAAATGAAAATAATTAAAAATAAGTAATTACTGTGGAGAACATCATAAAAATAGTTTTATTAAAATTAATAAATATAGGTTATAAATAATAAATACAGTTTTATTATTTATAAACTATATTTTATACATAAGTATAGTTTTATTAAAATTAATTCAGTTTTTGTTATCAAGTCGGTTTGAACGACCTGAAGCTCCGCTAAATAAGTAATTATTTTAATCATTTGCCAGATGTAAGTTAATCGCAGGTATAAATTGTGAAGAAACTGCGAGCATTTTCTTAACAAAGTTTTAAGTTACATCCAAAATTTTAGTTTGGAAATGGCGAAATAAATATATTTAAAGCTTATTTTTACAATCGTGTTGAATATGACTGCGCCCGCCCTTTAGGCGACATGTGTTTCAGTGCTTTCTATTTTTATGTCGATATAATTTATCGTTTATTTATATTATTTATATAATTTATCGTAATTCTGTCAGAAATGTTTTAATCACAAAGCAGGTAAGATACTATAGTGGGGTACGTTTTATAGCTTTTATTTTCAAATATTACGTCGACAATCTGACCTTATTTAATACTCCTACCAAAATAAATAAAAAGAATTGTGACATCCTGAAGGTATTCCAAATTTATGAAGTTTTTTATTATTGCTTTGGGCAAGAAATGAGGCGAAAGTAATTTTAGTGTAGTGCAAATTAATATGCTGAGAAATATAAACGTGACTTAAAGCGAAATATCTGGGGTAAACTGCCAGTAAATTAAATATAGCTACTTTTGAACTCACCATTGCAGAATGGAGGGAGGTAAGAATATTGAAGGTGACAATAGGAAGGGCGGAGTAGAGAGAAAGAATGGAATTTGTCTGTTAGAGACATGCACTGTTTGCTACGTTCCATTCCAAGACGACGCTGATGTATTTCTGAATCAACTTTTAAATTACTGCACTTTTAATATTTCAAAAAGTCTTTATGTGAACCACGGAAAAATACAACGCAGTTTTCATTGTACAGTCAAAATTATTTATTATGATTTTGAAAAACTATATTCCTAGATAATAAATGCTACAAGAAAAACTGCAGATTAACCAGATTGGTACATGACAAAAGAGAAGGGCATTAGGAATAATTTGCAAATATAAGAGAGTGTGTGAAGATGGCAATAAAAATGGGGCGGGTTTGAGGTGTATAATTTAAAATTATCCCTTCATCAGGATAAATGTATCTTATAGTTTCCTACTTGTTTTAAAATCAATGCTTAGTATAAGGACAGAGATTTACGTTCAAGAAAATTTTAGTTAAATTTATGTTTGGGAGTATTGAAAATCCAGTACATAGACTTGTTGTAACTGCATGTCTATATACTGGTTGTCCAATTTTATGGGAATAAATTAGACATGTATCGATCGAATACTTTTCAGATTTATCAATTTAAGCCTGAGAATTTTCAAGATCCTGACCTCGACAAAAGAAGTTTTTAATGAAAACTTACTCTATTAATGTATTTTTGTAAGTAGAGCGAATATGTTAAATTCCACTTATGATGCGCTTTCAGAGATGAATGGGAGCTGAAATGGATAGGAAGGATGAAAAATTGTTCAATATCACTCACGGAGATTTTGAGAGAGATATCAAATATAAGGTTAGGGAAGCGTTTTTCTCATTTAATTTTCTGGTTTGATCATTTATTTTTTTTAAATATTAGTACCATATAATTTAGATTGCACATTTTTGCTTTCCTCTGCTTTGATACTAGTGTTTTGAAATTATTTATAAAAATACGATCCTATACGTGAGACATACGCAATAAATATTATTTATTTTCGAACAGTGTTTTTGGAATCATCAGTTCGTTAATTTTTTCGTTTCACTTACAAGTTTACTACACAACAAAATGTAATTTCAAATGCATTGTACATATTATTTTAGAAAAGTGGGACCTATTTCGAGTACGTCTCCCGCTACCATGTCCATTTCATGTTAACTAATGAAATTGGAAATACTCTACACACGAGGCTAAGAATTGTTTGAGAAATGGGGTATAGAGGAGACATCTAAAGTAACATGTAATGATCCATCGGTGCTATTTATTCACCTGCGTGGGATCGCTTAAAATATCTTGAATTTTGTGACTAGTACTTTGTTTCATAAATAAATTCTTCGCCTATATTGTATACCAGGTGCAAAACCTAAACCTGAACTTCTTTATACGCATACTATGTTTTTATCAGTTGCTTTTGTTATTGTTTCAGAATATTGAATGGTATTAGGGTAGTTCTTGTTTTTATTACTCAAAACAATAATTTTATCTGCTTATTACAGGTAAAGTTATATATGAATGAAATGCGGATACATTGCTGTGTACAGAGGACAATTATAAGAAAGATGCATTAACGGGATTGACGGCTCGATTCTGAATACTTTAATTTCATAACACCGTAGACTAGAGTCAAATGGGAAGCTTTCCTCTTCTGTATCTTATTAACTACAAGAAATCGAGACATACACATGTAGTTGTCCACAATTTTCTGAGGATATTTCCTCCTAGGGCACCAATTGTAACTTGTTAGATTAAAGAGCTTTGATATTTCTTTTCATGCGACAAACACCGTTATTTTTATCTAATAACACAACGTTTATTAAATGTTTAAATGGTCGATGATGCATAGCAAGTACGAAAAAAAATCAGGAGTAAGAAATGATTCCCAATGTATGAATCCTCATTAGTATTAAGTACCAACAAATCACTTTGTCACATTTAGGATAGGTCACATTTAGAATATACTTAATATTGAAATAATCGTTTATCGAATATATGAAATAAGTTTTAAAATTTAAAACTTGAGGAATTATTTTAAACAATATCAAAATTTTAAAAATTTGCATTTTCTTCGTTTATTCCATAGGACATCTGTCTCAAGGTACATTTTAGTGATGTATCTTTTATCCCTCTTCACACATCATCACATTGATCGAACTGACAAAGTTTACAAAATATAGTAACGAAATAATACAAAATTAAATACTATACAAAAGCTCGAAATTTACACACAAATACGGCCCATCTAAAAATAATTTATATATTTTAAGATTCAAGGTTCTTTCCAAAGGTGGAATTACCTTAAATTAAAATCCTCGAATTATTTTTAGTAAGCGGATCGATGATCTGATACAGGTGGAAGCACATCTTGCTAACAACATACATTAAATGAAGAAATAAAATTAAGTCGAAAAACGAAAAAAAATTGCATAGAGAGAAAGGCCGAAAAAGAGGAAAGTCGCAAAAACATTGAATCACGGCTGATTTATTAACATCCGTTAGGAAGATTTCCTCTCCAGAACTCATTCGTAGGCCCTGAGCTGGTCTATGGCTTAGTGATTTTATAAAGTAAGAGCTACGAGTAGCAAATATTTCGAATCACGGGTGATTTACCACCATCTGTTAAAGACTTAATTGTTTATTTCCAGAACTCATGATCAGGCCATGACTTGGTCGGTGGTGTAGTTATTTAGCAAAGTAAGGGTTACCGGTAGCAAATATTTTGAACCATGATTTATTTAGTACCATCCTTTAAAGATTTCCATTATTCATCTTCAGAACTCATTATCAGACGCTGGCCTGGTTGATGGTGGAACCAGAAATATATTAAATAATGAAATGTAATATATAGTGCAAACTTTCCTCAGATACTTTAAAATAATTTAAGTAATTCAACCAAGCAAAATATTGGCAAATAACTTATTTGAACTGAATTTATTTTAATGCAAATGTATACGTTATATATATATATATATATATATATATATATATATATATATATATATGTACATACATTTATGTATATATTTTATACACAATACTTGTTCCCTTGTATATACCGTTTCGCTACCCGCAAAAGTTACAAAAGCAAAAGTACTATTATAAATCTGTTGGTTTTAGCATTTTTATTTGGTTTAGTTAAATTATGACGGGCAAGTGCATAAACGCCAAAGAAAGTTTTCGAATGAAAATGTCAGTAAAGTGTTAGTGTAAGTTACGTATAATGGTCTGGTAAGGAGTACCGTAGCAGGGATGGACTTTTTCAGTTGTGATGATATTAGTGTACCGTAAAAATGATGTCAGTATACAACTTTTTTGTCGCCTGGTTGGGTCGATTACACTGCAAATCTTTACAGTTTTATTAAGTACCTGGGAGATTAAATACTCAAAGCATGTGTTTGTATTATAATTTATACAATAAAAAATTTAATTCTTTATTTAAAACTTAGTTAAGTAATTTAGGGAATCTTTTCTAAATACAAACATCACTGGGAGTTTTACTTATATTGAGTATACAAGTGATTATATTTTAGTTTTGGTACATTAAAAAACTTACATTTCTAAAGCAAAATCAAGAGTCTCTCGAAATATGTCTATATTGAAAATTTATAATTGGATTTAGATATTTATTTTTTTGTTTCATTTTATGGGAAGTTAATTAGAGAACTGCTAGAAGTTTATCCAAAATTGAGCAAAATTTTAATTTATTAGAAAATTATCAAATAATCATCACGCCGATAATAAATATTTACGGCTCAGATTATATTGCTTTACAAATGTATTAGAATTGAGAAGAAAAAAAAACAAATGTAATGGAATATTTATTAAATTCTATTTTATTATTTGTGTGTTTTTGGTAGTTGTAAGATTATTTTACCATAAAACCTCCTAAAATAATACTTTTTAACTTATTATAATATTTAATGAAGTTTACTTTTAGACAAACTGTGATTATAAACAGCAAAAGTATGCTATTTGAAACAGGGTACGGCGTAAAAGGAACCAAATGTTACTCTTCTAATTTTCTTTTAATTAGAAAAAAAACAGCAGAAGAAAGTACAGAAGTGTGGAAGAAGTAGATGAAAAATATTACACTGACCCGCTTATGATATAGGAGATGGTGTACGGGGTAGAATAAAAAGAAAGAAGATAGGAGAACATCTAAATAAATACATATAATAATTTGTTTTTTTCAGAATAAACGCTAATGCCTTTAAAATCACCGACATAGACATGCCCTTGTATTGATTGTTACATCATCATTACCTATCCCCATGAAACGAGAATACGCGATGATACCATTATGGAAATACATCGATGTTTTGGAAGGGAAATCGAAAACGAAAGCGAATAAAATGTACCTACAGATGATCGTTTAACCCGCGGTGTGTGGAGTATGGAACCCGCGGTGTGTGGAGTATGGAACCCGCGGTGTGCGGAGTATGGAACCCGCGGTGTGCGGAGTATGGAACCCGCGGTGTGTGGAGTATGGAACCCGCGGTGTGCGGAGTATGGAACCCGCGGTGTGTGGAGTATGGAACCCGCGGTGTGCGGAGTATGGAACCCGCGGTGTGCGGAGTATGGAACCCGTGTGTGGAGTATGGAACCCGCGGTGTGCGGAGTATGGAACCCGCGGTGTGCGGAGTATGGAACCCGCGGTGTGCGGAGTATGGAACCCGCGGTGTGTGGAGTATGGAACCCGCGGTGTGCGGAGTATGGAGTCACGCTATTTATAGAAATAAATAAATATTTGTTAAGAAGTATTTTCTAGTGACATTTCAGTTACGGTCTGTTACCTCAAGAAGAGTCAAAGTGATACATATGAATACTGAATGTTTGGTAGTCAACAGTGTGCTACTTAGCTCACATAGAAACGGATTTTATACTTTTATATTATGTGAAATTTAATATTCATTTTTGTATGTATGCATTTCCATAATGAAAAAAGTCTCATATCAAAGAAGGGGTGAAAATTCATATATTTTATATCATTCGCCTTGACACACATATATACACAATAACACACATACAGTAACAATATATCATTAACCTTGTTCGTTGCGTTGTCAGATTCCGCGTGGTAGTGTTATTATGTGGCTATGCGACTTTAATTTATTGCCCTATGTCTTAATTATATATAAGAATAGAAAATGGATATTGAAAAAAATTAGACAGGATAACATGCGATGTAAAGCCTTATTAAGTGTTATCGCTATAATTACAAAGTATCTCATTCAAAATTAATAAAAATAGAATCCTTTGAAAATTACTTATTTGTCAATCCGTTTATCTGTTTATTGCAAACGTAAATAGTGTTTAAGAGTTTTGTGTAAGGTGGTTAAAGAAGTATTGTTGTAAATATCAACAAAAACCCGCTGCCTCTATCTTCACAACTTCCGGTTTATTTATAGTTTATCTTATACATTAACAGTTTATCGTGATTTGCATCTGTGGAGCCCTTGCAGTGCAACTTTTACATTTATTTAATAGGTTAATCCTTTTAATATTTTTAATTTGGAAATGTCTTTATATTTATATCTTATTTCATTTTATTAATTTTTAAATACGTACATTCTATTTTTGGGGCGGAATCACCAAATTGTTTTAAAAGAAAAAGATTTTGGAATAGATCTATTTGTCCTAGGCGTATATTTCGGAATAGTGTGTAAATTAAAAAAAAATAATGCAGTCAAATCTGATAACAATAACGAACAGTTTTTTTTTTAACGATATTCAGAGTAGTTTTAATTGAAAATAAAATCGTTATTAGAGTAACGAACATAGCGAGTAAATAAATTGCTGAAAATGAAAAGAAAAAACTTAAAAATTGTAAAATATAAGTCTTTGTAAAAAAATTCCTGAAGTGTCTGTACTGAGGATTTGCCATATTCATATTGCACATATTTCTATGGTACATTTAAGAAAAAAATAAGTTGATTTCGGAGAAGGAAAAAATGATAATTTATTTTTTAATAAAAATTAGGTAGTATAATTAATTTCCTAGTTATGCTCCCTACTATATAGACAAAAAATTTTAAGAAATATGGATAACCTTCTCGTTTATGATAATATCTTGAATAAATATTAGTTCGCTTTCATATATAATCATGAGTAGACACAAATAATATTTTTCCGTTTTTTTAATTATCAACCTGCCGTAATGGCATATTTCATTGCCAAGAATATCGCATTATTTATCGCAATCATTTTGCCTCGCCTCATATCAGAAATAAACCTACAAAAAATATAATGACCCCATGAAACTATTGGTTTGGCTTGTTTTTCGTGAGCAGTAATGATCTATATTATCGACATATCTGTAATCGTTTTTTAAGATCATAAGTTTACCTGATATGAACGTAAAATAATTTTTTCTTCGCGCTGCATAATAAATAAAAAAATGTTGATGAATAAATAAAACAATTGGAATAAGAAATTACAAGAAATATTTCACTGTACCAATTTATGGTAACAATCATAAAATAAGCAATAAAATCGTGAGAACAAAAAGGTAGAAAGTTTCAAAATTGGTCATGAATGACTTTAAATTTTGACTAGAAAAAACGATAATGAGCAATGCAAATTTAACATTATGTATTACATATTCTATCACATATTGGGTCTCCTTTAATATTTAAACGGGTATGCTTACGGAAGTATTACTTTAATATTTCGGTTAAAGCTGAAGTTAATTTATGTACTGGATGTACATCAATTTTAGAGGAAATGTATATTTTGTTAAGTGATGACCTGTATGTTTCCAGAGTACACACTGCGGTAAAAGCGAAATCGACAGTCCCGGATATTTTAAATATCTATGCAAATGAGCTCACTGAGAAATTCACCGTCTTCAGGGCTGAAAGGCAGAGCACTGACGTGTATAACGTGATTACGAAGTATTAGAGTATCGCAAGGTGGGGTGGTGATGGTCTAAACTCTTGACATATTTAACTCGTTTGCTTCTTTATAAAGGTGACGAGAAACATATAAATTTATAAGCTAGTCTTTTAACTAGTATCAGAGAAAATAAATTACGCTTGAGGCTTGAAACATTGTGTTTAATTGTGTTATTGTTGTTTTGAAAGATATTTAAATTTTATTACATTATGGACATTTTTCTCTTTATGTAAACTTCCTGTTCGAAGAAAGATTCTTCTGTTTGCTTATATTATATCTCAAACCTATCATGTTTACGTTGTGTTTTATATCTTAAATAAATATAATAAGTGTCATATCTGCATATGCAAGCCCTGTTCTTCATGATCGTCTTTATCTTCAAATAATTATTACCGAACGTAAAAAACGCAGTAAACGAAAGACCAAATTCGGTTTTAATGAAGTTTCACTTATTTATAGTGAATATTTTTGATGAATTGGCAGTTGGTTGTATTTCGAAATTTTAATAATTGAAATAATGGCAAATGCATGTTTGCAATATGTTTAATTAGATTGAAACACTCTATATAATATATACTCTCTCTTGCTCAATAATTTTTATCAGATTTTTCAAGGTGAAATCTTTTTCAAAATAGGTCATACATAGGTAAATATTTTTTCCTCGATGGATCAAGTAATAATACGTTTATATGGTATATTGAAAACATGTCTGGAAAACTAATCGTGGCTTTTATTTTTTATTCAGTTTCCTTCATTCTTGCTTCTTCATTTGTTTTATTTTTGTATATCTTATTTCCATTTTCAACTTTTAAATTAATTAATTGAAAGAAAACTAAAAATATTTTGGCAGAATGGACTCATCCATCGCATTACAAATATTATTTGTGGCAGTCTTTGCATCGTGACCCAGACGAAGTTCGTAAATTAATAGAATCCGTATTTGATATCGATTTAAATCCATTATCTCTGTTATCAACTGACTGCACTTTGGCCTATTTATGCCCTACAGTAAAACTTTCTAGAAGTTTCGAGAATCTTCCTAGAAAAGTCCCAAAGTTTTGATTAAAAACTTACTAGTCAACCTAATAGATAGTTTGCAAATAGGGCAATTGGTCATTAGACGAAGAAATGAATAAAAGGTATGAGGAAACAAACATCTAATAGTTTCTTCAATTATAAACCTATCAGTGTGAAATTAGGAAACGCTTCAAATTATGAATATCAATTAATATTCTCTGATATAATAATAAAAGGTGGAAGCGATAATTTTTGCACTCATCTTATCGAACGGGATATTATTAGTTAGGCCTTTAAAAAAGAAACAGAGGTTTTATAACTTTATTAAATTCTAAAACTATATTTCCGAAATATCAAATTCCAAAATAGTCTATAGTCAGTTTGCACTGTAATTTTTTTCCACAAAGAGAAAAAATCCTTTTGTTCTTCTCATGTTGAATTCTTTCCATTTAAATGTTACGATGTTACCAGATATTTAAATTTAACAACTTCATTAAGTGCACATCATCCATTTGTATAGACAATATCGAATCAAAGGACGATAAAAATAATTACATTAATTTCTATTAATATGTTAGTAACAAAAGAATTACAAATGACAGAAAACAGTAAATTACATAAAGTAAAAGAAGACGCTTAAATAGTTATTTTCAGATATTTTTTTGTTAATAGACACAATTCCTTCTTACTTATAGGGAATTGGATCTCAAAATTAATTTAATTAATTCTGCGTATAGATGATTTTATTGTAAAAATATTACATATTAATCAATGAGTAATCCGTCATGTAGACACTTGATGAGGAATATATTATAATATTTCCTTTGAAAAGTAAATATATCAGCAGCCATTATCTCTTGACGTGCCTCTTGACAAATCATTAGTCTACTTATATGACAGTTTCGCCTATTTATTAAATATCCTATATTATATGAGTAAACGATTATCAATTTTTATATTATAAACGTTTCTCTGACATATAATTAAAGTATTATCCATACATTGATTTATAACTTATATTACTATTTTTATGTTGTTTTTCTATTAAACTATTCTGTATTTCATAATAACGATACCACTATTTTACTTCATGAGTATTACTATTTTATATGTAATTACGTACGTATTAATATATTATTCTGTTATCCGGTATTTCGTGCGTTGGTTTTACTCGGTTCACTGATGCAGCACTTTCGATTTGTGGCACGGCCCCTGGATTTGAAACATTATGTTTTACGAAATTCACAAGAAAATTAAAGATAGATATTTAAATAACTTCCTTTCATATTTTCGCAGAAGAAAAAAACTTTCTTACAGTAAACAATGAACGCACTCAAAGCACTTTCAGACAAATTGAATATAAATTTATAAGCAAAGTCGCTTCACTTAACAAGTCCACGTTTCATTCGATAATGCAATATTCTACAACCCTTTTACGTCCACCAAACGTCACAAAGAGCGCAAGCAGGATACGGTAGGAGTCGGTTATGTACATCATTAGATGGTACGATCGTGTCATGTTAGTAAAATTATCGATATACTATTTTGGTAATTGCGTATCTAATTTTCGAATGTATTTATTACTTGGTCATTTTAAATTTTTAAGTAAAAGATATGTACCTTCAAAATTATTACGATAATACGAAAATAACCAACTTACAACAAATATATTAATAGATTTAGTTCATTTAATACACAAAGATCCTATCCTAATTGATCCTTAAATATATAAAGTATATATATCTTCATACAAATTACTATTGTTTGATATTGAATGTATTTACGTATATTATTCTTATAAAAACAACTAGGTATTCTTATAAAAACAACTAAGTTTGTATTCTTATAAAAACAACTAAGTTATAAAAACAACTAGGTTGTAAACAACTAGGATACACCATTGAGAATTCGTAAATGTAACACGTTAATTTATGGTAAATTAGGAAATAAGTCAAAATAATATCAATTAACTGATGTTAACATAAAAAGTAGGGAAACATACCCACTTATTTAGATTACAGCACCAAAACAATTATTTAGAATGCGTGTTGTTCAATAAAATGTAATTATCATAAAGGATAAAAAATATTTTCTTACGCAAATATTGCTCATAAATTGGCTGGTAGGATGAATGACGATTATAATTGCGTGTTTTCACGTCGGAAATTTCGAAGGTGCTATTCTTTAATTAAGGCCTAAACATGATTTATTTTGGTGTTTATATGTTTCGTTTTAAAAATAAAATTAATAAAGAAAAATATTTTCTGAATTTAAACCACATTTTTTTACACTTTGCCCAAGAATCGTTGTAATGTTATGAAATTAGCGAAACAATTTATCATATTTTATTTCGCTGTTTGTTCATATTTTAGGGTTCGAAACAAAAATGGGTTATTTAATTGACATGAAACTTTCATCATGATATATGATACTACACGGGAGGATACGGAGTATGAAATATATTCTACACAATCTAGTTCTATTATCATGGAAGAAATTCCCAAAGATTAAACGATAAGTAAAAACTTGCAAAATATCTATGAGATAATATGGTTATTGCTGACATATAACAAATAAAGAGGAAAACTTTCATTCCTCATATTACGCTTTTTTACATTGCTTATTCCTAGCCTCACAGTTATTAGATATCTTTTAGCTTTTATCCTTCTTCGTATTTTTAAGTTTGAGAAAGTTGTATTTTTGAGATTTTGTATAGATTATGTATTATTTAAAATAAATTATTCTACTCAAAAATTGAACAGTTTTTTGTGATGTATTTTATTTTCACGTAGAAAAATCAATAGTGTAAAAAAAATTTAAAAAAACACACTTTTATAAAGACTGCAGGTAAAAAGTAAAAAATAATTATCGAACCTGTGTTCACTGTAAGGACTCCAGGGTAAACAATGATCGTTATTGAATATAAAATTTTTTTTCAATCTTTTTTATTTCGTATCAAGAGTCAAGAACCGATGATGACACAATAATTTGATAAAAATAGTAATGGAAATATGAAAAATAGAAATAATAATTCAGCCTTAAAACCAATGTGGAAAACTAAAAAAAAGTAAAAGTAAATTAATGGTTTAAAAAACTAAAAGAAAACAGTTTTATAAACACTGCACTAAAATGCAAAAAATTAACATCGAACTAACATAATAATTATATGACTAACGGTCCAACTTCAAACTAAATTAAAAAATTATTCGTTAAAGACAATTACATATTAAGAAGATGATGTAATTTATTTAAACTATTTAAGAGATTCAGTTGGTATTAAATTTATGTATATTTTAAGATATTTATTTTGTATTGATAACTAATTTAGTTAAAATTAATTGATATTCAAGGTATTTTCATATTTACATTTTTGTGGATACGTTGGTGATTATAAATCATTGATTAAATTATGCTCAGCGAGGTATTATTAGTATATATATATCTATACAAGTAGACAACTGATTTGTATCTGCGACAGTACAGTTACATTTTAATTGGTTTAAATTGCTTAGTTGTGATTTCCGTGATAACTTCACAATTTAATTTTTTTTATGGATATTGACTCCAGGTCAAGATGAAACTAATACTTATAGCAAAATTTCTAAGTAGATTTGAAATATTTAAATCATATTTACGTGGACTTAGAAAAGTGTTGATATAAAGGAGCGTATAATTAATTACGTAGATTTTAACAAATAGAACGGCACATATGGATCGCCGGTGATAGCAGTTTTAGTTTCGTGATGGGAATATCTACTGCTTTTGCTGCACATCTCCGCGAGTTTGAGTGCCGCGGACCTTCGCAAAAATAGTGTGATGAATAAAATTAAATTAATTTTAAAATAATTTTTTGTTTCTTTGGTGGATTCGAAAATCGTAAAGTTTTAGATTTCATAAGAAACAACTACAAAATAACTATAAAGACACGCATCGATAAAATTCGTAAATTTGACTTTAGACAATGAACAGGTCTATTAGGTTGTTTAGCGTGCAATTTGTTTAACGGCTCACAGTTGTGACATTTTTGGTCCATGAATCTTAAGGTCAATAAAATATGGAAAGCTATTAAAACACAGTGTTCCAATAATAATTGAATTCACAAGTTTAAACTATATTGATGAAAAAGCGTAAATATCTCCGGATGTTGCTGGAGCGAGGCCACACTGTTTTCATTTAATGCTACTTGTCTCCCAGTATTGGACGGGATATAATGCCTAGCAGCATATGAGTGTCATGTCGACACGATCATTCGATATAAGTTTTTGTAACTACTATTTATTTTACTTCGATCAGAAATAAAATACAGGAAAATATATATGTGTGTTTTTCTGGAATCCCGCAGTGAGTTTACGTAAATCAATCAATTGATATTTAATAATAATGTGTAAAACATTTTGATTAACTTTATTTGACCGTTCGGCATGAATGTTGATGAATTTGAAATCATATTTATGGTTAAAAAGGTCAAAAAAATTTTGATTATAAATAATTAATTTTTAGCTATGAAGATTTAGAAATTAAAAAAGTGTCTTGGACAAACTTTTTTAATAGTTACTAATCACTCGTTTGTTATTGGCCGCAAACTGTTTTATAGTATTCAATTACTGTTTAACATTTTTTGCAGGAAAATACACGTAATTTAATAAAAACCATTTTTAAATTAATTGTATGTAGTCATCATAACATATTTCACAAAGTTCTTTATGTAATGTTATGTATAAACCTGTGAAAAAAAATTATCGAAGGTATATTGCTCACTCTCGCTCACTTAAAAAAATAGTTTAGACCAATCACCTTTCATAACATGTTATGAGAGATTTTTTAGGTATTCAAACTGCATATTTTGCAGAAAAAGCATACAAAACGGAAATCTATTTTTTGTGTACGTCTTATTGATTCTGGTTTCTAGCTAATAAAAAAAGTATTATTCACAAACAGCATAGGTGTATTTGCAAACATATTTTGCACTTACAAACAAAGGCGCTTTTATTTCTTTGAACGGTGATAAATAAAATTTCAATACTGAAGTCCGCTTTTCGCGAGAAGAGGTTCGCGCGTGTCCACATTCAATTATTGGCGAGACGAAACTCCGTACGCGTTTCGCCTCTGTAAGTGGCACTTTATGCGGCTTATTGTCTGGTGATAATGTTATTATTTTATTGCAAAAACCTATTTATTATTAATTTTACATTCCCTTAAAATGTAAATTACTTGTTATTAGATTGAAAGAGGAGACATGGCGCGGATGACTATAGAATCTAGTTTTTTATATATAATTTGAATGAGCAGTACCAGAGAATATGAGGAGTATATTTATGACATTTTCCTTTAACACATTTAATAAAGTTACATACTTAGCAATCTGAATATTAATGCAGTAAGCAAATTATTTTCTCCCATATTTTCTCGAGAAAATATTAATAAGACTTGGTTAAGTCAAGAATGAATTTGTAAATACGGGATTGACGTGGACTAATCACCCCGCTGCCATGGAACTCGCGTATACCAATTAATTTACATCTCTATTGGAGTTATGTTAATTTATTAATTAAAAAAATATTATTCTTCTGTTAATTTTTTTTGTTAGTATATTGTATTAGAATATGGTTGTGCCGACATGTAATATATTCTTACTATAAGTATGAAAGATTGCTTAACATTATATTTTAATTAGAAGATATTGAATTTATCCATTACATAAAATCTCGCTCATCTTACCGGGGAAAGAACAACGAATGGGTTCACAACGAAAGTTACTTGCAAACTTCTCTTATTTCTCTTATATACTTCTCTTATTTCTCTTATATACTTATATATTTTAATCCTTTTTTAAGAAGTTTTAGTGAAGGTTAGTTTGGCTCTAATTGGCTTTTCAGATGTTTTCTCGCCTATTAGATATAAGTATTATAAATTACCCATGTGTTCAAAATATCCAACCTGTGGCCAGAGAATTTTTTAAAATTTTAATTAAAATTGTTCTTTTTTTCAATCATAAAATTTTATTCTTTTCTTTTTTTGTAGTACACTGTAATAAATATTAAAATAAACATAAAAAATAAAGTAATGATTTAAAATATTGAAATATTAAACAAAAAATAAAAAACACTAAGTATTTTAGGAATAACAATGAAAATAAATCGTGTTTGCACATGATATATTTTATCATTTACGAGTCGACGTAGCGACCAACATAACTGGTCTATCGGAATACTTGACTCGCGTCATTATATGTCTCGGCGGTAGTGAGGATTGCATATTAGTGTAGTTGGCGAAGAGGCATCATTTTGGCGAAAAGCCTAAACAATAAGAAAAAATTTTCATTTTAATTTAAGATATTTTTGGTAGAATTAATATATTTTGGGTAATTGCGCTACAGAATTTTTATTTCATAAGGAAAATAAAAACATATATTTTGTACAAAAACAGATGATGTTTTGTTTTCTTTTGAAATAATTTTTGTAATATTTATATATTCATGTCAATAGTACATGTCAATAGTACATAAATAATTTCAGTTTTTATAGAAAGTCATTACTTTTTTAGAAAAATGTGTTTATTTTCTTTATAGTAAAAACTTGTGCATTTAGAAAACAACCAACGCCTCCCCCCCGCCACTTCATCGCCCACATCTTGGTTTCATACTTTGAATTCAGTAAGAAATCTCAGTCAAAATATTGCTAGAGGGTTTTAATATATTTTTAAGCACCTTATATTGCCTGTAAAAAAAGGTTTGAAAACTGTATTATTTGCGAATTTTTTTCTTTTTTATTGACATTATTAAACCTTAATAAGTATTGTTAAGAAGTATTAACCACATTTTAAATACTTAATGAGAAATTAATCTTGCATAACATTTTATTAATGCAAGCGAAGCAAAGTAAATGTTAAAAACCCCAATAAATTTGATCTTCCGTGTTACACAGGAAAAAAAACGATAATGAAATAAGTACTATTAATAAAAAATCACAGTGATTCTTTCAATTATATAAAAATAGAAAGTAAATTATTTTTCTATTCACCAAAATGTTTTTATACTTCAAAGCCAAATATTATAACTTTATTTTTCGATCTATCAGCTTAGTGACCTTTAACCTAAGCAGAGAATAGAAAAGGGACCTGAAGCTTATTTATGTTTGACATTATAATTTAATATTATAACTGTTAATCTGTCTATATTAACTTAGGATATTTGAAAACTGTTTCCTTTTGAAGGTGTAAAATTAACATAAATCTAGATGTACCTACATAAAGATGGACAACGAAGGCCACACATAATAAAATATGCAGACATTTTGAAAACGAAATAAATAGTTATAACTTTATTAATTAGTCTTCGTAATGCTCGCAATCTACGAAAAGGCCACAGGGCGAAATATGGGCGCACTGTTAAAGTGTTTAAATTTTAAAATAAAACATAAATATAATATAATTTTTAAAATAAAAAAATATTTCTTTGCGTTATTTAAAAAAACATTTCACGGGATAAATAGCAAAACAGATATTTAAATAGCAACATCAATCTGCTTACCTTTCAAAACTATAATGACTTGAATATAAATTATTTCTGCAAATACTCAGAAATGTGGGTCAATTATTGTTACTTTGAAATTTGTTTTGTTAAAAAAAGTGTGAATCAACAAAATAGCTACCAAAATAATAAATAAATTACTGTCATCTATCAGGCGACATAAGAAAGGGGAAGAGGAGAAGAAAAGTTTAAGGGGAAGGTTTAAGACGAAGGTTTATATCAAAGGTTTAAGTCGAAGGTTTAAGAGGAAGGTCTATGGGGAAGGTTTAAGGGGATTTTTAAGCGAAAGGTTTAAGGATAAGGTTTAAAGGCAAGGTATAAGAGGGAGGACAAGGGGAAGGGCAAGGCGAATGCGAACGCGAAGGCGACCACGAAGGCGGATGCACAGCCGGAAACGAAGGCGGAAACGAACGCGAAGCCGAAGCCAAAATTGAGGCTGAAGGCAAAGGCGAAAGGGAAGAAAATCTAATACCATGAAACAAGTAATTTCACTTTATTACAGGAAACTCGAAATACACCGAAGAATGCTGGGTCACCCGGTACATAATATAATAAAAGGAAAGTTTGTCAATCGGCTAGTTCAAGGTAATTTCCAAAATTGCCAGATCGATTTTAAAATTTCTTTCACTGGTGGTTAAATGAAACCTTGGGTCCTAACAATAGAAAATTTTATTCGGTGTTATGTAATGCTAAACAGTTAAAGTTCAAAAGTCAGTAAAGTAAAAAAACGCCTATATTGCACAATAATATTCCTGAGTTATACAGCGTAGTAAGTTGAAGTTTACGTAGTTGCTTTAGAGGTTATTTAAATGAAAATACAAAACTTGTTAATCCAAATACAAAATTATTTTTAAAGAGGAAAAATCCAAGTGTCACAAAAGAAAGCTCTTTGTGGTGTAGTACTGAGTAGGATGATACTCTGTGGTGTAAACTAAATAATCTTTCGGTCACGTGATATAAAGTGGATACCTGGCCTGCCCAATCTTCCCTATTTCATTACATTCAATTCATTTGAAATCTGCGCATCATACTCGGAAAGTTGGTGAACTGCCAAGAGTTAATATTTCGCATGTCCCCATATTTCTGATAGACATTAAAAGAAAATACAGAAAAACAAATTTACAAGCGTTTGTATTTCTGAATGAAGGTATAATTTGCTTAGTAAGTTTCTGTTTGAGTCCAGAGTGATTTTTTAATTTTAACAAAAATTAAAAAACCTTAATTTTAGAAAACCAATATATCTGACTCTCACCAAATAAAAAAAGACGGTAAGAGGTAATATAAAAGATCACAAAAAAACAGAAACAATTAAAAAGGCAAACTAATATATATATATATATATATATATATATATATATATATATATATATATATATATGTATAAATATATGTATATATATATATATATACATATATATATATATATATATATATATATATATATATATATATATATATATATACATATATATGTGTGTGTGTGTGGATATTAAAATCCGTCACTATGTAGTTACATAAAGTATACAAATACTGACAAAATTAACATAAAGTAGAGTAGTTGTTTCCGTTCTGTTGTGGTTTATGAATGTATTGAAATTATTATTGCAAGTCTATTTTAAAATTCTAATCAAACGATTAGAATTTATCTAGGATTTTTTGACGTTTTTTAGACCGTCGTGGAAAAATTTCACTTTTGTATACATCGCACTTTAATTAGAAGCTTACTGTTACGCAAAAGAAATTGAAAAAGGGAAAAAATAATTTAAACCTTAACTTTATTTAACTTTTGCCCTCACATTACCTGTATGGCGAGGTACAACAAAATATATTGCTATATATAAACGAGAACCCTGATTATGAAACTGTAGTAATTACAAGGACGTAAGAAACAACGATGCACAGACATGAAGAAATATTTTGGTTTTTGTTATTTGGCTAAGAAAACTTAAAAATGGCAAGTGTTCAGTATCTGAGTATATATAATATATCAATAGAACGAGTGAAACTAATGATATTCGAGGTAAATTCATAAAATCTCTCGTTGAATGTAAATTCTACCCACGCTTACAATCGATAACTTTCATATACATCAGACAACATCTTGCTGGGTATTTCTTATCATTTAGTTATTTTACTCACTTCCATCAATTTTAAAAACAAATTTTTTAAGCAAATATCCCAGTTAGGTCAATTGTGTTCGAAAGATACTTCAAGAAAGATACTTCAATATCAATGCCGTTCCTTTTGTCCTATGTTAGGTACAAAAATTTAAAGTTTTTCTTGTATGAAATATTTTAACCAATATATATTGATATTGACATATCTCATATGATATTGACATATTTCATTTCGTTGTTTGGAATTTATAGTGATTTATTTATCTTTAAGTTTATTGACGTTCTGCTTTTAATTTAATTTTTACAGATACTGGCGAATGGAAAATATTTTTAACGCATTTTATATTTTACATAAATAGCAAATTATTTAAAATATCATAATTTCATTTGTAAACACATCTGTCTATCTTCCAGTGTTATTTATCATTTTATCTGGGTTAGTAACTTCCATATGGAGATTTTACATCGTTCAAGGCTTCATCTTTTTGAACTGAGATTCTAACACCTCTGCCAGATTTTCATCCATGCCATGGATCAAAAATACCTTCAATAATTCGTATTTAACATAAGCTTGTATTTCTCTTTTATAGCTCTAATGATTTCAATCTGTGCTTCCATAGTTGTAAGATATACTGCTATATGCGTTGCATTTGTGTTGATATATTATTTATAATTATCCCTAAAATATATAAAAGAAAATCGTTTTTAAACTTTGTGAATTTTATTATCACCTAAAATTCAATTCTACATAAAATACGATATTAATATCGTGAGTTATGTTAAATATCTACTGTTATTTTGTTAAACCTTTAATCGCGTATTTATCCTTAAAAATGTAAATAAAAAAAGTATTCGCCACTGCACAGATATCCGTTTATAAGTATTAATTTGACTTAAAATAAAAATGTAACTTAAAGAAAAACTTCAAATAGAATATTTAATCCTAAGACTTTCACACGTATCTTCGACGTAATCCGCACCATGTTTTTACGTCCTTTATCTTTTGTTGTCCCACTCGACAGTAAGAATTTTCTCAAATTTTCGGAATATTAATTTAAAATCGCCCTGTATTACTACATTACTGGCAGTCAAATTAACTGTTGTTTTACTTTGTGAGTCATAAACCATAGAGCTCTAGTTTCTAGATTTTTTTATTGCCCCTGAGGAAACAAAGAAACTATTTTGGAGTTTAATTTTACAATAAAGGAGAATAAGCATGATGTAATGTGTACGCCTCTTATTCTTTTCATTCATTTAGAGCACTTATGTAATTTCATGCGCCATTTCCATTACCAATACGTTTACACGTATGTATTTTTAACACTACGATTTAGTGCTAGTAGTTCTGCGCTTCAATTGAAATTATTAAAAGTTGTATTTTTAGTGTATAGTTAGTGTTAATATGTCACCAGGATAATACTATATTGATAACTAAAGACAATTCCTTAGTATGCTCGATTTGATAAATTAATTACTTTGTTTTCTTTTCATAAAATTTCTTAACTTAATATATTTTACGTACGAACCATTTTTTTTCATTCCTGTTTGATTGATGCTTCTTGTGACGATTTTTTTGTGGATCTTCAGGAAACAAAAACAATTTATTAGACTGACATTTATCTTCCTGGTTGCCTTTCAGTTAGCCGTTTCAAAATTATCAAAATTATTTTGACTATATTTGCTACTCGGTTAATATTTTCTACTTAATCAAATGGAGAAATTTTCGTAATCGTATGATCTACTAGTAACATACTCTGATAATCGACTATAAAATAATAATTGATTAATCCTCATAATCGAAAGATTAATAATAGTATTTATTATTTCCGACAGTTCAATTTAGGACCAATTTAAATAACATTCAAATAACGAGTTAGACCCCATTGAAATTGTAAAATAATCAGTTTTAAATCTTATTTTGTAGCTTGACATTTTAATGATCGTTTTAAATATCAATTATTCAAAAATAAGAAAAACTAATTCAGTTATAGCAATTTCAAATGAGCGCGATAGATAACTGATATCTCGTTTGTTCCTATTAGTACATAGTAACCCCGTAGTTAAATCAAATTTATTTAAGATCAAAAATACTCAAATGCGATTTGTATAAATTATTATAAAATATATAATAATTTATACAAATCGCTGATAACTTGTTCTTGGCGTACAAAATAATAAAAATAGAATTTAAAATTACACGGTAAAAATTAAGTCCGGAAAAAATTTAACAAAAAGGTTCTGGTTCCTTAATCTCTCTTCTGGTCTTTTACATTATGTTAGTAAAAATTTAAATCACTGCTACTTTTACGTAATCGTCTATATTTTCTTTTGAAGATAACTTGGCCCTCTAAACCCAGACCATAGGCATGGAAGAAAATTATTATTGTTCTTATTCACTAAAAACGAGAGTCAAAAATAAAATATTATCATAGAATTAGCTGGCTTTAGGTAGTTGATATAACCTTATATGAAGATCATAAACTACGAAAACATCGGAAATATTTGTGCAATCACATCTATCCGCTGCCAAATAGGCGGTACGCCGCCAATGTAACTGCGGTCACGGACTTACGATGATATCTAGGATGAAAATGCTTTATATGTCAGGTTTTCATACGGATATATCAGTGGGAACTGTTTTAGAATATACTAGAACAATACGTCCAAAGCTAAACTATATAGGAGCAAATAGAACACAAAAGACAGCTATTTATCCGATTTCGAGGCAGCAACGCCGATTTCACCGTGAAGTGGGTATCAAGTAGACTTCATTTTGATCGTAAACTTAACATTTTTTATAAAAATCTTAGAATACTGTCGTCGAAATTGAAGGTTTATGAGAGGGCGATTGCTATGTAATAAATTGTATGTATTATATGTATTATCTGAAACATAGTGTGATGAGTCTTTAAACGTTCCAGGATTGTATGTCTGTGGATTTTTTTGGAAGTGCCGGCAGACAGAAGTGGGGACGCCGCGGAGGAAGCGTGCTGCTGGATGAACGTGATCCGCTACAACAGATTTCTCTGGACATCGTAGTACAGAATGTCGATGAATGCTGTAAATGAAACGAACATAAGGAACGTTCGTTTCGTGCCTTTATTTGTGATGTGTACATTCCATCCATTATTTGTAATTTACTTCACGTGTACATCTTAATGCTGGAAAATGTTTGCCTTCCTGCCAAATATAAAAATCCTTGTTTATTTTAATTTCTATTTTCATTCGTGATTTATTTCAAGTTATTCATGTCTAATTGTCACTTCTAAGATAAATAGATTAGACAATAAAATTGTTAGGTGTAGCGGAAGGAAGTTAGATGTGGTATTATACGCATTCAGTTATGACGGGGTTAGTGTAACCATACTCTCGACAACAGAAGGAGTGGTTCATCTGGATCTATATCACCCTCGTTTTGATCTGTGCATAAATTAGTCATCTGTTGAAGCGAATTTTTTGTAAGGCAGATTTTTTAAAATAACATAACAAATTCAACACTTAATAATGGGATAATCTTTATATGATTGACGACATTATTTATGTTTTGTTTAGTTTAATCACCAATATATTAATCAACCGTGTCCCCACTATAAGGCGGATTAGTGTAAACCTGCGGTATCCTTATCCGACTTGGTTTAATGCTGAGCTTATCCGCGACATTCTCACCAATTCATTGTCTTAAAATTTGTAAAAAATTAGTTTGAGCTGCGGTTATACAATTTTAGGCTGTTGGTGCATGCAGATCAATCGTGGCACCAAAACCCTGCATAGCGCGTACATGTTAAATATTGTAGCCAATATTTAGTTTCAACGAAAATATTTTGGACATACCTGAGATACAAAAGCTACAGACACTTACTTGTATGTATGATGTAGGATGAGATTATGTACTCGGGTGAGGCGGTGGTGAACGCTTTTGTGGAATATTTAAAATCTGCGTTTTTGAATAATGAACCGGTAATCGTCCTTGCAAAATTGACACAGGCCGCTAATACGGACCGAGCATCTCACTTGCATATCGTAAGAGTACACTGAGATCACATTGAAGACTGAGCTCGCATAAAAGTTGAACTCTACCAAAAACAGGCTCCTGACCTTAACACATACCCGTGTACTCAATCAAGGCCTGATTTGACATCACCAAATAAATGATATTTATAATAAATCTATCATTAATTTGATCAGTTTAGTCTACCTTAGTTGTCGCTAGCATTGCTCGTTGTTTTTGTGTACTGATTATATGAAACTATTCTCGGAAACAAAAAATCAATCAGATTCTGAGCTAATTTAAAATGATATTAACTTAGTATTTTAATGGAGTCTGAGCAACAAGTTATATTTTAATTTAATCAAATGCGTAATGACGACTTGTTTCCGTCAACGTGTATGCTTTATGCAGAATTACGAGTTAAATGGAATGGTGATCGAAAGGGTATCATTCATGCGAAATTCCGGTGTAATTATGGATAACCATCTAAAATTTTACGAACATATCATGGAAGTCGGAAAGTATAAAGGTATTAGGATTTTTACATTCCCACGATTTCCATGACTGGGGTGTATTGTAACTTCGTTTAATTTGTTAATCTGTAGTATTCCCGAAACCAATGAAGGTCTCCATATGAAGCAACGTATACACTTATGTTGAAGAAAGTATCAAAAAAGTTTAATCGATTTTTATAATTATATATATTTTTAACGTACTTATATTAATCAATGAGGTATTGCGAGGGGCGCCAAATCTTGATCATTTCACTTGATCCATTGATCGCTTTAAGAATGCGGAATGGGGAGTCGCTTCTGAGTTTACGTTTGATCATTAGTTAATTTTAATTTTTGTTGGTTTTCAAATGATACGTATTTTTTGTTTAATTATTACTTGTAATATTATGTGTAATATCAATTGTTCTACTTTTCGTGTTAGCAAATGTCCAGCGTTTTGGAATAACCTGTATGATGGACCTGGGATTTTTTGGTAAATAAATTGATAAACAAATAATTATTATTTGTAAAAACCTGTAATCACTAATAAATTGACACTAAAATACCAAGTTATTTTTAATACGATACTAAATCTTATCTCAAAACGTTAACGTGAAACGAATACTTATTAACTTTGCTGTCGCTTCTGTGCTTTGTTTTTAAAAGGAACGCATCGTTATAGAGTATACGTTTTCAACAGACTCTTACACACAGTTACTACACAGTTGGTCGGCTACGTCAGTATGAAGTAGCCCAGGTTGCGTCAGCACTATGTTAGAATCGACACCGATATTATTAACGTTATGCACGCGTCGTATCAACTAATGTGATAGCCTGTCTCGTGGGCATAGTATTCCTTATTAATCAATATATATCTACATTCCACATCTACATTATTAATCAATACATATCTACATTTACCCTAAATTTAGGTAATTGTGTGTCATAGGTTTGAGTTAAGCCCAAGTAATTCCTTACTTATGACAGTTTATTCAAATTTAAATTTTGATGTTAATTGATGATAGGATTTTATTCTTTATATATAATTGTGGTAAAATTAATGATGAAAAATATTGCTAGACTCTGAATTTGTGACGTCATTTTTGTAATCATATACAATTTTACTTGCGTACGATTAGGGCTAAAGATCCTATTTAAAGAGGTCAATTAACCTTTAAAAATATAATTCCCGAATACACTGTGTGAAGAAATTGGGAATAGTAACGGTATATGATTCTCCTTGTCTAAATTCAATTCGATTTATAGTTTTACAAATATAATTTTCCTAAAGCTTACTTTATTAAATATAGAAATTAAATATTATATGTAAAAGAAGTAATCTCAGATGATTTAATTCTTATTTGAATATTCTTTATTCATTGCGCTGTTTTTGAATAATATGAAGAAATGTTTTCATTAATTCCTAATTGATTACATTGTTGTATGTGTTTAACACATTATTGTTGTACGACATATAATTCTTGCCAATGTAAAAATTCACATACGTAAAATAAAATTTTTTGGTACAATTTTTTACGTTTTATCATTTAAAAAATGCATTTGAAAATTTAAGCAAAGCTTATAAAAAGTATATCAAGATTACTATTTCTTAGTGAATGTTGCTAATACATTTTTTTTTTAAATCTTTTCTAATCTTGCTAATCACTTTAGACATATATTTAGTTTGATGGAAACGTTTCGGCTTTTAATTTAATTTGCTGCATTTATACAGTATTTTTATTTGAGGTAAAAATACTGTATTTGTATTTGTTTTTTTTTTCACTCCACAATTCATCTATTACCAAGTTCATTTCATCAATGTATAAAATAGTTGGAAAATTTCATTTAGCTATTTAAAATACACTTAGTGTCATCTATTGATGTATACGTCTATACCATATATTTCTACAAGTACCACACGTAGGGTAGCTAGACACTTTTATTGTTGTTCTTCAACGTATGAAATAGCTGGTGAATTTCATTGCATGATTTAAAACATACCTAGTGTTATTTACTGACGTACATATGAACACTATATATTTCTGTAAATACTACACGTCGAGTATTTCTAAACTCATCATGTGCGCGTTATTTTGTGTAGGTGGTCTATCCGCACACATATATCAACAAAACAACACTTTCACTTAATACAAATTAGGATGAAATTTTATAGAATACCGTAGCTAAACTCTAAAAGTCATAATTTTTTAGTAATTTCTCATACATCGAATTTATAGATAATAATTTTTCTTTCATCCCGATACTACGAGCGAAGTATCATTATAGAGGTATTTAAAATAAATGGTTGTATTTTTAAGATTCAGTTACATGAAAAAATAAAAGAAGTATATACAATCTAGCCGCCAATTTTGGGAATGTAAATAATACATAAAGTAGTTTGATTATGAGTAGTTTAAATGAAATATTGCATACTTTGAAATTGTTATATAAATTTTATATGGAATCTTGTAACACAAGTTCCACTCGTACTGATTAGATTTTCCTCATCCCTTTTAAAATTACAACTTATTTTGTAAAACTACCTTGTTTCAGCGATATTTTTGGTAATCACTATACTTTAGCAAAAGTAATTAGGTGTATGATAATACTACCCTTAATTTTAGCCGCAATAATTGCTCTTTTATTTGATAAAAAGCGTCTATATTTTTTATTGAAAATTATAACTAGGCTCTCGTTTTTTAATGACGCAACGTAATACCTAAAAAATATAAACTCAATAAATTTATTTTGAAAAATTTAATTTAGGATAACATCTGATGTGGTTACACAATTACGATGAAATAAAAACTAGGTGTTACTTTTGGTTGATCCCTATATTTTCCTAAAACACATCCGAATTATAATTATGATATGCATAAATAATATAATATGCATGCACGAATATAATATGCATGCACGAATATAATATGCATGCATCGTAAACGAATTGTATTAGTTTACGATGCATGCATAAGCAAACAAACGGATAAAAATTCCAAAACAATAGTTTGGCGCCCAGCTACTTTTATTATATTCTCCTAATTCATTTTTACAAAATACTTTTAATATACTGTCTGGTCAATTCGATAGGTGGATTACATGTGTATGCAATAAAGTACATAATAATCAAATTTATACAGCCCCATACTAAACCTAGCAAATTAACTAAATTACAAAATATTGACAGCAGATTAATATATTAAGCAAACTGTGGGATAAAATTGGCTTATGTCGGATATAAAAATCATCGAGCATTTTTATAAGCTTACGACGTTTGCCTGCATTATGATTGCCTACGTAAATACCTATCTCATCCGCACCACTCCACATTACATCACGCCTAATTCACCTATAAATGTCGAAAATTTCATTGCGTGGTTTCAACTATATTTAGCTCCAATTATTGATATACGCTAAACATTTGTATGTGATTATATAAATGCGTCGAGTAGCTAAGCGCCTGGATTTTGTCGCATGAATGCAATGAAAATTAGTTTTTGGAAAGGACTTCAAGCTAACCCCTCACCACAAACACATAAACGGTTAGAAATCCCAAATATCATATTTTGTGTTTTATTACTTCTATTCACTTCCTCTTTTTTTTAAATATCTCCAAAGACACGCGAATTCTAGAGTTTTATATATATATATATATATATATATATATATATATATATATATATATATGTATGTATGTATATATATATATATATATACATATATATGTATGTATGTATATATATATACATATAGATTAAATAAAATATTTAATTACTTTCTATCTGTCTATCAATGGAGCCTTAATTTATATGTAGGTGCATTTATATATTTTATTTCAAACCATACTAAGTATAATTATATGTTCGATTTCCACAAGGCAATATTATTTCTTTCATTATACTTAAATCATGAGCATGTACGAACGCTTCGCTTGAAACTTCCTCTATTCCTTCACCCTCATTAAAGTGATACCGTGCTGTCTCATAATGAACCATTCAATCGAAACGGTCCATCGTTGTTACTATAACAAGAGCAACGTGCGCAGGCTGTTATCTGATGTTAAAGTAATAAGCTTTACTAACAAGTTATGTCTCCTTATTATTGCGCCGTGTTGGGAAAATCACTGACAATTGTTTTCGTTTTTATTAGTACTAGTAAAGTTTCCTTATGAAGTTTACAGGTTCTTTTTTAGTGTGAGGAGTGTAGTAGGCAACATCAATTAAAAAACAAGTGAAATTAATTTTTTTGACGTATATAATCAGCAATTGTACGTGATGCGATGAGAGGATCAACTTCCATATATACCTTGATTGTAATTTAGAATAATGTTATCATTATTACATGTTCAGTTCACTTAATGTTGAAGAAATATATTTTCATTAACAAATGCTTCAATTAAAAATGCATGAATTTTTTAACAGAAGTATTCAAATTGATCAAATAATATTCGTAAGTGGTGGAACAGATGATTAAAATAATGTTACAAAACTGTATAACAGTTTTTTTAACTTTTAAGTTTGCATTGACAATCAAAAAGATTCCACAAAATAATTGTTTGGTAAAAAATTTATAACCCGATAATATTTTTCTTACTCTAATTACTCACATTTTGCTTTTACGGAAGTTGCTTTAACCTGTAAAAGGTAATGACAATTTATTTGATTGAATCTTCGCAATTATTGAATGCATTTGGTCATTTGCTACATATATTTGAAATAGAAAGAAATAAAAGAAAAATTCAATACATTGTTTATTAAAATTAACCCTCTTTTAAGCTATTTTGTATTTCAAAAAAGAAAACGAAGTTTTATAAGGCTAAGTTTCCTGTAAATGACATATCTCAACTTTTCCATTAGAATGCACTGAGTCGAAATCAACTTTAACTATATCAAAATTAGAAAATTCCTGTTTTATAACATGTAGTACAAAAATAGAGTACCAATAGAGAAAACCATAACGAAACAATAAGGTGAGAATAAATCTAAATAGCAAATATTGGTGTACTTTTACAGTAAATAAAACAGCAAAACAAATCATTTATTTGTATTGTGACCTGCTGAAGAACGGTTCTTTGTATATTTTTCCAGCATAAATTATGAAATTTTGCTCTCTATCACAAGGTATTTACGAGAAAAGTATGAGAAAATTTCTAACCAATGTGCAAAAAAAACTTTGGTTTTGAAGATTATTAAATAAAATATTCAAATTTCATTTTATGTTCGAAAACTTCGAAAATATGGTATGTATCCCCTGGGTTTTACGCAATATGATCACATGAACTCTAATTTAAATTCTTTAAACGTCTTTCGATCTGTCGCCTTTTACAAATACACATTTTTTGTACAATTTATGCACGCGTAGAATTTTATTAATTGATTTCTGGTTGTGGTTTTCCATATTGAATTCTTTTTTTATTCAGTTGATAATTTCTCTTTGTTTCTTTGTCTCTCAAGACGCTTTGTCAGGAAAGCGAGGAGGTATTTAGAATAAATTACTATAAATACTTGAGTCTACAGTCCTGTAAAAAAATCAAGCTTCTAAGTCAATACAGTAAAAAAATACGGCCATTTATGTTGCATATTTTGACACTTATAAATAAATCGTAACCTATAGGGTACTAACCGTTGACCTGAAATCATTACATTTTTCGAGAAGCAAGATCTCTTAGCACAAGTAAGGGAATATTCCGAAAATCATTAATTTTTAGTATATCATACAATTTTTTCAAATATGCACCTGTGAAAAATATAGTAGGCAATATATTTTTGTTCCAAAAAATTTAAATTCTGTAAATAATTTAATAGGAATATTATGCGCCATTAAATGTTTATACATATATTAATATGCATGGAACTTGACAGATTTTATTAATTATCTCAGTGAAAGGTTCCTTCGAATTGCATCTGGTAAAAATGTCTCTGTTTCTAAATATTTATTTTTTAAGCTTATATACAGTCACTTTCGATATGTTAAAAATAAAACTATGTACGTGCATGTTCCGAACATATTAGCTTCATAGAGATATTGGGATCAATTATTTTTATCAGTGATATGTATTATTATTTATTACTATATATGTATTATTATTTATTACTATATTCGTGATATGTATTATTTAATTTGACATACGTATAATTTATTCGACAACAGTTTGAAATTTGAGCGAATGAAGCTTCAATAATTAATTTCAATCAGTTATCGCGTAGGTAAATTACGACTAGAGTTAAGGGAAATGTTATCAAGGATCATTTATTAAATATTATGCTTATTGATAGCAAGTAATATGTTTGTGTACTGTGTGGTGATGCGTGGACGTACTAATCTAATTGATATTATTCTGTTGAAAATATAAACAAACCGGTTTGTCTCACGGTGAGATAATATCTTCTTTAACTTACCAAAGTTACTTTGAGCGTGGTTTTATGGGCAGAATATAATGAAAAATAATAAAAATTTAGATTCATTCTTTTTTGGCACTTCAAACGGTTAATGTATGTCGCCACTGAAAATTTTGAAGGCTCTGCCAACAACAGCCAAATCAAAATGGCGGGTTGCAAAATCATGTTATTACGAGATATAAGAAAGCAAGGTAAGTGATCGCAACGTTTTATTAATCCCACTTGGTCTTATATTTGTTCGCTTATCACGGCAAAATATCAACACAATTTAGGAAAAATTTATCTAATTTGGTTTAATTATGGTCGCAAGGTGTATTTTAATTATGAATTCTTTTTTCTGAATGTATTTCAAGGGATTTTATTCTTTTCTTGAGCATTCAAAAAATAATTTTCTTTTACGAAACTTTACTGCTTTGATTAATTTTCAATATAATGGATCCCTGCATTTGCATAGATCCATTGTATTAAAATTAAGTAATTTCTTTCTTCTTTCTTAAATGTAGACAAAATTATAACATTTACATTGTTTTTACTTTATTTAATTATACAATGACGAAAGTAGTTAATTGAAATGACCTATATAAGGCTTTAATTACTTGTGAGAGTAATAGTTCAAAAATTAAAAACGAACAATTTTTGAGACATTTCCCGTCTCCATTTGCAAAACTCATAAAAGTTGCGGTCGAGCAATTAAATAAAACTTTCATTTTCACATTAAATAACAGGAAGTAGTAGATTTTGATAAAAATTAAGTGATATTTCATAAATACATGCAATTAAGTGAATTAATTACTACCTTAATGTCATGGAATAGGTATATGAATGCTGATTGCATTAATACAGTAAGACTTTACGGTCTTGACAAGAAATTTAAAATGAATAAAAAAAAGGTTACTACGCGAATAAAATTTTTCAAAACTTTTTTAACGAACGAAATTATATTAAGGAGGTACGTAATATTGAATATATTTGGCGTTAATTTTGTAGAAATTATTATTCACAATTAAATGAAACTACGTGATGTAGTATTATTTCTACATTCTTTAAGTTCTTTACCACTGTTTCGTTGTATTACATCTTCAGGTGGGCTATTAGCAAAGATAAAGAGAACAGCCGATCTTTGCTAATAGTCCACGTGTAGATGTTGTAATACAACGAAACCTAGGTCATGGCAAAGAACTTAAAGTAGAAATAATACGACATCACGTAGTTTAATTGAATTGTCCAGCCCTGCTCGTGGAACGGCCGGGAATCGAACCTGGGTTAGTTAAAGGCCGTACACCTTGTGATCAACCCAATACACCACGGCGATGACACGTTTTATTCGTTACGATATCGGTGGGTATAAATTATGTATTAACTTTACAAAGAAAACGCAGCAATAAATGTTGACTTTCAGAGCAAAAATAGACTGTGCAGATAATATGAAATTTGAATGCGATATCTTTAAATGTGATTCAATTCTGTTTCTTGCTGATAAGTGCAAATGCCACGTTATTATTGATATGTGCTTATTTTTGTAAAAAATGTTTTTACATCGCAAAGAACGAATATACTAATGTGTGTTCCAATAACATAAAAAAATCATGTCTTAAATACTATAAAATAATGACTAAAAGACAAGTGATTTCCGACTAAAAACGCAATGAATCTTCTTTACATATGATAAACACGGAAAAGAGACGTGCTTTGTATTATTTACAAAAGATTTCTAATCTTTCACGTACACGCCACTGCATGGTCACGCGGAAGCTTGTGGCATTAGACAATTTACAATTAATTTCGAAATATTTCATGAGTCTTCTAGCTTTAGGTAAAAATTGACATTTATTGTTCCGTGTTTTTAAATAAATAAGGGTATCCTAGTAAGTTAATTGTATCGTTGCCTTCAAAACAATTTTGCAATTAAAATGATAATAACCAATCAATAGTTATCTGTTTTGATTTATTTGTATTAATTTTTTTCACCTAAATTCCTCTAATAATCATTTAGTCATAAAACGTTCGTCTAACGATTAACAGCAAAAGAAAATGATATAAAACATACTTTAGAAAAGAATGTGAAAATGATTTCTTTCGGTATAATCATGTTTTTTGTATAGTTATAGTTATAGTTTTTTTTATACGGAAATAAATTATTTAAATCAATAATTTAATTAAGTTGCATTGATCAGGTATTGCTTAAGTTAAAGAGATTAAGTTTTGGTTTGAGTTTTTAATATTGGCAAATAAAGCGCTCTCTTCATAAATATGTACTATTATAAATGATTGTTTATCTTATTTTATTATTGTGTTTTGAGTATAGGTAATAGGTTTGCTTATAACCTTTGTTGGCATGTACATAATTTGTATTTATTTGTATAATTAAAGCTCATTGAACCGGTCATTAATATTATATTGTCTTCAGCTATCTATTCCGCAGCCTTAATTTAATTTTTGCAAAAATATCCATCTATTTTCATAAAGTGTTCTTTTAATTCACTGTTCTTCTCTTCTATTCTTGGGAATCATCTTTGTTCTCCTATGGTATTTAATTAACGGCATGCTTTCTATTGATCTAAGACCTTTTGTTAATATAAAGTAAACGAAACTATAGTCACAAGTAATATAATGGACATAAATTATGTTTTTACTTGACTGCGAATATCTGTTTCTTTTTTATCTTAAAGAGGCAATTAAGATTTGAGACAGTAAGTGTAGAGAGATAACAAGTCCGTTTTAATTAACAATTACCGAGCACGTTTTGATTTTACACGTATGTAGATCAAATTTTATTTCTCGATTTTTCGATAGTCCAAATTTTTCCATTTTTTGTTTTAAGAAACTACAATTTTCACTATATTGTTCATTAGCTCACTACAATTTTCACTCAATCATTTTTTGCTAAAATAGTATATTATTAATTAGTTATAATTGAGAAACAATAACATCAGTAACTGGGGCCATTTATTTCATCGTTTATTTCATAATAGTCTTTCTTGCAGGCAGATTTATTCATGTGGCTTTTAATGTCTTTTCCGTCAAAGAAATTATCTCATTCATCTGGTGTTTTACTGCAGAAGTGAACACAGAGCCCCGTGAATGATATTTTCTTACCCAATATAAATTTTAATAATCCTCCACATATATTTTCCTAAATTATTTTTAAAGGAATCACTAATTGTATTGTAAACTGCAGCGTTTTGTGACAGAAATCTAATCTCAATATTAAAAGTGCAACATTTTTTTTTTTGAACTGATACATTATCTTCTCATTTTTCCTTGAGTCTTCAATTACCCTATAAATATAGACGGCATTAGTCCCGTCTTGGTCAATCGACACCATAGCGAGATTAATCAGCCTGAGTGTGCTGACAGCAGACTGCACGTTAAATTTAAATACTGCTCTTGCCATTTATGGCAGCTGTTAAAAAATATTGTAACCATTAAGGTTATATCAGGCATCTAGACTTAGAGATTTAATTCTTTGATAAGCCTTAAGTAGATCAACCAGCTTGTCTTGATTTTCAGTGGCAATTATAAAACTCCGTAGTCGCACTTGTTCAAGCTTGGTACCCTGGGCTGCATTTTCGATCAACATCCCTTAGCTTAAGAGACATAAAAATTAAATTTCTCCGTCCAATCATAAGCTACTGGAAACTTTCTCGAAATCTAGCCTCCGGTTCATAAACAACATTTTCAATTTCACCGTTTCCAGTAAAGTGCCACCCGGTGCGGGTCGGGCCAGAAAATACTAAACTACTGCCAGTGAATATATATTTACATCGTGGAAAATAATATTTATATTTGTAAACAGTTTAGTAGAAATATCGTGTGCCTTTGAATTTTTAAAAAAAGGTTTATATGTATATTAAGGAAAATATGTATTGCTAGTTCTAGTCACACCTAAAGTCATTTTGTTTTTTCCTTAGCAAAATAGCGTAAAATACCGAAACAAAGTTTCCCCTCTAGCGCAGATATAATCCTTTTAAAATCTTAAAACTACTTTTTGGGGATACATTATAAACATTTATGAAATTTGTTTTGCATTAACAAAACTAACTATATTTTTAATAAGAATAAGATATATGTTGTAACTGAAATTCAAAATATATTTCTATATTACTTCATTGTCAGCTCCGAATAATTAAGAAGTAAATACACGATAATAAGACGAAAAATGCGAAATGCTTCAGAATAAGGTCATATGTTTAAAACAATTCTGACATTCTTCTATTCTTCTGACTATAGTATTGCAATGGTTGCTTCGCAATTACTAGCCTGACTGATTACTAAAATAGGTAACTTTTACTTTAAAGGAATACAAGTAATAAAAAAAGACTTCAAGGAAATAAAATAAATAAATTTGCATAAAGCTGCTGACGTTTTTGGTTGCGCACCGGGAAAAGGTTTTTACATCGGTCGTTCAGTTGTTAAATACATTTTGTTCATTAAGACGCGAAAGGTCGCGGGTTGTAATGCTTTCACTCAATTTCATTTACATCGTTACGCATTACAATTGAATTTAAATTGCATTAGAAATTAATGTGTTTTTGTAACAATGGAATAAAGATATTTTAAGCGAATTCATTAATGGAGTGTAAATTGGATTTTTATATAAAGTAATAATTGAATACGGTTGTGATTTTGTTTTAAGGTAATTTTGATATTTTTATATTTATCAGTAGTTTATTATCAATTTATTACAAAACATGATCGATAATATATTATTATATCTTTGTCCCTTAAACTTTGTAAAATATCTCACGGAAAACTTTTCTTCCAATTTAGGCAATTATTTTTTCATTTTCGGTTAAACAAAGTTAGAAAGAGAGAAAAATAATAAGAGACAGTTTAAATTGTATTCTGCTGACACATACTTTATTAAGCGTTTAATATAGATGTAAATAACATCAGAGTTTTAATTTTTTTTCTAAATTTTTGAAAATTTAACTTGGAACTATATTCTAGGCAGGATCGAACACCATAAATACCTGACTTTATTTTATGATAATTTATTAAAATGATATTAGCAAGTTGATTTACACGCAAAAATTACGTGCAGTTTATCTGTTACATTGTAAATTAACAAAAAATATCAAAACGTTATTTGTTTTTCCGTTATCAGTTCTTTCCCACCTTGGCAAAACCTGAACATATACGAGTTCAACCCATATAATTCAAGAGATTACCCCTTTTACTCAATATGTCGTTTTGAAAAATTCAGAAATATGGACAGAAATAAACTTTATATCTTTAGCATATTATAGTTAGGAAACCAATTTTTTTGATATTTCCGTTATAGTGTTAAGCCTATTTATAATATTCTACTAATTAGAAGAGATGTAATGTTGAAGCATGACTGCATCTAAAAAAATGAACGTGGCTGCCGTGCTTATCAGATCTTAAACATCATTACGACTGAAGGAAAATATGGAAATGCTTAGTATTATAAAAAGCAGGAAAAATTTAATGATATAATATAAATATTAGTATGCTGATATATAATAAATAATATATAAATATAAGTAGTCATTTAATGCACTGATATCATCAAAAATATTTATTGCAAATGTCTTAAGATTGTATGAATACGTAAAAATTAATATGAACTGAGAGAATTCACTTCAAAAACTCGAAATCCCCTCTCCTCAGGAGAAAAATGTTACACAGTTCTTATTCGGGGCCATTTTTGATTTTGGTATTTTTATAACAATTAATTATCCATGTCTATAATAATTTTTGCAGGTAATTATAATATTCCATGATTATAACGGTTCAAAATTTTAAATAAAAATATACGTGAAATACTCTCTTCACATAAATCGTTATCGCTCATAATATATTATGTATATTTGAATAATATAAGCTATGTGATAATATTTCAAGTCAACTGGATAAATCATTATTAAATCGAATCCTAACATATATACCAACAAAACTTTCCTCTTCATAAAATTTATAAAATCAATTTCAATTTTACGTAAACTTTCAATGACATTTGAAACTTAAGAAAATTTTAAGAGTTAAAACGTCAGAAAGATACATCGTCTTTAAAACATGTTAGATGTTGACAGAGTGTAGTTGTTGCAGAATGATTAACTTCGAGCGACATATAGGGTGATAGAATTATATTTGGGAATAAAGAAGAGTTAAGAAGAATTACGAGCACAGTTTGCTGCCACGAGTAATTAAAGCGTGAAATTAGGTGCAGATATTTTAAAAAATTTAGGAATTTGATTGCATATAAAGTCATTCAGAAAACATAGTCATTTTAATTGTTTTAAATTTTAGTGCTATTAGAAATGAGGACATATCTTTGTATTCTAGAAAATATAGACGATAGTCAAAATATGTCTTCGAGAATAAATTAAATTTGAAATATTTATAATATTACGAATACCGACAAAAGAAGGTTTTCTTGAAAATTTCAGAAAATATTTCTATGTTAAATTGAACTCATCTTTTACTTTAAAACTACTTTGAATTAGATAAATCATGACAAACTACCCAAGCTTCAAGATTAAATAGATACATATATTCATCTTGAAATATAATATTTGGTATTTGAACATTTCGTCTCTTAGTCAATGAGATTCGCTCTCCTTTGAGACTTTTTTCACTATTTAACCCTAAATTAACGTATTTGTATACAATGTATATGTACTAAAAATAATCCACAATTAAATGAAACTACGTGATGTCGTATTATTTCTACTTTCTTTAATTTCTTTACCACGACCTAGGTTTCGTTGTATTATAACATCTTCAGGTGGGATATTAGCAAAGATCTTTGCTAATATCCCACCTGAAGATGTTGTAATACAACTAAACCTATGTCATGGTAAAGAAAGTAGAAATAATACTACATCACGTAGTTTCATTTAATTGTGAATAATGAATTTCTACAAAATTAACGCCAAATATATTCAATAACTAAAAATAATGATAATAATACATAATTGTTCGATCTTTTTTTGTGGAATTATTGCTTTGGAATAAAAATTTAAAAAAAACTAATTTCGTAAAGTGAGACAGAATCCTACTTATTAGTTGATTGTTAATTAAATCAAATTGATGTTATTATTGAGAAAAAAATATTATTTAATTCAATGCTTATTAGTCGTATACAATTTTTTTTATTGTAGTATAATATCAAAAAATATGATTGAGATAATATACCATAATCATACGGCACGACGTACAAATGAAAGATTTTAGAATAGTCGCATGTGTTTCGCTGTGTAGTAGAAGGAACTTGTTATTGAATTTCGGTAAGGCGAATAAACGAGTAAATCGTGTAAGTACAGTTTTCAAACATAAACAAGTACTCACGAGACATTTTGAAACTGGAATATGGCCAATCTGAGCAGATATAGTTATTTTGCGCACCGATAACTCTTTAAACACGAATATTGTTTACTCGAAACTATCATCTCCTGACTTTGAATGATTCAAATTTGTGTTAATTTTATACATAATTCAACATAACTGCAAATCTTAATCAAGGTTATAATTATATTTTATATCTCGCTTTAAAATAAAACGAACGTTCGCCTGTATTTCTACAAATATAGATGTTCTATAAATATTTGACAGATGCCCGAAGTTCGAAAAAATAATCATTTAGATTAATTCCTTGTACCTCATCATTAAAGATGTCCGATTAATATTCTTTTTTATTGAGCCAGAGTCTACGAAGGATATTATTCAAAATCCGATTAACAATACATTTTCTTGTTTTTTGTGTTTTCTGATAAACACTTGAACGGTTTCATTATAAGAAAATGTTCGTATTGTGCATTGACAAAATTGTTATATCCAAAATGTGGCATTAATATACCCATTCAGGTTATTTTTGAAAGTTTTCTAGTCTTACCAGTATATGATTGCTAAGGTATTTTATAAATTATACTTTATTGTAAATATGCGTATTCATTTTTCGTCTTCAATTCATTGTACCCCAATCTTCTCCTATAAACAATATTTACATAGTACCGTAAGTACTTCAGTTGACTTATTTAATTGACTGTGATTTATGTTATACAAATATCGTAAATTTTTGTTAAATCGTCCGTATGTAAATCTATTGATTGAGTAGATCTAGCCTGCAGCCAACTAGAATGCAACATGATCTAGTATGCAGTCAAACTATGTACTCCAATGGCCAGAAATATTAATAATGTATAAAGTTTTTAAAGGGTAGTTAGACGTAACGACTTGTAGCGGTAGTTACCATACTTTTAATATTAACTCTAGCCATTATACTGAAGCCTAATAATTTGAACCGTAAACAGCTATAGTTCTAATATTTTATGACAATCTAGTTAATATGCCTGTTTTTGTTCCCTTACTCTTATGAACTTGAAAGCTGAATAAAAATTAAATAATTTATACAGCAGAGTTGCTAGATAAAAATGATAATGCATATAGAACTATGTTCATTACCGAATAACGAATGAGGTAATTTATTCAAATTCATATTTATACGAACAATCGCCTGTTGGTTCAAGAAACATAGTTCGATTTTTACATAAGTTATTGGCAAATTGGTTTCGGTTTCCAGTTCTGGAACATGTTGCCGTTGACAACGACACTATATTTTAACTCAACAGGAGTTTATCAGGAGTTTTTTTGTGAAAATAATCGATTACTATAATAACAATAAACGTAATCAATAGATTTTTATGTATGCTCGTTATTTTGCTACAGTAAGTTATATATTGTAATATATCTACAATAGTCCACATTTAATTCAAACCAAGACAAGGTGACGCAACCTTACAAAACACTCGTCACGAGCGTTCTACACGAGTAAAATAGTAGGGCGTAGTCGCATTTAATATAATAACCCTAGTATTTGTAATTTGGTATGAATTCGATCGGTAGTAGACCCGAATATTTTAAAATATTCAGCGGATATATTTTATTAACGATTTCTTGCTCTTAAATTAACCTTCAATATTCAACATTATTAATTTAAACACGATGCAAGCTCTTCAAAACAAGAAATTTAAAATAAAATATTTAAGTTCGGTATCAGATTTCCTATATAATAATGTGAAACTAGATTTAAAAAACGGTATAACTGAAGGGTGTCACAGAAATTTTAAAACTACCGTAGGAGCTCTGGCTGTAAAAGAGCTAATATATAACAACTAACAACAGCCTTCATATACAAGTATTGTAAAACGGCCTTTGCATACAAGTAACAACATCTATTAACCTTCAAGAAGGCGCGCGGCGTCGAATCGTCCGCACTTAAAACGTTTTAATTTACAATTCCTAATATTTTCGTTAGAACTCTTCTTGCCTTAAATACCCTCTTCTAAGTTCACTATAAACAAAACGAGCCATATCCCCCCGTCTCCACCTGTCACGTGTTGTACAAATAGCTTATGTTTTAGTCGCGGCCTAGTCGATACCTAGCGTCGAAACCACTACGCGCGCCCGTCGTCGAAAAGTTTACGTGCGACCCTGTGTGTAGATTGTTTATTTACTATTTTGAACCTTGGGTTGGTATTTTATTTGTATTGTTTTTATCTAAAATGGCTTGTAGGCCTATTATCTATTCTCAGATAATCGCGCAATTACAAGAAGAAGATATAGAGAGTGAATCAGAGCTAAGTGATGAAGGGTCGGAGGTTTCCGACCATCATTCTGAAGTAGAAAGTAATGACGAAATTCAACCGATAGAAGAAACAGACTGCTCGAGTTCGGAAGATGATGTACCCTTATCACAAATAAATACGTTTTTTTACGGGGCGTGATAAAGTGACAAAATGGCAAAAATCTGTTATGGCAAACATCACGGTGAGACGTCAGAGATAAAATATTCTGAGGGAAGATTCTGGTGTTCGCAGAATTGGCGTTGGTATCACAATATTTGAAAAAGCTTGGAATTGTTTCATCAGTGAAGATATTATTGAAGAAATCGTCACTCGCACTAATGAATTTATACAAAAAAAGATTCCTTCGTACGGACGCCTTCGTGATTGCAAAACCACTGATAATGTTGAAATCTGAGAAATTTAGAAGATTTTTTCTAATTTAGAAGATTTATATGCTACTGATGGCACAGGTGTATCTATATTTCCAACAACTATATCGCTAAAAAGAACAAAATTTCTTCTGAATTCGTTGCGGTATGACAATGCTACTACATGAGTATCCCGTCGTGCTATGAACAAAGCTGCACCAATAAGAGGTATTTTGGAAAAGTTTACTGAGAACTGCTTATTACCTTATTCTGTTGGACAGGATGTTGTGATTGATGAAATGATGGTAGGTTATAGAGAAAAATGTCCTTTCAGACAATATATAAAATCAAAACCTGATAAATATGGCATCAAACTTTATCCGCTGGTAGATGCGACTACTTTTTATGTTTTGAATTTAGAACTTTATGCAGGTAAGCAGTCGGATGGCTCGTATAAGCTGAGTATCGCTGTAATAGACTTTTTGAAGATATTGATTACACCGATTTCGGGCACAGGTCGAAGATTAACCATTGACAATTTTTATACTAGTGTTCCTTTAGTAGAAGATTTGGCGAATAATCATATCAGTTGTGGGAACCTTGCGCAAGAACAAGAAAGAAATACCTCCATGCTTCACAGATAAAAGTAGACCTGAATATTCAAGTCAATTTGGATTTTCTGACAAAGCAACACTTGTATCGTACGTACCAAAAAAAATAGATATGTGGTGCTTATTTTTAATATTTGGCTTACGAAAAACGGAAGCCAAATATTAATATAATAAAAAGTAGTGTCGATGAAGTTGATAAAAAAGCTAAGATGTACTCGACTCATAGGAAAAATAATAGATGGCCATTGACGCTCTTCCTCCGTCTTTTAGATATTGCTGGAATCAATACCACGGTAATCTTGAGGGGAAATGGAGTGGTAATAAAAAAAAGACGAATGTACTTACGAGCCTTAGGTATGGAATTAATAAAAGAGTATCTACACAGAAGAGTCACAATGATGAATATTCCAAGAAAACTGAAAAGAAATATATTTGATAGCTTGCAGATTAGTACTGACGACAGGAATGAACCAAGCACAAATTCCATTGCGTGTAGAGGAACCTGTAAAATATGCCCAGCTAAAAAAAGGAGGCAATCAAAGACACAATGCACATCTTGCCTAAGAAATATTTGCAGGGAACACACAATATTTATTTGTAATCAGTGTTATCATGAAGAAGACATTGGTGACGAAACAGACTAGACAATAAATAGGTAGTCATTTATGTCCATAATTTTTTTTATTTCATAATTTTGATTTCTAATTATTAAAGTTTCGTGTTGTAAATTTAATTATTTGAATTATTTAAAATGTTTTCCATTTCTATTTTTTTTCCTTATACTAAGATAATTTTTATAAACGTAATAAAAAACGATTCTGTAATTATTTGGTGTTTTAAATCCCTTAAATGTCCAGGTAGTCTTTTAGGTTACGCGCGACCTCTCCCGTTACAAATGACCACACGCCTGCTGGAAGGTTAACTCAAACAGCCTTTACATACAAGGCGTACAGTACGGTATTTTTTTTTGTAAAATTTACATAAAATGTAAATTTTACTTGTCAAACTATACCAACAAATGTCAAAATATACCTTATTGCCTACGAAATTAGTTTAAAATTGTTTGGTGCAAGAAACCCTTCGTGCTCGAGTCTCACTCTCACTCGAGCGGTTTTATTTTGAATGTCTTTAATAAAATGACTTTCTCTGTCATTTTTTGTTGAATTATGCACAGTTTTGCTTCTTGCATATCTATTATTTGACATGGATTTGGAAAAGCAATGGATCTTATTTCACCAAGTTAAAAATGTTGAGATTTAGTCTATATAAATAATAACTATATAATTGGCAGAAACAAAAAAAGTTGTCATAGAGAGTTTTCTTCCATGTCTGGAGGTTTCTGCTAGGATAATGATAATAAAGACAAACCAAAAAGTTCACCCAGTTTAAATATCTTGCTTAAATTACCTCCAAGAATAATGATTAAAATTTTAAGTATACAAAATAAATATAATAAACAATTGCAGCTTTGGCCTGGAGAAATCACCTAATTAAAATTTTTGAGTCTAAGCACAAAGTTAGTATTTTATCAGCCAAGTTATCTTAGATGGAATTCAATACTATTTTACGTATTTTTCTTAAAAAAATACAATTTATTTTCTAGGAATTCAGTACTAGAAGAAAATGAATTGCATTTTTTAAAGAAAAATACGTAAAACACGTGGTTCAATAAAGGAAAGTAATGTAGGGAAATTGCGACGTAATTCTGAAACACGCTGCAAATATCAATCATCAAATATTGCTTAAGTCATAAAAGCATATGAAATCAGTATACATAATTATGAGTAATAAAATAATGTTTTCCTAAGTTAAAGACACCAGAAAAACCTTTACCAAAACTGGTTGCGAGTAAAATAAAATAATTTGGTAGCTAGGAAAAGCCAGCTTAATGCCTTGGTATAAATCGAACTCTATGATGAGACGAATTAGACACCATTTAAAGAAAATATACTTCCAAGTAGGCTTAACAATGTGGCAATTAATATGCTTTGTCATTAGGCAAATTTCAAGTTTCTATGTCAGATGGTTTTTGGAAAAAACAGCTGTGATACGTGACTGAAATTATGATTCTTTTGTTTGTGTTGTTAAAATTTATCCGGATATATACAGTTAATATTATATTGGCATTATCTAGAAAAAATCCTAACAAATATCCAAGACGTCAAAAGAACAAATTCCCTGAAGTAATATGTTTTTTTGTTGTAAGTTAAAAAATCTCCACTGCTTTTTTGACAACGCTGACATGCATATACGAGTATGAAAGACATTATGACGCTATATTATTATTCCTTACATTTGTGACAAGCTGAAGTGTGTACAATAAATATGAGTTTGAACGATTTTGCTATAAACATTAATTAATATTTTGGAATTTTCCACAAATGAACAAAAATACGATAGTTTTCTTCTTTATAACAGTGTTTTTGATAAGGATGATGAATAGCATGAATAAAGAGCTTTATTAAGGCGATGTAATAATTTGCTTTAAAAATTTTACTTCAATTGAGAAAATTTTTAAATTATTTATAATTAGGAATTCTAATTTTAAAATCTAGAAGATAGAAATTTGAACGAAATTGCCACGAAACAAAGATTATTCATTTAAACACATATTTTCTACGAAAACGGAAGAAAAAAGAAGGAATGATACACAAATCAATTAGAAACACGTTTCCAACGAGTGCAAGAAGACTATCACAGCACTTTCTTTAATTACCTATACGTTTGTGGTTTTTAGCTGACCGGTCAGTTAAATATTCCAAATCACTTTGAAGAATTCTCACAAAGTAAAACGTTTATATCGCCCAAACATTATCCGACGCTCTACCAACTAATAATAAAAGAATGTGAAAAAAGGGCTGAGGCTTTATTTTCGGATTCGTATTCTTGATGATATTTCCAGAATATTTCTTAACAGAGGCCACGGACTTTTTCTTAGCTAGCATTTTTAAATCTATTCTGAAGTAGATATGAGTAGTTCCCGAACGAGATACAAAAATGATCCAATTTGTTCAATCTACTTGTCTTGTGTACATACTTGTCATTCACACGCGATTCGAATGTTAATACAGAATTCGTTAAAACTTCATTTCGGATTACGTCTCGGAGCGTGTTCGAATATACTTTATCATATGGAAACAAAGTATGTCTTATTCAATTGTTAGTTTTAAAGTTGTCAGAAATGGAAGCAAAGCAATTTGATACGAATGAAACAGTTGATTATTCAACCGTAATGGCAGTAAAATGAACTTTGTATGTATTGCCATAATGCACAATTTGCTCAGAGATAATTATGACAAAATAAAAACAAGAACACAATGAACAACGTGAAAGAAGGTGAATTTTAGGGTTGTTAAACTAAAGTAAAAAGCCTTTACCTATTTGGAACGAATTCAATAGGAAAGTTGCCAAGTTTTCCTCAAAAAATATCTTGGCTGCGGGTGTCATTGAAGTGGATTATTACGTCCACTTTTATCACGGACACAAGAATCATTTACACGGTAGCGTGAAACGCTTAATGTTTACTCTCACTTATTTGAGTATGTGTAAAAATGATTGAATTTAGTGATGACATACGTTTCTTGTAAGAGGATCTTTCCAAAGGCTAAGTACACGCTTGACCAAAGGCGGATAAGGCTCACATCAAAAAATATATCACGTCTAATATTTAGCCGTGATGTATTTTCGTCTTTATTGTCGTCGTCACGTGTTGGGTTGACCGCAAGGCATACTGTCTTTAACGATGCGGCGCACCGCGCGGACCCGGGTTCGTTTCTCGGCCGCTCGTCGAGCGGGGCTGGAGTGGAGTTATGGTTGGCTGTAAGAGATTGCTGTCGTAGCAATAAGTCCATCATATGTATCATTTAGATACATTAAAGCAGGTAAATAATATTTGTAAATTTGAACAAGATTAAGCTGGCTTTATGAATAAAGATCGCATATTTCGTAAATAGCCGCTCAGTTGTAAATAAATCATCCGAAATTCAATTATTGTAAATAGTTTTTGGTTTTTGAATACGTCAACCTAGACTACTTCATAAATGTAATATTTATTTAATGTGGTTTTTAATTTAATCCAGATTTCCAGTCCTAAGCTCGGAAAAATGTGAAATAAAATAGCCAGGATTAGAATATTTTATCAAGAATCGATACATTTATGATTTTTTCAGTTACACATATTATTTTTTCCGCGAACTTAAGAAACAAGGTATGTTTGTATCATAACATTTTGTTTTTCTACTTCGTTCATAGTGTGAACGATGAGTATAACGTATCCGTTAGATCTGTCATATTAGTCGTATCAGTACTGATCGCAATAAACTAGAGAGATATGTATCATTAGATCAAAAATATGCGTTTCAGTTTTTTCTTCTTAGCAATACATTTTGTGCATTGCAGAGTTATATACTCTAGATTGTAAGATTAAATCAAGTTATTCGATAACTCCGGAATTGTAAAAGCGTGTAAACTATAAAATGTATGCAATGTGTGCGTCCTTCGAAATTTAATTAAAAAATAAAAATTGCGTTCTCTTATGCGACATGTGAAACATCCCGCCGACTTCACTCTTTCTATTTATACAGATGTTTTCATCCACGCTCGTCAATTAAAATATCTTTTTGGATTTAGCTCGTTTAGTCAATCCTTAATTTGAATAAACTATAATTTATAAGTAGCTTTTTTACAATTTCAGGTTTTTGCCTATTCCTTATCCATTATGGCGTTTGCAATATTTTTTTTTTATTTGTTGCCTTTATTATTACAATAATTACTTTTAATCCAATAGCCTTTGGTAGTCAAGGTTACCATATCTAAAATTGAATAAGGAATTTTAATGCCAATGTAGTTTTAAAAAAACGTTAACCTTATTTTGCCGTCAATGATGTAGGTACACCGATTATTGCGAGGAATAATCGGCAAGGAAAATTCGCCTTTCATTATATCACGTAGGTTAAAACAAGCAATAGCAAAGAAATAAATTATTCTTTAAATGAAAATATCTGCATATATGAAAAAGAAATAAGCTCGGTTCTAATCAATATAATTATTTGGAATCTGAGAAAAATGAACTTGCTCTTAAATCTTTACTGAAATTCTTGTTTAAATCGCTTTTAACAAGGCTTCAGTTAAAATTAAAGTTCATGGAGTGCTGTTGGAGCAGGCTTTAATAATTGAAGTTATCTATAATCTACCTTTATTAAGTCGTACGTACTTCATTTAATACAATTTTCTTAAGTTACCGGGTTAATTTCTTACTGAAATAATTAAAATTATTTACACCACAGATATTATACAGTAATTGATAAAGAACTTAGGTAAAGTTTTAGGACATAATTAAATATTTCAGTAAAATGGAAATTAATTAATATTAAGATATTCATAAACAAAACAACTTTATTTTTGACCAGCACTAGATATATATATATACATATATATATATATATATATATATATATATATATATATATATATATCTCAGATAGATTTTAATTATTGTAACATAAAATTTCCATTTTGCTTTGCCCGTGCAATTTTCGTAATATTTTAAATAATTTTTTTCTAATTCGTAAGGTTGCTTCCATGTTGTTAGTTTCTTAATTTGACATTATGCAAATAATTTTTTTATTGCTTAAATAATTTTTTATTTGGAACAAGATATTGGATACTAAATTTTATAATTAAAAAAAAACATTTTGCAAATAGTAAAGGTAAACATAACAGAAATATCCAAAACTGAGGAGGTAAAATATTGTTACATTCAATAAAATGTTTTCTTCTGAACCAAAATTTATATTAATATTACATGGTAATATTGATGCTAAATTGTTTTTGGTACATGTTTAAGAAATATCGTGGAAGATAATCAAGATATCGTCAACCCAACGAAGAATTTTTTAAGGTTTAAAACGAAGAACAAAAAATAATTGAGGCATTCACATGCATATTACCATCGAACATGTATAAAAGCAAGACAACATATAAAATACAACATTCGCTACTTCTGAATGATTAAATGTTTGTGACACAATTGTGACACAATGTACACAATTTCAACTCTGTTACGTAGGTATAATAAAATTTACTAGTTCTCCTTGCTATCTCAGTTACTCCCAACATTTACGATAAAAGCTCAGAATTTTTTAAACTAATTTATTCATGCCACATAATTTTCTCATGCCCACCATATTTAGAATTTATGTACGTTCGTTTCATTAAATGTTTATTCCGTGTGATTAAATAATTTAATTATATACAGAAAATTTGGTTAAAATATGTTTTATACCCAATTTTGAGAATATATTTCAAATTTATAAAACATTACACAGTTTTGAAGTAACGAATTATTCATTACAATTTTGGTAAAATTTAAATTTAGCTGGGAATGATAAAGTTCGGAAAAATACAGAGTTTCAGTAATTCGTGAAATAACATCTTCGGATAATTTAAAAGACGTTTGAAAGTATTATCATTTTTCTAGATATCATTCACTGCTTGCTAGCTTATTAATATGTGCGCTTTAGTAATAGGGAATAAACATGTACAAATATTTAACAAATTTCCAATAATCGAATTATCACTTTACTATTAACGTTAAAAACAACTTGCTTTTTACTATTTGTTTTGTTTAACAAACCAAGTTATAAAATTAAATCTGTCCAAGCAATAAAATCAAATTTTCCTTTTAACTCAATGCAACTAGATTGTGTGAAGTGTGAAGGACTACAAACGCTATCGAGTTATCAAGTTTTCAACATTTATTTTACCCAGATGGAAGACTCGATGGCGTGGAAATCTGAGAATAATGATCTTATTTGATTTAACACAAAACGCTATCGACTTTTCTATTTTGGGTATAATAAATGTTCGAAAAAAAGGGTCAAAAACACCATCAAATATCAAATTTAATCACGCTGAAAAATCAACAAAAACGCAAGAAATTAAAAACGAATCGAATATGCATGATTTCTAGAAGCAAGTAATAATTTGTGTGTTATTGTAAGGATATATGGTTAATCAACAATCATTTTCATAGTCTACAAAATCCATAGCACCTTGAATGTTTGCATGTGTGTGTACGTGTGTGTGTGTGTGTATGTATGTATATATATATATATATATATATATATACGTGTGTGTGTGTGTGTGTATGTACGTCTATGTGTGTGTGTGTGTCTGTGTGTATAATGTTGCCTCCATATGTAAAAAACTTATAAAATGCTGTTTTTAAAACAAATATAATTAAATAATACGTCATTAAAACATATTTTTTTTGTCCCTTGTTTGAAAAAAAATTATATGCCCTTAATTGTCTTTTGACTGTATGCTAATGATACTGCGGCATTTCTATACAATGTTATTTCATTTTGAGTTCTTTTAGTGTGAAAAAATGTTTTGCAACCGTGTATAAAAATATTTTTATAAAAATAAAATATTTTTCCCACATTCATCGAACTACGTCATCTATCGTCTACTGGAATTAAAATTTCTTGATTAAGATGAATGATCATCAGGCTGAGAAATGAAAAAATGACACAAGAAATAAATGAAACATGCTTTAAATTAAATTACCCCCCCCCCCCATGCAAAATGTCTATCATTTAATAAAAAATCGTTTTACAAATCGTGTGAACTTGGCGACACTGATTTCTCCAGCTGCAGTATAGGCATGTTCACGTAACTGAGAAAGGTTGTCCGTAAACTTTTACTTCTACGTAACCCTAATAAAAAAGTTCACAGGTTTGAGCTTCCGAGACCGAGGTGACCATGTAATGAGTTCATGTAATGAGTCGCAGATCCTCTTCTTTGACTAGTAATATTTCGACGAAGTATGTATGTGCCTAGGATTGTATTTTATTATCATCGGGTTCCCTCTTTTAATTAAAATCATAAGCAAATTTGAGAACGTTGGTAACAGACAGCTGTCAAAAAAGAAGTGATAGTCGTTGGACATTACACAGGCAACAAATGTTGGACATTACATAGGCAACGAATGTATTGGACATTACACAGGCAACTAATTTAATTTTTTCTACCGCATAATCCACGCTATTTACCCTTGTCTCCAGCGAACCACAACAAACTGATTTTTTTATCATTGTAAATTGGTGCTAATAAAATATAAACACACTCGAAGGGATAGTTGAACACAAACATAATCCTCGCATTCTATATCATGTCTGTATAGTTATTCACGTCCCTCCTTAAATAAAATGACGTATTTTTGTCCGACACAAGAGTTGACACAAGATTTCAACAAGGTTTTACTAAATTATTCTGAATTCAAAACTCCACTTCTTTTATTGTTTGGTGTATTTTCATAGCTTAACGAGGTCACATAATTATTTATTTAATGTCAGTATAATAACAGCTCCTAACAAAATTTCGCTCCTCTTCTTCACTTGACTATTCCATTGAACGTCAATTAGCATCTTATTATAAACATATTTATTCTCAGCGGCAGCAGCTACTACTTGTATAAACAAAATGTTACGATCCTGTTATGATACACATGTTTCCCATTTATGAAGATTTCTAATTCTATTTTAGAATTATAATTTGTTAGTGAATTGTTACAACTCGCTAAGGTAGTTCAAATTGTCAGTTAAAATAAATAACATTTCATACTAATCTGTAATTTGAACAAATACAAATGTTTATCTTTTATTAGAATTTTGAAATATTTTGGATTAATACTTTATACATTTAAAGAGCCTTAATTTCAATGTATGAGGTAACAATGAATTTGTTTCAATATTATGAACAAATGACTCCACAGAATTTCAGAAAAAAACGGAATGGTGAATTTTGCGTGCCGTGTTGCTAGGTAATAAATTAATTTAAGCACGGTTGTAATAGTTAACACTGGCATAAGAATATACAAATGGAAATGTTAAAAAAAATAAAAAAACAATGTACTTGATATTTTTTTCATTTTGTTTATGAATAATCAAACACTATGACTGTTTTTAAAAATTATGTTTGTCATTAAAAGGCGAAAACTTTGGATTGTTTTTGCCCCACTAAAAATTATGTCTGTCATTAAAAGGCGAACACTGGATTGTTTTCGATAATTTTGATTTTGATTGATTTAACTTGTAATTAGAGTAAGAAAAGATGTCCTTTATGCTATTCTTTTTTACCTTTATATTATCCGTATAGATATCATGCGATATAAATACTTAGCACAAGCGTATAAATGAAGCAAAATGAAAATTCCCAATAAATAATATTTCAATTTCACTTAAATTGTTTTCTTGATTAATTATCTTTATTTCAACAAATGTTGTTCCCCTTCATAATTTTTAGTAATATAACTATGTTTGGTAGTCTCCAGATACAAAAATACTTAATAAATCTGATTCAGTTTATCATTTTAACTTGAAAACTCGTCCACAATTAAATAAAACTCGGTGATGTAGTATTATTTCTACTTTCTTTAAGTTCTTTACCGCGACCTAGGTTTCGTTGTATTATAACATCTTCAAGTGGGCTATTAGCAAAGATCTTTGCTAATAGCCAACTATGAAATATATTCATTCATTTGAAAGATTTTCGAGGTGACCTCTTTACCGACTCTGACAAGGAGTATATGTATACGTATGTTCTAATAAAATTTTCCGTCATCACATTCGGGTTCCTAAAAATTACGTTCAGTTTGGAAATTTCAAATTCCTACCTTATATTGCTCAATATGGAGTAAGCGAAGTAAGTGATTTAGATCAACTTGTGTTTCTCATTTTGATAATTAACTTGCCTTCAATTGTCACCATTGTTCATTGTATTTGTTTGCCAATGATTTGTTCTGAAACCGATAGTTTTTTCTTGACTTTTCTTTATTTTAATGTGGTCTATATGTTAAAATTGAGTTTTCTCATGGGAATTTGATTCCATTTTCCATAAAATCTGACAATGGGCTACATATTAACATGAGCAAATGTGCAGTATAAAGTTTATAAAACTAGAATAGAAAGTGTTTATCTGTGTTGCATTTCTTGGGTATTATGAATGAGAACCCTACATTTAAACTTTGCATTATCGAAAACTGTCAGAGACCTACAGTAAATCTATAAATTGGGTTCTTAAGAAATAAATTAATAACATATAAACAATTAATGAGACCGTGCGATTACATTCAAATAAGCAAACCTTTTCCAGAGGCGTTTGCGATTTTACTTTCTTCTTTCCCTCTTTACTTTTTTTTATTTTATCGTCACATTAAAATACAACATGAAAAATAATTTGATTAGGTACAGTAAGCAATTATTTAACAAGACTTACTTTGGGCCTATTACATAGTAACAAAGTATGTCGATGTTTAAAATTCCCTTCGCTTTTCCGGGAATTATCGCGTTATTATTATATTTTATTATCATTAATTAATTATAAATAATAGATTACGGAAACACAAGTTTTTGAAGCTACTTGTTTGCAATAAAGATTAATTATTACTAAAATGTTTTTGGCTAATCTTTGCTGTTTTTTGGTTTGTTTTCCAAATAAATATAATTATTATATAAGTCACAAAAATAAAAAAAGTAATTCGATAGAAAACTAATTTTAAAAAAATAAGAAATATTATTCTTAATAAATAAATTAAAGTTAGTTGAGTTTCATATAATGATTCAGAAGTTCCAGGAAAACAAATGGGGATTGAAATAAAAAAAAATATCACAGGCCAGGCACATTAGTTTCAAATGCAAAATGTATACTTCGATAAGTCTCTCCCATATTTGTGGTATCTACAAATTTTTTAAAATTATTTAATGAAAGTTTTGAATTTAGACTTTCACTTTATAATTGTGTAGAAGCTAACTTAAAAAACAATGCTATTTATAGGAATTGGACCCGGCAAACTTAACTTTCACACAAAACGGTAACGAAAGGGGCAAAAAAATAATATTAATAGTGACTCAAATGTTAATGCAAGACGTGCCTTAACGAGGGTTTAATTTTGATGTGATTTTATGATTATGGAAAACTAATGAAACATGCGTCTTCACATTGTCATTCTCAAGTTTAGGTAAAACAGACATAAACACGGGTCCGAAAATATAAATATATATATAATTAAATATTTTATAACTCCAGACAACATTTAAATAAAAATAATATACTTTAGGATAAATGTTTTAAATGATGCATGTCGACTATTCAACAAATATCCAATCTTTGCAAATTAACATATTAGGTGACAGAGTGAAATCACAATGAATCCTTTCAGTTTTATAAGGCCTGTCTTCAAAATGTCACTGACGAGAAAAAGACCCCACATGATGAAAGCTTGAATGATACGAAAGATATATATCGTATCATTATTAGGAGCCATAAGTCATGAGATCACCATCAATTTCTCTTTACATTGTAGTTGAGGCTGCCGGCAACTTCAAATAGTACCGCTTTAATCTCCCTCAACATTTTGAAGTGCTATCAAAATTCAAAAGTTTACCTTCTTCTCAAAAATTGTGCTCAAATCGAATCATTAAACTCTCAACAATACTCTACTTTAAATACATAAAGTTTTGTAATCTCGGTTACGATTTTTTCGGTTAATCTAATCTTCAGTACCCGATGATTCTCAGCAGTAAGGGATAAATTAATAAGAAGAAAAACTTTTGGGACTTCATTCTACTGTAAATTCATAACCAACATCATTTATTTGGAAAGCATTAAAAAGTTCCCGAAAGAGAGCAGGCAGTATGAGGGCCCGGTAATGCGCTAAATTTGAGTACAAACGGACGCCTCGTTTATATATTCGGTACTACCCTTTAGGCTTGTTTCCGGAATCTAAAGTTAAATGGCAGTTTTTGCCCGGCTTCAGGTTGGAAGTTTGCCACTTCAATTATAAGCTGCGGAGTATTCCATACTACCACTATTAAATTGTGAAGTAAGTTGCACTGTTAATTTAGTAAATAAAATTATTATCGTGTGCTTATTGTGATTCATCGATCTTCAGTTTTTCTCGTGGATCTCAATTTTATCTCGTAGGTATCTTCATAAAAGTATACTTTATTACTTCACTGTAAAATATTATTCCGTTTCACATGAAATCAAAGTCATGGAATATTATCACTTCATGTATTAAAATTGACATATAACGCTATTTTGAAATATATTTCACAATTGTTTTTTAAATTAATTTATTTCTTATGAACTTGAGGTAAACGCAAATGTAAAACTAAAAAGAGACTGTGAAGGAGATAATACATGAACCCTGTATATGTAAATTGTGCGAATTTCGTCACCTATGAATCGATATCTTTCTCGATCGGTTCAAATTAAATTTCATTGGAAGAAAATTCAATCACAGGATAAAACAAACTTTTGATTATGCTATTTTATGAATATCCACATAATAACTAGAATTTTGGATTATTTATAAAAAAAGACTAATGAGTACATAGGCAGTTTTCACTATTATGGTTCTATACACTATTTATATAATTTATATTAATATTAATTTCGTCATAGTAATACATTGTGAAGTACATCTTTCATGGGCGTTTATAAATTACCTGAACTTCTTAAATTAATTTTTTGATTACGGTTCGAACCCTTACTACGATTTACACTTTACAACCTTCCTGTTAAGCTATTTGCAATTATTAATATTACATTTTCACAATCTAAATATATTGCGTAATATATATTTTAGAGACAAAAAATAGGGAATTTAGAGTTTGCAGTAAATCTTAAAATTCTAGTGGCACCGTCTTTTTCATAATTTTCACTGTAGCAGTTTTGGCTATTAGGTAGAATATATTTTTGTGGAGATCTATAATAATATCTGTAGAATTATCTTACATAAAATTTTAAAAACCTTCTAAATTTCTTTTTTATTTTATGTCCCACATGATATATGAAATAAAAAAAAATGTTTGTTGTTTCATTTGCTCGCTATAAAATGTTTATATAGATGGTTTTATGCGGTAATAATTAAAAAAATATCTATGCGGATTAATATGTTTTATCACTTTGTGCACTTTGTCATTATAATTTAAAGGTTTTTGATGAACATTTTTTGAGGAAATTAACTGTGAGAGATGACTAAATGGCTGAACATTGGAGTGATATTTTTTTATGATATTAACTTCAGCAGTTTTGGATATAATGAGGACGACGTTTTTTATAGATATATCTGAAAAAGATAGCGTTGAATTCCTTAATACTCGTTGTGTTACATAACATGCGACCGAATATAATTCTTTTTATACCAAATATTTGCTACAATTGTATCTGCATCCATTCTACGCTATGTTAGTGGAATAATGTTATAAATATGTAAATTAAATTTTGTAAAGTTTGCATATTTATGTGATGTTTCACAAGTGTCACAATTAGTGTTGGAAAATGTAAACGAAAAGACCAATAAGTATAATGTAATATTAATGAGGTACATTAGTAATATCGTTCTAATGGAAGAGAGACAAAACACTGTCAATTTGAAAATTTCTTGAATTGCAGGGAAGAATTTATTATTAATTAAATTTCAAATTTTATTTCAATCCCGGAAACTAATAATCCCCAATTTCTCTTTCAAATTCCAACCAGATTAAATGGCCCTAAAACGTAACGAAATAAAATTAAATCCGCAAGCAAGATAAGAGTATGTTATCTCATACAGAGCACACTATGCTCTGTATGAGATAACATAACCATAATGAGACTTGACCGGTTTGTAGGTATTTGCTTTTACGTAGCATCCACTATTTCCTCTAGAGGAAGATGTGAATTCATTAAAATAGTTTCACAATTATTATCATGTGACTGAATTTGATAGTTTTCTTTTCTTCATCATACTTCACCTCTGTTGGTGATACAGAATTCGATTAGCATATATTAGGTACGACATAATAATATATAATAAGGTATAATATATTACTAATCATATACATGCATTGACTATATCAATTTTCGTGGGCCAATTACCAGTAAAAATGGTAGCGAATATTTCGGTTGCATAAATTATAACATTCTGCTTCACATTTCATTATAATGCAAATGAGAGATATTATGTTTTTTTTTCGTTATCCATTACAATAATAAAAATAGCCTTAATTTATTTTGAAGCGAGTAAGTTTTATTTGACACCATATATAGCGTTTAAGTTTGGAATGTTGAAGCTAAGAGTAAGTCTGGTTTTGAAGCTGCTGATAGCTGTGACTCACGATTGTTTCGATTGATCTTACATTGATACAGCTTCTGCTACAACAGACCTACAGTCCTGAAAAAATACACTCGTACGTAATCAAAATCTTATCTGAAATCTTTGTTCAATTAGTTACTTTCAATATTTTTTTTATTGCCTGAATTTATCATTCCTTTTAGAACATCCCTCTGGTAATTTATTTTGTGATATTATGCTTCAGCTTTGCACTGCTTCATGCTAATTAATAAATCAAGCAAATAATTTGTAAATCTACAGCAGTATTTTATATATGTGCCGAAGTATTAAAAACCGTTCTACATGGTTACATCTATTTATAATACTATCTTACGTGTCAGTAAGCTTATTTCTTTTATGAATTATTTGGCTAGAGATTAAGGAGGATAGGAAGATGTGATCTGTTTTGATTTCAAAAAGCCATAGGACCGAGTGACAATAATATTCTCCTGGTAAAATTGATCAGAGGTTAATTTATCTTTTGCTTCATTTAAGTTTTTATTAATTTATTTTGGGTTCGATGAAAATATATACTTACCGTTTTACTTATTCGGTTAAAATTCAGAAAATTCGAGAAAAAAATTCCCAAAAATATTAAATACATAGCGAGAACCCGTTAGTTATTTGTAATCTCATTAATGTGTTTTGGAATTATTACCATATATATGGAAATAACGATTTATTTAGTGAGATATATTATTTTAATAGAGAAATATTAAGATTTTCTTGTAAGATAAATCCTTAAAGTAAAGTAGATGTGGTGTTATTATTTATATTCTGTTGTCATCGTTATCTTCTTTTGGTTGTATTATACTTTATAAGTAGTGATCCATAATTTAAAAAGTATATGTAAATAACTGCACCAACAATAGAGGTAAATAAAAAATAGAGATACAGCTAAAATTAAACTACCTTGTCCGGGAAATCGAGAGAAAAATAGGTTACCTTCTAAATATTAAATATTTAAAAAAAAATTTTAACACAAATTCTAATGTAAAAGATTTTAAAAGTGGTATAAAAACAAGTTGTATTAATTATGTAATTTGCTATAGAAGATCAAAGTAAGCAAGACGAATAAGGCAATATAAAAGTATATTTGACAGTTAAATTTCGAGTTCAATTCTGATTATGGACCGCTAATTGCTTAAAATGTTTGTAATCACCCTATGCATGTCCATGTTTCGAATATGATATCAGGATTAAGTTATTGACATTTATAAAAAATAATTTGAAATATGCCTCATATATATTTAATAAATATGTACAAAAATATTAAGGAAATATTACTTTAGGAGGGATAAAATTTGGGCTATTATTAGGAAAAATATGATATTAATATAAACTTATCTAAATATATTCTTAACCTAAGTAACTCAGAAAATGATGAATGAAATTATTCGTCACTCACTGAAAAAATGTATCATTGTGATTTCAAACGAAAATACTCTCTTCAAGAGTTTGTTTATTCTCCAAGCGATTTGTGGGTAAATTATAATTATCGATATTTTTTTAATTTGTGTTTCGAGGCATAATTTTAAAGGTTGTGAGACTACGGAAAAAAAATTAACTATGGTATTTAATGATTTATCTAACTTTAGAAATACATGATTCCCACAAAATTATTGAACATTATCTTTAACAGTCATAATACACAGCCTTTGAATGGACTAACATGAAACTGATATCGCTCTACGAAATCATACTTATACAGACATGCCAATATGTGTCAAATAAATTGTTTTTGAAAAAGTTGAGCAAATTTGCTCTCCAAAACAATATAATTTCAACACAAATATATTTAAATTGGAACTAGTTACAAACTAATTCTCGACCAATTTTTTTTATTCAAAATAACCCCAAATAATAAAATTAATGTCAACCCAAATATTCAACTTTCAAATAATAATATCACTAACATGGTTGTAACGTTACAAGAAAACAACACGACCTAAATTACTTGTCAGCTGAATAAAATATGAAACAATTTAACACGAACGTGGGAATTTTCCCATTGGGTAATAAATTTTCGCATTGTTTGTGATAACAGGTGTTCCTTCGTTATTAAAAGAAAAACAAATCGTCGTTATTCGAAACGGTGTTTTTTTTCTGCTATACTTTTCACTTAAAGATCGACTTGAAGACATGAGAGAAATCTTTCTATCTACCCAGTATAAATGGTAAATATTATGAAACGAATAAATGATCTTAATACTAATGGTAACGGCAGATACTTATGTTAGTTTAATATTTTGTAGCACAATCTAAATGATCTTCGGCGAAAAAGAGAGGCTCGATCAAAAAGGAGACTTGCGTATTTTTGCTCGAATGAATGAACTAAAGGACATAGAGTGTATCATTTCGAGCAACATTATCGAATAACTCGTGCGGCGCGGCACTTTTTCACTTCTCTGCCAGTTAATATAATTTCTTATCTTCTTAAGAGTTCCAGTGATCAATGTTAGGGAAAAAAATTATGAAGCTTCAGTACGTCTTTAATAAACACGCGCAATGTACATTGATATAGTAGCCATATTACATTGCGCGCAATGTAATATGAGCTATTCCAAATAGCCTCTAGTGTTAGAACTAAAAGGAAAAAATGAAATGAGGTGGTGACAAAATATAGCATGTTTTTCGTATATTAGTAAATCACAGAATACACCAGTGTTTTCGTCCTACGTGAAAATGTTTATTTAAATCAATCCAACCATAAATTTGACAAAAATTATGTTCAAATATTTCGTAATAGAATTCAGTAAATTTTTTGGCCGTATTATAAGAAAATTAAAGGAAAAGTTTCTGGTGAATAAAATTATTTCTTGTGGATTCTAAATATTACTTATAAGAATAGGAATGGAAAGTAGAATACAGAGAGGAAAGAAAGCGTACAGTAATTCTGCGTTGAGTAATTATGCGTACATTAACTTTGTTGTTGAAGCTTGCAGCTTTGAATTTATGACATTTAACGTACTTTTGTTATACCAGACCAATTTCATGGTTTTCAGAAAAAAATTTGAATGATGGAAATGAAAATGCTACACATATTAATATATAAAAATAAATTCATGTAAAATTTAAAATATTTAAAACACAAAATATGAACACACGTTTTAATTTTGTCGATAATTTTTTTTTATTATTTCAGTTCAAGTCCTAAGAATGGAACTAACCAAGTATAAAACTTACTCTACTTCGATTTTGAATTAAAAAAAAATACCCTACACAGCGCTGATAAATTACCTTTTAAAAGTTATTTTTAAATACTTCGCGCTTATTTATAGAAAATTTATCCTTGAATATCTTAATATCATTCCTTACATAACATAGCATTTTTATGGCGGTGTTTCTGTTCCAATGTAATGATAATTATATCGTTGAAAAATTTTATAAATATTTCTTATATCAAGGTAATTAAATATTATACATAAGTAATTAAATATTATATCTTCTAATAGCACCCCTTCATTAACATGCTGCGTTTAACATCGTCAAGAAGTAAATTCGGATTAATTTGATTTAGCTGAGTTAAAAACCACTGTAACCAAACTAACTTTCATTATAAATTACAAATTTATATCGCCGACAAATGTTAAATTAATCAAATGTTTATCAAGTGACATAAAATATTAAATCTAACAGTTACGTGATAATCATTTGTGATAATGATAATCATTCGTTTGATGTCACAGCATAATGCAGTGTTTATATTTTTGGTCGGTTTGTCTTGTATGTTCAGACTAATTTTTATACATTTAAAAGTAATAAAATCTACTAATCGACTTGTCATTATCCGCTTATTGCTGAAGTTTGAAAAGTAATAATATTGATAATTCTTAAGAGAAGAATTTATTTTATGGTTATGGAACGGGAAATACTAATTTATAAAAAAAGTCAATCTGGTGGTGAGTAAATATTTTGTAATTGATGTAACTGTGTCCGTAAACAAGTATGTTTATGCTCTATTTTTTCTACGTATTAAATGTTTTGATAAATATTCAATATAATGTTTATTTTTTAAGCTGCATCCTAATCAAACTAAAAATCTGAAAGCAATTATAGATTAATTTAAAAGATAATTTTATGATAATATAGACGTAATATTTTCAATATATTTAATTTTTAACATCCGCAAATATATAACCCCAAATAGTATCTCTTTACCTTCATTTGCGTTACACAGTATTAAATTCAAACCAAGCCAATTTTTTGTCACGACTGTTATTTTATCTGCAAAACGATCTACTATAGAGAAACTAAATATTTAATCGAACCTAGGAAACCAAATACTTAGCAAAATTAGTACGAAATTCCATAGTAAAATGATTTTCGAAATTCTGTAAACACAAATGAAATACAATGTAAAAACAAATAATGGTCTATGCGGGTATTGGAAATTGGAACCATGGGTTTTAGTTTATAGAAGATATATATTTACTTACATTACATATATTAAAATTTTAAAAGAGTAAATTCTGTACGTAGCGTATAGAATGCTAAAAGAAGCTATAAAAACGTTTTTAAAATTTTTGTCCGTCTGTTTATATGTTAATTTGTACGGGTATCACGTAAAATCTACCAGTCGGATTGTAATGAAATTTGGTATGCTAATAGTAGATACCCAAGAAAAAAATATAAGAGTGAAAAAAACACGCGAAATAAGTCGTGGGTACATCTAGTAATATATAAAATATTTTTTGCTTACAACATCTGGTTTACAGTTGACCAAATCTTAATTATGGCCCACTCAAAATCGAGTAGAAATATGCAATAAGTTATCAGCTTCGAACCAATAATTGGCTATATATATATATATATATATATATATTTTTTTTTTTTTTTAAACCCGTTCTTATAAAATATCATTAGTTACCGCTAGTTCTTAGGGCAATAATAAGAAAAATGTTATCGATTAAATATTGAAATTAATTTTCATTCATAAAAATATTTAAAATTTTCTTGACAAATGAATCTATTTTGATATTTCAGTATGTGCAGCATTGTAGGTACATCACAGAAAATTACATTACAGAAAAACCTAAAATTGGTATGGTATAATTAAAGTACGTTAAATGTGACGCGTAAACGTTACAAAGTTGTAAACTTCAACAATAGAAATAATATACGCATAATTACTGAACGCAGAATTACGTACCTTTCTTTTCTCTCACTCTTCTCATTTCACTCAAGTTCTTATTCTACAGGTAACATTTAGTATCCGCAAAAAATGAAATTTTTCACCGGCATTTTTTTTAATAATGTGGCCCTAAAAGTTAAATTTTCTGGTCATTGCAACTATCAAATATTTGACGGTCATTTTGGTCAACTTCGTAATTGAATTGATTTGTATAAACATTTATACTCAGAATAGTGACACTGATGTATTCAGCAATTTGCAAATATATGAGAAGTGTGGTTTAGTTTATCACATTCTCTCCTTTTTCGTTCCGGTACTAGAGTGTATATGGAACTCAATTACATTATATGTAGTTTTTATATATGTGAAGAAGCTTTGTTATTTTTCCTTAATATTGATGGCTGGAAATGTTAAGGATAAATGAAATTATATTAACTGACGTGAAAGTGAAAAGAACATAGCTATCAGCCAATAAGAAATAAACTTTTGCAAATATTCTTTTTATTTATTTCAATTCGATGATTAGAAAAAATTAAATTATTTCAAAATAGTAAAAGTATTGAGTGTTTCAGAAAATTTAATCGAAAAAAGAGCGACGTGGTTTTTTCATGAATAAAGATAAAGTATATATTGGACCACGAGTCCCAATTCCACTTGCATGTTACCTTCTCCAGCACGTGATCTTAAATCTGAATTGTTACCTTCTCCAGCACGTGATCTTAAATCTCATGAGAGATAACGTCTTTATTCAATCTTACACAGTTCAACAATATACAAAATAAAAATAATAGATTTCTAGGTCTTAATTTATCTACACTTACTTGTATAAGTGTACGTGGTACCGTTCCGTTAAGCCGTGTAGATGAATTACTTATAAATATTAAATTTTCAGACCAATAAGCTAATTTCTTTAAACCTAACAATCACAAGAAACCCAATTTCATTAAATGTAACTTCGATGTTATTTGCAGCGAACTAAGTTTTGTGGATGTAGAACTACTTTTGAGGAATCCTGATATTAATATTACTGTTCAATAATTATTTTGTGATAAATTAAATGCAATAATCAAGAAAAATATCCTCATGAAAAGGGCAAGATCAAATAACTATCCTTTTTGGTTTAGTTTCGATATTGAAAGAAAAAGCACAAATTTCACAAACTGTAAACATATATGATAATCCTCTCTATTATGACTCATTTGACTTACGAACCAGATCCAAGAATCTCATTGATAAATGTTGTAATATATATATATATATATGTGTGTGTGTGTGTGTGTCTGTGTATATGGATTCTGTTCAGGAATGCATTAAGCATGACATAGAGATAGTCAATAACGAGAAAGATCATACCTAGCTCATTTCCAGAGACCATGAAACATAATGGCTCAGTATCTTTTTATGTTTTCGACGTTTGTAAAATGTCTGCTGATCCTAGCAACTATTTCTCAAATATTCCTTTTCATTCCAACTCCTCGAGTGATATTCGTGTTTGAAGGGAATCTATTAAAATAAAAATCAAAGGTCTCTACTTCGAAAGAGGCGATGGGCCCGATGGGATTCCGCCTATTTTTATGAAACCATATTGTAACAATTTGAGTTTTCCACTATGTATTTTATTCCATCAATTTATAAAATCAGGTATAGTATCAAAGGTCATCTTTCTGCACCTGTAACAATTACCTCTGGGGTTCCACTAAACATGCATCTGGGACCCCTTCTCTTTAATGTTATCTCGTTGTGTTTATGTAGATGACCTTAAGATCTACACCACTTTCAGTGACAAACAAAGACTGTCTAAATATGCAATAGGATATTTCTGAAAGTCGACAAGTGCTTTATTATCTCCTTCAGTAGTTATGAAAATAAATCTATATTTAAGTACATGTTGGGTGGTTCGACCTCTTTCTCCCCTCTCCACTCAATTACAATACTCGACTCAGATCCCGTATACCATTACAGAGATTATCCGTACAACAAACTTATAACAATAATACCTCTTTTTATAACTCCATAATTCTCATGTGTCGATTGCATAACGACATTGTTTCTCAACATCCTTCCTTGGACACTTTTGAACAAAAATGATTAACATTTTAAAGGGAATTACGAATCGTTTTTCATACCGCTAATACCGCTTATATCATTTTATTATATTTTTGGATTCAAACGAATACAATTTCCCCTTATAGTCTGTTTTGTAATATTTATTAATAAATCTTAGGGCCAGTTAAAAAATGTAGTAGGCATTGACTTAGGGGAGGATTGCTTCTCACATGATTTAAGCACGAGATAGTACAACCACCACTGGTACACAAGAAATTGCTGTATTAAATTCTAACTTCTTCTCTGCTGCTTTATTTGCATAAACTAGGTAGACAATGTTTGTAGAGTGTGTTGATATAAATAAACATTAGTGTTAACAACATACAAGTAAGTAGTAATTTAATAAAAAAAAAACATAGTTTTAATTTTATATTTTAAACTACACGAAACGATTTTTATAAAACCTTCACTATTTTCTAAGTTGAAAGATACTTAAGTCGATAAAAATAGAATAATTGTAACCTGAATAGCAGTTTCTGAGAAATACGTTGAAAAACATATAGACAAATATTCATAAATTTTTCTTTTTTGTTTGCTTTGCAATTTTAAACTTTTTACTTTTTGTTATTGTAAAATGAGGGAGGAATTAATCGCAACCCCATTACAGAAATAGCTCCAAAGAAAAACAAAAATATAATCAAAGGCAACAGATTAAATTTGGCTGCGGAAATGTTACGTAAATTGATGTTTTGCTTGTAGTAAGTATTGAATTATATAACGGCATTAATTTATACCATTTTAATTTAAAATTTCATCGTTTTTCGTCAATGTTTTTTAAACCAGGTTTAAATAAAAGAAATAAAGTGGATCGGTCTTGTCGAAGAAGAAGGACGTATGTGGTACTTACGTGACTTAGTACTTTTATTTCTTCTCATTTTACATAATAGAATATAATGTTGTCTAAATCAGAGCTACACTTATTTATAGGTGCAAAAATCACGAAATTACTAAAATGATTCCATAATTTTTCCATGAGTCAATATAATTTCTCAAAAGTTATCAAAATAATTTCTTTCGAAAAATTTTTTGTTCAATAAAAATGATTTTCTTCTTATCCTATGAAAATAAAATTAATTGAATAAGAGAAAAATTCCATTAAATACAAGCTAGGAAAAATTTATAATCATTATCATTATCATTCATGGAACTCAGATAATACTGGTGATTATTTAATTTACTTTTTAAATTTTTTTTTCATTCGTTCATCAAAGGTTTTCATTTTCGTATTTTCGTATTTTCGTATTTTCGTTTTTAAATTTTCGTATCACTCTTCAATGATACGAAAATTTAAAAAAACGAATTATGAAATATAAACATGTGTCGTCTAACGGGTCGCACATGGACATCTTCCTTTTTATCTGTGCAAATTTCTCAGCCTAGACTGAAGATACCGTCTAAAAAACGCAATATTGTATGTTCTCAGCCTAGACTCTAAAGACTCTGAAAATAGACTCTAAAGAACGCAATATTCTATGTACATTTACCCTTTTTTTTCTAGAAAATAATTTACTAATATTATAAATTTACTTTATTCGAAAATGTTCGTTAAAAAACCCCGTATTATTTTGTTAATTTAATCCGGTTGATCCAAAAAACGATAAGATTTTGGTTCAATCCTACAAAATTTTCCCAATTTCTTTTCTCTCATTCATTTAGTTATAAATTAAGATATAAAATACTAATAAATAAATTTTGCTTTTCTCGACTAATATTAAATACCATCTAATAAAGGAAAATTTTCTGTAAGGTCAAACAAAACAAAGGTACTTTCTAACGATTTTCTCGGGGACAATGCACAGGTCGCTTAATTCACAAACAAAGATTTAATAATTCTTATAGGCAATCTACGAATTTAATCTAAGTCGCAACTATTTGATTAAACATCTGCTATAAAATACTTCGTCAGATGAATTTTAAAAATTTGTACAAAACGGTAGAATGAGTGAAAAGTATTTTACGCCATGCTGAATAATGAGTTAAACGGTACCAAATGCTTAAACCAAATTTTTGACAATCCTTCAAAGCTATGTACTTCACAAATATCAGAAACTTTTTATCTTCTCCGCGAAAATAGAATGAGAAATCATTCCTCTAAATAAAATACATTAATTGAGTTTAAGTTAGTAAAATTAAACGCGACTCGCGAATTAACTTTTGTTGAACATCCCGTTTAGGGTGAGGTTATAAGTACATTATTCCTTTGTCACACCTGGACGGTGACAAAGGAAAAAAATTAAATTAAAATTATGGAAAGCCTTATTTATAAAACACCTTTTATTGCTTTGTCCATGAATACAATAAGTAAATCTCTTCGTTGCATATGAACTTCATTGTTGAATTCACAATTTGGTACCAAAGCTGCAACGAAATTTTATTGAATAGTTCCAAGTGGTAAAGAAACGAAAATGTTCATATGTAATTATAGATAACACAAGGATTGTCGAGACGGTTCTATACTTGGAGGTATACGAAGTTATACCGCATTTAATAATGATAAACTTTACATGTTATCATAAATTTGACTATTTGGCAGAACTCTATTAAATTAATCTAAAAAAGTTTTTTTCTAATAAATTTAATATCTGTTGGAAAGGTAAGACATTGTAATTATTTTTTTAATAGATTTCTTTACTTCAACTGCAAATACGACTTATTTTACTTTGAAGGAAATATTTAGAAATTCGTAAATTTTGAAAATTACCTCCAAATTAAATATTTACATTTTATTCTAATTTATATTTTTCTTTCCTTTGTACGATTGGAGTAGTTCGATACTGCCATACATTCAGAGAAATACCTCGCTGATATTATTTTGGGTAAAGCTAAAAGGGATTACACGACCCTTAGATACTTAATGAAATATCGATTTGAATTGGACAAGTACGTCCATTAATTTATTATTTCTCACCCTTCATGTATCCCCATTCGTAATTAAAAATCTATGCACTGCTTATAAAAATGTAGTATCTCTTAAAAAGTAGCCTTTATATTTTTCTATTATTTATTGTGAAATAATCTTTATTGGTAATAGAATTAAAGTTAAAATTCAAATTAAAAACCAGTTGAAATTAAATTTAATTAGAAATTTTCGCACATAAAATTTTAGAAAAACTTCAAATTTAGCAAACTTTACAAATATATATATATATATATATATATATATATATATATATATAAATATATACACACACACATATATACATACACACTGTAATATAATTTGACTTGGATTCATTAAAGTAGACTTATTAGTTAAAGTTATATGTCATTTTCAGGTGTAGATACATTAATATAAAAATGAAGTTCGTGGCTGTTATTAATAATTTAGTGGTTGTATTTAGAAAGTGGCTGATTGCACTTGAAATGGAATGCGAATGTAAAAATCAGTAGCTTTCTTATTGTTCCTTCCTGAGTCTGGTGATATATTGTGAATACTAACCAACCAAATACAAACATTGGTTGTCACGAAACCATGTAAAGGCAAATTTGTAAAATAGTGTGGTTTATACAAAATACATTCAATATTAACACCATCGTTGCCATGAAATGAAATATTCATGTTTACATAATAATATCTCGTAAATTAGATAATGATAGTACTAATATAAAACAAAAGATTGTAGAATTGCTCTAAAACCAATGAAGATGCAAGGTTTCATAGTTCGTTTTTCACTCAAAAATCTCGATTTGGTGTATTTTAATGAATAAATAAACACATTATATATGTGGAGATATCTTAAGCTGAAAAATGGATTTTTACTGAACTCTGTTACATATTACATATATTCTTGTAATAGGTTTTACCAAATTCGGTTATTTTTTATCAATAATACTTAAAATTTTTAATATTTTTTTCCTTATAGGCTTGAACAAACAATACTAATACGTAACTTACAATACTTACATGGGCTAAAAATGCTAACAGGCTCTTTTGTGGAAATAAAAAGAGCAATTCGTAGGATATTTTTCCCATAAATAAGAGTTTTTTCAGCCACCTTTTCCGCTGCGCTGGATTAGTGAGGGGTGGCTTAAGGTTTTGATCACAAAACTCTGCCTGGAGTATGGCACAAACTATCCTTAAATCCATATTCATATATTCATGTCTGCCGGTATTCATATCCGCCTAGGAAAATCTATTGGCTTTCGAAATCAATAACTACTGTAGGTTTTCCTATCCTGTAGGCTATCTACTATTTCACAGTTTGCAATCAAATTATGTGCTTTAATAATGTTGTCTCTTTTGCAATTATGGTACTAGTAAATCATAGTCTTTAATTTTTAAGACGGCAACTCTGATGCTTGCAGTGCATACCTCGATTCAAAATTAGAATATAATGTGCGCAACAAATTGGACAATGGATGGTGGTGTCACTGTATATGTAAAGGAAAATCTTTTCTGTGGAAAAGAGGAATGCTTAATGTGTTCGAACCAATAGTAGACTGCCTCGAGGAAAATAATTTATATCTAGACCACCCTTGCTGTTACAGAATTTTAAAACTTACTAAATTTCCCAAGCGTAAATAGCTTTTAGGAGTGGATTATATCATCATTTGTCAATTTATTTTTTTAAATAGTGAGAATATATTTCATTTAAAATACGTTTAATAAAAAGGCAAAATGAGTCAATATCATGTATCCTAATTAACATGAATTTCGTCAGCATAATTCTTAGTAACAGAACGCACGGAAAATTCTCTCCAAAAAAGGAGAATTACGTAACGCCTTACAAAGTCGTAGTTAAGGCTACACGGTAGAGAATATGTTAAAAATGGCATAAACGAGACCACGTATTTATGGAAGTTTTAAAGAAATTCCTTAAAAGATTCTTAAATTTACGTCACTTTCCCTATTTCGAGGTGGGTATTTAAAATGAGTTGCATTTATAACGAAATCTTTTATTTTCATTCGACTAGGTTTCTAAGTCCTGGAGCAAAATTATTACATACAAATTAATTAATATCTAAATTAAAATATTAAGTACATATTCATTTATATCACGTAGCAATTACCTGTTCACTTTTCTTCTTTTCTTTACAGGGACGCAGAAGAAAATCAGTATTCAAAACGGTTGAAGTGCAAAAGTGATATCGTATCAAATTGTAACTTCACGGTTTGCATAAAACATGAAGTAGAATGAATGCTTTGAGGCGAATATTTTACGTACGAGGCAGATACGTGTTAACGATATGAGCTATTGAGATATGGATGAAGCTTATTTTAATATATTACTCTGCCTATGCTTCTATTTAATTAAATGCAAAGAACATTATTTTTAATAGTTGTATACTTTTTTTCGAACGTAAACACGTATTTGCCTTGAAATTTCTTTATTATACCCTTATATTCTTTTTGCTCTGCCCTTTAATTACTATAAAAGACTTTTTGAATTTTCTTATATTTACTATATTCATTTTGTAATTTTTTTCTCCTTCACTTTGAAACGGAATTCATCAAATTGCTACTAACACTATCCGACACCCCCCGGTTTGACGTTGATTATTGATATATTTCTAGTTTAATTCAATAGAAGTCGCTGTCACCCCTCGTAACTTTTACTGTCACCCATCCCACTCTTGTTCTGTTTACAACCTGCATTATATTTTGTTCACAGTATTGTTTTATTTAAGACTATTGTAGGTAATTTAACAACGCTTGTTCCTTTACATCACAGCTATACATTATTTATTTTGTATAACTTAGGAAGGCGAACCAAAAATTTCTATTTGCAAAAAAAATATTTTCTTGTATTAACAGTGCAAAAGTTTGAAGAATTTTGCATTTAAGATTTTTTATTAATAGTTTAATTTGTTTAATCAGTCAAATTTTGAAAAATGTAGTCAACTGGTCCTTATAAAAGTGAGAAAATCGGTCACATATTGACAATGCCACATAGCGGTTATTTCAATAGTTTCGAAGAGTGTCACAACTAGACTATTAAATGAACTTTGTGCTTAATGAGAAGTAGATATTCTTAACTAATTATCGATAATCAAAGGATTTAAATGATAATTATAATGAAAGAGTATTTCAAGTTAATCGAAATGCCGTATGACTTATAATTTTAATTTTTTTGTAATTATAACATAACTTATAAATAAACTTTTGCTTATAGTTATATATACACATAACCCCATACATACTCATATATATATATATATATATATATATATATATATATATATATATTACTTGAAAGAATGAAACATTTATCAAGTTTATCCGTTTTATTACAATAGTACAAGTTATTAAATTTTTTTTAATTAAAAAACAGAGAATTTTGGGAATAAAATAGTGCACGAAATAAAAAAAGTACTCACGGAAATAGTGGGTCATTTACTCCAATTTTTCTTTAACTTTCAACATTAAAAATAAAATGTGATTCACAAAGACTAATTTCCCTCTTCTATAGTCTATTAAATAAATGTGTTTACATTAGATTATATTTGAAAATTTAAACTCACTCATAGCTGATGTATTCCATTTTTTTTATTAGCTCAACTAATTTGGAGAATGGACAAAAATGAAATTAAGTTCAGAGCATAATAAAGTACCTTAGCGTACTGGAATGAATTCGTAGGGTATAAAAACAGTTATCTAAAACAATATACATAACCACATTTTAAATTATATGTGGCAAACCTAATTTCAAATGTCCCATCCCGGTAGCCTGCTATTGGAGAAAAGGGAAGGTTTTGAGCTTTGATAAAAGCGATCAGCACTATGTGTCCCATTCGTGTAAGCGAGATTGTCTCCGAATGTGGAAAAGAATATATTCGTCGTTTTATATGTATTTTAAATATTTTTTTATAATGGCATTGCTGAGATATCAAAATTAATAACAAATAGATGGACATCGTTATTAATTTTTATTAATTCAATTATTTCGTAATTATGTCATAAATTAAGTATTCATGTACGAATTAAAAAACTGTGTAAGTTTTGTTCGTCCATCAACATTTAAGTAATGACATAATTACAAAATAACGGCACAAATTCGGTAACGGTTAATTTTGAAAAGTTGTAAGTTCATAATGGAGTAATTTGCTTGTACAATGATTTATTACATTCATAAAATTTTTTCCTTAAATTATTATTGCGGACTTATGTAAAATATGCCAAAAGTATTTACCTGCATATTAATATAAACGAGCAGTCTGAAATTAATCTAACATGAATATCATAAAAATGCCATTAGCAAAATATTTTCAATCCAAATTTAAATTAAATTTGGTCTTTGACAAAAAAAACTATTAACCGGATTCATTTTTTTGATCACGCCTGGTTCATGCTCTACGGCTGTCATAAAAATACAATGATTTTTATGAAAAACAATGATAAACTACCAAGTAAACATTCACTTGTTCACTCAATAAAAATAATAAGACTCACCTAATGACCAATACGAATAACCTGCAAATTGTTCGGTTTCGGTGCAAATTTTCAATCGAATTAGTTTTTATTTAATTTTGTAGGACACAAATTTAAAATTTTCAAGGCTTTAACTCACGGACCAAGTGGAGTTCCGGATTAGATAATTTATCATTTTTTCGCTTCCGTTGAGCCTTGTTAAATAAAAAGCCCATAGTCAATTATATGTTCCCTTCATATTTTAAGAGACTGAAAATGTACAGTCTCCAATGTTATTTGTGCTTTTCGATTAACATTTTCTTTGGAAACATCCTTTTTCCCTATTTCAATCGACCCTCTCCTGAATGCTAATACAAAAATTAATTTCTTGTAGCTAAGTTAGTTATCATTATTAGAAAGCATTGCGGTCGGAAAACCTGTACCTTATTAGGATCATTTATTTGTAAATATATCTTGGTCATAAGTTATTGCGATATAAATATATTATTATCCCGATGAAAATTATGCAATGAATAACAATATGTGAATAATAGGATGGGAGGTGAAAATAATATTAATATTTATAAGTAGTTTTATGAGAACACAGTGTACTCTTAAATATTTGTATGTGAGTAAGTATATATGGAAACATCATAGTTCGGATTATACTCGTCGTTTTTTTAATAAAATTATGTAATAAGTAAACATATAAAAGTATTTACTTAATCAGTCATGGACAAGAACAGTGAACGCAGAGAGAATATGATCCTTTGTCGTTCATGGTAATGTTTTGTATAATTTTTATTCAAATATAACGTTGATAAAGAACAAACATCCAAATGTTACCATTGATATTTTTTTAATCTATTGTAACGCTTTTGAAATCATCGTATACTTGTAACAACGTAATAAACTTAAGTGAAACATTTACAGTTTTACATGTATTTCAAACGAAAATAAGAACCTTTATTTTTATGCTATTACATTAAACGACTTAGGCGGATAAGACAAGTGCCTCCATAAAACACAACTTAATTCTTACGTTTCTAGACTGCCGTAAATAGTAAACAGTAGGATGTGCTTTATGGCAATACTCTTTTTTATGTATTTATTTTCTGTATGCGTACCGAAATATAAAATCCATTGAAAATCAGGGTCGATATTTTGAACTAATTAAAAACACTTCTTCATTACTAATATGTCTCAAACGAAATAGAAGGGCGCCCTTCAAGAATGTTCCTATTTCTTATGCGATAACGTGCAATGGCTGTTTATCAATACAGTTTAATATAATTTAGTAGGAGCCACAGATAATATTTTTTCCAAATACACGTTTAGTAACTTTAACAACATTGTTCGTGATTATTGCGTGAATGCATGGAAGTTTCACACGACGTTAGATCTCACTAAAGAATTGTCTTTTATTTCGATGCGTGGAACAAACCTTTTTCTAAAAAAAAATTAATTATAGCCAATAATATAAAAACAAACACTGAATAGATCATAGAGTGTCTTCTTATATTTAATCTGAATAATGAGGCTTTAGTTCAAAAGACGCGTAACTTGTTGAATTGTGTGAAGGGCAAAATCCTTATTGCTATTCTTCTCACGTTCCTGCGGCCGAATCTTCAACAAACGCTCGCCCTGAAAGATTATTTATTATAAGTTTCGTATGACGGCAATTGTTACGAGGCCAGGTGATGCGTTGTCCACTAGGAGGCACACCTTAGTCGCAAAACGTGCCTAAATTAAAAATGTGTTATTTAACCTTTCTTAGTTAAAATTTATATCAGGCAAAAATTCCTAATAAATTAAAGAACAAATATTAAAACATAGGTTCTATAGACATCCGAGTCTAGAAATTATGTTTCCAAGTCCAGTACAAAAATTTAGCCTCCAAGTTTTAAAATGGTTAAGCATCGTACTCATCGAATTTTTTATTTTAATATGTGATGTTTGAGTGAATACTATGAAGTTTATCTCCTTTCTGATTACTACGTTAGACAAATTTTTATGCGAATTGGTATATGAAGTTCCTGGAAAAATGCCCGTTATGGCTTTTGAACAAATTTCTTTTAATAAGTTTCTACGATGTGTGTTAATATGATAAAATGTTTTTCACGAGGTATAATATTTAACTTACTTAAAAATTAACACAGACGTAAACATTCATGTGGATATGTGTAAATAAGACTTGGAAACTATGAATTGGAAAATATTATTTTAAAAAACGTAGCGTACGCTTGGAAAGTGACTTGAATGAGAAACATTATATGTATGGTACACTTTTTTCAATAGGTTAACGTCACTAGCTATGTAAGCACTCCGTGCAGGAAAATATTGAGAAAATATTTATAGGAATGTGAATATTTAACATTCCAGCGATAAGAAATATAAATATATATATTTTTTGCTATTTCACCAAAATGAACAACTACGAAATACGTTTTAGTGAAACTTTTAATAAAAATAGTGGTAAAGTTCCTGAATATGTACGTAAAACTATGCCATCGTCATCACTAAATCAAAAAAGATGGAAATTCAAAACGTTTACTTAATAGAATAATATATTTTGTCTATGGATTTGAATGCGTGCATAATTTATATAGACGATGGGATACAGATGAGGATTTGGGCTCTCAAGATACGTAAATAATGAATACAATATACTGGGTGACATTTTGATAAGTGACTAAATTGCAAGGAGCGAATAAGAAATAGTAAATTAATCATGTAATGAAAAAAAAGTTACCCTTCGTTTTAAATTTTCCTCACATTCGCTCTTTAGGACAAAACGGAAATGTTAGAAAACGTTTAAAAAATTATGTTTTCTTTTGTCATTATACAATTTAGGCTCTCTTTCTTAATCAAAAAATGAAATTTGGTCAATTATCAAATATAATCCAGTTTACATTGTGCCGTCTATTGATCCATTGTAGTATTAAAATTTTAAGAAAAGGAAAAAAGTAATTCTATTCCAAGAAAGATATTTATGTATATCATACGTATATACACAGTCTGGATGTGTACAACATTTCATGGAGATTGTTTGAGTGCTTGAGGCGTGAAAACAGCAAAAACAAACAAGTAAACTCACTCCTTTACGGCATTCTTTGTGTAAGTAGAAATAGTCTGGAATTTTTATTACAATCTTATTACCAAAAAGTTAATGAAATAATATTGTCAATCGGCAAAGGAAATTTATTCGTATAATTCATTTAAAACACACGGTACCTACCTAGATATTATCCATATTAATATAAAAGGACATAAGCGTTTATGTTTATAGCACTAGTTTCAGAAGCAATTACGTAGATTTTGTTGAACCTTCGCACACACATTTTACTGTAGTTCCCTAGTCTGTAGGTGTGATAAAATGTAACTACCGCTTTTCTCAAAAATCCACATATTTAATCCGCAGTCACAACCCAGTGTTCTCGAAATAAATGATTGAATTTCTGCTTTCCTTAATTTTGTAACAAATATGTATGGCACTGTCTTAATTCTGGAGCTGTATCATTGTTTTATTATTGAGCACGTGCCCAATAATACAATAGACATTCAAATACAATTCTTAAGAAATCGTTTGTACTACAGGTGAATAGTTTTTATTCGTTTTTTTATACACATAACTGTTTGTTAAACTATGTTCAGACAGCGGCAAGAACTTAGTATTATTAATGTGAAAAGTTGGCCACAGAGTAAGCTCACCATACGTAAATTGACGTGCACTGTTCAATATATTGAGATTTTCAAAATATTATAGATGAGAAATTTAAAACATTGATATATTTTTACAATACAACACGCACACGCATACAACCCCTCATAAACACGCGCGCGCACACACACACACTCACACACAAACATACACCCGAGGCTGAGGTGATACTGCTACCGGGCTCGTCTCCCCCTGCGGATAGAAGAATGCTCGCTACTCAAATCAACAGAGGGCAAGAGTGAAATCAAATAATTTCCGCGGACAAAACACCCCAAATCAAGGTGCCAAGATATCGTGCCGAGGACTGCATGGCGTAGGGGATACGGCGTTGCAAAAGGTTCCCCTAGCACTAGGTCCCACCCCAGGTGTATGTAGTGGCCTTACTCTAGCAATCGGAGCTCTGCTAGAGCAGACCTATATTTCCCTAGATACTCGTGGGAACGATATGGAGCACCATGCTATTCCATCTAAAGTTTTCACCTAATGGGGTAAACGTATACTTGTTACTTTGCAAAATATGTTTTGTCAAGTTTAGTCATTGTTTTATTCAAAGTGGTCTGTTGCAATTTATAAAACAGAAGCCTAACGCAAGATAATTAAAAGCATGAGGTGCTCCGCACAATCGTTACTTTTCGTATATTTAAGTGACACATATATTCCTTGCACTTTCTTTTTTATTCACTCTATCGTGATGATTATAATAACCTCTATACTATCCTTAACTATTGAACATATTCTCCCATAAGTCTGCATCTGTTCACGCTTGCTTGTTGTGTATTCAGTCAACGTTTGCTTTATTCTCGAGAATCCCTATGGTGTTACCAAAAGATCGAATGTTCAGGTATTGACTAATTAAACTAAATTAATGTTTTCTTTGCCCAGTTGAGATATTGTTGAGATATCATCGGTGTATCCCATCGAGACGTTGGTACACATGTCTTTCCACAGTTGATTCTTTGTGTAAATGATCACAAATACAATTTTAATTAATGTTTACTTATTTCAATTTAATTGAATATGAATAATATTATCAGAATGCAGTATGTAAGTTCAACCTACTGAAGTAACTATAATGTGATTATATTCTCATACAATTTTTTTCACGTACTTAAGACAAGTTTTGGCGACAAGAATTGCCAACAACGATATGATATTACCCGGTATGTATTGTTGCCGTGGGCACTTCGTGGGTGCTGAACGATTTCTCCATGGAAAGAAAACTGACCTGATCTAACCATATGCATTTTTAGTCCTACTATATTCGTAAAATTTAGATAAAACTCCGGACATAACAATATATTAATAAATTTTAAAACAAACTTCTAGCTTTTCATACTTCGCAGAGAATATTAAATTCAAATAATATTTTTTTACCTAAAATACAATAACAGTGAATTTTATTTTTAAGACGATTATAAATCCCAAAAATTTAATTGGATCAGTGACAGAGTGATGTACCATATTTTTTGTTTTTTACCTAACGCGTACATTCATATACGTAATGCGAATAAATATTCACTCATGCACACACAAATATATATTAAAAAGGGAAAGAGGCGTGGTCGCGTTTTGTACATACTTTTTTTATTTAAAAAATAGATAAAACTTAACGTTTATCGGTTGCATTAAATTTATCGATATCGATTTATAGATAGAACTTAACGTTCATAGTTGCATAAATAAAGCAAAATTTGTAAAAATAAAAATAAAATTACTTCTTAAGGTTAGGAATCACAATATACTTACTTAAACATTAACGTGACAAAATGTTTACTTTACGGAAATTAATTATATCTTTCCTAATACAAGAAAAGTTACACAATTTCTATGAAAGTTGGCTGACAATACGAGATTTGTGTTTCAAAATTTAAAGAAGAATGTTAGAATAATTCCTGTGACAATATCAGACAATCTGTACAAAATTATGTACAGAAGTAATACAAAAGTACAAAGTTACCAGACTGTGATTGAGGGGAGCAAATCGTAGAAAGTTGAAGTATCTACAACCATAAGAAATCTACACAGCGAGCTATTTAAATATTCAGGAGAAGTCTATTTCAGGCAAGGTGACAGTGCGGCAGAGGGCGGTGGGAAGTTAACGCATCCTCAATCGAATACAGACATTCTATTCAGTTCAATCAGAACTTCATTAAACATCAACTTCTGTTCGGGCGGTGATGGATACTAACGTTAGCGACTTGAAGAAACATGGAAGACGTTATGAAAATTAAGAAAAAAAAGTGTCTGAAATTAATATACTAAAAAAGAAGAACGTTGTCTTGAAGTCAATAAAGAAGAAGGAATATTAACTAACATTAAATTTCACAATTCACAATAAATTTGTTAAGAAAATATATATAACACTTTTAGAATTTTTCTATTTATTGATCTTAATTTCATACCTAAAACTTCCATTCGTATTGTAGTGTTATTTTATGTGTTATTTTTGTATCATTGAAACAATTAAGCAAAAATTGTTCTCTAACTTGAGAGATATTTAAAATACACACGTAGCCTTAAAGTAATATTAGATATAATAAAAAAAAAAATTAATTTCTAATTAAATATGATTACAGTAACATATCATATTAAAATAAACTTCTTTCATATCTCAATTGCGTGGATCATGACACCCACCAAGTTAGCATTTTTGGCAGTCAAAATGTACCTTGATTTCACCTTCCTTGCTGTTTTGAATATTTATTTTCTTCTGCGTCTATAAAAAGGAAACGTAACCTCGGTGATAAGGATTATTTTCCATTCGCTGAATGTTTAATATCTCACCGCAGATAAAAACTAATTAACTTTGATATTATTATGAACGAAAGAACATTTACAAATTTTTATTAAAAACGGAACAAATTATAACGTTATTTTAGTTCGGCTGTGAATAAATAACCGATGAAAGAAACACATGTGAAAAAAACTTATTCTTTAACTGCGAGGACTCGCAGTTGATGAAAATAAAAATGCCTTTTTTATATTTTTAATACATTGTAAATACTAGGAAATCTCCATGTGTAGAAAATAACGAAAAAGTTGAAGATGAAAATTCATTTAATGTACATAATTTTGGGGTTTAGTTTGGGCTGGACGGACTGAAAACACCTTTTAATACTATTATTATATGACTATCGACAGTGTAGAGTCTAATGTCGATTAACAAAATTATCTATTTCGAATGAAATTATTACGAAAACAAGATTTTTTTGGGATTCCGCCTATCTGATGCAAATCATCAAATAAATGGAAAAATCATACCAGCCGGTAACTTCGCGATTTTTTTTATGTATAAACAAACAAAATGCAATAAAAAAATTATTCAAGAAATATCTTACATCACAATTAACTGAAACTACGTGATGTAGTATTATATGTAGTATTATTTCTACTTCTTTTTATTAAGTTCTTTACCTCCTAGGTTTCGTTGTATTACAACATCTTCAAGTGGGCTATTTATAATACAACGAAACCTAGGTCGTGATAAAGAACTTAATAAAAAGAAGTAGAAATAATAGTACATCACGTAGCTTCATTTAATTGTGAATAATGAATTTCTACAAAATTAACGCCAAATATATTCAATACCTTACATATTAAGCGTCGCACAAAAGTATTAGTCGCTGCTTGCCGATGTAATATTTAATTATTGTAAGATTTACTTTGAAGTATTTATGAGACCATTCATAATTAATTGCTTAAATTATTGAGAGTACACTTTATGTAATTTATTATCGGTATCTATATAAAATGTGAAGTGAACCATTGTTTCACTGTTAATAAAATTAACCGACTTTGAAATTGTTATGTAAATACTTTTTGTCAATTACTTAGGTACTGAAAAAATATTCAGTAGTATATCCTAAATATATTTTTCTAACCTAGGCCACTGAGAGATTGCCAAAATTTTGCTCCTGAAAATAATATATGTACAATTTTTTCAAACTTAATAATTTGATTTTTGAAATATATAACTTAGACATTTTTCTCTTCTCAAATTGAGCGTATGTTACACTTATCTCTATAGGAGGAAAAGAAGATTATATACTTTTCATTATAAAAATAATGTTGTCATTTTGAAAACAATCATGAACTTCTTTAAATTTTAACGTTGCAAATTTCAACCAAGCAATTTAATGTTTAAAATTAAAAAAAAATCAGTAACGAAAACTGTTCTTTATACTATGATTAAAATAAAATTTATAATTTTTAATAAAAGAGCATTTTCCGACGTTTCATTTTCAGTGAAAAGGATACACTTTCAGAACTAAATATCGTCAAATACAAGATGCCTTGTTGTATTAATTTTACAGACTAAAAAAAATTTTAAGCGTCAGCAGGACCGAATAAATTTAAACGCTGATCAGCAATTAGATTAATTGTTTAATATCCACATTTTGCAACGCTGTTTTATATTAATAATTAGTCTCAAATTAATAAGCTAAGAAGAACACACTTAAGTGAGCTAGAATTTAATTCCATAAACAATGACAGTGATGTTAATTGTTAATGAGAAAATGTTTCTGCTGGTAAACAAGGCACTATGCAGATATATATTTCAGTTAATAATTTTGTTACTTGGTGCTAAAATAATTTTGAATTATTTTGATATAAACTCATTTATCTTGATGGCGTACTGCAATTCCGGCATTGAACCTTAGCAACATCAGCGCACTTTCCTCTACTTCCTACAATTCCGATCCTGAAAATCTTACAAGATATTTTGGGCAACCTATTTGCACGTAATAACACTTAGTCTCTGTTATTTTTTTTCGACAAGACGAAGACAATTTCTGAGATAACATTTGCAATTAAAAATACATGAAATATTTGGATTATCCTCGTAATATATTTTTAAAGTATAGATTTATAATAAAAAGTTTAGGTAACAACTCAAGACAATTTAAACCCCATATTAAATTTAATATGGATGCCATCAAAAGTGTTAAAATGTGACGTTTTATCAATATTTATGAATCGCAAAATGTTTTAAACGACTTTATTTTACATGCTTTATGTAAGCAAAAGTTACTTAACAAAAAACATTTGCCAAAATTATAAGATAAGGAAAAACGGTTTGGCATCCGTCTGTTGATGAATTTCAGAAAGGAAATAGAGTTCAAATTACAATTCCTTGAAACATTAAACCGCTTAAACCCACTCGTTCTAAAATTAGATGAATATTACATGAGTAGAGTTAATCTTGTTTAGGATCCGGACCTAAAATGTAATTGTTTCAAGAGACAAAAGTGGTGGAATTGCATGAAAATAAAGCATCTTATGGACGACTAAAAGGCGGCCACATAAAGCACAAAAATCTGCATAGATAATTACGCTACAAACGTCGTTTACCTTTAAGCTGTAAAATAATTTCTGTTAAAAATTTCTTTTCACATTTTTCAAAGGTTTTCTTTATACGTAATATTTACAATATGAAATAATAAAAATATATACGATATGAAAAATTACAATATGAAATAAAAAAATTGTTTTTTTCTTAAATTTTACGAGAGAATGTACTTTATGTACCTGTACTACCTACACTATATCTGAGAGATCCCATTTTCATTTTAATGCAAGTACCATATAATTATAGTTAGTTGATTTTAGAAGCTTCCGAAACTTTAATGGATGGTAAAAACACTGAATGTGGCACTTTATGGTTAGGCGGACGTGTAGGTGTACCAATATTGACCTAACCCACTTAATTATAGTTTGTAAGAGAACTATATAGGCGTCATAAATTTAATTTAACTTTTTTATGTGAATCTTTACTAAATGTGTAACACATTTAGTAATTATTTACATAAAGATACCAATTTCGTGCATGTTCAGTTGATAATGCTTTCTTTATCTCTATTATATATTGTTTTATTTATGAAAACAATACTTATTAGAAGCACTGACATTGGACTCATTTATTTAGATTTCTTTTTTAAGTACTGCTGTATCTTATAGACTTTTAGACCTTGCGTAAGATACTGTCCCTACAATAGTTTTAATGTTTGCTTATTTCGTAAGTACCTATAATTTACCGTTATATTGACTTACCTCATTTTCTAGAGTATATTTAGACCTATGTGCATGCCATTTTCCATGTAGGTACTTTGGTGGGAATCTAAATTAATGTATGAATTATAAAAACTAATTAATTTCTTGCACTCCATCAAGAAGGTTGCCTTTGTATAGGGTTTTAGAATTAAAAAAAAATACCATTTCAGGATTTTTTTTATTTAAGCTTCGTGTAAGAAATATTAAGCTTCAAAAAAATGAGCAACATATTTTTCTCTATCTATATTTTCAGTCATGTTTTAGGTAACCTACAATTTTGAAAATTCATTTAGGTAGATTTTTTTGTTTAAATCTTCGTCTAATTTTCACTTGTAACTTTATGTGACTCTTATGCTCTTGTTTTTATTTGAGTGTAGTTAAATAATAACTGGAAAAGCGTCAACAGTACTTAGTAAATATGTGTATCTATCAAATAAATTAACTATGAATTATATACCTTCCGTATACATCATTCAAATAGAAACACTCGCCCTCTTGCTAATTTCGTAGCTACATTGTCGAATTTCAATAAACGAAAGTGCTTACTTTAGAATTGTAAACTCTGTACATGATCAACGTTAAAATGTGAAAGCACAAATCCGTTCTAATCTGAAATTAACCCCATCGATAAAGACTTAGTTTCTTTTATAAATTTATTTTTACCTATTTAAGGTGTACCAATTTGCCTTTATTTTTCTATAAGACGTAATATTCTGGTACCTACAAGATACACATTAAAATATTGCAACGATTATTTATCTAATATTTATGAAACTAAGTATGCATCACTAATAATAAATATGTATCATTATATACACATAATTTAACGAAATGAATAAATTTTGTATATTTGCATTTACTGTTTTTATATTTATATAGCAGTTAGTTCGACATATATATATATTATATATATATATATATATATATATATATATATATATATATATATATATATATATGTCGAACTAACTGCTAAGAGAGCAATCTCTTAGAGACAACCGTAACACCCGTCTAGCCCCGCTCGACGAACGGCCGGGAATCGAACCCTGTGCGTTACGTAATCAAAGACCGTATGCCTTATGATCAAACCAACACACCACAGCGAAGACTTACCACACTTGCAACAAAGTGTTAAAATGACTTTTAATTTGAACTAATAATTTCTTATATATGGAATTTTACTCGCATTCATTTAGCATCCAAAGAAAGTTCCAAACCCAGAGAAACTTATCAATTTCCATCTGTGATAGCCACGAGATCAAATGAATTTAATTTTCCTGTCTCTCCCTATATAAACGCGGTGACACGGTTCAAACCACAATCAGGATGAAAGTAAAATTCATCCAGCCGTCCCATCGTACAAGGGACATAAACCTAAATATATTTGGTATAAAATTTAAGGAAGCTATTTGTTGGAAAATTTCGGCTTTCCTCGAGAATGTAACGTAAACGTTTTACTTTTATTACTTGTCGATTCTCTGCCAAATTCATGTGAAATTAAGATTTCCTTTATGTTTTCTAGCGAATATAATAATATTACTATTTTATTTAATTCATATAATCATTGACTATTTTAGAATTGTAGTTTTAATTTGATTTATCAAAATATATTCGATTGCAGTAATTTTATTTTACAGTTACCAATACGTCTGTTACAATCGTTGTAATCATTTATATAATTTAACCCATATTATACTCGCAGCATTATTCCTTAATTGTAGCGCGCCAATAATATAATTTTATGTAATTACAACTAATAAGTGTCACTAAAAATGTTAACTTTTTAAATGTTGGCATTTTCTATGTAGATTTTTTCCACCCCCGAATCATAGTGATTGACTCAATGTGCATTGCGCGTCTTGCTTTGCATCGCGCAATGCACATTGAGTTTCGCATCAAACTGTCGAATTAGGATCTTATTTACATAATTGTACTTAACGACGATTATAGCCAAGTATAAGAGGCCTGTTGTCTAAACTCATCACTTCTGATGTCGAGTGAGAATGAAGATATACAGTTATTTAAGTCTCCGAAATCGCTGTATAAATTTGTTGGGAAAATCTATTGCGTCAATATTTTTCGGCCATGGCGCTCTATTAGGCTTTAACCTTCCTGTGTTTATGTAGCTCTGTATATTAAAATATCAAAATCCAAAAACTGGGGCGTTATTTAATAATATAGTAATACTACATGTTCTGTTATTTGTGCATTAAATTTCGATACTTTCGATACCATCATTCATTGTTATTAGTTGAGTTGAGTAGACTTAGGCAGTATGAAAATATCAAATATATTCATACTGCATAAGTCTACTCAAAGTTAATTAAATATAGGTTACTGGTTTAACTGCTACAAAACGTAGCGAGTTTATAGAGGGTTGATTAAAAGATAACACGCACAATTGGTATGGAATTTACTCCACTTCTATTGCTATAGCGACGGAGACCTCACTAATTGTATTTAAAGATAATAAATCAAAGGAAGTTTTCGTGTACCTCAGCTTGAAAGTGCAATATCTATAAAGTAAATAATGTACATTACATACATTTTTATATACCATTCTATTGATCGATACGTCAGAAATATTGAATGAATACTATCTTAAGAAACTAAATTACCTGTCAAAATGTGACAACTTTTCGTACCCTTTATAACCTGTTAATAAAATATTTGAAGATATCAAAAAAAATTTCAGCATTATAAATTATAAATTCGTTTCATCTTAATTTCAGCAACAAAATCATTTATGCTCGAAAAAATTTATAAACAAATTTTATGGTTGTTATTTTTTGATTGTTTTTTTTATTAACCAATTCTGTAAAGAGGGCAAACATTTTTGATTTCGAAGGAATTAAAATAAATTATGGAGGATTGCTTAAGAATAACAAAGAAGATTGATCAAATACTTTTCATCTCTACTGACTGATACACAATTTCTCATTATAATTTCCATGTGTCAAGATCACAATATATTACGTTTGTTGCAGCTTTGAGAGTCTGTCTATTGGAAGGAATATTTTATTTTTGGGAACTTATTATTTTGTTTCTTTTTTGTCGAGAAATTTCATGGCGGATAAAGGTGAGAGTCAGTTAAAATATAATTACCAAAATATGTAAAGAACCATCAGTGGGATTGGGGACACTGCGCCGCGATGTAGCCGATCATTGCTACATAAACTTGCCAAATTTTTAAATATTACACCGTGAGTTTTAACGTCCTTGTATGTAGTGTATACAACGTACACATTCAAAAATTGTATGCAATACAACATACAAACAATATTTGGTTATATAGAAAAAATATAAATTATGTGTTTTATCAATTAGATATTAGGATTGAAATGATTTAATATTACATAAATTTTACATTCATATTAAAAAGTTTCGCTTAAAGAACATTGGTTTTTGCGTACACTTCCTTATTAGTCTAACTTGAACTTCATTCGTATAGATATCTCTTCTCTTCTATTAAATTTCCGAGTTTCAAAAGTGATATTACTTTTATTATCATTCATTTATTTGATAAAGTATTCAGTTTGCTTATTTCTCTATTTATACCTTGTAAGTACTGATATGAATATAGAAATTCGAAAATTGAGTAATTTATCAAATAAATGACTAATATCTTTAAAACATTCTATTTAGCAAAAAAAAACCAACAGTCTTTCGAAAATTTTGCATAACAAAAACTTCATCAAAATTGTATCATTTATTCAATATTACCTACTTTTAGACAGATTAGTTAAAATATGGTACAGTCAATTTAATACCCAATCAATCAATCAACACCAAAGTAGCTTTAGAGTAGGTTTTGTATCAATAGTAGCAGATTTATCCGAGTTGTAACAGAAAAGAATAATCTCTTCAATCTGATCTATCAAATAACGTAACCATGGTAAGCACATTAACGCGGCAGTCATCTTTCTCCCATCCGCGTAGGCTGCTAGCAACTTTCTAGTGAATGGAAAAATAATGCAATTTTAGCGTTTAGTTCGGGAAATAAATTTTTGATTGTAACTAAAAATAATACACATCAACAATATATACGATAAAATACGAAAAGCCTACAATTTCTCCGGTTCCAATTCAGAATGATTTCTCTTATGTTTTTGCAGGATATAGGTTTAAATTTTTTGGCGGTATAACTCAAAGGTGTAGCACCTTTGATTTATGAGCTAAGAGAGTTATTGTTTTATTCCTTATGATGAGTACTATCACATAAGAAAAATCGATAGCCAGTCGGATAATATATTTATTTACACATTTAATAAACCTTTCAAATAGTTACGCAGATACTTTCACATACAAACTCCTGAATGTGAACGCAATACTCTCGTCATTTTGATGAACGTATAAAAAGAGATGATGATAATATTTTAATTGGTACTTTAATTAATTAATATTCACAGAAATTCACTGAAAATTTTCATCATATTCGTTTCAATTAGATACAAGTACACTAGCATAATGCTTCATACTTACAAAAGTTCTATTATAACAATAATTGTTGAATTAAAAATACAATGAAGTTATTTATAATTTTGCTTTAAATATAGAGCATCAATCAATAGCTTTTCCTAATTCAGAAAAAAACAGAATATGGAAACAAGATTACTGTGACAATTTAAAATTTAGCATAAGACGAGAGTTAGTTTAAGTATATATTATATCACAAAAAAACTGGGAATATTAGAAGATAAAAACCAATAGTTAACCTACTTCTTTATAAAGTTATAGGATAAACAATTAAGAAACGATCAGCTCTAATATCAATTACTCATAACAAATGGCTGTAACTACGTATACATACAACGTTGATGCCATACCACAGTATGTATATTACTTTCTTCTTGCGAGATCGCAAAATTAAATCATTTCGGAATTTTCCACACCCCGAATAAATAACCGTTACGTCGCTAAATAACCGTTACGACTTTGAATCCTACTGAAAGTAACAAGTTTGCAGTGAACTGGATGGTGCAATAACGTAGGGAGATAGGACAACACTGTAAACGCGATAAATTCGCTAAGTCTATTTTTGGCAGAAATATAAATTTCTTTCTTTTACCTGACCAAAAATAATCTACTTAATTTTTAATATGTATTTTTCACACAAATGTTAACAATTCAATTTGTTTTATGATCGTTTACCAGAATCCACTTCAGGCCATTTCACTGTTAATCAATTAGCGAATTGTTTATTTATTTTTAAGTTGATTTTTATACTCCATTCAATTTATTCTTTATGTTTTTGGTTATTATGTTTCATTTTTGGTCACTTTATTGTAAACGTTGAAAAAAGAGGTATCACTTAATATTATAGAAGCTAGGCACTTTGAACAAAGAAAGAAATGAAATAATAAAAGTGTGATAATTTATATTTTTTTTGTAACATTACTGAATCAGTCTTTCTAAACGACATTCTCATAAGTGAGCCTGCAGCGCGATTATTATTTCGGCTATATCATTACGAGATAACATCTGAAATTTCCACAAACACGACACTTATCTCAATATAAGAATCGTGCGTGGAGGCTGCGATGCGATAATTTTTCGAAGAAAAACATTTAAGTCGTACGCTACGTAAGTTTCGTCGTGGGTGGCGGATATTATACGGAGCAGACTTACTTAAAGTTTGTTGTACGTTTAATGGTCCATGTCGAGCGATTCATTATATTGCTCGATTTATTTCATGTTCGATTGTATTTGAAACGAAAATTAACGAAGTTTCCAGAAATAAGTTTATTTATTTTCGTTATAAGTTAGCTGCAGGTTAGAAAGCAGTTTTATTAAAATAAATATAATTTAGTTTCGAAAATTATTAACAACGCAATAAATAATCAATTAATACTTGCAAGAAAGAACTTTGTGCAATATGAGATAACAAGTGTTCAACTTTTTAAAAGGAGTATTCATAGTATGAGGACTACTATCAGGCTGCAAAGCTGAAATGTAAAATTAGTGCGATATAAATTATTTTAAATAAAATTATAGTTCAAAAACTGAAAGAAACACGTTTTTGTAACAAAATGAACTAAAAAAATCTCTTCGATATAAATATTTTGGTCAAGAGCAAAAGGATGGACATCCACCTCATGACAAAAAAATTAACTTTCATGTAAAAAGCGTGTAATAATCTGGACCCTACATTTTCATAATGAGTTTACCTTCACAAATAGCTAGCGACAAAAAAAATTGACCACTCACGCACCTCAAGTTATTATTTTAAATTTGCACACGTATCAAACGTGCGCAAAATTTTAAATAATTCGAACGTCTGAAAACGGGTGAAAATTTAATTGAGAGATTCCATTATATTCATACATATATACATACATAGATACAAATATATTAGATTGGCTAGTAAGTTTATAGCCACAACTTTGGGACTTTTCTAGAAAAATTCTCGAAACTTCTAGAAAATTTTATTGTAGGGTATAAATAGGACAAAGTGCTGTCAGTGGACAACAGTCAGCGCTGAAGCTTTAAGTGAATTACATAAAAGGCAAGGATTTAAATCGATATCAAATACGGATTCTATTACTTTACGAATTTCGTCTGGGTCACGATGCAAAGACTGCCACAAATAATACATGTCATGTGATGGGCGAGTCTACGCTGTCTTACGCGACACCGTGGACTCGCCCATCGGATCATGCAGAGTTAATACTTGTCAACAGTTATTGACATTCAAACATAACTTCATCCGCCTGAATCAGTTAATAACTGGCGTTGAGAAGTGGGTTACTTACGTTAACTATACACGTAAAGTGAATGACTGGGTGTCGGAGAAATAGTATTTTAAGATTTTAAGTATCCAGACTTGAAATAAATGCTCAAATGGTATTGCTCAGCTCCTGGTGGAATGTCAAGGGCATTATTCATTGCAAGTTGCTTCCAGAGGGATCTGCAATTGATGCAGATATTGACTGTGAACAATTGGACCGATTAGCTAACAAATTGAGTAGTCGACAGGATCGAGTTTATTTTCTATATGACAGTGTCAGACCACATGTTGCAAAACGCACTCATGATAAATTAGAGGAAGTCGGCTGGATTCTATTCACTCAGTCATCATATTCTACGGATATTGCGCCCTCTGATTACCGTTTATTCAGGGCTTTACATAACCATTTACGCAAAAAAAATTCGACGTTAAAGAAGATCTCCAAAACGACCTCGCACAATTTTTATAATTAAACTCATCGGAATTTTACCAGAAAGGCATATTGTCACTGCCAACTAAATGGCGACAAATAAATACAAATAATGGTGACCACAATAATAATAGTGCCAACTTAAATTAAATTTAGTGTACCATCTGAATTTTTTAACAAAAATTGTTGACAGCGACTCGGGGTTAAAACTTATTAGCCCACTTAATATATATATATATTAATATATATATATATATATATATATATATATATATATATATATATATGTATATATATTCACATATATATACACACACACACATATATATATATATATATATATATTTACATGCACATATATATGAATATCTTCTGGTGAGGAAAAATATTTAGAGTCTAAGTAATGTATATAACCTTTTACTATGGGTTGAACTACGTGACAGTATGAAATCATAACTATGAATTTATTGTATAGTTGAATTATTCTTGCGCTGGTGGAAACGTATGGTTGATATTTGTGATATTCCTGGATTAGAAATCCGGTAAAATAGCTACCGCTACTGTTAATACCACTGTATAGAGAAAAGACAAAATGCGATGACGGAGTTGCGTTTTATTTAGCCTCTACCATAGGCTATATGTATTATACAGCAAGGGGCGACATTACCATAGCCAAAAATATTCAAAAATTCCCCTTAATTAGAACCGTCCTGACAGATAGTTTCTAGTTCCATTGTGTACCTTATTTCACACACACACACACACACACATACATATGTGCAATAAATTCATAGTTACGATTTCATACTGTCACGTAGTTCAACCCATAGTAAAAGGTTATATACATTACTTAGACTCTAAATATTTTTCCTCACCAGAAGATATTCATATATATGTGTGTGTGTGTGTATATATATGTGAATATATATACATATATATATATATATATATATATATATATATATATATATATATATATATATATTAATATATATATATATATTAAGTGGGCTAATAAGTTTTAACCCCGAGTCGCTGTCAACAATTTTTGTTAAAAAATTCAGATGGTACACTAAATTTAATTTAAGTTGGCACTATTATTATTGTGGTCACCATTATTTGTATTTATTTGTCGCCATTTAGTTGGCAGTGACAATATGCCTTTCTGGTAAAATTCCGATGAGTTTAATTATAAAAATTGTGCGAGGTCGTTTTGGAGATCTTCTTTAACGTCGAATTTTTTTTGCGTAAATGGTTATGTAAAGCCCTGAATAAACGGTAATCAGAGGGCGCAATATCCGTAGAATATGATGACTGAGTGAATAGAATCCAGCCGACTTCCTCTAATTTATCATGAGTGCGTTTTGCAACATGTGGTCTGACACTGTCATATAGAAAATAAACTCGATCCTGTCGACTACTCAATTTGTTAGCTAATCGGTCCAATTGTTCACAGTCAATATCTGCATCAATTGCAGATCCCTCTGGAAGCAACTTGCAATGAATAATGCCCTTGACATTCCACCAGGAGCTGAGCAATACCATTTGAGCATTTATTTCAAGTCTGGATACTTAAAATCTTAAAATACTATTTCTCCGACACCCAGTCATTCACTTTACGTGTATAGTTAACGTAAGTAACCCACTTCTCAACGCCAGTTATTAACTGATTCAGGCGGATGAAGTTATGTTTGAATGTCAATAACTGTTGACAAGTATTAACTCTGCATGATCCGATGGGCGAGTCCACGGTGTCGCGTAAGACAGCGTAGACTCGCCCATCACATGACATGTATTATTTGTGGCAGTCTTTGCATCGTGACCCAGACGAAATTCGTAAAGTAATAGAATCCGTATTTGATATCGATTTAAATCCTTGCCTTTTATGTAATTCACTTAAAGCTTCAGCGCTGACTGTTGTCCACTGACAGCACTTTGTCCTATTTATACCCTACAATAAAATTTTCTAGAAGTTTCGAGAATTTTTCTAGAAAAGTCCCAAAGTTGTGGCTATAAACTTACTAGCCAATCTAATATATTTGTATCTATGTATGTATATATGTATGAATATATTGGAATCTCTCAATTAAATTTTCACCCGTTTTCAGACGTTCGAATTATTTAAAATTTTGCGCACGTTTGATACGTGTGCAAATTTAAAATAATAACTTGAGGTGCGTGAGTGGTCAATTTTTTTTGTCGCTAGCTATTTGTGAAGGTAAACTCATTATGAAAATGTAGGGTCCAGATTATTACACGCTTTTTACATGAAAGTTAATTTTTTTGTCATGAGGTGGATGTCCATCCTTTTGCTCTTGACCAAAATATTTATATCGAAGAGATTTTTTTAGTTCATTTTGTTACAAAAACGTGTTTCTTTCAGTTTTTGAACTATAATTTTATTTAAAATAATTTATATCACACTAATTTTACATTTCAGCTTTGCAGCCTGATAGTAGTCCTCATACTATGAATACTCCTTTTAAAAAGTTGAACACTTGTTATCTCATATTGCACAAAGTTCTTTCTTGCAAGTATTAATTGATTATTTATTGCGTTGTTAATAATTTTCGAAACTAAATTATATTGATTTTAATAAAACTGCTTTCTAACCTGCAGCTAACTTATAACGAAAATAAATAAACTTATTTCTGGAAACTTCGTTAATTTTCGTTTCAAATACAATCGAACATGAAATAAATCGAGCAATATAATGAATCGCTCGACATGGACCATTAAACGTACAACAAACTTTAAGTAAGTCTGCTCCGTATAATATCCGCCACCCACGACGAAACTTACGTAGCGTACGACTTAAATGTTTTTCTTCGAAAAATTATCGCATCGCAGCCTCCACGCACGATTCTTATATTGAGATAAGTGTCGTGTTTGTGGAAATTTCAGATGTTATCTCGTAATGATATTGCCGAAATAATAATCGCGCTGCAGGCTCACTTATGAGAATGTCGTTTAGAAAGACTGATTCAGTAATGTTACAAAAAAAATATAAATTATCACACTTTTATTATTTCATTTCTTTCTTTGTTCAAAGTGCCTAGCTTCTATAATATTAAGTGTTACCTCTTTTTTCAACGTTTACAATAAAGTGACCAAAAATGAAACATAATAACCAAAAACATAAAGAATAAATTGAATGGAGTATAAAAATCAACTTAAAAATAAATAAACAATTCGCTAATTGATTAACAGTGAAATGGCCTGAAGTGGATTCTGGTAAACGATCATAAAACAAATTGAATTGTTAACATTTGTGTGAAAAATACATATTAAAAATTAAGTAGATTATTTTTGGTCAGGTAAAAGAAAGAAATTTATATTTCTGCCAAAAATAGACTTAGCGAATTTATCGCGTTTACAGTGTTGTCCTATCTCCCTACGTTATTGCACCATCCAGTTCACTGCAAACTTGTTACTTTCAGTAGGATTCAAAGTCGTAACGGTTATTTAGCGACGTAACGGTTATTTATTCGGGGTGTGGAAAATTCCGAAATGATTTAATTTTGCGATCTCGCAAGAAGAAAGTAATATACATACTGTGGTATGGCATCAACGTTGTATGTATACGTAGTTACAGCCATTTGTTATGAGTAATTGATATTAGAGCTGATCGTTTCTTAATTGTTTATCCTATAACTTTATAAAGAAGTAGGTTAACTATTGGTTTTTATCTTCTAATATTCCCAGTTTTTTTGTGATATAATATATACTTAAACTAACTCTCGTCTTATGCTAAATTTTAAATTGTCACAGTAATCTTGTTTCCATATTCTGTTTTTTTCTGAATTAGGAAAAGCTATTGATTGATGCTCTATATTTAAAGCAAAATTATAAATAACTTCATTGTATTTTTAATTCAACAATTATTGTTATAATAGAACTTTTGTAAGTATGAAGCATTATGCTAGTGTACTTGTATCTAATTGAAACGAATATGATGAAAATTTTCAGTGAATTTCTGTGAATATTAATTAATTAAAGTACCAATTAAAATATTATCATCATCTCTTTTTATACGTTCATCAAAATGACGAGAGTATTGCGTTCACATTCAGGAGTTTGTATGTGAAAGTATCTGCGTAACTATTTGAAAGGTTTATTAAATGTGTAAATAAATATATTATCCGACTGGCTATCGATTTTTCTTATGTGATAGTACTCATCATAAGGAATAAAACAATAACTCTCTTAGCTCATAAATCAAAGGTGCTACACCTTTGAGTTATACCGCCAAAAAATTTAAACCTATATCCTGCAAAAACATAAGAGAAATCATTCTGAATTGGAACCGGAGAAATTGTAGGCTTTTCGTTTTTATTAATATATATATATATATTAATATATATATATATATATATATATATATATATATATGTATATATATTCACATATATATACACACACACACACATATATATATATATATATATATATATTTACATGCACATATATATGAATATCTTCTGGTGAGGAAAAATATTTAGAGTCTAAGTAATGTATATAACCTTTTACTATGGGTTGAACTACGTGACAGTATGAAATCATAACTATGAATTTATTGTATAGTTGAATTATTCTTGCGCTGGTGGAAACGTATGGTTGATATTTGTGATATTCCTGGATTAGAAATCCGGTAAAATAGCTACCGCTACTGTTAATACCACTGTATAGAGAAAAGACAAAATGCGATGACGGAGTTGCGTTTTATTTAGCCTCTACCATAGGCTATATGTATTATACAGCAAGGGGCGACATTACCATAGCCAAAAATATTCAAAAATTCCCCTTAATTAGAACCGTCCTGACAGATAGTTTCTAGTTCCATTGTGTACCTTATTTCACACACACACACACACACACATACATATGTGTGTGTGTGTGTGTGTGTGTGTGTGTGTGTGTGTGTGTGTGTATGTGTTTGTTTCTACGGTGCCATAATTGTAGTGTAGCTCATCAACCAATTGATGAATCATCAGTCGAGGATACTCCTCAATTAGGCGTCGTAACGTTGAACGTCCAATTCAACAGCACGTCCGGTACGGGGCTTGTTTTCAAGATCGTAGTGCTCATTCCTGAACTTTCTGAACTAAACATTTGCCGTTACGTAAGACACCGTGGACTCGCCCATCGCATGACTTATATTATTTGTGGCAGTATTTGCATCGCGACCCAGGCGAAATTCGTAAAGTAATATAATTCGTATTTGATGTCGATTGAAATGCATTATCTTTTATATAATTTACTTAAAGCTTCGACACTGACTATTTTGAACTGACTGCACTTTCTCCTATTTATACCCTACAGGAACATTGTACAGATATTTCGCGAATCTTTCTAGAAAATTCGCGAAGTTATAGCTAAAAATTTACTAGCCAACCTAATATATCTCCAACCTAACCTATCTTTTTACCAGTATTTCATACCGCATGGAGATCTTTTAACACAATTGCACCTAAAGATACAGATAGAGAAGAGTTTTGTCCAATTTTAAGCTTATCACAAATACTTCACAGTCTCAATCACGCATAAGGATATGCAACTAACTTTTCTTAAGTTTCAACCTTTCACTTGCATTTACACTTTTTTTATTTTTTATTTTACGTTTTGCATTTTAAATTTTACTTCACATAGCCTATGTTTTTCAGACTACGATTTTATAATTTACATTATATTTTACACAATTAAATAAAACTGCGTGATGTAGTATTATTTCTACTTTATTTAAGTTCTTTACCACGACCTAGGTTTTGTTGTATTAAAACATCTTCAGGTGGGTATTAGCAAAGATTTCAAAGATCTTTATAGACAACGTCAAAGTTTGTTGATTCTGACCGGACCAGGCGTGTGGTCGGCCAAAGCTTTAACATATCACAAGTGACTATTTTCTGAGCTTGCTTCTTGGCCTTAAATTAAGTTAATGGTTTCGGACTCTTAGTTCTTTTGTTTGATATATAAGTATATATATATTTATATATGTATATATATATATATATATATACATATATATATATATATATATATATATATATATACATATATAGGCTCCGACTTAATGAGGACTCTTTCTAAAGCGTATTGTGTCAACCAGACTTGCGCTCTGTGGCTGTCTCTGTCCACTCTATTATGCTTTACCGAAGCATATTTCGTCCTTCAGGGTGAAAAATGTGCTCAGCTTGCACTTTGATTTAGTTGGATTTAATGAAACATAATTTTTTTGACGGTGGATTCCAGGAATATTGCACTTCTGCTTTTTAAAGATAAAGACCAATCGTTTTCGAATTGGGCAGTACAAGTAAAGTTTGGATTCTCACAGTACTCGTCAACGGGCACGGTTGGCTACGTGCCAGATTATTCCTGACTTTCTTTAAAGTCTGATCGTCTTGAAGGTGAATATAAAATGATGTGTCAACCAGCAAGGTGTTTTTAAATATTTTAAATTAACTGTTTCACTGTATTCGACACAATCCTACAATTTTTCATTTAAATAAGTTTTTAAATCTAAATGTTTACTAAAGTTTTACTAAATTTTTAGTTAAGTATGTTTAGTCACCACATCCATATGAATTTGAAAAAAAATAGCTATAATTTATTTATTTGTGTAACACTACATCGTGCGGCTCGAACGGTGCGACAAAACTGTAGCACATATGCAGTTTGCGGTTGACTAAGAAAGCATTGAGACGTGTTGTTTTTGTTTTGTAAGTGCCACACGTATTTTAGATTTAAATATACGTTAATTTTTTATGACTCCTTTCGGAAAAAACTTAGTTCAGTTGAAATCGACATGATCCACAAATTACAAAAACAAAAATATTAAGTCGCAAATATCAGTCATCTTGATTTTTTAAAAGATCCCGAAAATGATGTAAAAAAATCAGGAGGACGGCCAAAAGCTATTAATGATAAAGATAGACGAGCAATTTTCCTAGTTGCTACTAATTCTATGTTGACAGCGCGTCAAATCGCTTCCGCAACTGGTATAAAAACGAATGTGAGGAATGTTCAACGTGTTCTACACGATGCTGAATATTTGAGGAGAAAGAAAATATCACAGAAGCCACCTTTAAGAGAAAAACATAAGAAAGAATGTTTACAATTTGCCGAAGATCGTCGCATGGAAAAAAAATTGGTATCGTGTGATATTTTCAGATGAAAAGAAGTTTAGTTTGCACGGCCTTGACGGATATACCCATTATTATCATGATTTGATGAAGAAAGAGCAGATTCTGTGTCGTAGACAATTTAGTGGCGGAAGTATTATGTATTGGGATGCTATAGGTTTTGATGGAAAGACAGATATGAAATTTATTTTCGAAACAATGAATAGTGCAATTTATATCCAATTGATCGTTGAACAAATTGCCGGTCAGAATTATATTTTTCAATAAGGCAATACGGCTATTCATTCTGCAAAAGTGGTTAAAGATTATTTTTACAACATAATATTTAATTTTTAAAGTAGCCAGCACGCTCCCCTGATTAAAACATTATTGAAAATCACTAGGGTACGGTAGCACGTACTATTTACTCAAACGGGAAACGATGTGATAACATTCAACAAATGAAACGAGCTGTTGAAGATAAGTTGAGAAGGTTGCATTGAAATTATATCAAAAATATATGAAAAATATTAAAAAAGATAGTGATAGAAATTTTAAAAAAAAATGAGGAAACACTCATTATTGAAATGAAAATAATAATATCTTTCAGTTGTTCATTTCTTTGTTTTATCTAACTATACTCTAGTTTTGTCGCACTTTTCGAGTCGCATGAAATAATGTTGCTCATGTAAGTAAACAATAGCTGTCCTTTTCTAATATTTATATGGATTTCTTGACTAAACATACTTAACCATAAAATGCAAAAGTTTTGTTTTAGTGTGAGTAATAAAGATAAATGTATAATGTGCTAAGGTTTTATCGCGGAGTGCACATACAGACATACATTAATACGTACGTATGTACAAATAAATTTAATAAAAGCGTTTGAATATAATAACAGTGCAATCCTTATTGCAAACAATTATGTACCTATTTCTAGAAACGTTCGATTATTTCCTGGACACTTTTCATAAAAAATAATGTCATTAATTTCTTAAAAACCAAAATTAAAGCAAGTTTCATGTTTAAAAAGAGATAAAGCAAAGAAAGATTAACTTGCGTACCTAAGAGTTAATTTCCTTCTCAATAAATTAAATAAAATTAAATTTCAACATGACCAAATATAATTGTTCTTAGAAAAAAAACGCGAATACAATAAATTCATGTACAAAATATATTTCGAATTTTATTATATATCAATGATAGCAGTACCAAAGGAATATGATTAATAGAAAGCGAAGCAAATATATATTTATAGATTGGCACATGACTATGCTTTCACTTTAAGAGTAAGTATTGTTAAATAATTGCACATTACGTTTAAATTACTTTTCATACAGAATTTCAATTATACGTTTTTCTCTTATTACATATAGAAAATTATGAAAAAAAATGAACCTGGTGACAGGATTGATAAATTACATTTTGTGGCACATAACGACATATACGGATATATATAATTTGAATACCGTATTGGCCACTAGAGAATTGTCCACTAAAATTAATTATAATCATGTTGTATTTATTAGGTAACATTTAAATTTTTATAATAATAATATTAATGAAGGCTCATTCATAAAGAAAACACTTTTATTTTAAATAAATAATACAATTGTGAGCTGTTAAATAGAGTTCGTAATTGTATAACGTATGTCTCGAATGCAATGGTATTCGTTACAAATAGTTCAATAATTTTCCTCTAATTTCAACATAGTGAAGATATTTCATTTAGAGCATTGACAAATCAATTTCTAAAATTACGTAACGAGTGCCTCCGTGTCCTCGTAACGACGTGACTCAGAGGTTCGCAGGGGATTAATTCCGAAATGCGCCAAATTTTCTGGACCGCCAGATCGAATTACGAGTTACATTAAACCCTGTTATTTATGAGCAAAATTTATTTTGTAATAAACAAATTTAAATATAAATGTATTTCTTCAGTCGATGTTTATCAAGATAAGATATCAGATTTGTAATAATTTAAACAAAATTCATAATTATTTAGGTAATTATTAGGATTGGATGTCGAGAAAAATAAATTGATTGGCGAAGTAGTTATTGCATATTAGATTGGTTCATTTAAAACTTATGGAACTCGATATGAGCTTATTAGAATTATTGATATCAATTCAGTGTGAAATTGATAAAATGTTTTGATGCTAACAAGCCATGCATGTAATTAGTGGCTTGTTTATGGAGATTGTCGGCAATATTGGAGTGTTATATGGATATGCGGAGATCCTCTAAAATAGTTATTTATTACAGTAGTGCAAGGTAGGTTAGAATGGAAAATAGGCGTTTAGAGTAATTTCCTATATTTTTAAATCCAACCCTTATCGACATAGTACTTAAAGTTTCTATGGATCTGCATAATTTGAGCAGCACATCAACTTTTCTGGGATTATTCTAATTAAATTCCTACCCTTGTAACTTTGGACTTTAATTGAACATGAAATTGTTTGTAGCACAAAAGTGATTCAGCAAGGTAAGTTTATCTCCGAGGGACTAACTTACAATATTTATTGCTTAAAACAATGGGCCGTCATTTAATTGCTTGGAGCAATGGACAAACATAAGAGTTATCTTCTTTACTAGGGAGAAATTGCATGAATACTTACGAGTTTACTCTTTACTCAGAATTATCTGTAACCGAATTAAACAAGAGATGTAGAGAGACGTCCAATATGTTAGCCTTTTAATTTAAATACATAGATGTAGATAAAAAAAATCGACGTTTGGAACAAAATCAAATTGTAAAAACTAAAACACAAATATTGATATATTAGATATTACTATCTACCTTAATAAGGTAAAAAGAAAACTAGACAAAGTATGCGGAAATAAAGAACAAAATTTCACTTTTTAAAACTTATCTCTATGTTGGGTCCTCACCATGTCCTATTACTATCGTTCTCTTTATATCCTGTTTATATATTTTTATTCGTTAAAATTTAAATAATAGAGTGTAGATATAAATTCTTACTATTGTTTGTTCTGTGTATCCTTTCTCAAAATTATTTTTATTGACATAAAAATATCACTCTTGTACTTTAAGAGTATCTATTTGTTTGTCGGATCTTCATTAAATAAAAATTTCGTAATCCAACTTTAATGTTTGTTCTGATAACTCGAATAACTGCTTAATTATATATCGTTGTATATAAAAATATAATATTTGAATAACAATAAATTAAGAACAGCTAAAATATATTTAAACATTTAACGAAATAAACACAGACATATTAAACAACAGTCGTTCTAGTTTGTTTGAAATGGATGGATATTGTAAATTTATTCAGTAAATTCAGTATATTTTCAACTTCAAACTGATATTTTGATTAATTCATGCGATTTAACAATATATAAAAAAAATCACAAACAAGAAAAACCTTTCATAAGCAATAAAACTTCCAGATTTCAAAAAAATGTCTTCAAACTTAACAAGAATAATGTCGACAAATCACAGAAAAAAGTCCACTAGCCAAAAAGTCAGTATGAAACAATTGTACTTTCGATATTTCTGTCTTTATTGCCTGAAGCGAGTGTCGCTGTTATAAATAACGATAATGCTTTTTCCTTTAAAGGTTAACTTATTTTTGAGAATATCACTTATGTAACCATGATTACGGAGAATATCCTTTAATCGATTGCTCGTGCAAGCTTAGAATGAGATAATGCTAATTAAATTTTATCTCTGTAGACATGCAAATAACATAATATACTCTTCTTGTATCGAGAGATATATAACAGCATCATACCATATTCATATCAATTTGCAGTTTTGCATATTGATTCAAAGAATGAAGGTACCATTATTATAATAGAATATTTCGTTTCTCATGTACAGAACACTTTCATAAGCAGCCAAAAATGACTATGTACTTAGCTTTAATACATTTTCAGCCGACAGTATTCCGATATAATAAAAAATTTATATTTTTATTAAATGTTCCACTCCGATGTCATCGTGTTATTATTTTTCAATATTTAGCTGTTGACTTATTTAATACGCAACTTTTATGTTAATTATTACTTAATGTATTAAATACTGGTACTGCGATAGAAAAATATTAAGAGAATTAAACCAAAAAAACACTGAAACTTATAGATCAAGAGGAAATATCTAATTAATTCATTTAAATTTTAGCATATAACTAAATGCAGAAAGAAGAACTAAACGGTTTTTCAGGTTTGAACCAATCCGGAAAGCGCCATTATGTATTTTGAAATGGAATGGATTTTTAGCTCTTACACAGCTTCCATTTGATCTCAGAACAAGTGATTCATTTTTAAATTTTGAATCAGGATTGTTGATTGCATTTCCGTAAACCGACTACCAAAATATCATGTATTCTAAAACTATTCCTGAAATTTTTAAACTTTAGAAATATAAAATATAATAAAAGTAAAAATAGAAACATTTTAGATATTTAAATTAATTACTTATTCAATAATAGAAATAGGGGAAAAACGATAAAAAATCAATACTAGAGAGTCAGATTGAGTATCGAATTAAAAAAAAAATGGGATACCGAGTACCGCTTCCATCTTAGGGTTTTCGTGATTCTGCAACCGTATTAAGCATACCTTTTGTTCACATTGGGGCAGGTTCAATGTATAGGTCAGAGTGCAGGTCACTATTTCAATTGTAACACGGTGTATTGGCAATTCTCCGCAATATTTAATTTTGGGAAGTATATATTTGCTGGTTGCTTTTTCTGCTACTACCCCAAAAATTTAACGTCATGAGTCCAGATCAATTTTAAGATTTGATCATAAATGCGTATTATATACACACAGAAAAGTTCTGAGTAAGCTCTCTGTGCGGCCAATTAATTTGCCTCTATTTTAAATAAAATTCTTTTGTTTTGTATTTAACATTGTCTATTGTATTATATAGATATCGGTAGACTTGCTTTCATTTTATTGAATACGCTATTTATGTGTACATTTGCACATTTTTTATTGTTTTTTACGGTTTTTGATATATACAGAGAGCACAGGGATAGAATATGGTGGTTTAATTATAGACATTAAGTATTGAATATATTTGGCGTTAATTTTGTAGAAATTCATTATTCACAATTAAATGAAACTACTACGATCTAGGTTTCGTTGTCTTACAACATCTTCAGGTGGGCTATTAGCAAAGATCAATTCAATTCAATATAATATTTACATGATATTTGCTAATAATCCACCTGACGATGTTGTAAGACAACGAAACCTAGGTCGTGGTAAAGAACTTAAAGAAAGTTGAAATAATACTACATCACCTAGTTTCATTTAATTGTGGACAGACATTAAGATTAAAAAAGGTGGCTTTGGATTCTGGGAGTAAATTAGAAACAAAAAAAGTATTTTAAGATTAATAAGGAATAAAATAAAAGTTTACTAAAACACAAATTCTACTTATTAAAGTACAATATATGTAACATATATTTTTATGATTTTTTAAAAACATTTTTCGGGATAAAACATTCAAAATTGCTGTCACATCTTTATCACTAGAAGCATCGTTCAGAAAAAATTCCAGCGCGATTATTTCTTATAAAGAAGTTAATTGTTTGTTTCCTGATAATTGCTGAAACATTCATTTTAGAGAAAAAGTTTTCCGACCAAAAATATTTCTCCTTGCATCCTGAAAGGAACAACTTTTTTCTTTAGACCTACTTCAAAATCTTTAATTTGGCTCAGTCGAACTCGGCTCCGACTATCAGTATACGCGATGTGACAACACGGCGCAGGTGTATTCGGTAGCGTGTAGTGCAGCAGATGGATACCTTTTAAGCACAAAGTCAGAGTGCGCCACAATTATTGATTGAGTGAGAAGCTGACAAGGAATACTAATTGTGCAAGTAAACCTCTCACTTGACCAAGGTTATGTACATATAGGACCATAATTAGAAGAATTTTTGAGTTTCCATTTGTTGAATAAATGAAAATTAAATAAAAAAGAAATTCAAAAGCATAAAATCACGAAATAATCTTGTCACTTTCAGCATATGAAAACTCTTCACTTACGACTTCACTTACGTTGAAAACTTTCAAGTTACGGAATTTAAAACTTAAAAATAATATTTATATGACAATTTGGCTATACACCATCAATGACGCTGACATTTATTTCACAAGTCAAATTAATTAACGTAATATCAGCTACAAGTGATGAAACCTTTGCTTTACTGCAATGTTAAGATATGACCAGGGAACTGTTCACAAGTGACGTCATAAAATGTAGTGACGTATTTCCGTTACTATATAAGCATAGTTGACGCTAAATACATCCGAGGCGGCTGCTTTAAAATATAAATCTGAAAATACGTCTGTCTGTGTACAAAGTTTTATAAGTAGACGTTTTAGTTGGAATTTGCGAGTTAAGCCCTGAAGTTTGGATTTATACTTTTGCCTATTAGCAAATACTACGTAACACTAAGTACGAATCACCACGTGTCAGGCTTACCTGTGTTTATTGTAATTGTTACAAACTGTTATGATGTTTATTTAGCTCGTATGACAATTTTTTACTATCACACACTAAGCTATATTTTACATTTTTAAAACGAACAAACTCCGTGCACTTTATAATTTTGTATCATGGTTTTAATTTGTATAATACTTAAATAAATTTAACTTGAATAACGTAAGATTCAATTGCTCTTAATAGCATCGCATGTAAATACTCAGCAATATCGTTACCTAAACATAGATATTAGAATGTGATGAAAATTTTACTGTACAATAAGTATTGTAAACTCCTGATAATTATTTTTGAAAGCTTTTTTAAGTGCCTTGAGGGGTCGGTAGTTTTGAAAGGGTTCTAAAGAATTTAATGTAAATTTTACTGCGGCTGCTTACTTTTCATAAATTATTAGCTCTTATACTAATATCGTGTCTTGAATACAAGTTATAATGAGCAACTAAAGCTATATATCAGGTTTTTTATAAGTGAAAAACGCATTTACCTACCTAATTATTTATTAACGTGAAAGTAGAAATAAAATGTCTTTTATCCATAACTTGTGCAAAAAAAGTGAAGATACAACTAAGATATCGATAGGCACAAACCAATACAATAACTGTATACTTGTGGAGAAAATTTGTACGATGCAATTCAACAGAGTTACATTTAAATTCTGGACTGAAAATAAACCTATTTGTATGCATCGCCTTGGAGTATAACGTATTTAAGTTACCACTTAATTATAATGTCATTAAATACATTGAACACTCGAACAAAACCGATTCCATAATTTCTAAGTTTTAATTAAATAAGATAACACTGCCCTTTATAACATAGATATTCCCAGAATAATAAATGTTTAGCGAATAATGATTTTGTATCATGATTTTAATTGCATGCTTATGTTATTGTGGATCAAACATTTAAAATTTATGATCTCATGTTGTAAATTGAAATTGAAGAAAGAAACATTATTACCTATTTATGGAAAGCATTTTTCAATAATAGTTCGTTAATATTAAATAGCTGTGAAAGAATACTAAATTTTATAATAATAAAATTATTTGAAAAATTCCAAATTATAGTCAAAAGAAATAAAAAAGTGATTTTCTGTCCCAGTAATACACACTTCGTGTCTTCAAGATTATTTCGGAGAATTCTTTAAACAATTAAACCAGCTCTTGTTCTTACTTTCGTTCAGAAGTAGGAATCTCCACTACTATCATTTTATTAAAGAAATAACCTTTATATTTCGTAGGGAGACTTTACGAGTGTTAATAAAAACTAAGACAAGTTATAGAGCACCGCTCAACGAGAAGCGAACGTAACTTGTTAGTTGAACAATAAGATGCCAAACAGCAATCTGCGGCGACTGTGGATGCGTCCAGACGGATGAATGGTTCAATATGAGTTCGCACAAAATCTCTTCATTAAGGGTGGATAAACAGGAAAAGTACTTCACCTACCCTAAGGGGCAAAAATGCTCGCAGAAATAGTATGCGAACTTGCCTGTTCCTAAAACCTATGTTACAGGCAAACGGTAATATATTACAACGTTATGTCATTATATGTATAACGGTTGAGATCAGATATAATTAAACTTCGTGTGGTTTACAATAAATGTATTAATGTATGTTGATATCGATAATTGATTAGCTTGTATATTATATTAAATTTAAAGTCCATAAAAACACCTAATAAATTAACAAAAAACAGTTGTGTAAATTTGTTGAGTGATCAGTCCTTAAATGGACATTAATTTTTTGAAATACTTGGATAGTGTTAAGAGAAACGTTGGAGCGTAATACTGTGGGGTTTTTAATGATATTTAAAATTACTGAATATTAGATAGTACATTGTTTGCATTTTATATACAAACTTAGTTTAAGAAATACTATATTATTCAAATTTAATAAACATCAAGCTTCTTCAGAACATATTTAATACACGGTCACTAATTAAGTGATGGTTTCATCTAAGAAACTGTGACAAAGTAAATACATTTAGACTATTCGTTCGTAGAGAGATCGGGTGTTTAGTAAATAAATTTGAATACGAATGTCATCGATCACCTATTAACTTCGAATGTGAAATATTGATTTTGGTTTATTAAAAAAAAATTCTAAATAATCAGCACAGACTACTTACAAATAAATAACGAAATTACCATGAAAGAAATGCGGTTCCGTTAAATTTGGCTTTTTGTAATGCATTTTGAAATTTCATATGATTTTAACATTAAAGGCGTTCGTTGGTAAATTATTTAATTCTTTATACATATAAATAGAACTTCCATGGTATCGATGGTTATATATTTTATTTATATTATCAATATTTCCACTATTATGGTTCACACTTTTCTTTGTTAATGTTAACACATTTATGTCTAGTTACTCCGACGCTACTTAAACATCGACTACACTTGTTGCAACTAGCGTAGCGATTTATTCAATTCTGTTCTGCATGACCGTCTAAAGTTTACTTTATTTGTATAATTACATGGAATTTATCATTAGTATTATGAAAAATATTGTTCTATGTATACTTCAGACATTTGTCCAATATAAATTTAATTAACGTAATAATATTCTAAATTATTGTGTAAATAACTTCTGGTCTGTGGCTGCATTTGAATGGATTTTTTATCAAGATGACGGGATTTACTTACACGTTTTGAGCTCTCAATATACATGATGAATAGGTTTAACATACACTTTGCACCATATGTGAACATATTGTAGTACAGCATTTGTGTTATTGAGTAAAACACACCCATTATTATACTGCAGAAATTATGCTATTTCTCGCGTTGAGTTGATGTAGGTATATGTTAATTTAGATTATGAATGAGGTTAATAGAAAAAAAAATTATTTGGTTAAAATAAAAAAACATTTTTTTCCTTTTATATGTGCAAAATAAAAAAATTGAATATTACATTTTACGTTTATAATATTAATTAGGATTTCAGTATTCTAGACCAAATTTTTTAGGCACTACGTATTAGGGTACATTGAGACAAATTAATAGTTTTGAAGTGAGCTCCATCTTAAATAGATATTTGTGTAAAAATTACACATATTGACATCACGCTGCTGGCTTTAATGATAAACATCAAAAACCTATCAACTACGAGCTGTATTAGTGGTCAGGTTAATATTTAATTTAACTGGATATCAGCAGTTAGGTATTGATGCACATTTTATATTTTTGCACGACTTTTGGAGGCGCCTATTGTACGAGTAACTTTATGCAACTTATTATTAGTCAAATTAATTTTCTAACCGACCTACCTGATGTCATATAAAATTAGAATTTCAACCATATTTATGTTTAAAATTTATGAAAAACAGTCTGTCACTGACACACAAATAATTATTTTTATCTCTCACATTGCCCTCATTTCTATGTTTACTATTATACGAATACATTATAAATATGAATAACATAAATACATAAAAATAGAATAATACTTTATAGAATAATCGTTTATAGTCTTATAAACGATTCACAACTACGTTCATCTGTTTCAGTTTAGTCGTAGCTTCTTTATGCGTCGAAAAGTTTGAAAAATGATTTAAGTTTTTTTTTTATTTTAGCACATACTGTTTGAAATAAAAGTTGTTTGGAGGTAATCCCACATAAAATTGCAATATAATAAATAGAATGGAAGACGCAATAACAATGTATACGGCATAATAAAACAAATGAAAAGGAAAACTGACACGGCTCCATTACGACACCGCGACTTAATTTATTATAGATGCGAAGAGGAATTATGTACATGAATACGGAATGGTGATCACAATCTCTGGAAAATTCATTTCTTTTTTAATGAATAAATTGTATAAAATTGTACTAACAATATTATTTCATTTTTATTCAAACATTAATAAATTGTATGTAAGTAATTGTCACTCAGTTACAATAAATTAATAGCAAGTATCTGAAATAAAAATAAACAAGTAAAATTATCATAGAGTAACAAAATTAAATAGTCTGCACTGCGCAGAAGTTTATCATCAGAATAGTATAAGTGAACAAACGTTTCAAATCTAATTGCCTAAATTTAAATTCCGAGTATAATTTCAATACTTAATTTTAACTTCAATCTTGCATAAATTGACAGCAGAAGTCCTAATGTTGATGTCATCTTCAACATTAACAGCGGGACCTTTCATACTATCTTATAGATCAAGATGCAAAAATTTAAAAGGTTACTTTGATGATCAAAAAGGGTGGAAGATTAAGGAAATGATATAAATTTTAGGGCAGATAAAACATCCACTGACCTACGTAATAACATTAGAATAAATTTCAAGTATTTTTTTTAACTTTCCTACGTCACTATATAATCTTTAAACGGTAAGATCTCTATTTTACGACAAATGGAGCACAATAACAGTTTATTTTACCGCCAGTAACGAGTTTAACGTAGGCAGGGCATTTACTTATGCTTTTACTGGACAATATTAAATTCGTTGTTAAAAAATGCACAAATTGAAATCGAGAGAGACAACAAAACATGAAGAATGTTGAGAAATTTTGAGGATTGCGGAAAACCGTTTAATGCTATTTGAGGTGTTTAAGAGTTTTACTTTTATTATAAGCAGAATCAATTCTATGAAGCAAAAAGTTTTCTTTCCTGCTGTATGGTTTATACCACAATGTTTTTTTAGTATATCTATAACGTTAAATATGTATTACAGTAAAGATTTAATTAAATTATAGTCGATATCATGGTGCAAACCTTTACAATAAGATCAAGATTTTATTTTACTGAATACCAAATGAAATATAATCGGATAATTTGGATATCTTTAATTTTCTTCTCATATGGCATATAGAAATATATCTAGCTTCCTTGCGTGTTGATAAGTATAAATTTCCAATATAGCTGTACCGCAACTCTAATATCTATTCGAGCACTATTTTCATATCAAAAACTCGGGCAAGCTCTCGTACTGATTTAACAAATTTAATACTAATATAATAATTTGCAAATAACAGGTATAATTAATCTGTAAATGTAGTACGTTACATTACACACAATAAAAGCATAAATCCATCATGGTAAAATTAATGATTTTAATCTAATATTTTATATTACATATATAAAATATATAACTATAATAAGCCATGAAGTATAATAAACAAGTTATAGAGGAAAATATAAAGGAGTATTTGCTGTAGGGTATGGACAGAAATATAATGAGAAAATTATACTTTCCGTACCTCAATAGGTGAAATAATTTACCAATGCATAGGTATTTATACATAGCGAGCTACTAACCGCCGAGAGATAGTTATCAGTGAAAGGTTGATTCATACGTTTTCAATGAAATTTGAAAAATATGAATAATCGATCTTTTTGGAGTTCGGCAGTGGTCGTTGATGATAATAATGGATACAGTGTACTATTAATTTAATTTCTGATAATTTGGTTGAAATTTTACCATTCTACATTATCAGTGAATATGTGGTCGTAAAAATATATGTAAAGGATAACGTTAACTTTTTCAAATGAAATGAAATATTATTTTTCATTCTATTTTCTTATTTAAAATTTTCTTATTTGAAAACTTCCAATTTTTTACCTAAATTTACAATAAAGAAACGCACTGGCATGCATTTTAAGCATTTTTAAATAAAATTGATATAATCGCTATATAGTTACTTTAATAAATATTTTTCTAAATTTATAGAATGTGCGTGAAATAACTAAATGAGAAAAATCTTATAAGTTTGGTGATATGACTGAGTGAAAGTTATCGTAGACGAAGTGCTGCCCACTTCGTCATTTGCCATGATCGACTCTTATGCGAATATTTGGCGTTAAACAATAAAATTGAACCGTATAATACTATTAATATTTATTTCCCTTAATCAAATACCTTTGACGATGTATGACCGGTAGAATAAACTGCTATGAAATGTTGTCACCAATTACCATCAATTGAAATTCGATCGTAGTACTCTGCACGTCTTCATTCTCGGTGCTTTCTGAAAACCGTTAATCTGGAAAACCTGTGCAATTTTTTGGAACACTTGGTTAGTGCGTTATCTATGAAATTGATCTAATTTACATTTAAAATAAGTAATTTATTTACCGCTTTTCTCTTTTTTCAGTGTTTACGTGGTTATTTTATTCCAAGCATTAGTGTAAAGTTGTTACGGTTAAATCTTATTTAAACCTTTTGATTATTAATTTGTCCAGTACGTTTATTATTCAGTATATAAATGTTTGCACCTTTTAAATTATCACTACTTTTAAACTCTTTAAATAAATATTGAATTTGTTTTTGGTGTAGAGAAATTCTTTATAAATTCTTTGAATTATTTATATATTAAAAAAAATCTGAGCGGAATTTGATAAACTGAATTTTTTCACGAATTGCCCAGTAGAAAACTCAAACATTTCAAATTTGCAATTAAAAGGAAAATAGATAGTTAAACAAAGATTAATTCGAAATAATAAAGAGTTATTACTTGATACAGTTAAGATACCTGCCTATGTTATGCAACAAAACGGTGTCTTTAAAAATAATTCTTCGATAGCAGTCATTTCCCCGTAAAGCCCAAGACAAATGATTCGCAAGGCAAGCAATTGGGAATATTTTAATACGTATATTCAAATAAAGTCAGGTACTTTCCTTAAAAAATACCAAATTATGAATATTGTTTGTTGGCAAATATTTAGTTACGATAAATAAAATTGAAGGGTCGACATTAAATTTTCAAATTCGATAATTTAACTTCCACCCATATCAAATAGGCGTACCGCATATTATTATTCGCTCACGGTTTAATCAATATATTTCCACGGGCAAGCATATTGTTACCGCATGAGTCCAGTTTATTTTTGAGTTTTATATATGTAGCAGATTAGCAGGTTAGCAGATTTAGCAGTTATATATATATATATATATATATATATATATATATATATATATATATATATATAAATATATATATATATATATATATATTTATTATATATAGTTTAATGTTTCAGTGATGCTGTTTGTGTTCAGTGCCAATTTGTTTAATAAGTTTATAGCAAGGTTGTTACAATTGTGATCGTGCTAATTTAGTATATTTTCAATGTCAGACTGAATCGACTAATAAATTTTCCATTTTTTCCCAAATATATTACTTTTAGATTATTAGATACTGCCTTTATTTTGAGATCGTATTTATTGTTACGATTAAAATTTACAAATTTTAGAAAGGGGGTGGCGGGCGTGGTTTATTATTTTCCAAACCAATGTTTTGTATTTCACACCTAAGTATTTTGTTACAATAAAATATACACCGAAACTTTCCGATACAATTATTTTTTAGACAATTATTGAAATTTGTCAACACCGTTTAGAGTTACAGCCATGATTACTTACAAAAATTCAATTATTTCCAGTTAAACACCCCTTCTTTTTTGATGTCATTTAAAAATAAAAAAAGCTCTGGTAAATAAATGAAGTATCCCTTATGTTGGGTCTGCCACTTCCAACTGAAAATCTAAAATTCTGGTAAACTGAATATATGTGTTCATATATTCGATAAAATAAATATCTTTCAATATACGCACACTGGTTCTTTGTAATATGTGTATGTATGAAATCTTGGTTAGAAAAAATCACGTAATAGTTTAAAATAAACCGATTTCAAATTTTTCAGCCAGAAAAGTCGTATCTTTTCAGTATGTGATAGTAATAGAAATTTTGTGAAACGCAAATTAATTTTTATTTTAACTATATTTCATCCAGTGATGTAACTAAATTGTATTACGTTTAGCTATTGACAAGCCAGTAAACAATATCTATGATGATAAACATTGTAATAATTTTTTTTTCATTTAGCACGAATCATTGTTGTTTATTTCAAAAACATTAGTGCGATACAATTAACATATTAAAATCCTAAAAATTATTATTCCTCGTTAAAAGCAAATAAAATTCTTCTCCTAAATTTTCTAAAATTAAAGTAGGAAAAATCCTAATCGATATCAAAATTCATGTTAGAAAATCAATCAAATAAATTCATAGAATAAATTTGGTACGATATAATGTAAAAAAAATTTGGGGACATTATTAACAATACCCACAAAATTTTTTTCAGAAACCCTTCGAGAGTCTGCATGCCTATTTAAATGTGTTGACTTGCATATATGTTAATAGTTAAGGCACGAAAATAATCTTACGAAGATTTTCGAGAGTAAATATCAAAATGTCAACAAAAATATGCCCCTTCCTCTTTTCTGCCTCCAAAATGATTGAAGTCAGAATTGTAAAACAAGATATTACAAAAAGCTTACCTGAAGCTTAAGGCTAAAGAGTACAACAGCAATGGTTTTAAGTTTCATTGTTTTTTAAATGTGCACAATATTTATACATATTTAATATTTCTGCTAAGCGGTATATTCATATGTTAAAAATAATATTAATATTTTTAAACAGTTTAATAGAAATACTAGATAAATCAATGCTTGCGTATTGGTAATATGTGCGTAGGGCGATTTCTAACAAGTTTGTCCCTCGTGGTAATATTTTCATGCATTCTAAATAGGTTTAATGTTTGTTTTTCGTATTTAATTAAAATGTATAATGCAGATGGACAAAAATAAATGAAGCTATACCAATATTTATATACCGATATAAAATAATAAAAAACTATAATAGATATATGGATGGACTAGTTGCGTTAGATAAGGAGAATCATATCAAAGTAAGATATCCCACCGAATTCCTGACTTATGCAAGTCTTACTTTCCTTAAGTAAAGCGTATCGGTTTTGATCGGTTAATATTAAATAGGTGTGATAATAGAATATATTGTTTTACCAAAGGCAGCTCATGTCGCTAGAGATATGATTTCGATGTTCATTTCAATATTACAAGTATAATGCACTTGCAATTAGATGTCGTTTTTGAATAATTTTTTTTTTAATTATTCATTTTTAACATATATTTAGACGTATAATTATCTCTTTATACATTTATTACCAACATTGCGGATCGGGAATTAATCCTGGTGACAAGAGAAATCAAGGTTGAATCAGTAAACTACCTGACGACTTTTTGATCTGCCATAAGCGTCTTTTTTGTACACAAGTACATATAGATCTATTTGTGTATCCTTGATTTTATTAAGTTACTTGACACATTCAATTCAGAATAAACTCGTCAGCACTATGATGATAACTACATTGAGCAACAATAAAAATAAACGACTTATTAAAGCCACATCCGCTTATTTTAGGCTTGTACTTTGCCTGAATTGCCAATGGCAAATGAGGCAACCTAGCGCATGTGGTTGGTGAAGCACAGGTCTATAAACTTTATTTGAACTCACCATACAATATTGCATACTTGGTCATTTCTTGAAAGTACCGGTCCATAAAATATCGCGTGATTGTCAATGAGCGTGTTAACAAACAAACTTTAGCCTAACCATTTTAATAAGAGCAATATTAAAAAAATATGCATATCTAAAAAAATGTGAAAAAAGTTCATGTGCAAACTAGCACAATATTTTAATTACGGAAATAAATGGGAGAAATATGTTTAATTTAACAAACTTCACATGTCAAAAAGCATGGTAAATACTCAGGCGGACACTGGAAAATAGTTAATAAAATTTGCGGACAGATGTCAATCCAGTTCGAGAAGCATAACATAGATAAATTTCCTGTAATACAATACTTAAACGATATTTTCTCTATATAATAATATTCTACCAGTTAATAACTTTAATATTTTTCCGACGAATTATGACCTTAATTTACTCAAATTAGAAAATCATTACGCACACATCTTACAGTAAAAAACAAATAAAGTACACAACACGTGCGCAATTTTCGATTACCAGCTATAATTTTCATTAACTTATCTAAGGCTCATTTACATATAAATCGTTTCGAAACTGCCAAGCGAAAAAATCGTAAGGATAAAAATAAAAATAAATGTAAGTTTTATGTCGATCGGTTGTTTTGTCATAAAGTTTTTGTAATTTTGTCAAATACGTTTTATGTAAATTAAGGTCATCAATAATGGTTGTAAGTTATATATTATGTATGCCTTTGGGTCGTTTCTTATCTAAAAAATGTAAGTATTAGTAATAAAACTGTCGTAAATAACACAATTCTACCCATCCTCGTGCTATATTTTCATTGTCATCCTCCACGCTTTCTTATAGCATTTTTTTTAATTCTCTTCAGTCTTCTCCACTCATAACTTGCTCGGTTTTTACAATTTCTTCTAGCGTGATTTAGATGTTTTATAATTGCCCTAGGGGAGTTATAAAACTAGATTTCCTAAATAGGATGAAATGAAAAGATATAAAATCACGTTTTGTTCTAAAATATTAAGGAACTACGACATGTCTGTGGCTGCAGCGAATGTATTAGATCAACAGATTGGATAATATCGAGCTTCCATTAAAACATGTAAACGGACTCTCAAAGTCATTATAGATTTGATCGACGGAGAGTATACTAAATAACGGAGAGCATACTAAATTAATTGTGTAGATTAAATTGTGCTTTAAAATAAAATTATAAATCTGTTAAATTGTCGTGTAAAATTTGCTGACCTACCGACGAATATGTCTTCTAATAATAAAGGGATCACAACATCTGATGAGGAAGACGTAGGCGCTGGATTACCATCCACTAATATTCATCAGCGTGGTGAAAATGTCACTCATTTTTTTCGGTTCAGTATTGAGATATTTCAATTGTTAGAATTACGGGAGTTAAGAGCAGCTCCAGAATTACAACAAATGTCTCTAAAAATGAGGAGCTGTAAGTGGTTTTTGATCCAGCAGTTAATTACAGTCGAAAGTTATTTCTATCATGTCTAGATATACTGTCAGGCAGACATACATTCTCGTTCCGACTCAATGAAATCAGCAATTTTTACATTTATTTAGTCTCCTTACCATCTTATGTATTTCTGAAGCCGTTATAAATTCATTACAGCACAATGCAAATTAGGAGTAAACATTATTTTTCAATGTATTCAACAACATTTCCATGATGTTTGTTAATGTTATACAGTATAGTTCCTTCCTGTTTTTCATTTAATTTACTTTTAAGTAACTCTCTCTATTATAACTCGTAAGAAAAAAATTCCTTTAATTTTCCCTTATTTTTCAATTATAAATAGAAATTTTCTTTATTGGATGTTATCACAATATTGCCCCATAGAAATATTATTCGCTTAATACGATAATGTAATTATCGTTAATACATTTTTTTCGACTTGAAATAAGATAAAATTAAATTTTAATTAATATTATTACAAAGAATATTTTTTCCGACTTGACAGGAAACTTAAACAGGAAAAATATTTATTGTTACACTTGGTTAAAACTATTCAGGATTTATTTAGGCACTTTCTTTGTCTTTTGAAAAAAAAAATTTGAAAGGTCAATAACCATCCAGTATAAAAATAATCGCGCCAATCCTTATTAAAACCGAAGTAGTATCCACATATCACGTTTTAACGACCATTCGTTTCGAACAACATGATATATTTAGAATAACTTCATGATTACAAAACCCTGTTATATTATTTTGACACAAATATTATGTTGTGTCACTTCGCTACAAGCTGTTTATTTTTTAACTAAAAGCTTGTTGTCAAATTTGAAAATGGCTCAATTTTTCAATAAATAATATTAATGATAGATCTCAAAAAAATTCTAAGGTAATGTTTCATCTGTATTAAAGGTAATGTTTCATCGACGTTGAGGACAAAGTCTTCGTCAGTTATAAGTTAGTTCTTTTCTCAATACAACATTTTTACAAACGGATAAAGGAATAAAATAGGCATCGGATATAAATCGAAAAGAAACAAAATAAAATTCAAATAAAATCGCACCATAACATAGATGTCGCCCAAGGCGCGGCCAGAGACAACTTCAGAGAGATCAAAAGTAAGTCGAAAAAAATTATTTATTCTCTGTATTTAAATTATAAATTTAAAATTGTACTAAATATTCCCGCTGCCTCCTTGCCGAGTTGTTCACAGTTCGTATTGGCGATTAATTTAATCTAGCGTGTAATGAAAATACTAAATTTACATACTGAAGCCATACGGCCACTAAGGATATAGAATGAAAAAAAAGAACACTCAGTTACTTTTAGTTAAATTAGTACTGAATATAATCTATTTTGTAAACAATGAAAACAATTAGTAATTATTGAGAACTTGCAATTATTAATGAACACAAAAAGTTTATTTAAGGTTCAATTTAATCCACCGTGTGTTAATAATAGTTTTGAAGGCATATAAAGTGGAATGCCATATTTCAGGATAAAACACTGAGGGAGGAGCCTTGGCCAACCAATTTATTATGAGTTTCCTTAAATGTTAAATTGAATAAAAAGCATGTGTAAGCTACGACAAAAAAAATTAAATCAGAAATTTTATAAAATGTTTGCCTTTACATTTATATTTACATGTATTTTTGGTACCATCCTAAGAACCAAAAACGTGGGGGTTACACGTAGATTAAAATCAAATGGAATCGGATCGAAGTCGCAAATTAAGTTAAGAGTGTAAAGTGAAGAGACAAATGCATGCTACGATAAAAAGAACATAATTTTTTTTAATGATTATAAACATTTTGAATTACCAGGCTTAAAATAACAGTTTTTAAAAATAATTTCTAATATAAACAATAAGTAATTCTGTTTTTATTTAATTTTTGAAAGAATATGAAACAAAATTTCATTAGATAATCTAGCAGGAATTTTAAATATAATTTTAAATAAAACAGATTTAATGAAATACTAAATTTATATCTGCATTAAAAGTATTTCCTCTAAAATGCAACACTTGCATGAAATATTTTTCTTAATTTATTTTAATTAGATTACGATGTTCGTAATAATGAAACATAAATGGATAAATAGTTGTGCACTAGAAGCTGATCTTAAAAGAGGATATATTATCGATATCGATATATTAAGGATATATTATAAACATATTTGGTATATAAAATTAATAAAATTGATGTATAAAATTTACGGATACAAACTTTTTGTGTTATATATGGAAGTTTAGAATAAACTTAAGTCAACTTCGTAATAAGAATAGTTCAATCTTCGTAAAAATTTAAAATATTATTCCAATTTTGACAATTTTACTTTTTTGATAATATATACTTCTTTGCAAATAAATATACACTGCAAACTCTGCTATGTACAGTGATGTGGCACGTAGGATTAACAACGTTTTGCAACGTGCTTGCTAGTCCTAATAGTTTGTTAATATCTTGGGAATTATTTTCAATTTACATGTTCTGTATAATTACATTTTTGAAATAGTTAATTATTTGATAGAAACGTCACAGATAAAACGAAATGTTAAAATACTTTTCAACAATAACTGACTATTGGTCCATTTTAACCTTAATATTTACGTGAAGTTGCCTTGAGATTACAACGTTGACATTGATGACATAAAACTGTAGCAGCATATAGACATTGTCCATAAAAATGCTAATATTTTTCTTTAATACGGCGCAGAAACGACGCAGTTGGGATAAAACGTGCTTTGATATTTTTTGCTTTATCGCTCTTAGATCCAATGTACATATTGAAGGAATCGATTTCCTGTATTTCCGTCGTCATTATATTGTGGCATAAAAATGGTACCGGTTATATTTTCATTGGTACCGGTTATATTGGCAGCAATGGTACTGGTTATATTGGCAACAAAAAATAATAGTATTGACATATACTACTATAATTTTTTGTTGCCTCTGTTTCCTCCAATATTACGGAATTGTCAGAGTATCTCAATGTTGAATGTTATATGTTTATTTATTTTTATCACAGGCCTGCATATTTGAACTTTTCTTTCCTCTCTAAGATTTTATGATTGATTTTGGGGCATTTTGGGGCGCTAATTACGAATATGTAATTAGTTTTTCTCCAACGCATTCTGATTTTTCAGAAAAGGAACTATGAAAAATAGACAAAAAAGACACCTTCAAGTAGTAAAAATTGTATATTTAAAAAATATTTATATCTATCGTTAAATACAATTAAAATACATAGGTGATATATCTCTTAAGTTATTTACATAACAAAAATCTCAGTGGTATTTTGCACTTTTATGCTCGAAGCTTCTATTCAGAAATTGTTTCTCAAGATCGTTGCTCGGATTGTTTCGCTTGAGCAACCAACAGTAGTCCGCCAACATGATTCTATTCCACTTTCCTTGATATCTACATTCTATTTCTTTCAAGTGTTGATGGTATCTTTTACCTTCTTTCAAGTCTTGAAATCTCTTACCGATCGCACATTTGGGTAGCTTATTTGCTCTTTAGTTTTTGAACTGTGACCAGCCACGTAACACAAAGTAATAATCTATTGCATGAACCTGAGGTTCTCTCCAAATCATGGATAATACAGACGTATTGTCAAGGTATTATTTTACCCTTTCGACCACTTGCGAAGTTCGAGAACGCACGTTGCACCAACTTTGTGCGGTGTCCACAACTTGTCCTGGTTAATGATGGGTAGGTCAAAATACATGTAAATTTTTTTTACAAAGTTTGTTATAGTTCTTTGTTGTCTTCTCAACATAAAATTCCCATAAATGTAACAAAACCAGTCCGGTGAGGTTAAACAACTTCGCGACGACAATTCTACGTTAATATATTAAATTATACAGTGTTACATTGTAAGTTTAAAATCGGTTTAAGTATTTATATGCTTTTTGTTATTTCTTACCCTCATTCCTAATAGATATTTAATCACCAATTAGTGGTATTATTTTGAATTGAGCTTTTCTGGCCTGTAAACGTGTAAATCACGCATTAATAATGGAGCAATCAGTTAATAAGGTAGTATTTAGCAATTTATGAAGTAGATTGTATTATTTTGTACTAGTAGAAACAATTTACCTAACATTTAAGCCGTCAGATCACTTTTCGTTATGTATTATCGAGCTTGAAAGTGAACGCAGAGGGTAATTTCGGGCACAATCGATATTGTAATATATAAAAAAAATGTGACTTGTTACATTTCTTTCATTATTTTTCCCGTAATTATAACCTCTAAAACTACCGGAAACCACATTCCAACTTCAGAGAGGAAAACCATTGTAGGCCTCTGTTATTTATGTACTTTAATGTATCTAATTGATACATATTGCGGATTTATTGCTACGAGAGACCTCCCTTACAGCCAAACAAAACATCAGTCTAGCCCCGCTCGCCGAGCGACCGGAATCGAACCCGGGTCCCCGCGGTGTGTAGCGCAGTCAAAAGTGATCAACGTAACATACCACGGTGACATGTTGGTGTTCATAAAAAAATGGTTACTTCAGTATTTTAATTGGTATTTGGTGGAGTTATGGAGTTACATTTTAAAACGTAAGTCAGGCCTGCTGCTTGACGCATATTTTTACCGCGAAAATGGAATGAGTCTGAACTTTTCTAAGTTTGTGTTTATGTTTTCTCCAAATAATATATTATTTTGTAGAAAGGTGTAGTTTTAATTGACATTTTAATAGAAAATTGTAGCCCAGTCTTAATATGCATACGTAAATAATACGTTGATATATATATATATATATATATATATATATATATATATATATATATATACATATATATATATATATATATATATATATATACAAACATATATATATATATATATATATATATATATATAATATAATAGCGCCTGGTTGTTTCAAAGTTACGTTGTAGTTATATTTTTAATATTTACTTTTTTTAATAAATATTTCTTCTATGGTGACGTGAAAATCTATTTACTGAACGAAAATTATACGATACAGAATTTTATATCAGGCTGCTAATAAGCCAAAGGATATTTTCACCCAATTAGCTCCATATACTAAGATCCCCTTACTCCTTTTTGGAATTTATGACTTTCAGGTTAAGCATTCTAAATGTAGCCATAATGAAGGAATCGAACGGAAAAAATTGAAAAAGTTATAAAAATATACAGATATATTTACACATACACATGGAAATTCATGAAATATGAAAAAACAGTTGCGTACATACAAATATTTATAAATACATTTACATAAATACACCCACAAAAAACCTGTTCAAAATGCCAGGAAATTTGTGTAGAAAAATAAGCAAAATTGTAAAGTTATTGGTGTACAATTTTTTTAACATATATAATAGGAGTTTGGTGCCGTTTTTGTTAATATCACCTGATAGCTTAATACATATTTGTTTGCATTTATTTACACAAAATCAATGGAAAAATCAATGTTGAGACATTGGGTAACTGTTATCCTCTTTATAAGCCCCTTCGTAGAATTATTTATCACAAAATTTACAACTATAAATCAAAAAATATTTCTGCTATTTGCAAATAAATATTTAAAGATTGTTAGTTTTATTATGATAAATGGAAAGATAGAATAAAAAATCCTTCAAAAATTATTTTCACATTTATCTACATTTCAATATACAAAATTTATACTGAAAGCATCTTTAACCTGTGACACTGGTTATAGACCTGGTATATAAAATAAACAACCTTAGTTTAAATGTTATTATAAAAACGAGCCATTGATTATTATTTTTAATATAATTTCCACTAGAATTTTTAAAAAAGTTGTTTTTATAAATAATTTCGGTGAATAAACGACAGGTTGATAAATATTGTCAGATGATATAATTAAAATTATTACTTAAAACCTGTCTAAGCTTTTAAGTGACACATATATCCATATTATCTATTGTAATTGGACATATATATTATATACACATTCATGCCGTTTTATCGACCAAGCCGTACATGGCGCGGGGAGTGATAGCCGTTCCCGTCCCAATTTACGACAACCGAGTTGGAATGAATTACAATAAGCTCAGTGAATTAATTTAAGCTCAGTATATTGCAGCTTTGTACATAGACGGACGCAAAATACGGGAAAGTCGATCAATATAGGAAACTTTACGATTAGGAAGTGAGAGAAGGTATGTGTTTGAGGAGGAAATGACAGAAGCATCGAGAAATAATGCAATGTGGTATTTAGTAATGCACTCAAGCTTGTCATTCTTCATTAAACAATCTACAAAAGCGGATTGCCGTACTACCGACAAGCACCGACTTCTAAAATAACTAAATGTTTAACAAACAATATGAATACACGTTTTATAATCTACAAATTCAAAACCGTTTTAGTAATTTCTTTCTTTCCTTATATTAATAAAAAATACAAATAAGGAAATACCCAATAAAGTATAGAATTGGATGAAAGATGGTAACAGACTTTATTTGGGCTAGTTGATAATTACATATTTATTAATGAAGAAAATCGATACAGAAGGGCGATATAAAATGGTATAATGCTTTTCGTTGTGTTTATTTATATTATTTGTGGATGCAAGTAACTATACTAATATACTATACTATTATAATATTGTTATGTACTGGTCTTACGTCTCATGTTCGATGTCGCCCAATGAAAAATAGTCCGAAACCGTCAATTTGATTTACGAACGGACGAATAAAAACCGCACAAGAACACTAGACTAAGACTAGTTTACAATCAGCATTTAAACGATAATTAAATCTCAACCAACCTCTATAACACTACAACCTCCTAAGTGCAACAATTTCCTTTAATGGTTACTCAAAATTATTGTTTACGGTGCTGGTAAACTTTGAAAGACATCATTTAAGGTGGCACCAGAAACAATAATGGAGCTCCTAAGTTCAATAGCAGCTACAATTAGCTGGAGATATTTATATTTAAGTATTTCCATTATTTACTTGTTAAACCGTGGCCATTATTTACACGATAAGACATTAATTTACGATTGACTAATACCGGATATTCAAGGTAATATTTTATTTGAAAAGGTATATACCCCGTGGTCCCGTCTGGTCCCGTCGTGGTCCCGTGGTGGTGGGGAAACGCATGCAATGTGATCGAGTTTGGTTGATGGAATTTTAATAATTATCTAACATTAAAATTAATATAGTAAGAAATCTTATAACAAAAATTAAAAAAAAAATTACTGGTCACACAAGGTCTGGCTAGCATTAGCAGTTGAACGTACTTCGCAGCCTTATTATTTTTATATTAAATTGTTTATTTTTGTTCAGTCAGTTCAACAAAAGGCCCTCTAAGGTTTGAATATGACTAAAACGACATACTTCTGCCCTCTAACTGAATCTTTATCTGATTATGGAATCGCAAGTTGGTGAAAGGTACTTTCCAGTGTGGAGGAATAAACACATCGAGTTCAGAATTCTTTGATTTATGTTAACTTAAGCAATAAATAACAAGGCAAAGAGGTAGCTAAGAATATACAGGTACCTAAAAAGCTATGAAACCGCTAAGGTATTAGTAGGTAGGTAGGCATAAAGAAATCATAAAGTAACTAAGATATTAGTAGTCAGGTAAGTATATACAGATATATATATAGGCATGAACGAAATAGGATATTAATAGGTAGAAAGTTACATTTTTATAGTTATTTAAATAGGCATGGGGCAACTAGGATATTATTAGGAAGATGACAAGTATGTGCGAATATATGCACATCCGTTTTGATTTCAATAAATATCCATTACTATTTCTATAAATGAGGTTTTATTGAATTCTGCGTAAGGTCATGACATTTTTATTAACATAGGCTATAAGTACAAGAAATGGGAAATAAAACGATTTTGTGAATATAAACTCAGCATCTCTCTCATTCATTTTTACGGTTCACGTTAATTGTCTTCAGTGTAGTATTATGAAAAATTATTAGAATTTGACCATGAAAATTTAATACATACATAGAATTCCTCAAAAATGAATAGCATATATGCTGTGATAGAGTATGGTGGATATACGTATAATAATAATTTAACAATCAATTGTCTAAAATTTTAATAAAATTAGGAACGGGGTAATTCTGCCTTTTAATAAAATTTGGATAAAATGGTGGAGTTAAAATGTGGTGATCTCTAGCAGTAGCATATTTTGTAAATTTATTTATGTTTTATAACAATATTTTACCGTAAAAGTTCTACTTGATAACTCGTATTTTAATTCTTTATACTTTATTTCGTGATTCTTGTTCAGTGGTTATTTGAAATAGGTTAAGTTATTTTCTAAAAAAGTTTTATTTTGAAAAAATTGAAGATGTAGTAGTATTTGATATAAGAAAAAGTAATTTAAAAAGAAAAGAAAAAGTATAAAAATTATAATATTGTTTTCATAAAGCTCATTTTATTGCGATGCCGAACGCCAAGCATAGAAGATCCAAATGCATCTTAGTAACCGCTTGCTCAAATCAACCGATGTTTACTTGAACTGTAGCCAAATAAAAAAAATGTTCCAAGCATACATTTTATTGGTCGATATAAAACGTACTTTTTCGAAATATGGGAAGGATATTCAATATTGTGAAACAATGTGCCAATATCCAATTTAATAAAATATTAACAGAGACTAATATATGAGTTTATATGTAAATACTTTGAAGACAGAGACATTGACATTTTCCCTAAAAATTAAAAAAAATATATTTTGAAACAAGGATGATTCATTACTTTTTTAACAATTCTTAAAGATCAAAAAAACAATATTTTTTCGGATCCTATGATTCATCAGCGAATGTGTTAAGAAATGCTCCCAAAGCTAATTAAAGGCAAATATCAAAATACTTATTTAAAGCGAAAAACAGAGGGTCCCGTCATTTCTGTAAAATTGCATTTTCATAACACAGCTGGAGGCCCGTGTCAATTTACGGCGAATTTAACAATTTCCCGTCTTTATGAGTGAAGTCATCCTTTACGTGTGACTTCACTCATAAAGACGGGATTGATTACATTTTTTTCATAAATGGTCACATTTACATGAAGTAAATGAGCCGCAATGTTGAAGAAATATTTGCACACAAACCGTGTGTCACTTATGCACATTTTATATATTGAGAGATCACATTCACATTCTCTTGGTGCATTGCGTCCGTTTATTCCGTTCAACCAAAAATCTCAACACTAAATGAAACGTTGAAAATTAGCTCAAATTCTTATTCCATATTAAAATTGAATTAAAATTTTAGGGAATAAAAAAGAAAATTAGGAAAAGTGAGAGAGAGAGTAAGTTCCATTATAGATGTTGAAAAGAATAATAGGAAATTCTTATAAACCTTGAGTTCCCAAACTACTCCTTATTCTCATCAATTCAAATTGCTTTTAATGTCAAAATAAGTACATTTAATTCAGTACCTGGAACAAATTATACCTATTTGTCGATCACCTTTTTAATTCGCTAAAAAATAATTATGTCCGTGGGAATGAATATCGATCAAGCTTATTTCCTAATTTGAATATTATATATAACCCTATTATAAAATAATCTGAATCACCCAAATGGAAAACGCAATATGTTAAATTGATGGTGTAGTATGGTAAAGAAGTAAAATTTTATCAAAATATTAAACTATTTAATTGTTCATTATCTTTCTAACCAAAAATGGTTTCCATTTCGTTTATTTAAATTTATATTTTCTTGTAGAAAGGATAAAAAAATTAAATTTGTGGACATTCTAATTTTATGGTACATATAAGTGAAATTATATGTCCCATAAAATTAGATAATGTATTCGCTTGATACTTATGATCTGCAATTAAAAAACATAAATTAAATTTTAATATTATATTTTTTTATCTTTGTGTATCACATGTGAAAATATTGTGAAAATAGCTCCTACACGATTCAAAAAGTTGCAACTAAATTCGCACATTAGCTGGAGAATCGAAACTGATCCAAGATATCCTATTCTGCAGATAATAATTAATTCATAACATTTTTTTTGTATACTTTCGTTGAAATATATACGGCTGTTTTCAAAAACTTATTCTTTGTATAATGGCAAAGTTTCAACTCGTTTTTGTGATATTAAATTTTTGTCCAGTCCAAAAATATTTAATGATTTTAAGGCGAACAAGTTTTATAATATTTGCTGATAGACATTTTTTTCTATAATTTACGTAGGTATTACTTATTAATTATTTTTAAATTATTTAGTAAAATTTCCCTCAAATGGCGATAATTTGAGCAAAATATTACTATCTCTGTCGTTATTATTATTATTTGTTGGCTTTTTAATTGTCTTGTAAATGCTAATCATGTAGGCTAATTAAAATATAGGTTATGGTACGTAACACTGTTAGAAGAGACTATAGTATATTAAATATTAAATAATAATATAATAACCGTTATATACTCAAAACTAAGCAATAAAACAGAAGTTAACCTTGTGTCATACTTATCATTAACCTTTGTCCATACTCATCATCGTTATTCAATGGAGACGCACCCGTGTACAACATTAGTCAATTACGAATTAGATTTCCGTACCTATTCTTATGTATTTATTTTTCTATTTTTTAATACAAATAAGTATCTGTGGAACATATTTTACTGGCAATAATTTCCACTAAACCAAATGCCAATAAATTAATAATGTTACGTTGGCAACCAATAAACTCGTCACTTTGTCTAGCAATTTCTAGAATTTTATAGACGATTTTTTTAGTTCGAATATTCCTCGTAGGTCATATAAAAAGTAGGGCGAGTAAAAATAAAGAAATTTCACGAAGAAAACTTAATGAATATTGTTTCATGAAATCCATTCAGAGCCAAAAGGGAGTGTAGCACCATGCAATATATGCGCAACAAAGTCTCGGTTGTAAAAGTCTAAAGTAAGTAATTATTAAATCTTAGATTTATTAGATATGCTCTTTCAGCGATAGGGGATGATAGAACGTCACTCCCATGTCAAATTTGGAAGAATTAAAATGATTTTCTGAAACAGGTCCCGGGTGAAATTAGTTAGTGAGTCAGTAACTAATTTCACCTGGGACCCGAGAAAGTACTCTGGAAAAGAAGTGTAAATACTTTATTTGGCTACCACTTTGTATAACACTGGGCAACTTTATTAATTGCCAACCTAATAGTTTATATAGTTTGTAGAAAATAAATTGTAATAGTGTGTATGACATAAGACTGCAACAGATTGTGTGTATAATTTTCCAATTCTTTGTATTTAAAGTAAAAAACATTTCACAAAATATTTCTATTAAAACAAATGTGGGTAGAATCACGATAAAACGAAATATCAGTTACGTACCGTGTTTCACGTTCTATTACCCCATAAAATTTAATATATCTCCCTGCGCTACTTGATAAATAAAACATGGATTATTTCCAATTTTAGACTTTGAACAAAGAGACATAAATTCTAATCTTCAAATAAAACCTGAAATATTTAATCACGATTTAAGTATTTATTTTTAGGATAAAAGTTTTATAGCGACACGTTAATTAAATTTTAATTAATTATTTAAAGTTTAGTTCATCATCCATGCTTCACATATCAGAGGAAAATTTATTTTCACAGCGAATCCTTATTTATTCTGAATCTAATTAATAGTCATGCGCTGTTCTATATATGAACCGAAGCTTAAGAGTTTTAATTAAATTTTATAGGGATTTAATAATTTTTAATTACACTTTTTTCGATATTTGGAAAGGAACATAGCTATGGAATTAAATTGTATTTTTAGGTTTTTCATTCCACCTGAAATTCCGAGTATTTTTTATTATTTGTATTTATAGCTTTTTATTCCCATTATTAATTATAACTATGCAAACTTAGATGTCCTTCAACGCCTTCTCACACTTTTTCATTACTATATATTCATTTAATTATTGCAAGAAAAAAACTATACAATTTATTTCCTTTCTATTACGTTTTTGTTCCCTCCAAAAATAGGATGTCAAAAATATGTTTCTTTTATAAAAAAAGTGGCCTTTGTAGAATATTATTTATTCATCTTATTTTTTTATTTGCCAAAAACGTATTTATTATATGTAGATTGTCATTCACGTTTTTGTAAGCCAAACTCAAGCAACTTTCCATTATTTCTCGTAAAAAATACTTATTTATCTGCAACTAAATACTTAATTGTGTAAACCATTGGTAACACTGAGTTAATGGATGCATCACTTACTGTATCGTCCCATATACTTGCTGTATCCCTTACTAAACCATATATTTTTAGAGCACCTACCTATGTAAACCGGTATTTGGATGCAGGCTTGAGACAAGGAAAATAGTAGTAGTTCAAATGGGTGATTATCTAGGTACGTGTTTCATATTTTGATGTCATAACAAAATTATTTAAAATTACATATTTCTCTAACATATATATTACAAATAAAATTTAATTCCATACCCTTTGTTTTCGGTACTGATACCGCCAAAATGGAGTAACTTTTTATTTTAGATTGTTGATCCAATTTTACTCGTAGTAACATTATCTCATAATTTCATTTCTAAATCCATCTCAAATCTTAAGACACTATAGATGTTAATGGTACAGTAAAAAAATAAAATTCAAAAACCGACTAAGTGAAAACTTTACCAAACACGGTCAAATTGAAGGTTGCAAAATTAAAGAGTAGGAGTGCATCGTTAAATATTTAAAGCTATCTAAAAAAATTCCAATAATGCTCGAAAACGAAAAAGTAATAAATGGAACCTCACTTCCATTATTTTGAAAGCCCTGACTAATGATGTTTCCTTCGTTACGATGTGTGGAAAAATCGTCATTCCATTTTAAATATAGTGATAATTTTTTATGTCGTTTCACATAAAAATGAGACCTCTATATGAAGCAACTACTCGCACAATTTCACTGACTTAAGTCTAAAATTATCGAAACTTTGCATCTGTAATAGAATCAAGGATTTACAGGTAGATAGATTAATTAATATGACGACATTATAAAAGTCCTTTCTTTGACCACTGGGTATTGAAAAGGCAAAAGATATAAATATATTTATTGTTATATATACTGTCATATTTAATACTGCCTCTTTCAGCAACAAAATATTACGAACCAAATTACCCATATTAGGTCTCGCAAAATTCCAAATACGTTTTAATATTAACATTTTTTCGGTACCTTTAGTAGGTTATTTTCTTTGAGCAAGCACCTTCGGCTCACTAGAAATTTATAAATAAATAATACAAGTTTGTCTGTGTAACATTGGTTTGATACATATTAGGCTCCTAATACGTAGCTTTACGTCTGGTACGTAATAAAAGAAGACAAGGATACTACAATAAGTTAACATAAGAAAGAGGAAAATAGTAAAATGTAGCATTTATGTATATCGATGTGTATGTACGTGATAGAGAAAGACGAGCGTCGACTTGGAACCGATTCCAAAATTCTATACCAATAACAGTATTTTGTAACTTTATTTACATTTGGAAACGATTTTGTGTTGCAAAAGTTTCATCTAGGTACTCGTATTTTCTTTATTTCATACTTTTTAGCACGCTTCTTATTCGGTGGATATTTGGAGTCAGTTACAATTTTGTTTGGTGCGGTCAGGGGGAACTTCATAAATAGATGAAACAGGGATGTTGTATGAAAAAATTGGTAAATGTGTATCTTGAAAGTGGCTAAGTAGAAATTAGAAAAAAGGTAACACCTTTTATTACTCAGAAATACAACTCTCCTAAATGATTATGTATGAAGTATTTCTAAACCAGTAAAATGATAAATTTCTTAAACTATATCAACCTTTCTATTAACATTTCAAATAATATTAATTACGAAACTTAATCTTTGATATCTTTCCTTGTCATAATATCTTTTAATTTTAAAGTTAAGGTAGGTACATCTTAAGTTATCCCCTACAGGATTGAGATAGACAGCGCGTTATTATATACCGATGTGGCCAGTATTAATTTAAAATAAATGTGATGTTCTACCACAACCATTTCCTCATAAAGCCGACTTTCTAAAATTTCCTAATATCAATGTATAAAACACAGGAAGTAAACTGATTTATATTTTTCTATTGAAATTTTATTCATCAATCTCCATATTTGTCCAGTATACTTTGAACAATATAAAGAGAAATCCGTTTTATTTTTTTGCAAAATTAAAATATTTTTCAACATTAGGTTTTTGCCCCTGAGTTCGAGATAAATTGAGCAACTAATCCATATTCACCAGATAGTGTCATTCTGATTCTAGATCAGAACGACGCTAAATTCTAGATCAGAACAAGATTGGATAGTGTCGTTTGAATGCCCGCAGACACAGATTTTTGTATTAAATTTTGTCAAGTTAAAACTTATATGAATCGGTCCATTTGCAACTACACAATTAATGTAAATGGATTCTTTTATATACACGTAAAATATCCCCGTGCTTTGAAGCATCTTAAGTGCTGAAAATACCCTAAAGCTATTGCAATATATTTGCCTACTCAAATTAGAAAAATGAGGAATAAATAATGTATATAATGAAACAAATATGGTTTCCCACTTAAGCTTCGTGTTTTTTTTTAAAGATTAAAAACGTCTTTCGTCTTTCCACTCAAATTGAGTATTTATTTTGAGGACATCTTTTCAGTTTTTAGAGCAACGAATATGAAAAATATGCGCTTATTGCGCTAAGGTTTATAGTGTGTCTTTTTAATAACTGAGTGCCTGTTCATTGAGATTTCGTTTCCTCCGGAAAACATAAATATATTTGTAATTGTATTTTGATTAACTAAGCCATGCTATTAATATCCCATCATACATTTTTAGTTGATTAAATAAACTTTTTAAAACATGTGTAAAACATTATTGCTTGGAATCAATCGATCCATTAAAAACTTGAACCTAACAACCACATTAAATCATATACACACACAAGTAATATGTCATCTGAACATTTTTTCATATCTATATATGAAAGTTAAAAACTTTTTTTTATAGACGTGTGAAATAAGCAAGGCTTACATCAATATGTAAAAAACTTAATACTATAGAAAAAACTTAAAAGAATTATTTAAAACTAAAAAAAACGAAATTATAAAAGACCTATTAAACAAATGGAAGGCAAATTTCTCTTCCATATTGCAATTTTTTGGAACATTTTTTGGAACTTAAACAAAGTAATGGTCAAATATCAAGGTTAATAAATGCAAACAATGGGTATATAATAAAAAAATAAATAAATAAACGGGAGTTTACCTTTACTCACGCAACATCATAAACAAAAACATGGGCGTGCTAAGGAAAATAATCGCGCGTGCCTTTCGAATCATCCCGCGTGCCGTGAAGAGCAACATATTTTGATTCGGGGTAAAGTTCGTAAACTAAAGTCATTTCGAGTGTCGACGTTTCGTGAGATTTTAACTAGTCATATCAACAATCTCGTACAATACCTCATTTGTTCAGAAAGTGTAAGTTTAAAAGATAAATAAAAAAGTCGAATGAAACGTGATTATGTACGATATGAAAAAGTCTCTAATTCTTTAATTTTTCAAGTCATGCGTTATAATTGTAAGACTAATATCTTCATAATACAGATGAATGCAGATGTGCGTTAGCTGTTGCAACCGCGAGGATATTCCTTTTTAAGTTGACGTGGGAGAGGGGTTAACTTATATATGTGGTACGTTACTAAAGAGTTGATATGAATACTTTTTATAGGCGTTCTGATTCCTATTTGTAAATATATTTTTTGGTATTAATAAAATGTAAGCTACCAATTTTTTTTGCCTGCCACAATTATTAGAATACTATTATCATAAAACTTGATATTTATGTTGGAAGGGAAGAGGTTCTTCTAACAGTGATAAAGGTAAACGTATATGTCCTTTAGATATGTTAAAAAAAACAAATAATCATAACGGTGCAATTAATTCACAAACTCTGCCATGGTGTTTACAGCTGCAGTGATGAAAGACGGTATTACAAGTTTTTTATTTCTCCGTCGTCTATAATTCTCGTGAATAAATTGAACTGCAACTTTATTAAATGCCTAGATCAACGGTTCACTCTATATTATTGTTCTCTCGTGCTACAATATAATTAGAATTTTTTTAAATTTTTCTCTTGTTTTATTTTAAACCAGAATCAGATTATCGCACATATTATTGAAAAATTTATTAGATTTGCTGGGAGTGTCTAAATGTGTTTTTATTATTTCGATTCATTTTAGTCGTCTGCCCCAATATGTATTACTTTGAAAATGAAGTAAAAAAGGAGTAAATTTGAGAACAAAATGTGAAAGTATATTAAAGGAAATTATGATGTACATAAATTGCAGTTTTAATATTTTCTTTGTATATATTTCAAATTAGCCTGAATAAATATACATTTATTCTAACAAATATAAACAAGGATTTGTCGTAATAAACGTAAATATAATTGTTTTCGTAATTTAAAATCAATTAAAAGTTGTAATTTTATTAAATCCGTCTGCTTTTTAACCGAAAAGTTTAAATAAGTATGAAAACCCAAGTGTTTATTAATGTTATTATAAAGTTCTTAATTTAAGAATTATTTGTTTTCAAACATCTCGTTTTATTGGCAATAATTTTAAATTTACATACAATGTTTATGTAATTTTTACTTTCTAAACAATTATTTATTTAATAATTTTTGGTGTAGTGAGACAACACTAAAAATAAAATCTACAAAAGGTAATGACTGATTTCAAATAGCATGTGATGACAAAACTTCATCCCATTTCCCTGTTTAATCCTAGACAATATTCCAGAAATATAGGACCGAATAATATATAAACTCGTTGGATGTAACAAATTAATATCTCCAAAATTAATAAATTTGTAACTATCGCTATAGTTTTACGGTAACCATTAGATAAATTTATATTTTAATAAAAATATTGGGCTTTATTTCGTATTTTTTCGTAAAAACCAGCTTAAATATGTTTGAATATTGTGCCAAATTTCGACTTCTTATATCTTTCGAATTATCTGCATAAAATTTTAAAATATTTTCTGGTTTCCTTGTATATCTGTTTTTCAATTATTAAGGGATATATAGTAAAAAATTAAAAAATAAATTGTAATATTTTATTTATACCCTTAAACATTTCCACACAAATATTTTTGAGGAATAACTATTAGGATATATGTGGGTTAAAAAGTTTGATAACTAGATGAAATTTCAGGTTTCTGCGTGAAACTGGTTTTTGTATCTTCAGGTAGGTAGATTTTACAGAATATGAGAATATACATGGATTCAGTTGTTATATATGTTCTGGCAGCTACATGTTTAATGCGATCATGGGAAAATATGGTTTGAAATTAGAAAAAAATTGGATGAAGTTCGTGATAGATAGTCGTAAAAAGTTATTTAATATTTCAAAATGGCTTCAAAATAATTTGAAAAAGTGAAAAAGTATGGGAATGCCACATTTTTAAAAGAAATTTTAAAACATTACAACTTTTAGCTGGAAGTTTTTTCCGTCGACTACTTGCTCTTTTTACTACTTTGCTCATAATAGCACCTCCATAAAATTTTAATTTAGTAACTATTTCTTTGTAAAATAGTACATCTCATTTTACATATTTTATGTGCATTTATTAACAAAATCGCGCTAAGCAAATAATCAAAAAGTATTTTATCTCAAGTGACGTCGTTAGATACAACATCTATATGAGATACGTAAATGGGATTGCGTTACAAAATTAACCTCTACCTAAGTGAAGAAGGGGGTAAAGTAGACAACGCTGCTTCATTATTACACCGAAATATTACATCCATGACTTTTTTCAAAACCAGAGTCTTACTTGCCTTTTTTTTAATATTTCTCTCAAATCTAAATCATAAAAAACAAACCTCACCTTTTCAAATGTACTTATAAGCTTTTTTTATAGTTTTAATTACATTTTGTCTAAATGCCAGATGCCTCCTATTGTTACAAGACAAGCAACAATAAGCTTGCAATAATAACTATAATATATATTTTTCTTATAAACGACTTATAATTTATCATACGTTCCTTAATTCCTACCATTAGCCTTTTATAAAACTCTCATATTAAATCGATCCCTCATAAAATGTGTTTATTCAACTTTTTTATGCTATTTCAACTTTTTAATTTTCTCTGATAGTATGTTTTTGAAAATTATTTTTCAAATGTTATTTTCCCTCTACATGCGAAAATTCCTTCTCTTTCTCACCTCACGTTCGTTCTGCTCATCGTTTTGAACTTTTATTTCATTTCAGTGTCTGTAATATCTTCAAAAGTTGGTTCCCTTTAAAAAAATTACCATTGTCAAACTCATTTTCCTTAAACATTCTTTTTCTTGAATGTGGGTGTTCGAACTATTTTTTGCAAATTTGTAAAACATTTTTCGAAGAAATTCCCCATCTGCTTATTATGTAGAAGTCTATAAGAAATTTATCTCCTGGGAACTATTTGATTTCACTTTTTCTATTACCCTCACCGTTGATATAGGGTAGCCTTTATGTTTCATTATTTTCTTTTGTTTCATTCAGATTTTTTTAGTAAACATTTTTTTACAATCCACGCAATACAAATTTTTTTGGCAATAAATTAATTTCATTTTAATCGTAATACAACATTCATTAAATGCTTGCTTGCTTTAAATGAATTTTAAAAAATTAGTAAGTGATTGCAATTTGAACTTGTGACCCTTTGGTTACATTTCGTGTATTTATATCATTAGATTATTTTAATTTACTTTTTTACCCTCATCAATTGATATTTTACAATATTTATCCTATTCAAAATGTAAGAGTACAGAGCTCGAAAAGATTCATTACCTGAAAACGTTGTAATACAACGAAACCTAGGTCGTGGTAAAGAATTTAAAGAAAGTAGAAATAATACTACATCACGTAGTTTCATTTCTCAGTAATGAATTTCCACAAAATTAATGCCAAATATATTCAATATAATTTAAAGTTAGTAAAGTAAATAATATTTTAAGTTGTAAATATATACCTTCACATACCAAACCCTGCTGATATCTACGAATATCTTCTGGAGATGCAAAGTTTCGGACTGTTATCGTTGCAAATGCCAACGCAAAGTTCGCTCTATAGCAAGAAGACGTGGTTATAGCGTCTAGTCGGAGAACGTCCGAACTGTATACCGAATAAGAATGCTTAGTCAAAGCTTCGCTTGCATTGGTCCGTGAATAACAACACTATCGTACAAGACAACGTTCCCAGTCCTTTGAGGATTTACGTACTATCAGAACGATATATAGCCATGCTCTTGAGATTTAAGTTTACTTTGAGATCATGTTCATAGTTTACTCGAGATAGTTTAGTATCACATGTAAAAAAGTAAAAAAGTAAGTCTTTTTCATAGACCAGTTAATGAAAATATATTTTTTGAGATCGTTAATCAATTGACAGTTGGCCTAACCAGGCTTTACATTTTTATATATTGTTTTGGAATATACGTTTGCAGCTAACTTGTGAAAAGTAATAAGTTCTAATTTAGCGTTCGAATTTCTAATATGTACCAAGATTCTAATTAAAAACTTGATTTAAACATCAATTCCTTTAAATGAAATTAGATACAAAATTAGTACATAACATATCATATCACAATGTCTATAAAGGCGAGTTGTGTTTGCATTAAATTAAGGTTTCCATGTGTTTTTGTTAATATTTACACGGTTTCGCTTTCCGTTAAAGCGAACAACACTTCCTGTAATGTAATTGCGACAAATAAGATAGGTGATGCCACTTTGATAACTGATCGTAAATTTTACTCAATATTTTGTATAAATAATGAAAAATATTGGCTTTCAATATTTATTGAACATATTTTTGGTTATTAGATATAATAAACAAGATGTCTTTTTCCATAGTGGAAAGACTTATCTCTTAAAATTAGTATTATAAATAGTCTTGCAACTGATACGGCCAAGTAAATGTGAAGTGGGCCCTATTTTCAAGAGTATTAGTTTTTATAATATTACAATTTCGTAAACCGGTAAATTTATATCGAAAGAAGTTTTAGAGAAACATTTTATTGTTAAAATATTTATGAAAATGTGTATTTTCTATTTATAAACTTTTTTGAAAAAACAAAGTTTATGTTTAATACAAACTTCCAATATTCAAAATAGTTGTGTGACGAAGGTACGTTGATTAAAATAATTTTTAATTGAAATAACTAATGCTCTCCTAAATTCCATTCCTTCACCCTTTTTGTTTTTACGACCTACGTTATTAAAAAGTCAGAGGGAAGCCTTTAACGACACAACTCTATTAGATCAGTTAGAATAAAACTGTTCATCTTTAAGTTTACCATGTAACGTACACCTCAGAAATAAATATAATTGCAACTGTGCGTTTCAACGACTCACGTAATTTTATACGGACTGACAAAAAAAACAAACCTGATGAAGTTATGAGAGAATTATTTTTACACGGAACTCAAAAATATAAAAATAAATAATATATAAAAATAAACTAAATGATAAGGCTTAACAATTAGGAATACCGTTGTTTCAAACTGCTTATATAGCACGATAATTTAAGTAACTAAAATACATGTGTACCGCCGGAATCCAAACGCATGCTCGCTCTCACTCACGCACGGACGTATACACACACACATTATAACGTTTTAGTAACATATATTTCTACCATATTTGTTAACCTAAAATTATTTGAATGTTTTTTACACATGTCCAACGATTTTAGGTTTGATTTTTTTGTCTATTAATTTAATAATACTTTCCCAAGAAAAAATGTATTACTTTTTTAAATACGGAATTGTTAAATATTCATCACAAATATCTATTTGCTATTATCAATCATACAATCATTATCAATAATAGACTTCCCTCTCATACAAACTTGCACGCATGCATGCGCCAGACAGCCCATAGGCCCGCCTGTCCTACCTTATGTCCGGCACGCACAAACCTACGCTTATATCCGTGTTTACATGTTAGTTCTTTAGATGACTTCTTTGAAAGCATACGTTCCGGTTTATTTCATAGACAAAATCGTACGACAAAAAACTGATATGTCCAAAGCTGTCTAAATAATGTAAGTCTTATTATTGAATATGCCAGTACGTAACAAATAATTAGAATCAAATATTTCTTCAATTCAAAGAAAATTGGTAAAACAAAGTACAAATTTGTAATTAATTTTCATTTCGCAAAATATGTCTGTTCGATTAGTAAATTTAATTTGGTGTACACTATACTACAAATAAGTACAACCGGTATGTAACTTTGACCTTAGAATTCTTAATCTATATATATTATGTAAAATTAATAGTGTGTGTGTGAAATGTAGGCACATTTCATTTTGGAGCCAAAAATACATATCGCAGACGAATGGCATTTGTACGTAATAGTAGCCTCAACCTTCCCATCGTGCATTATGGTGGTTGTGCATCGATAAGTATAAGGATGTGGAAGGTATTGGGGTTGAAATTAGTCTACTCGAAAATGTGTGACTTCCAATACGAAAGTTCCAGCTTTTTCTAGAAAGTTCTAGAAATTTTAATGAAGTTCTACTATGTTCTTAAACATTGTCGAATTCTCTCAAATATTCATTTTTCTTCCCCTTTTCTTCACTCCCACAACCCATCTCTTCTCATGTCTTTAAAATGAATAATACATCACAATTTTAAGAATGATGTATTTGAATAAAATGATTTAATATATACATATACAAACATAAGTGTATATATATATATATATATAAATATATATATATATATATATATACATATATATATATATATATATATATATATATATATATATATATATATATATAAATATATGTTTAGTTTTAAAAATATTTATATACAAAGTAAAAATGTTTGGGATATAAATAAATGTGCGACTAGTAGTGACTGCTGGTCAATAAATAAAACTGCAATATATAAAGAAGCAAAATTTACCAATGATTAACGTTGTTAAACGCTTGTTTTAAAATAAATATTTTTGTCTGAATAAAATTAACCAGTAACAATCAGTGAAACTGTCGTCGTAACATTACTGTGAGATTTTTCAAAATAAAACGATACAAACAAATCACGTTGCGGACCATATTGCTGTACCTGTAAGATGTTATCCAAGATTTAATATATGTACACAAGCAGTGTCATAGTTAATAACAACTTTTCTCGTAAATTGTTTATTTAGCCAATTTTAATACGTTTTACCAAAAAAAGAAGATAATTGTCCATAATTTATTCGAATGAAATGGAAAAGTTTGGACGGGATTACATTATTTTTGAAACAATATAATTACAGATGGAATGCAAGTAAATCTAATTAAAAATACCCTACAAACATATATTACATTTACGTAGTATCGTTTTAGATTGAAATAAAAATAAAAATCGACACTAATATTAACAACTTTTCAAAATAGCTTAATACAAATGAATATAAATACATAGGTAACGGATAACTGGAAGTATTAACCTAAGTCAGTAATTTTATTAGGTATGTTTTCGTTAATTATTGACGATTACTTAATTTATCGTTTAATGTAACTGCTTAACCTCATGCCCTAAAGAATCAACGAAAACAACTGAAAAGGACGTAATTTTTTAAACATTGCTAGAATGCAGTTGTAAAAATCTTTGAGAACACTCGATGTCCTTCTATCAAAAATAATAAAAAATTCTATGGTCTGCTGTACCAATTTGGACAAGATATACTTTTTATCATCATCAAAAAAAAATCTCATACTTTAAAGGCGAATGCAATGTATTTTAAAAGAAAGAAAAACGAAAAAAAATTGAAACACGGTAGTAACTATATGTCACACTTTGTAATGAGGGATTACCCTTTTATTATTTCAAACATATTTCTTCTTTAATGAAATGAACAAATATTTCGATTTGTTTATTTAAAAGCAACTTAATTGTATATCCAATTGAGGATAATCGACTACTATTAATTGATGTGGAAGGGATAGTTTCGTTATTAGTAGATATTGCCATTGTTGGTTTAAGATGAGAGAAATAACAAATGTGTCTGACAATGGAGTTTGTCGAGAGGCATCATGAATACACAAATCACAAGGGAGGGGCATTATTCTTGGAAGATTTACTTGTTTTGAACTCGACAAAATTTTAGAGTACCTTAAATTCAGTAAATTAATAAAGTAATACGTACTTTCCAAAAATAATTTTTAAAGTCGTATATATATATCTTATTTTAAAGCTGAAGGTATAATGTGCACTTAACAACATAATGTGCACTTAACAATGCTCACCAGTATTAGTTTTATATATATAAGCGCTCAAATTGTAGCTTATTTTTTACATTTTATAGTAGGCACGCTTGAAGTAACGTTATTTTGAATCGAATATGTAACAGAATACGTTAACCACTTTTTAAGATTCCATAATATTTGCCTCAATCATTATTCATTTCTCCATTTAGCTAATTTGGAAATCATTATGATAATGAAATTATAATAGAACAAGATTCACATTTGATTTTAATTTCTTAAGTGGAATTAAAAAGCCAGGAATATAGATTTGTTCTACTAATTTCCAATCGAAATGATGCAAAGGTTGAAGTAATCAGACAGATATGCTTTTCTATTTCTAAAATTTATGTCGTAAAAAATAATATCTTGCCATAATATCAAATATTATTCCACAAATAAAAGAACGAAGATACCAGTAAAACAAATCAGTGCTTTAATATAGGTATTTTAAAACAAAATTCTAGCATAATTTCACTTTTATTAAGTAAAAAAAGTTATCACTTGCAAAAAGAATCATCGTACCGCTTTTGAAGAGCAGTTCAAGTATTCAGGAAGTGAGCGAAATGTGAAAGGAAAATAATTTTAATTTAATACAGATAACATAATTTTATTTAGGGATTACAAAAGGAATCTTTCGAGAAAGGAAACTTTCTAACCTTGTAAATGTCTCAATCCATATGTCCATTTAATATAATTCCAACACTTTACTCTGCAGATAGTGACAGTCAAAAAAAATTGGATTATCGGAATTAAATCTATTAATAATATATATTGCATTTTCGATCTAAACTAATATTATAAACAAGCAAAATCTGCGACAATATTACTTTTTAACTTGAAATTTGAAATAGTGATAAAATATTTAAACCCGCATAGATAGTTTATAAAAAAACAAAAGAAATGAAGTAAAATTTTTTTATATATCATATTGGTTTAATTCACTGTCGGTATACCATATACTTGGGGTTAATATACCATACTTGGTGTTGGTATACCACATACTTGATTTTGATTGAGATAACAAGCGCATTTCAATCCTGTTGTTTTGAGTAATATGGAAATTAATGAAAATATACTATTTTTGTTGAACATCGTGAATAAACGAATATTAAAAATAAAGAAGTTACATTATTTTAACAACAAATTTTATACAACAAATAAATACTTACTAAATTTGATTCAACGAGACTTATGTGTTTTATTTTTTCAAACAGATATAAAATGTGGTCAGGCTATATACATATCTGGAATTTAACCATAAAAACAAAACTTACTAAACTTATTTTCAAATTATAAAGACATTGTAAAATACATTGTCATTCGATAAAATGCTTCCCTTTTAAAAATATTTCCCTAATTATGAGTGCAGTCCACATTATAAAACTGCAATATTTGTGCATTCTCCGTAAGATGACTCTGAAGAATATAATAGAATAATAAGGTGAAGTTGGCGTTTTGTCATTGTTTACCACGCCAATTTATTTCATGCAGAGAAATGAGAAAAAAATGTAGGAATATATAGTAGGGAAATTCGTTATACTTTAACATTAATATCGTAAACCTTACCAAAACTAATCGAGTACATCGGATGTGGAGTGAGTGTAAAATACATTTAAACTAATATTCTATTCAATAAATATTTAAAAAATCAGGTTTCACTTCAGTCAGTTTCACAGAAAAATGTCGATGAACATGACTTCTCGCCAAAATTGTACCGTCCTCTTATGCACTTCCGTTCGATAGGTATCTTTTTATTTATCGCTCATGGAATTTATCTGTGTTTGTCGATTTCACTGGTTTTATACATATATTTAGTTCTGTTTTCGTAGTATATTTTTCTCTGTGTAATGACTGTTAATAAAATACCTTAAGCGGTAAATTAAACGAAGCGTAGTAGCAGCAAATATTTGCATAATGAAGGTGAAATAAAGTAGGAAATTTGTTTATTCAGATATTTAGAAAGTAAAAGCGGATGGAATATTTTTTTCGACAGAAATATATTTGTTTCCAACCCATGGAACGAATATAATGTATACGTTTCATCTATCTATTTGCTTTCGTAATTTTTCCGATTTTGATTTTCTTTTATTTTCAATTTCAAGCGTTATTTGCGAATAACGTTCATCGTCCCATCTTTTTTATGTTACTTGAATTAAACTTTTCCGTATTTACAAGAAGAGTAACTGTATTTTCTTCTCTTGAGTGAAACTTTCAAACCAACATTTCCTTATTTTGGATGGCATACGGCTATGCGACCATTAATTAACCATTTACTTGAACATATTTCAAGATTGTGTGAAAAATTTACTTAATATTATATAAGATCATAATTTATAACTCTGAATTGTTAATAAGGCGTAATTTCTTATCACTTACGTGTTTTCGAATATACATCAAAATAAAATTTTAAGTACGTTTTGTGTTATAAAAGTAAGGCATATTCAAGGTTAAAAAATATAAGTCTATTTGAGAACTTTTTTTATTGTTAATCCCCAATTATTATCTCCTAGGGTCAAGCTATAACAGAATTTCTCAAATATTCCATCAGTTACTCAGCCAGTCAGCTACGTACTCACTTGTGCACGACGATATTCATTGTGATATCTGTAGATTTTGATGAAATTAGTAAATATGTTCTATTATCAGATCGCTTTATATTATATTCACCCTTTTATGTAACTGAAATTCAGAAAATAGGATCGAATTTCCCTAACTGAGAAAAGCAAAGGCAAAATAACGAAGAGTGCATTTACTGTTCCCGCACCTTATCTTGAAACAAACATCATTCATATCCACCCGACCAAATATACACTGAAAAACCAAAAGTGTATTTATATATACATAAATTGTGGGTTTAGTAAAAAAGGTCTCCCGATTTTCTTCATACTTCTTTTGGTTGACGCATGAAAAGTGAAAGTGTATTTTCATTTTAAACTATAAGTTTTGATATAATTAATTTTGGGTTTGTGTCAAATGATTGTTTAAGCTAATTCCCGTTGGGTTCGTGTCAAATGACTGTGGAATTAAGGTCACAGTAATGCTTTGAGGTTTCCACGTGGTGCTTTAATATTAGTACCGTTATTTTCCTGATATATCCATTTCTCCAAACAAAATAATTACTCGTTGGAATTCAAAACTATGTTTCCGATTAGTTTTGAATTCGGTTTTAACTATTCAAGTTTGAAAATCGTACGTTTTACCCAGCGTCAACGATAATGAAACGACGCTTTATGATATTGATACAGACTTTTATATATTTCTTCGGTGTCTTTCTTATCACGTGACGATATTGTACAGGTACAATATCGTTATTATCGTTATTATCAATTACGGTATGTACGATATTGTACAAATACTCAAGTGGTAGGATTTAATAAAATTAAATCCTACTACTTCAGTATTTCCTCACAAACATTAGTAATTTTTATTTTGGCTATACTAAAAAGGTACAACAGTACCATAAGCATTACATCTTTTTGCACTAACGTAAGATCGGCATTTATGAAGTCACTGAAAGTAATTTTTGTTTTGAGTGAATTAATTTTACATTTTATAAGTAAATTGGTTAAAAAGATTGGTACGATTGAACGAAAAAAAATACGTGTGAAAGTCCACATTATACAAAATTCAATTTATCATTTCAGGCTTAACCCGAAAAAATATATCCATTTAATGTGCCCCTTATTATGAACATATTTTAACTTAATAGAAATTGCTGTTGATAATTTAATACAGTCCATCAATACCGACAAGAAAATCATTGTGACATATAGAAAATAGCAACGGCTTCATTTTTTAAAATAACTGTATTTTTTAAACGTTACAATTTTTTAGTAGTACAAACCATCTGGAAACACTTAGATAAAACTGTTATTTGAAATTATAAAGTAAGTTTATATATATCAATTAATGTGTCGATTTCAAATCAGAGGGTATTTTTGTGAATTACTTTCTAATGTATAATATGTGAAATTGAAATCAAGCAACTCATTTTCTCGTCTATGACCAATTATTATTTAAACAATATAATACTGGCATTATACAAAATTTTTAATAAGCTTGTAGTAAATTTCAATATTTGAATGAACTCTTACATGGCTCATAAAGTGTATTTTAGCAGAACCGACGAAAAAAAGTAAAGTATATTAACTAAAAAGAATGGATCATGTCTTTTTTATACTTGCTTGTCCTTTTGTAGCCGTGAGGTTTCAAATACAGAAAATAATCATCATATATATTAATACGTTAAGGTTAAGATGTTACACTCCCTTTTTAGAAAAAACCTCACAACTAATCCACATAAATTATATATCATTTTATAGATAATTGCTTGCTCTACCGGCATCCACAACTAAAAAATTTATTATTGCTATTGTTTTTGCAAATTAATTAATTATTAAAATTATATACACAAAACAGCAATGCTGCCATCTAACGGCTCAACATCAATATCATTGACGGTCGGTAAAATTTTTGTTTAATTTCAAATCCACTCACGTATAAATAAAGTGGCGCTTTAGCTCAATGCTTTTGATACTTGCGCCTCTATATGTCAATTTTAGTAAAATATTTGTTTGATCTATCATCTGAGCTTCATAATGGAATAAATAATGCGAAGACTTCGCATGGGTCACGCTAGTATGGTATATATAAAAAGTAAAATTTTGATTATTTAAAAACTTACGGGAAATTTAAATATACTTGTATACATTGAGAAATATAACTATAAAATTTATGTTTGTAAATATTAAGAGAGTTTTACCTAACAAGCTCAAGAAAATGTAATTCAATTGTTTTATATGAATTTTACGCTATGTACTAGTGAAGATATATGCTGCGGCGGATTGTACATTAAAACTTTCTGCATAATTCTAATGTATTAAACAGAGCACAAACAACATGTCTTAGACGAATACTTTTTTTCCGATCACGTTCGCAGTTATCGTCCAGCTTGGGTAATATTCACAAAATATTTATAAATTATTTATTTCAAAACTTTCTCGAAAACCAATCTATCTCTGAGAAAATCGCGTACTAAATAAAATAATTTTGTGCAACTTGACACCGTGGCTTTAGTGAAGGATTTTTTTCTTATTAACCGTTTGGGTTTCTCAGTTTGATTTTATTTTTTTCCTGTATGTTACCTCATATCCCTGGCGTTTATTAAACTATTTGGATGATTTTTTTAAAATTTTAAACGTTATATCCCCAGCGCAATCTCACTACGCAAAGTAAAGATGTACCAAAAATTCTTCAAGAAATTCCATAAAAAGGATTGAATAAACTTTTATAAAGAAAATTAGTATAAAACTTAAATACAAGAAAAACTACAAGACAAAATTAAATTGAAAAATAGCTCAACCAAAATAACTTATTCTTAATAATGTTCTTTATTATATTAAAGTTATAACAGAGAACAATTTGCAACAAGTTAAAACAAGACTGAGCAACTTGGTTCTATTGACTTGAGTTAGGGTGTAAAAAATATAAAAAATATATTTATGACCTTTTGACCCTAATTTTGCTTTTCAAAGCGCAAAGTTTCATTTATAGAATAGAGAATTTATGTGTCTGTACGAATATATTTTAGTAGACATTATTAAAAAAACATAATTTACATTTTGCAGATTTACGAATTGATACAAATTGTAATAGACTAGACAAATTAATGATTGTTTCGTTAATCAAATGTAATATATAAACATAGTTAATTACTTTATTATAACAAACATTTCAAGTTCAACCCTAAAAAGTTACATACTGGTAATACTCGTATATTTACGCAAAGAAATACACTTAAATAAAGAAAGAATAAATGAAATATATAAAAAATATGCAAGTTCAGGTACTGAATTCAGTTTTCTACCACACTTTTCAACATTTAAAAAAAAATTGTTTGAAATAAGTAATCGTCATTTTTATAAGTTAACAACAAGATTTTTTTTATTTGCGAGAAATCAGTTGTAATCTTTAAAGTATTTCTTAAGAACTGCGATATTAGTTGTGATTTCTTTAATATATAATCGCTTAAAATAATAGTCTTATAGAATATTTTCAATTTGAAATTTCTCTTGCTAATTATCCAGTTTTTCTTAAAAAAATAACACGCAGATGTGTTTTATAAGAAATGGACATTAGTAATAAAAACAATATATAAAACTTTTCTCGATAGATTTTTTTTTGAAATAGCTTTTTTTAAAACAATTATGAAAACAGGGGGTCCTGTTGTCAAAATTGTTTCGAAATTTTTCATCAATTTTATACCTATATCATTCGCCTATATCTAAATATTAGCGTCACTACGGCTCTTTATTGGGCGAGAACATTCACCTGTCATTCATACGCGGGACTCCGAGTTATGTTTATATTGTTATAACAAGAAAATAAAATTACAGGTTAAATGACTGGAAATGAACCTAAATTTGAATACATTTGAGAGGTAATCTGATTTTATTTTCTAGTCAACGGTTACAAAAAAGTTATCCGAGTGTTCACGACGTTGTCGTGCATAGGTGTGTGCATGTGTGTATGCGTGCGTGCGAGAATTCGTACGTGTTAGCGTGTGGGCGTGCGCGCTTTAGTGCGTATGTTCATGTGTATGTGTATGTATGTATATATATATATACATGTAAACATGCATAAGTCAATATAATCCCCTGGATCTAAACCAATATATCAGATAGAAACTTCGAATTTGAGGTCACATATTCTTAATTAATGGACAGATCTTACACCTCCTAACTTGAGGATCTATTTAATTATATTAATTAATCAAATAATTCCAAATTCTCATTTTCATTACTGATACTAAAGTAGGTGACCATATCACAAAATGTTATTTACTGAAATGATAATATCCCTGAAACGAGGGGAAATACACAGTATCTAACGACATTTTACTTACAATTACAAAAAATATATCAATCAACATTTTTTTCAAATACTAATCAAAACATGGAGTATTTTTATTATTTTACCAAAAAAATAAAATATGTGAAATATCATGTGATATAATATTATAAGGATTTTATTGCTGAGCAACTTGGTATGATACGATATTTTTACAACTAGCTCAATGTATGTATCTGCTCAATGATTGTATTGCTAGGATTACGAGATTACTTTTTCAAAATATTCAATACGCTGAGACCTACTTGGATACGATTTTATTTGATGGATGTACACACTTAAAAGTTTTTATTAACAGATCAGCAGCCATTTAACTCAGTATATAATTGTAAATAAATAAAAAAAATTGGAATATTTAAAGAAATTACTTACTTAATATAAAACTGTGTCATCGCTTTTAAAACTGTTTACATAGTCATAATTTTGTTTCGAAACGTACTTCAAGTTAATAAACTTCCCGTGATACATATTTAGAATATCGAAATAGTCGTCCTTACCTTTTTGAAAAGGACTATACTACACTCTGCTCTCGTATGAAAGCAATAGCTTGCGTCACTCGTGTGTTGGGTTGATTAGAAGGCATACGGCCTTTGACGGCGCGGTACACCGCGGGGACCCAGGTTCGATTCCCAGCCGTTCGTCGAGCGGGGCTGGACTGGTTATGGTTGGCTGTAAGAGATTGCTCTCGTAGCAATTAGTCCACCATATGTATAAATTAGATACATTAAAGTAGATAAATAAATAAGATTATGTCAGATTGCTAGGAATAAAAGTAGTTAAATCTGCCAATAATTAAAATCAGTACAATTTTCATGTCACATTTATAGCTAAAATCGATCTTAATCTTAAGGATCTATACCGAATCGATTAAAATATAATGCGATGACTAGACTATGGAAATTTATGATATTTATATCCAGTACTTAGGAGAGTGAATATTGGTCCACCTTCATTTTATAAAACGCTGAAGACAGAATTTTGATTTATTCCGAGTTAGGGGGCGAAGAGTAATTAGAAGTAAAGCAGTCAGACATAAATGGATTTATTGCCTATGATAGACAATAGGATTGGACGTGCCTGTAATTTTAAATTAATTATTTTCAGTTGCAAAAAGAATTTGTAATCGTTAAATATACAAAACGATTACCCACGTGTCAATTTATAACTGTCTTAAATGGGGGTTATTTGACACATGTTATGTTTATGTATTTGAATGAACAACATAATTTAAAGTATGTACGTAAAGTGTATACGTATTTAACAAGTAAACTGTTTGCAAACATTAACACTAATTGAATAATCTTCATCCATATATGTAAAGCAAGATTCGCCAAACATAATAATGAAAAAGAAGATTTGGTCAAACTAAGCAGGAATTAGAAAATTTAATAACAAGGTCACAATGGCAACCTTAATATTTTAATTAACTTTCGTGTATTCCTCAGTAGTTTTACATTAAAATGATTGTAGAGTAATCTAAAATTTATCCATACGCAACAGCATACAGCAAAAACTCTGGAACCCAATAGAATATTCAAAAATTGTCCAAAAACTTTTAGGTGTAGTATATATTTCTAAGAGATAAATTTATAGTGAAACTGAATATTTTTTTCCAACAAACGTTTGAACCTTTCATAATAATTTATCAACCAGGTGATTAATTTTGAATGATGTGGCTTAATTTTTTGTTAAGATTTTTACACTAATTTTTGAAGAAAATTGTAAATTTTTATGACCCCCAGAACACCATTCTGTTACATTTTGTATATAGTATTTGCGTCTTTGGAATTTAATATAAATGTGATTTCATTACGATTATATAATTAGAAATAAAACCACATTTAATGTATAAGTGGTATATTTTGAAATAAAATAAGATTTACGTTTCTCTAAACGCAACGATGTTTTATTGTTAGTAGCGTGGACAAGTTATCTGTGTACACCACTAGCATGTTAAAGAGGTACACGCAGCTGTCCATGGGGAAAATAGTTATCACTGGGATCCATGCCTGCCAAACTCAGGATCTGGTCTCAGTGTTTATTTGTAGTCATGCTTAAGCATACGCCAATTGAAAATTGCATTTTTTATTGTAATAAGGGTAGTTATTATGTAACTTACGAACATATTTGCTGAACGAGATGAGATTTTGAGGCAAGAAAATCGAATTCTGCGCTCTTCATATTTCCTTCGAGAGATATTCGATAATTTGCTATAATATTCCAGAAATTATTAAAAGAATGTAGTGGGGTTATTAGACTACCTAGTAATACCCAAAATATAAAGGTAAAAAAATGTCCACTGTAAGTGGATTTTTACAAACACAATGCTCAGCTCGATTGGAATATTTATCTTAACAAACTAGGGCGATTTTAATAAAACATGTAAAGTTTTCTATACAGCACAACAAATAGTTGGGAATAAGATAGACCCAACATTCTCCGACTGCATCGATAAGCAAAGACGAATAATTTTCAGGTCGTTGACTTCATTTTCTTCAAAAAAAAATTGGAGAGATCAAGAATTGTTAATAATAAGGATGTAGATTAGGAACACAATAGAACTAGAGTACAAAGTAATACTCTTTTACGTAAAAGTAGATCACAATTAAATGAAACTAGGTGATGTAGTATTATTTCTACTTTCTTTAAGTTCTTTTCCACGACCTAGGTTTCGTTGCATTACAACATCTTCAGGTGGGCTATTAGCAAAGATAAACAACCGTCGTAAAAATAAAAATCAACAGTAAAAGTAGATAATACCCCGAAATTATCCTCGTGTTACGCTTAAAAAATGTCATTATGTGATAAGTAAGAAGGTAAACTTAAATAAAAGACAACTCATAAATTCAAAAATAAATTAATATTGTATTGTAAGTGGTTATGTTATCTTCTATTTATTTTCTTTGAATTTTGTTTACCTTAAAAGTACCAAAGTGTCTGAAAACTTAAAAATAACGCCAAAAAATCTATATACACAAAAAGTATGCACCCACAAAAAGTACGATAAAAACATGTTGGCGCTCAGAATAATTAGGCAAAAATGAAGTCTGCGCCGGAAAAGCGAGATAATATAATGTGGGCGAGCACGTAATAATGGAAAATATCGTCTCTTTCCCGTTAGGACTATTATTTATAGTATTACAGTATTGCACAACACTTCCTGTTTCACCTCATTTTGTTAAGAAAGAAGCGTTTACTTTCACGTTCGACCAGAAGTGGTGAATATGCTCGAATATGGATATTGAAGACAAGTTGGTAGTTGTCATTACCCTACGTGAGGTTAGCATATCGAACTTGGTGTTGTAATTGTCATTATGACTCGTGATACAAAGAAAACTATTTACTATGATTATTTTTTCAGTATTAAAGCTAAATAATTTATTGAATTGCAAAATTTAAAGAATTCAGTTCGATTTTTGGAAATGTAAAAAGTATGTGTGTAATTTAATTTACACTCGCGATTTTATTGCAAATTCGTATACCATATATGCACATGTCGCTAGAGATGTATTAAAAATGTGTAAGTTATACAAATCCTTTTTAAATATTGAATATATTTGGCATTAATTTTGTAGAAATTCATTATTCACAATTAAATGAAACTACGTGATGTAGTATTATTTCTACTTTCTTTAATTTCTTTACCACGACCTAGGTTTCGTTGTATTACAACATCTTCAGGTGGAATGTTAGCAAAGATATCTTTCTGATATCCCACTTGAAGATGTAATACAACGAAACCTAGCTCGTGGTAAAGAAATTAAAGAAAGTAGAAATAATACTACATCACGTAGTTTCATTTAATTGTGAAATCCTTTTTAATTTTTCGTAATGCTGTATGCATTTCACGTAGACCATTTTATTTGCCAATTCATGAAATTTATGAATCTCCTTACATGACGTTAACAGTGTAAAAGAATAAAATGGTTTACTAAACCTGTTTATTGGATTGATATAACCAATCGTTAATTCTTTCAAAGCAAATATCACATGTATTTATATAGGAAATGTTACTATCTATACACGTAGCCAACTACACTTCGTCGGTTTAATATTTTTTTTATATTGCATATATAAAAATACCAAAGAATGCCATTGTAAATAAAAATCGTATACGCGCGATAATCACCCAAGTAATTTATATTGCCATTGTAAATTTTGTAACGATAAAATAACTGATGGAAATGTATACATGAACATTCGATTATATTGTTACAAAATTTAAAAAGAGATTATTTCTCAGTTCCATGGCCTTGTTGCAAACTAGATATATTGTAGTAAAATTTGTAAATAAAAGTAGAAAACTAATAGTGTCTTCAGAAATTGATAACTTAGATCATATAGACACATTAAGAGCACTATTACGCACATTTTAAATATATGTAATTATTGCGCACATTTTACATATATGTAATTATTTTAACTCCAACGTTACAGTTACGGTAATTCTGACTTACTTCCTATTTTTTTAAATTATGTCTTAGTCTACATTGTCTATATTGCTTTGAACCTGTGTCATCTTACACGTCACATGTTCAGGCATACGGCCCTATTGATTATGACATTACATTTCTTTCTTTCTCTGATACACCAAAAACTTAAAAAAACATTATCCTCTTTCGGTTAATATGTTTAAATTTGAATGTTCACAACAGTAAAAATATAATAAATAAGACGATATTACTCATATAAATTTGAAGAACACATTCAAAGAATACTCCCAACTTGCATTCCTTTACTCCCGAATCTTTCACGTTTAATGATGGGTTTATGGAGTGGCAAGTTTGATATTACAATGTGTAAATAAATTATACATGCTGATAATTAATATGTAGGGGTGTGTAAGGGAGAGTAAGGAAAAACGAACGCTTGGTAATTCCGTAAACAATGGTATCTACAAGCGTAATTTGGACACCGAGAGCCCAACTAACGTGCTGATATAATAGCATCCACCGTCATCTATAGTATGCGGTTAATTAATAAGACGAGAGGCATTACTTTTATTCGACAAGTTTCAATAGACATTTTTATCATTTCTTATAATTTTTATCTATTCTAAATATTACTTTCAAAATCTTAATTTTGTTATGAATAATTATGGATCATATTCATAATAATAAAATCATAATATTCATAATAATAAAATCATTAAGTGAAAAGTCATTCCAGTTAACTTAATCTAACATTTTGACTTTTGGAAATGTTGAAGTCAAATTACATTAACTCCGACATGTTTCCATAGGCAAGCATGGACGCTTCTAATTTCTACAAACTCTGGTCTGAACATAAAATGTGTTTGATTTAATTATATTTAAAATTCTCCTAACATAAAGACGATTGAGTAAGGATTTACGATTGAGTAAGGACCCTTAAAGCCTCCCAAATCTCCATAGACAATATGAAAGAAGAAAACATAATATCCTTCTAGCAATGCTATTTGACGAAGTAAGGAGACGTGGATACATCGTTGATCAATGAAGTGAAAAGAAGCCTCTTTTAGAAGAATCTTAAGATAACCTGGTTCAGTTCGATTTACAAATGTAGGATTATTATGGTATAACTATAAGTACGCGAAACGACATCATATATTTAATTGCTATTATCAATAGTTTAAAACCCTAATTAAATGAGGAGGCACGAGTGACAAGCACGGCTTCGCATGGTATCAACAGGTCCTAAAATATCATTCCTTAGACCGGAAACGATTTCTTTTATTCGAATAATTGCTTGCAATGAAGAAGAATACATTTATTTAAACTATCCACTCTATGTCGAAATACTTTAAATACCGTACATGTACGTACAACAACGTAAAAACACAAAAAAAACACAAAACGAAACGACCGGAAGGAACATGTTCCAAAAAATCTTAAAGATTTCTCGCGCTCAACGACTCAATACAATTAGATAAATGCAGCAGTTCTGAATGCGAATTGTCATCAATACCATTTTCTGTCCTTACTATATAATCAATGAATACGATACTAATAAAACGAACCCATAGCAACGTTGCAGAACAGATTACAGAACAGTTATTTGTATTGAAGAACGGAACAGGGTGCAGAACAGTTATTTATCGACTGTCTCAACCATTTTAAACGCTTCGCTTGAGTTTCCACTGATAATCCCATTACGTTTATTCTTTATAATCATGAAAGTGTATAATCGTAACTGCGATTTTTTTGCAAAATACTTCATTCATATCTTAACCCTGCCAGGGCATGCAACCTCTTGATTTAACCTTTCATGGAATCTTAAAAATAGCCCTTAATGCCACCTGCAGTTTAAGATGCACACAGTTCAAGATGTTAATGTTTAAGAACCGTAAACAAGGGTCTTCAATCATACAAAAATAGGAAAATAGTAAACGGCTTTTAATTTACTGGGAATTGTTTCTTGGAAAAGAACAGATTCAATATGAAAAAGATTTGGTGATAAAGCATCCGCACCAACGACCATAGTAATGCGTTAAGTACGTATAATTCCCAATCTGAAATCGAATATAAAATCCCTAAAATCTTAGACCAGTGTCATCAAGTCCACCTATTTCAACACAATTATCTAACATAAATAAATCTAACCTAAGATCTCCAAAACAATGTAATAAACAAAACCTAAACAAAAACCTGACATAATTTTAACCAGAACTCCTGTAAAAATCTAATTAAAAAAATCATTTCTAATAGAATAACAAAATACAAAGTTCGGAAAAAGCGTCAGAAATCTTAAAATTTTAAGATGGATGGAGATAAAGAAGAGTATTTTTGCATTTTATTTTTGTAACGAGGAGTGTTATTTGTCTCCCAGAGAAGACTGATACTGTGTATGTCAATGACGGGTACAGATAAGTTACAAAAGCGGAAAATTTCCATATAATTACGTCTGTGATTTTATGGAGGAAATTGGATTATTCGTAATTTTCCAAAATAACCACAATCGGTGTTGAATTAGTACAAATAATAAATTACATCAATTTTTTAAGGTAATAATCTTGGTTTAATACGATGAAAAATGTGTATATGTATATATATATATATATATATATATATATATATATATATATATATATATATATATATAATTTCAAACGGTTACATACTAAGAGTTAATACAAAAAGTACTTCCCCGTAACTTTTTGTAATTTGAATAATATATCAAAAGTATGTTTTTTCGGGGAATTATTTAAAATAATAATATTTTGCGTAAGTTACTTATGGATGTAAGACTCAACTTTTTTCTGGAAATAGATTTTTTGAAGAGCTTTATCTATCTCATATTCATGTTAATGATGTCTTTGAATAAATGATGGCAAGCGTCGAAGACTATTTTTGGTTTTGTCAGATTGACGTTTACCTACAGTTATAAATTTCATAACCTTTGTGCAAATTGCTGATTATATCGGAATCCAGAAAAAGTATCATAACAATTTTGATATTTATTTACCCAGTTTGAAGTATTACAGAAAAGGAAGTAGTTAAAGAATAAAATTATTGCAAATAATAACTGTAATAATATTTGGAATTGATTAAACAATTTCATTGTTTGAAATACAATCTTATCTAAGGATACTTAGACCACTAAAACAAATTTTTATTTAACTATATATTGAGCCCACGCGTAAAGTAGAAATTTAAATTAAAAACGGTTAAATTCATATGATGAATATTTATCTTATAACTACGTAAAACAGAATCATCGTAATGTAAACAAACTGTATATTATAAATAAGCACGAAAGAAAACATACAGAATATAAAACTAATGTAATAATTTCAATATTAAAATGTAAAAATTGTTTTAAACAATGTAACTGCGGTAAGACACTGACTGACAATTAACCATAGATGCTATCTGTAATAAAAGTAAATGCTTGTGGAATGCATATAAACCGACGAGGGTGGAAGCTGTCCATTTGTTCAATATATAGAAGGGTTATTATGTCCTTGATTCGTTAACTTTTACTATTGACGCTTCATGCATTATAGAGACCGGCAATACATGTGCTCAAAATACGTTAGTTTAATATCTGTGGATGAGATGAAACAGCCTGCTTTCTGTTTTGAAGCCTATGTCTTAGGGGAAAGTTAACTTTCTATTTTCCACTAAATTAAAAGATTAAGCATAGTTGAGGAAACTTCATTCATTATGTTCAATATCTTAGAAATGTTTAGCAAAGTTTAATTCAACAACAAATCATCAGCTATATAAACATTGTACGGCAATATCTAAAACAAAAATGCAAAAAATTAACGAAAATCCGTCCACTTTTCTTTTTTTTATAAAATTCAGCCACCATGTCAGCCTTTCATTTCAGCATTACTTTTGTACTGGTGAAAATCAAATGAGCCACTGGAATTTATCTTACGATTAAAAGATAAATTTTAAAAAATTGTGACGTTGTATCAACCGCATTTATTAAAATTTATCAAAGTCGGAATTTTTTACAATATTTGAAAACACACTGTGGAATCTTGAAACTCTGAAGCTCCGAGTGACTACTTAATTAGATAGTTAGTTAACTTGAATTTATTTTAACTTTGATTTCAACCGCAGAGAAAAACATTAAAAAAACTGGTATAAAAGTCATGTGCTAATGATTAATCATCAACTCTTCCTGATTTTCAATCAGCATGTCTTAATGTCGAACGTCGCATACTTAAACTTTGATCGGTAAAAAGTTATTCAAAAAAATCTTGATCCCTTTGACTTTGTAAATATTCCTTGAGCTCCCATAATCTCTTTCACTAAGAGAGCTGTATATGTTTTGAAAGGTGCGATAAGTCAGCAAGCCAGTTCAGACACCTAACTATGTAAGCGTGAATGGGAAATCGAGCATTACCACGGTATAAAACGTAACGATAGTACATATCGGCAAAGCAGTGATTTTCGAAGTAAGTAAGACAAGTCATTTCATAACAAATAACACAGTTACAATAATGAACGATGCGATGCGACTTGCTGTTTTTACTAAGATAACTAATTAGTTACAAATATTTGATATACTTTAAATTTTATTATCCTAAAAAATTAAAACATGTATAGCACTTGCATAATGTTAGTATTGATTTTATTTATTGGTTGACGTATGTTATTTTCAGGACGCCTTGAATTTGATTACTCTATAGTTTTGTAATATTGCCAGTCGAAATTATGAACATATATTTCAATAAGTTTGCATTATAATGTAGTTTTGGATTGTGTAAAAAAACATATTTAGTGGGGATGGTTTTGAAGCAATTACAGAAAAATAAAAACAGTATTATTTTTTCCAAATTAATTGTTTATTTTTGAAATTATTTGTAACTTTTATAGTAATTTCTATGTTGTTATAATAGGTTTTTATTAAGCTTTCTTTTTGCATTTAAATCTTTTTGAGTACTTAAACAAATTTCGAGTTATAGAAGATTTTCTGATGCAGAATAGTTTTAGAACTAAAATCTATAAACCGCAAGAAAAATAATCTTTTCCGATCCTTATAATAGTGGCTTCTCGTCGATTCAATTTATGTATTTCCCAATTTTTTCGCCTGGACGCTTTTTTGGACATATGTACTGTTAATGTAATTGTGAATGTAACAAAAATATAATACCATGAAATTGCTCACCATGCAACATATACCACCATCACATAATAATAAATATTCACCATGAAATCGACACACTGAAATTGCTGAGTGAGATGAGCGGTCCGCCATTTTATTTTTCCCCTGGCTTTCCACTGTAAGCCAATCAACTGCGTAAAATTTATTTCAAATTGAAATTTTTAAATTTTAATTATTTGATTGAATTTAGAATTTACTAACCGCATTTATAATCCCGCTCTAGTCCTTTTACTATTCAATTTCAGTTAATTATTTGCGTGCTAAATAAAGTTATTCTTGTATAATACCAAAGAGGTATAACTTTCAGTGCGCTCACATAAATATACTTTTTTTCATTAAAATAGAGGGAATAGTAATAATTATTTTTAATGTACAAAATAAAACTTAAAAAAATTGTTTGCCTTTTATTGTTCCAAGATATTTTATATTATATCAATACATTTTGGCCTTCTATGTAAAAACGTTGCCTTAATCACTTAATAGAAAAAAAATTCAAAACTATTGCAACTTTCAAAAACAGTTGGTACAAAAACTAATGCTCTTAATCTCTTACTCTGACTTAGTTTTTTATTTCTTAGATATTTAAACATTCTGAATGCTAGTAAGAATCTAATAAGAAATAATTTAAAGGAATTTAAGCTTCCATATTTGTTTGCCTCAAAAAATCACTCCTTGAAAAAAAATCAGCAAAAAACGTTAACAATTAAATTAAATGGAAAATGGTCGACCATTCCTAATGTTATGATGTCAAATAAATAGCAAGTATACACTCGTTAACTGTATTGATAGCGAAGAAGCCTCGTCGACACAATTGTAGAAACTTTGCATTTTGTGAGTGGTACAACTTACTCTGTTAAAATATTGGCTGTAAATTGAGGTAACGGAACTGAAAATTTAAATTAACAATTTTTACTTCAGGTGCACAAAAATTAAGCAGTTTACGTAAAGACGGAAGTGACGTCATGTGAAGGATGGGTACAATATACACCAAAAGTTAATAAAGTAATTGCTTAGATATTATATTAATGAGATAATAAATAAAAAAAATAATTATTAATCGAAATTGCATTAATTAAATAAATAAAAACTTCTCGTTCAAAACAACACTTTTTAAATAGTTTTGTCATTAATATGACTGTAGTACGTGACTCTACATATATGAAAATACACTACTTATTTAATTTTAATATATATTATTTTAAAATATGAAATTTAAGGACAATCACTGATAAAAATGTAAGATGCGTCAAAATATTATAATTTATTGAGGTGCTTATTGCTTAATCACGTAAAAGAACATTATAGGTTTTACACCGTAAGCAAAGAAACAAATGACACGAAGTTCACAATAAACTGAAAAACAAAAATGCAAATCAAAATAAAAGGTATAAATAGGAAAATATAAACTATCAACTTAAAAACACTGTTACAATAAATGCAGCTTTTTTGAGAGAGCGCTGGAACGACCAAAAAACAAATTACTTTAGTTTTAATGCAACCAGCAATAGTAAGAAAAGCCACAGGAACCAAAAACTTAAAATAACTAAAGCACATGTTAATATTTAAAGAGCCTTTTTAAGTTAATTTCAAATTCTGATTTTCCAATTTCTACTTCATTTTTACGTTTAATTTCATAAATAAAGATCTCATGAATCTTATTTATTTCCTTGTAAACTTACAAAGAGATAGTTAAGAAACTAATTATGTTGGTTCGTAAAAAACTAAAATATTTACTTCAATTTTAAGATTTATCATTATTGTGGTGTTAATTAAAAAATAAATTACAGCCATTGTTAACAGAAGTTGGATTTCTAATTATTGGTGCGCGAAAGGTGTTTTATTTTCATTACCGTTTACCTGCCAGGAAATTCAGTAAAGGCATTCCCCCACCTGCTTGTAGGGACGCGCTTTCGAAGGTTCACGCGCTTCAAGCGTCGGTATAATTTCTGACATATATATCCAAAATCTCTAATATTAAAACAATCATTTTTAATAGTGAACCTAAAAAGAAACGGGGTAGAGTAAAATAAGTACACAATTATCCAATGTACTAGAATATTCAATATAATTTAATATAAGAAATAGCAAACTATATTACGCAATATATTGAAAAAAATATGTGGTTTTACAATTTCCTCTATGAATAATTACATATATCGCGTTTTCTTCAATATTACAAAAGATCATAAAAAAAATTAAATATTTTGTTTTTGACTTAATCAGGTTCATCTTTTCAAAATGTTTGCGACGATATCGATTAATTATTTGAAATGTTAATTGACTTGTATTAATTACATTGAGCTGACATTCACCTAGCTATTAACTTTTTTGCACTATATTCTATTATATTTTTGATTAGGTTTAATTTTAAATTTTTTGGCATAATGGATATATTATTATTGCGAATCCAACATTTTATAAATTTTATTCATATAAATCTAAAAGAAACTACTCTTAAAACTACATTGTCAAACTTCTTTTCTTCCAAGATAGTTCGGTACATTCAAAATTGTACATTCAAATTTTAAAATTTCACAGTTCTTATATTGTTTATAGACCAGAACTTGATATTTCTAAATATTTCTTGATATTTCTTGATAATTCTACGATAAGTGGAAGAGAGGGTTTATATTTTGCTCTATTGTATTAATACGCTATATACAACTTTCTAAATAGCAAATATCGGTGAGTTAGGGTGAATAAATATTCATCAAATCAATTTAACAATTTCTAAACATAAGACTCATAAACGACTTGGTTGGGACGTTGAAATTACAAATGTTTCGGAAAGTTAGCAAAAGGCCTTTATGATAACTAGAAATAGGAAACAAACTAAATACTTAGTTAAAAAGCATTGAGAAAAAGAAATCCAAGGCTTGCTCTTAAGAATGTACCAAAATAAATTTTCACAATATTTATAGCATAATATTTGCGTTAATACTAATTAAACCAAACTTTAAAGGGCGAGTGAAGGGTAAATAACTCGCGTAATCGTATACTTGCATACTCGTTGTGGGATTACTTCAAAGGTTTAAAATAATCTTGAAGAAAGAGCTCTCTGTACATGAAAAGCAAATTTATTATTAATTGACAAAGCAAGGTCAAAAATACTTGCTATTGAAATTTCACGAAAGAAACATATTAGGAATGATCATGTCCAAAAATGTTCCTTTAGTTCGAACTGCTAAAGAAATATGTATTTTTATTGCACAATTGTATCATTTTTTTTAATAAGATGTAAATATAAAATAAACTGTAAGAAATAGAAACGTAGTATTAATTTTCCTGAATGTATAAATATAGTGATAAAAGTAAAAGAAAATTCAAAGAAATAGTGCTACTTATTTTATCAATTGTTTAAATAACAAATCAAAATATTTTTACGTTTTTTGGTCACTAGAGCGATGGTTGTTCAGTCACTCTATGAGAATCGTGTCTTTAATAAATAATAAATAAATATTGAAATTATTTTAGGACTAATTCATCGCCACATATCGCCATGTAACGTCTCTTATAACACCAAACGATGTAATTTATTTTGAATTGACTCTTTAAAAAAAACCTCAACGTAAATTTTCCCCAACACTATAATCAATCAAAGTATGAGGAAAAGTAAGTCACTCTAGTGTACTCTCTTGCGTTAATTATTAATTCGATAGTAAGGACGGTATCACTTTCTGTGAAATAAATATGTTTTAATGAGCAAGTTTCCTTCCGATCACGTGTTTATGCGTTAGCGGACTCTTGTGCAATGTATATTTCCAATGTCCCGAAAAATCGGGACCTGGACGGAGTTATGTTTAGCCTTTTATTTTGTGATCAACATATTGATACATGTAAGACTGCGCTTTGGATACTTGGATTTGTCACACCGCACTCCGGGAAACTCAGTCCATCGCGGGAACACCTAATTGATTAAAGGTTTAGAAAATACTCATTCGTAGTCAGTTGGAAATGATTTCGTAGATTAATTATCACAAAAATTTTTTTAATTTTATTAAACCAGCCACTCCCCATTTTTTACAAATTTCAAGATTCTTAGTTCTTAATAACATGACGATAATTTTTGAAGATTGATATAAAACAGTAACTTGAATCCAAATATTGTACTGGTCTGTAAAAATAACAAAAATTAAAATAAAAAACTTTTCTATGAACATGGTATAGAAAGTTAGAAAAGAAAAAAATTCTGTCACGTGTAAGCGACATCCATACATTTTTAAGACGAACTTTGAACATAAAGTCAAAAAAATCTATTTCACATATTTTATTATGAAGAAGAAAATGAGCTAATGCCCTAGTTTTTGAACAGACCGTTTTTGTATCAACGTACGGAAGAACAGATAGTTTTTAAACGGAAGAACAAATGAGTTTTAATTCGGTGCAAATAAAAGTGATGAATGGAGTCAGAACTACCTGAGAAAAGCAAAAAAGCTTTACTAACAATTATGCGTTATATACGGAGAGTGAATGCACCACCAATCACCAAATTTAAGATAGGTTGAATCTAAATGGCAAGAGCACCAAAAACCTACAAGTTTTTATACAAAACGAAATAAAATTTATTTTGTGAATATTTCAGGAGATTCGTAACTTAAAGTTTAATTATGTAAAACTGCGGTATACTTTACATCAAATTTTCAGATTCTATTTTGGAAAAAGATCTCATGAATACATAAGAATAATGTGGCTGTCCTGTGAAATTGTGTGACCAAAATAATTAGGTTTGTTCTCAAAAAAATAACAATGTATATGACTTATTATCCAATTCACATTTATAATATTTTTAGTATTACCCTGTATACATTATTACTGAATATTTAATGGTTGACGAAATATACATATTTTTTTTAGTTGACATAATGATATATCCATTTCGATTACCCATATATGCTTTATTTAAATATGTAAATATATATATATATATATATATATATATATATATATATATATATATATTTAAGTTTAAAAATAATTGGTTTGGCTGTATAATTTAATCGATTTTTTGGGAAATCTACGTCCAAAAAATTGCAGCTGAGAAAAGTTTTTTTTATTGTTTAGTATTAGATATTTACCGGAATGGTCAAGAACTTTTAGATATAAATTGTAATTTTTAGCTTCTTTATATCAATCATTCATGAGTTACTCTAAGGATAAATGTAAGAAGCGCTTTGCCAGTGGATTTTTCGTTTTGAGGGAACTCTCAAAAACAATGGATAAGTTCATCTCTAGATATTTGTTGAGATGCTTTTAATTTGATGCTAATAAAGTATTTAATTAGTCAACATTAAATAAACATTTATTAAAATAAATAATATTCATAAGTTTACTCCTCCTACGTGTCGGTGTATTGGATTTAATAATCTTGTCGTCAAATTTAATATTCAATCTCAACTTGTAGAGAAAGACCTCAAAAAGTAAATTGAAATTAAAATTAATACATTTGTCTCATTCTCCATTGAAATGGGAGGTCAATCATTACATGCCCGTTTATGTAATGATTGACCTCCCTTTAGCCTACATTTAAAATGACTAACTTTAAATATACCATTTAGTAATCGACTGTAACCTTTGACGGCGATAAGCTAAAGGAACTTCAATGTGTGTATATATATATATATATATATATATATATATATATATATATATATATTTATACACCCGCCATCTCGAACACGAACTATTCATCTTTTTTTATACGCAGTCAATATAATGAATCATTAATTATATAAGCACCGTTGGTATCTAATACTTGTCACCAACGTATAGGCAGTGTTAGAGTTCAGTACTTGTAGAAATATTTGGGCCTTTGATCGAAAAACCGGTGAACTTCGATTTTGATATGACTTTCGCCTTTAAATTTTCTATGACGTAAATTATCAGAGAGAGAGCGAAACAGATGGTAATTAGAGCGCGAAAGATCTAGAGAGTACGATAAGAACTCAGTAGCTCCAAGCACACATTAAATATCCTCTGAAGTTGAAATGGTGTTAGCTTATGTGGTAGCCATACGGAATGTTTCCATTTCTTTCTCAAAGCATGAAGTTGTTTTTCCATTGCAGTAGAAAGGCATAAATATAGCTCTGCCAAACAACGCAAACGTAATCCAGGATCTGTCTCAATAAGGATTTTAATTTAATTTTATTTTTTTAAATCAATTGTAGGAAGTCGCTTTGGATGAGGTTTAACAGACAGGTCAAAATTCCCTTCTTTAAATCTTTGGAACCATAGCTTGTTTCTGTCGTAAAAGGGCATACCTTCATCCAATTTTTTGTATATACTGCGTAATGCTACGTTGGTTGTTCACCCTAAATGACATTCATGGAAAAAGAGTTCTCTAAGTTCACTTCGAAATACTCCCATTTTTAATATATTGTTGTCTCGTCGATTATTCATTTACAAACTAAACAAATCTTTACTGTTTATATACCCGAAAAGAAATATTTTAGAAGCTTCTATAATATTTCAGAAATCGGTCGGAAAAAATTGGCGTATTTATAAAGTGATATTACTGTAACACGCTTAATTTTGGTCGAATTTTTGGTCCCATTTTTGGTCGAATTTTTGTCTTCACTCGTTTATTTTGCATATTTTTTTGTTATCTTATGACGTTCATAGCTTAGCGAGTAGTAGTAGTAATCATCACTAATTATAATCGAAAATAGCGGCATAATAACGCCAATGAAGGAAATAAGAAGAACAGCAAAGTGCCTTGTTACAACGTTCGAACACAAACCGTGACTAGATTTCGAATGAACGAAATTATCGCAAGTTTTAAGCGTAAATAGATGAATAAAATAGTAATAAAACAAGTATCACCATAGTAATGGACAAGAACTATCAAAAGCAAATCTTCCAAACATTTCAAAAACCAGAAATTCTACTATCAACTGAACCTCTTACCATTCAAGAGGACAAGAGTCGTAGCATCGTAAAACCGAAGAAGGACATAACACTAAAGCGGGCTAGCTTAAAGCAAGAGACACTTTTTAAAATTAGTCGTGAAATCAGCAAAGTTGTTGAAAAATCCATAATCGTGAAATCAGTAAAGATGTTGATAGCACTTGGTGCAGAGCTTCCGCGGCGATGCTCCAATCGACGTGTAGGTCACAGCGATTACATTTGTTGCCCATTATTTTGAATATCTGATTTGGACAGGGTCGACTTGCGGGAAAACGCTACAATATTTTGGATTAGTTAGGCAAACAAAATTTGGGTAAAGTTCAATATAGTATTATTTTGTGATAAAATCGACTTTCACAAATTGCCGGACCGCATTTTTTGTGTTAATTTTATTATTTTAGTTTGTCAACTTCTGAGCTCTCAGACTTTTTATTGCTTAAAGACACAAACAAACAAAATTCTATTCACTTTCAAACCCATATTGGTTTAAAACCTGTGGAACGGGAGCATAGATTGAAGCAATGCAATTTATTTTCAACTTCTAAAACTTTTCGTATTATGATTTTTCTGCACGAGCAGTAAAATGGAAGATTGATCTTTAATGGTCTTCACCACTTTTGGTCGAACTTTTGTCTTCACTAGTTTCACTAACTAGTATAAGTAACATAGCTATTAATTAGTATAACTAGCATCAAGTGTATATAACATTATAAATTTGAAAGCGAGTCGGTTTGATTGTATTGCTTCCAAGCTTCAATTACATAGTAAATTTCTATGAAATGTTGTATGCATATCGCCAATGTATCTCTAAGGAATATATAATAATATTTGTAAAACATAGCATGTATATAGTCTATGCCTTTTTATCCCATAATACAATTTAATTTTTTTTACTTTAGTATGCAAATAAAAATATCTATATCAAAGTAAAATGTATAATATATTTATCTACTTAATAGAGAGTATATAGATGCAAATTATCATGCAACCCATGGACCCTTAAGGATAAGAATATGAACTTGAGTGTAAAGTTTATTTACGTAGTAAGTGGATAATACTCTCTTAATCTTACACGTAATCATTTTGATTATAAATTAAAAATACTTTGCCTTTTGCAGGCAAGCAATAACGCAAAATTAATAATGCATGTAAGAATATAGAAAAAAGTAAACATTAGCTGTATTCAAGTTATAAGTATTAGGTACCATTTCCTTTTAACGTAAAATTACAATTCGATGGGACGTCACAATAAAACCTACATTTTTGTTAAAATATTAGGAATTTAAGTAGATTACTTGTGAATATTGTAGAAAGGTAATTAAAAAAATGTACGATAAAATGAATATACATTAAAATGTCAAACGGCACCCAATTAGAATGTTTACTTCAAGTTCAACGAAACAAATTATGTTTATTTCAATAATTCAATTCCACTGAAAATTTCTATTCACTTTCAAACCCATATTGAAATTGAACGTCCCATAAATCTATTTCTAAAGATAACGTAGTAAAGCGATTTTGCTCTCGTCAATGAGGCTCTCGTATGAATTGCATGAATAGCGTTTGTATGAATTAAATTTTTGTCAACTAATTATCCAGTCTTTTCGAGTTATGACTTAAAGCTTTTAACCACCTAATTGTTGGACTTCTAAGAAACGTCTTCATATTACTAAATGTGAACTAAATATTACAGATATTCAACGAACTTCTATTTAATTAGATACTATCTCTAATATAACTTACCATTTATACATAGTTATGTTTTTGAATCTTACGATGGACGGTAGCATTAATAGATTATGACGTTAAATGGTAATTGTTTTATGACGAAATAACTAAAAAATGACATAAATAACTGTGTATATAATTATTTTTTGCATTCTTGCACAATAAACAAATATCTTTTAATAAATTATTCAATGTATGTACATAATTTTTGACAAAGGATAATTTAACATAAGATCAAGCAACGGATCTTGAACAGAAACAGTATATAAATTGGACATTACACCTAAAACAGCCAAACTTAAGATTTTTATGTCGTAAATTTTATTATCAGTTCTTATATATTGTAGAAACCATTAAAATATTATTTGTTACTAAGTTTCTACATATTATAACGGTCAATAAAATTCGTATAGACATTTCTCAATAAACACTGAAAGCCGTTACGAACGGGATGCCACCTAAATTTGATCACTCAGCCTGATCGAATCCAATACCAAAGCGCGAAACAAAACTTGCTTGGTAATAAAATTGTCCATAGCAGAATCAGTGCCACCAAAATCGATATCCCTCGATTCTATTTATCAAAAAGTTAATTAAGGTTGAAATAGGTGTAAAAATTCTTAATCGAGTTGGCACTATCATCATTAATTGCAATGTTTTATGAAGTTAGACAGGGATTCTCCATATATAGCATTACGTTCGAGTTTTGTCCAATGTGATACTATGATGTAATATAGTAAGCACGAAATTTCAAACACATGTTCTCCGAACTGAATTAGCTAAAAGTTATTTTTTTTTAAAGAAGAGCTAAGTTCATCAACCGAAGAATTCATATTTAAGTAACTAATTTTTGTTAAAGATATAATGAATTTAAACTTCTTTAGGTCAAGGCGAACATTATAAAACAAAATTTGTATGGCGGCAAATCCGTTTGTGTTGTTATGACTGAAGAAATTTTTTAGGTTAGGACAGTCAACCTGGTGTACTGAAAATATTAACAACGTGTACATTTAAAGTTAAGCAATGTCGGGCGTCCTCAGTTTTTGGAAGGGTGACCGCATGGAAATGCTCATATCATCAGGATTTTTACGAATCGTCACTTCTAGTAGGCGAATTTATGTTCCCGAATATTTATTATTATTCTGTTTCCGGGTTCAATTAATTTTAAAACATCGGATTTTACATGTACCGAACAATTTAATTCTTCCTTTACATGTACTGATGCATTCTTGGAGAAACATTTATGATTAATAATATCTTCAAGAGATACCTCCAGGTGAATTGACGGCAGGGTCGACGTATCTTTTTAATGTCAAATATCTAACTACAGGTGTAACACAAACGTATTTATTATTGCTAGAGATGATTTTATGCATAACACTGAATGTATTTTAACCGTGTTTCTGTAAAAAAAATGTTTCATTAAAATCACTTATCTGACGGTCACTTTTTAAGGGATAGTTGAGATTATTTGATACTACTCAGTTTAGAATAATTAGTCACATTATAAATAACAATCAAGTTTTTGTTACTCCATATATTTATGTATATAGAGTATAACAAATAACGTGCATATTATTCGTAAACGTGTTTCTGTAAAGAATTTAATTATTTTTTATTGAAATCGTAAATTATCAAAAATGTTCTTTTGGAAACGGTTGAAAATTTTCACATAATTTTTTAATGTTCTCACTCAGTTTGATGCACAAAGTTATATGTATAAATAATAGACACATTTCTGTGTAATAAAAACGATTTATCATTATTGCTAAATACTGTAACATAAGCCTAAAATTAAGCCATTCGAAAGAAAGAATAAAGTTGAATTGTCCTATCTTTTTGTCTTCTTATTACCATATATTTTTATTACCGTTCAAACTGAGGCAGCGACATTTTCTCCTTGTATATTATTTCGATATTTCAGAAGCGGAATTACAAATGCCAGTTGATGTCGGCCAAGAACTCGGACGAAATGCTCTGGCTTTTATAGTTAGAGCTTATAATTTAAATCTCAGAGCGATTTGGCCAATTCGCTTTTTGAACGTAACAGGGTATTAGAGTCACATTTTTTGAAACACTATCAATACAATACCCAGAGAAGTTTGATCGTTGTTGTTGGAGTGTTGGTTTTAACGTAAGAGAAAAAAAATAGTAGTATTTGTGAGGAAGTTTAATCATTATAATAATAATCACAATACATGAAAAAACATCAGTTAAATACTAAAGAAGTTGAAATATAAAGCATAATATCTAAATAGGAACCTGTTTAGTTTTCTCTATTTGGCGCTGGGTTGTCCCAATTCAATATTTAATATTAAGTCGTGGGGCCGTTTGCGAGTTTAACTGTATTTGTCTTGATCAGATGGACCTCCAGACTGAATTCTGTTTCCCCCTTTAATGCCTCCTTGAACTCTTCTTGTGATCGATGTTGGTTGAACTTTTATTTTTTTTTTCTGTGAAATACTTTCTTCTGATGAACGAAATTAACCAGTTTTTATGGACCCGTTATATCTTTAATGTAGATAAAAATTGTTGATATGTTGGTATATTGGAACTATTCGTGACCTTTTTAATAACTACTATTATTCTATGAAATTCGTTTTTCGGAAACCTGTTCAGATGACAGTAATTTACTGGAAATAGTATTGGTGCTGCTTATAACAGGAACGATCGATTGGAAAAAAATGTTTTTGATACTTCTTGTGTTGATTGTGCTCACCTTAAAAGTTTTCGACAACTTGTTCACTATAGCATGTCATATTTTTAAAAATCCTTTACGTATTTCATCACAGAGTGCTAATTTTGCGAATATTAATTTTTTATTTCAAGACAAAAGTAATGACGTTTTGAAGCTAAGTACATACTCACGTACAACATCATACAATCGCTTGCAATATGTTCGGAATCCTTTCGAGAGTCATTATCTCCAGCTCATAAATGCACAAAAGGGGGACACAAAAGCAAGATTTCGTAATAATTGCAAGCTTCCTCGTATTAAAAAGTAGCTCATTTCTCCTACTCGATTGAAATTGAGCAGTACGTTCGTACAGTAATTTCGGTTCCAAGTTAAGTTCTCTATTTGATTGTGCACTCAGTTCGTATGCGCATGATGGATATGTAATATTCGGCTGAATTTATTTGTTTACACAACTAATAATTAAACCATCGTCTTCCTTTGCAACATAAAATTAAAAATAATGATCGTAATTGGGAATTGTTAATATTAAATGGGTTAATCGAAATAGCGTACTCTTGTGAATTCACTTGCTTGATTACTAACTGTTTATGTAATTAAAATATTACAATTGAAGTTTTTTAATTGTAATAAGGGATACAATTAGCAATTATTAAAAGACGACTAAATGAATATTTGGATGTGGTGGGAATACTCACGTGAAGGTGGGGTGAAATGTGAATGGAAATGAAAAAAAATACAAAAAATTGTAATTTAGATTTGCCTGGGAAATAGTTATTATGTATATGATTAAACTACGGCTGAGCTGCCGATCTTGGCACCTGAAATGTGGGTCACCTGTAAGGTTTGTGGGTCTTTATTTGAAAGATTATGAATCATTTGAACAATAAAATCACAAACAAACCAATCTATGAAGATAGTACAAACGACTTGTCGAGATGAAACCATTAACCCAAAAATAATGGTAAACAGTATCGAACCTAAGTAATTCATTCCAAAAAAATTAATTGCCGTTCATTTTAATTCAGAGCTATGACTAATTAGGCTAATTGCAATAAATTTAATTTAAATTGGTATATTAATCGATTGATTATTTATCTATAATCTGACTGATTAATACCCAACATTGTGCATGTGATAAAAGATGTTTTTAACGAGTCAAAGGAATCCGTCAATTTAAAGAAATATAAAAATAACGTATAACCGTAATATATATATATATATATATATATATATATATATATATATATATATATATATATGTATATATATAAACATATATATATATCTTTCTAAGCCACAAACTCGATTTCATTGAATTAAAAGAATTATAAAATAATTATGAGAGTCAACTATCATCGATGTCTATAATTTTTTAAGTAACATTTCTTATTACTCAATGGGTTTGATCAGCGTTACCGAAATATGTGACGATATAAAAATAGAAATATGTGATGACCTTTTTGCGCTATATTTGATTACCGTTTATATGTTTATTTGTTTATTATTTATACACATACACATTTATCGTTACATTACAAATAACCTATTCGTAACGATGAAAAATTAATGGTTTAATAAAGATTAAACTCATATTATACATGAACGCAAATTACACGATAACTACAAAAGGTAATGTGGACAAACAACATTTCTTCTGAGTTGCAAAAAGTGGAAACCTAGCATCCCTAAGAGGAAATCAGGAAGAAATAGAAAGGGAAAGTAATAATAATATCTCATATACAGATATCGAAGGAACGTTTTTTGGACACATTCAATCATCAAACTGTACTTGGCTTCGTGTGATCTCTAAATGATGGAGGTGGATTCTAATCGGCTCTGCACCAATGAAGTATACAACAGACGAATAGATGATATAGATTTAAAATCTTTCGAAATATTTAATACGAATCCAAGTTTCCGAAATGACTTTTTTGCTACATCCGCCATGTGCCCACAAGACGTCAATCGCGAATAAAATATGAATCCAAAATCAACGACCTTATGCAGACTATACAGAGTGATTCCGCACTCTGTGTATTCGTATTGGATTGGAGCGTGTGCTTAACTGCAACTCTCTATTTAACATTTGCTTTCGTTACGCTGTAAGGCTCTTGCTACACTCCCGTGACCATCTAACCATGTAACCGTTCGCCATCTGCTGCATCCTTGACGACAGTAAAATGTTTCATGACATCAGCGAATAACAAACAACTTGCAGTTTTACCCGCGTGACCAATATCGTTTACCAGAATGGTTAATAAATAGAGGCCGGATATTCAAACCCTGGCCTACTCCCGATCGTGTAAGTCTCGGATATAAAGTTGCCTCGCACTCGTACGTATTGTTTTCTATCCCCAAAATACGAAGAGAAAAATCGTAGAAGTGGAACGGAGAACCCTACCTCGCCAAGGCAATTTAATAAAATATCGTTATCTATACGATCGAATATGTTAAATTTATTAAAATCATGTATGTGCATTATTGTGCGTGAATGGCGACTTAAATTAGTTATAGTGAAGTTTTCCGTGCTTATAAAGCTATAGTTTCCACATTAATTTTTTCAAACGTTTTCGTTCTTCTTTTATTTTTTTTATATAATACTGAACGCCTTTTTAAATTAATACCACAAGATACCCTATTAAAAATTCCACTTAAAAGCCATCATTTTGAAAAATAGTATTACTTTTTTAATAATTGCATCAGAATGCTTAACCTTTAAATTTGTTTTTGAAGATAGGTGAAAGTAAACATTTAAAGAAAGTTTCTGTAATGAAAAAAAATCAGATAACCTACCCATAATCCAAAAAAAAATTCAACAACGTCCAACCGGACGTATTAGAAACAGAAATTACCTTCTTTCCCATAACTTCCTTTTTGATTCTATTATTTTTTAAGTTTCAGTAAATTTTTAAAGCACTAAATTATTACATGATTCTTAAAGCAAAGACAACACGTTTCTGAAAATGAAATCAGTGGTTTTTTAATACATAAGGTCTTTCTCTATCGTCAACTAAAAGATAGAAAATTTAAGTTAAACTGAATGTTTTACAATTATTACAGTTTTTGTTAAATATATTTATAATTATATTTCCACTTCATACTCAATGTTCTTATTATGAATTGTCTATGGGCTAAGTATATTTGACAGATATTTTATTGACGTTGGCGACATTCATTTTATTACTGGTGGTGTTGGTATCAATACGTCGGCAAAGTTTTATTTTAATTTTAACCATCATAGAATCCCAAAACCTAAAATGTGATGCATTTCACAAAATAAGTAGTGGTAGACAAATTTAATCATGGAGCATTAATGGTAATTAATTATCTGTAAACTATGGTTTTAACGTTTAGAGATAACTTTGAAGTAGAATAATATTTTTTAATAAACAACTCACTCAAATTAAGCTTACTTATGACCGAGGTTAATTTACATAATTAAATCATTAAGTAAGCAATTAATTATAACCACCTTAGTATAAAATAAATTAAAACTTAACGTTAACTTTCACTATCTGAATAAGACTTCTGTTTGTTTTGTTTTACAGAAATCAGGCCAGTAATAAGATAATGACGTAACATAAATTATTTGTCTTAGCTTCGGTACTTTCTAACGTTAAGCCTTTAATTAATTCAAGGCAAAAACTGTTTGTCTTGTCTTTTTTCATTGATTTTAATAGAATCTTATTGTCAGTACGGGTCTTCATTGAAGAATGTAATTCATTGAATTGAATGAAATTTTCCGGAATTTAACATTTTTATACATTATAAAACTATTGATTAAATTAAAAAAAAACGTAAATTAAAAACAAAAAAAAGCTCAATATTGTGAAGTGCATAAAATTTTCATAGCTCGCTGCGTACACACCGCCACCAAGTAACTCATCTAATTAGCCCCGCTATCTCGGACCGATAGTCAATTTGTACTTACTCACATAACAGGAATTTTACTAAGAACTTCTTGAGTATTGGCAAAAAGCAAGCTTCGATCGTCGCCAAAGGACGCGGCTACAAAAAGTTCGCGTCGCGGCGGCGAATGATTAGGATGCTGGGTAAGTTCTTTAATATCTGCCTTGATTAAATTTGTTCCGACTGCGAAAGAAGCCAGGAGCGACGCACACTCGCAAATTGGAAAGACTGGTACCTAATTTGTGGTCTATTAAGCGGTGATTTTTACTCGTAACATTTACTCGACAATAGGGTTCGTTGTTTCTTTCAATATACAGAAGACAAATCCGTTTTGATTTAAATTTCGAGCTATTTGATTCGTGATACTGAAACTTCATTTGGTTACAATTGTATTTTGTTATTGTGCGTTAATAGGTATCATAATTATAGGTATGATAATTAGCAATAACAATTGCTTTTATAGGTATAATAATTAACTGATGAATCAAATATTGCACAAATTATATTACATATTTTCATAACTGTGAAACAAAAAAACGTAAATATGTTATAAAAATAATTACAACTTCGAAAGAGTCCCTACCAATAATAAATATTTGATTTTATTAAATCTATCAACAAAATTGACATCAGCCTTAAATGTTTCATGATACATAGAAGTACGGAAATAAGTATGGGATAACAATTCACCTTGTACGTAAAGAGTAAATTGTTATATCGTACTTTCACCTGTAAACCATATACCTAGATGGCGTGTTACCTCTTATATTATCTCTATTCTGTTCTACCTTAAGAAGCAAAGTTTTAACTCGTCATCTTTATGAGGCGACATTGAAACGCATAATACTCAAAAAGGTAGATGCGTTTCATGTGCGAACAATAATGTAGATTAACTCGAGAGAAGGTCTTCAAGAGAAAAAGGTCATGTTTCCAGTTAAACTCGTGTCGTTTACTTATGCTCATTCTCCTTTCGTCTTAAATTACTTATTATGTGTAAACTCAACCCAGTAATATAATAATTGCTTTTGAGAAAATTAGTAATTCGTGACCGTTACATATTTTAAAATTAGTTTTTTATTTTATTTTAAAATATTCTTTAATAAAATTTGCTTTAATTTTCTAATTTTAATAAGTTTATCTAGGCCCAGTTATTTATCAGTCAAGTTCGCGCAAGTACAGACTGATCTAATATTCAAGGTATATTTTTGATTTGTTTGCAAGACGTATTTTAAGTTTTCTCTCCCTGTACTAAATATATACAATTTATTAATATTCAATCCACTGTAAAAGTTCATACTTTCTGCTTAAAATATTTAAAAAATATAGTGTCTATTAACATTTCGGTTTGGAGACTTATTGACTGATTCGCCTATAAATATCTATCAGCTATCTCTGGTTGAACTAGAATTTTAAAGTTTCTGGCAATTTCACTTGTTATGTTACAAAGAAAGGAAAAAATCTAAAAAACACAATCTTGATACCGTAACTTGAATAAAAGTGTTTAAACATCTTTGTATAACGCATAACTCCCATTATAAGGTCGTAGAGTGTATTTGTGCAAAATATTTTAAGAGGAGTAAAGACTTTTACACATTTGTAAAAAAGATCTTTAAAACTGAATGATTACGCAACTGTTTGGTAGAATTTGCATGTAAGAATAAGTAAATAAGAAAAGTCAAAAAAGCCCTGTTATAAACGTGGAAATTTGTAAAATTAGTTGTATTTGATTTACAGATATTTTCTTTAAACAAAATATGATGCACTTATTACTTAAGGTAGAACTCTAGAGACTAATTAGAGTAATGAAATAGGATATACATTACACGTACTGCATTCTACATCCAATAAAAAGTAGCGTGCTTTGAGTTAATAAATTATTATCTTTTAACCAAATAACTTCAATAAATCAATAATACTTGCTAAACTCTATCCCATACAATAGATGAAGTAGATGATAAAAAATGCCTTACACGATTTACTGTCCCCAACGCGAAGCAGGCAGCGCGGCGCAAGCAGCACATATACATCGTACAAATTTGTATGAAGAGCACGATAAACACACTTCCAAACATCCAATTTAGAGTGTTTTGTTATTAAAATTAGAATAAACATTTTCGATCCCAAAGCAAATTAATAACGTACAGAACTTGGATTCTTTTTTCGTTAATATTTTTGCGGTAGCATTGATATTCCTTCAAATGACAATTTTTTGCGTGTGTTTATGGTTTAAGAAAAGTGCCTATGATTTTCATTTAGATTTAGGTACTTTTCCAATATTTAGATTGTATAATTTGCCATATAATTTAATGAAAGTAAACAACATTTCGTTAATGTTTGTAAGTATTGATATTGACTTTTATTTACTTATAACTTGGGAACTAATTCATTTACACGCTACATTTACTGACACTTTAAATAGTATTTATATAATTGCAAGTTTTATCAACAAAATATATACGAAAGAATTCCTGTGAAAAAAAGTTTTTGTCAGTCTAACTGTTTGACAAAGGTGGTCCTATAAGAGATTAATTTTTAAGAAATTCTAAAAAATAGGTTCATAGGATTAAGAAACAAAAAACGGGAGGAATATTGAACGTATATATCTTTTGTGTGATAGTAGACTCGACTCTCCCATCGTTTACTATGGTGGTTGCATCTGGGTGGCTGTGATGATGTAGGAGATTAAATTAAAGACCTCACAGGGTTTAATTTAAATTTAATTGGTTGATTACATTAAAAATTGTTTTGGAGGTAAACGAGCAAATAAAGAAATACGTGGGACTCTTTATTGCATTGTGTATAGCCAACCAATGATTTCGTACGTCGCTGTATTTTGCTGTATCTTCAATATGATGGTTAAAAGTGGTCGCTCTTGGGCATTTTCCACCATCGACCGCCGACTATCCAACTCTCGTCATTGAATGCATTGGAATGAGTATGTATATAACCGAATATCCTTGAATGTAATAAACTTATCTAAACGGAATGGTTGGGAATGTTAAGGAAGAATTATGTATAACTGTATTAGAAGGAGTGACAATGTACTAGAATATTCTCGAATGTAATACAATGTACTGAACCGGAAGGATTGAGAATGTTCACGGAAGTTCGAAATTTCAGCTAGTAATTAATATAAGAGCAGAAACTTTATTATTGTGTAATTGTGTACCGACCAAATGTGACTGAAAATTGATTTTAGAAAACTTCTTTCAATAAGCCAATGCATAATTATTTATTAATAGTTTATTTATTCTGTAAATTACTTATTTTTCAAACATGTCAATTGTTTTTTAAACTATGTTTGTAAATTTATATGGGTGCCATTCCACACTCAGCGTAAAAATGGTAATTTTAGTGATTTGTTTTAACCTAGTCACGAGAAATATATTTTTATTGCACTATTTTTGGTTCAAATATAAAATTAACTTTATAATTACAATTAATTCATACTCATTTTATAATCTGTAATTAACTACATACTCAAAAACTTCTAGAGAGAAATGTAAATAATATAAATATAACAAGAAGAAAGACACATAATTATGATGTTTAAATAGTTTAGGATACATAAAACTTTTAACTTAGAATTTCATGGATTAATTATCCTCGGTACTTACTTTAAATTTCATGTTGTTTAGATTGATTAACAGTACAATTTTCATTGTTTTTTAAAATCATTTATTTTCAATTAATAATCTGTAATCAAAAATAATTCTGAACTAAATATTTAACAATAAATTTTATAGGTTGGTAGAATTCCATATTTTGGTGAAAATTAAGTGAGATTGAAGTAATTTGTTTAAAATTGTGTGGAGCATTTCTTGCAGTTTTTTGAGGATTTCTTGCAGTGCGTGGGGAACGGCACCCATATAAATTTACAAACTTAGTTTCATTTTACTCAAAACTTATTCAGCCCAACCAATTTATTTATGTGATGGAAATAATTTGAGCCTCTACGAAAGGCTCTGCTTAATAATCTAATACTTATAAATTGGAATAATTAGCTGTTTAAAAATATAACAAAGAAAATTACGTTTTAGTAAAAACATTTGAAAAAGTTACCTGTTTCATTTTACAAAAAAGGTAATTTCAACTATCAATAGATGTACTTTAAAAAGCATAAAAGAAATTCAATCCTAATATTTTTGAAGCTCAAGTGTAAATGAACGGAACGTTAAATTACCTATTAATATTTTAAGAACTTTCATCACGGGCAAGTAGAAAGTAATTATTTATAGTATTGCATAAGTATATTTTGTTTTACAATTTTAAACTAATTCAATAATACAAGTAAAATTACACGTTTTAAAAAAATACTCTGGTGTTGTTATGTTTCTGAGGTTATTTATTTTAAGTCCGACGATAGATAATATTTATTGCAGTAAATTTCGTGTCGTCTCTCGCAAAGTGTGATAAATAAAGCTTGTGTTCATAATTGTTTTCATTACGGTAATTATAAAAGTAAATAAAAAACTAACAGAACAATATTAAGAGTCATAAACCCTACTCAAATTTATTATTTACCGATATGCAGAAATGAAGTTAAATAAATGAATTGTAGATTCGTTGGCGCCCAAATCAGTTCATTATTTTTTCCGCCATCAAAGTTAAGGAAGTAGGGATTGGAGGTTCGGTGCTGGCGGAAAAAAGTTTTCGCTCTTAATGATTTGGTTACCCTTTCTGCACTTAAATACCAAACTGTAATATTGCTTTATTTATATATAATCTTATTATTATATAATGACAATCCTTCGGCTCCTGAGCAATAGTACGTTAAGTTTCTCATTTATTACAAGCAATACTAATACAGATATCGAGATTCCAGAAAGTTCATGCACAACACCGTTTATCTTACTGGTAAAGACTGCTGAAGGCTGTATACATTTTAGTTCATCTTCTCATTTTCATAAATTTTTTTTCAATTACGATAAATTTAAATTTCACTATTGGTCGGTTGCGCACCATACATTAGCGATAATCACATTAATCGCAACGCTCACTGTATCAGAGTCTACTTTTGGAACCAGTGCATTTTAGCAAAAACATGAATTTCACTAGGTTTTAAAGAAACAATATACGCAAAAAACGGAGATTTTGAACATTTTTTATATTGCTAAATTTATTCACTAATTTCCGGATTGTAATTAAATTTTTTTAAATTACTAAATTCTTTCACTATTTTCACTTTAAATTTTTAATTAGTTACTACATATTTCACAAACTTATAATTATGAATGGCTATAGTAAGCGAAATAATTAAATAATAGATTAATATAAAATTGCAAAATTTTAAACAAATTACTTCAATCTCACTTAATTTTCACCAAAACATGGAATTCTACCAACCTTTTAAATTTATTGTTAAATCTTTAGTTCAGAATTATTTTTGATTACAAATTCATAATTGGAAATAAATGATTTTAAAAAACAATGAAAATTGTACTGTTAATCAATCTAAACGACATGAAATTTAAAGTAAGTACCGAGGATAATTAATCCATGAAATTCTAATTTAAAAGTTTTATGTATCCTAAACTATTTAAACATCATAATTATGTGTCTTTCTTCTTGTTATATTTACATTATTTACATTTCTCTCTAGAAGTTTTTGAGTATGTAGTTAATTACAGATTATAAAATTAGTATGAATTAATTGTAATTATAAAGTTAATTTTAAATTTGAACCGAAAATAGAGCAATAAAAATATATTTCTCGTGAGTAGGTTAAAAAAAATCACTAAAATTACAATTTTTACTGTACCGAACTCGTAACTCACTGTTTATGCATTAAAAGCAATGCAGCACGACAGTTACAATGTAGTAAATTGTAAAAATACTTCAAGAAATGGTAAATTAAAATTTTGCAGATTCCCAATAATAAATTGAGAACTAGTTTAAAATAAAAACTGTTAGTTGCCGTAAAATGCATTCTTTATAACATTGTGGTTGGAAGGTTATAATACGGTTAACACATCATTATTTTCCTCATTTTGTTGAGCTGAAAACAAAAGAATATTATATATTCCGGATACGGCCATCTAAAATGTTTTATTCGAGTCTCTTCGTATTATAATCTTTTAATGTACATATAAATTTGTGAATCAAACTGTTCGCGAACCGCTCTCTCTTATGATTGGAAGCGTCGAGGAAATTGCTTGTGAATAGAATTAACGTTGAAACAGCAATGTAATTTTTCTTTTCTCACAAACCTCCAATCTCAATATTCTATTTTACATTGTATTAATTTATTTCGTTTCGCGGTTTTTTATTAAATTATTGAGTATTTCCAACATTTATATTCGTCTAATTGTTTTCTTTGCTTCTGTCCAAATACTAATTTATATACACTCATAAGCATTAAAATTGACCCAATAGTTTTCTTCAGAAGCTTACTTAGGATATGTGTAAGTATATAAGTGGGGATTCTTAATGCTTATATTATGTATAAATATCAATTAGAAAAATTTCCGTCCAAGCATCGATATTTCAAAGATATGCACAAATGTAGGATATAGTGTCACGTATGTTCAGATGTTCATATATCAAATTTTTATGTCTTACAATATTTTCATGTTTAAATTTGTTATATAGTTAATGTTGAATTCCCGTAGTCTGATAAGTTATGTCTTAACCAAAGTTTGCATAAAATTGATATGATGGTGACAAAGAAAAGTTATTATTCAGTCACGATAAAATAATAAGAATTGAAGGAATGTTTTTTTTTAAATAATATCATTATTTATGGCATTATACTCGTTAATTTATTTGGAAAAATTAATGAAAATTGCTAGCAAATAATCAAGTAACAGAGCCGTAAAGCTACTATTATTTTCGATTCACAGAATATACACGTAAGCTAAATAAAGATAAGATTAAATATAAGGATACACATGTTATAAGTTCCTTTCAATAAAATATCGTACGCATATTAGAAGTTAATTGGCAGGACACGGTGTCGTTTGTCAACGAATCGCATTTTAACTGCAAAATGCTTCGATAAAACATGACAGCTCAATTACAATACGGACACTAAGAAGGATTATTATTTTCCTCTTTTAATAATAATATTGATCAATACTGATAATTAATATTTCGTAATTTTATTTTATGAAATATTTTGTCAAAATTGAAATATAAGGAATATTAACTTTAAAGGTAATTAAAGAATGTTATTCAGCTAAATTGTATCTAAACATGATGCAATACGTTCAATATTTAGCACAAATAAAATTATTTGAACCGAAAAAAGGCTGTTTAACAATTTTTTTGGTCTGCCTGTCTGTTTGTCTGTTCTGTTCCTCGAAATATTTTCAATAACTTTTTCATTCGATGCTTTATTCTTATCATATATAGCTTGAAACGAAAGTAGTAATTTGAGCACGTTTATCCGGCAACTATATATATCGAAGGAGTAGTGACTTATTTACAATAAGTCATAACAATATTCGTTTTTAACCCAATTCAAAAAAAGGGGGGAACCTATTTTTTTCTCTTTTTTATAAAGCTGTAACTCTCACTCAAGGTGACCGCTTTAAAATAAAATAATCTAATAAATAAATTTATAACCGAAATAAAAATAACCGAAATAAAATAACCTAATAAATTTATATATTTGTGAACATGACATGAAATTATTAGAAAATATTTGTATTTTAAATATTGACTTTTCGAATAAAGAAAAATTTCATAGGATTTTATATTATTGTAGAATCGTACAATACTCATCACTTAAATATATTTCAATAGATACATCGCCTTGTTCCTATTCAATCAACAAATCTACTTGCACAAAAGTTTTGCTCTCACCAACTGATGTCCACACACTTTAATTGAATGTGAACTACAAGTACCTACCGACCGCGACACTCCTCTCGAGTCGACGCGACGCAAGGCGCTAACTTATCACGAGTTTAACTGCTGTTGAACATAAGAAGTTTGTAGCAATTCATCAACGCATAACTCATAGTGGTAGAGATCGTTAATTATTGTACATTCTCTTTCCCCGGCAGCTTCACTCGCACTATTTTTAATCAGGAGAGCGGAAGTTATTATTTATCCAATAAGACTATGAACATATTGAATATATGTAGTAGTCATTTGTTTTCTTTACATATAAGTATTTTATTATGTAAATTGAACTAGATGTTATATCTGCACCTATTTTTATGTAAATCCAACCATTAATACGTTATTGAGTAATAAACGTGAAATCTATATCTAGCAATCTTGTATAATAAATGTTAATTAAATATTTTTTTACTACATCTGTATTACTTTATTTCCACAGAGAAATAGAAAAAATGAAAATTACTTTAATTCTACAAAGAAATAGAAAAAAATGAAACGTGACCATAAAATTATGCAAACAATTAAATATTGACTCGGCAAAGTAATAAAATACATATTTTATCCATTGAAAATCTTTCGGCTGAAAGCTGAAATCGAAACCGAAGGTTTTCTTATATATAAAATAAATACATTATGATTTCTCTTGAAACACCATTGAAATTATTTGAAATTTAGTGTTAATTTACCTAAAATAATAAGTTGCAAAAATGAAAACAAGAGTATTTGTAAAATATATTCAACAATCTTAAGAATGATTTCTTTGGTGAGCTTACTTATTCAATGTAGTATTTTTTTTAATTACATATGTCAAAAAATTGCTAAGCTTCATATTGAAAATAAAAGCTAAATAATTTTATTACGAACCAAATGAAAATATTGCTAAAAGATAGTTTTAAAATTATTGAATATTTGCATCTTAATACACAACAACTGAATTAACAACTGAATTTTTAAATAAAAATTTTAAAAGATCTTAACCATTTTTTACTTAGTTAAGTTGGCAAGAAAGAAATAAAACTAAGTCAAATTGAAAAGTTTAAACTTTGTTTTAGAATACGCTTACAACTGTTTATTTCACAAAGCGGAAAGCGGTTGATGGGATTATAGTGAATGGTAACTAAGCTAGCCAGGTGGCCCATCCAGCTCTTCAGTCTCATACATTAACTTTATTTTTATTAATACTTCTTTCTAAATGAACAGGGTCCCCTTTCTTATTGTAAATTTGTAAAAAAATAATGACAAAACCTGATTAATAAAGCCTTCATACGGCGATGTTATCGACCGTCGGTACAAAATATAAATCTAGATACTATCTGAATTTGAATGAATTTATTAAGTTTTGGAGAATTTACTTATGCTGGAGACATTAAATTTTTTTTCAATCTCGATATTTTAAATTGACAACTTTCGTGAGTTTGTCTTCATAATATAAGTGTATTTCCTAAGTGACCTTGGTTTGATTAAAGTTTATAAAATTGTTAATGTGAAAAATGTATTTGCGAATTTGGATGGGAGTTAAAATGTTCTAATGGCAAGACGCGCCTTGCCATTGGACAGCTTCGTGTGCTGCCGGCTCTTTCCGACTTAATTCGGCTAACTTCACAATTTGTAGGCTCTTTCCGCCGTAATTGGGCCAGCTCGTTTATATCGGTGAATTGCATTAAACTATTTTTCATATATTGTTTATTTTTGGTTATTGGCTTGTCCGCGTTTGAACCCGGGGCATCTTACAATCTAACCGGAAATCATACCTCTAGACTAACGTTTAAAAATTTTGATATACATTGCTAAACCTAATTTTATGAAAAAAATTATTTTTAAGCATAAAATATTTTTGGCAATATATTTATTTATTGGAATGTTCGAATGCATATAATATTTTAATAAATTGTGCTGTACTAATTCATGGATCAAACCTATGTTTGCGTTACGATTTATCGCAATGCTATTGTGCACATAATATTTGTACAAATGGCGCTACATCGATCTATAGTTCAAATATATATTTCTTATATTTATTCTCTGGGATGTTTATAAAATTTAGATGTTTCCCACCTGCCAGGCGTCCCATGAGAGCTACATTTTTTTATATTTGTAATTTTTTTAAGTTATCTTTTTTATTTTTATTAATTTTATGTGTACTACTGATTATATTCGTAGCACCTATTTAGTAAACCCAGAATAAAATGGAGAATTTTAAAAATTGTATTCAAACGGAAGACCATAGAGCCTCTCATTGATGTTGGCGGTGTATATTATAAAAACTATTTTAAATATTATGCATTTCTTGTAACATTAAGTAAGTATATTGTATTGTTTGTATTTTTATTTAAATCTATTTTTTTTAGCGAAATACTTTTCATTTATTTAATTTCATCAAATATTTATTATATGTTTAGCTATTTTACCATTTTTCAATCAGTGATGTTTTAATAAAAAAATTCAAATTATGCTTTATTAGGGGGATTACGAGCTGTTGCTCAAACTATTTCTTATGAAGTGAGACTGGCTTTAATGTTATTATTTCCTATTTTAATAATTTTAAATTTAAATTTAATAATATTTTATCAGTATCAAAAATTTTTATCATTTATTTTATTAATATTTCCTTTATCATTAATTTGATTTTCTTCTAGATTAGCAGAAACTAATCGAACGCCTTTTGATTTTGCAGAAGGGGAAAGAGAGTTAGTATCAGGGTTTAATGTAGAATATAGAGGTGGTGGGTTTACTTTAATTTTTATGGCTGAATATTCAAGGATTTTATTCATAAGGATATTTTTTGTAATCTTGTATTTAGGGGGTTTTAATTTATATATTGTATTTTATTTTAAATTAGTTATTATTTCTTATATATCTATTTGGGTTCAGGGAACTTTACCTCGGTTTCGTTATGATAAATTAATATATTTAGCTTGAAAAATGTATTTACCTTACAATAAGTGGAGTTATTTTTAGTTCTGGCATCGAATTTTTAGCACAGAGGATGGAATTTCATTTTTGTCATCCTAATCACAAAATTCATTCGATGGGGAATAAATAAAATACAAGTTCAAATTTAACCCTTTATATTTATTAATTGTATTGTATTTCGTATTATAATACTTATAATTATTATTCTCGCCACTAATAATGATATTTGATTAATGTTATTTCAGGAAAGGAAGAAAATTTGAGCTGATTTGTTTCCAGGGAGGAAACACAAAAAATTTCATATTTCTGAATTTAAGTTTTATGTTTCATTCGTCAAATTCTTTATTTTCTTTTTTAATAATGATTATTGAGTAGTGACGCTATCTATTGATTGTTTCGCAATTTTTATATAATGAATTTATATTGAAAATTTTACGTTCAGTTTAAAACCATGAAATTACTTCATGTGTTTGATGGGCACTAAAAAAAGTTTTAAATTGTTTTATTACTTTATATTTTCTTAACAGAATCATACAACAAATTTTGCGAAGGAGAAGTTTATTTTTTGTATTATATTTGGTTCGAAGTTTCATAATTATTTCGAAGTAATAAATTTAGACGAAATAACGAAGTAGCCTCTGATACCTATACATCACAATTTTATTTACTTATTTGCTTGTTGAGAATCTTTCGTTTATCGCCTGGTATTAATTAGTAATGATTAAACTGAATATACGAATTTAATTTTAGATTAAATAGTAGTAAGCAAACATATGTGCAATAATGAACAAAATTTATATTATTTAACATAGATTTTTTGAATTGGAATTTGGCATTGTCGGTTGATATGTGTACGTTATGTTATATTTTCCGTGATAATGTTGGAATCTGAACCATTCAAAGAGAAAGAGGAGAACGAATCTGGACTATTTAAGGGAAAAGTTTTTACGACTTATAGCAAGCAATGGGAAAGTCACACTGATTGTTCCAAATGGATACAAAAACATTTTTTATCAAGTATGAAGAAAGTTTTAGTTTATTCAAAAGCAATTGGGTAAAATGAACAACTTTTATTACCACACAAAATACTAGGTAATCTTCAAAATTTCTTGGTGAGAAAAGAAAGCAATGAAGGACATGAACTATCATGAGCTTAAATGAAAGGTGTGTTTCACAACGTAACTCGTGGAATAATTTTTTAACAGTCTAGAGTGTCTAATGAAACTAGTTCTGTTATATATAATATATTCTAAAAGCACAGTTGCCGCTAAAATTGCATGGGGAGACACAAACGCTGCAACAATAGCGTGAAATGTGCTTGTCCCTTGCTTCATGCCAAAAGAGATAAGTTGTTTATGTTAGAAAGCAATGCTTCTAATGTTGGAAACGGTAACACCTAATTTGTATTTTAATACAGAACAAACAAAAGTCAAATTCAACGGACGTGTAATAAATTAAATAATTGCATCAAATACCCTTTAAAGCTTGTTAAGGAAATAAAAGAAAAAAAGAATTCAGTGAGTTCAGCTCATTTTCTACTAAAACCGTACAAACTAAGAAAATGTTTTTAATTTGCAAGTGTCTAATACAAGAATTTCCTTCGTCGTGTACTAACAAGACGGTTATATCTTTTGCCCGATTTAAGTTTTTGCCATATTGTTGAAATGCTGCGGAATGGAGTTTTTGTCAAAAGTACAGGATGAAGGTTAAAGAAAATATGGACTTTGTATCTAAACATTTAATTAATTTTAATATGTTTAAAAGATTTACGAATGTAAATAGGACAGGGTTTCAGAAGCTTATTTATGCTTTGCACCCAATGTAATGACATAATTTCGTGTAACAATTTTGGCATCGGAAAATGATATGTGCATTACTATAACCATTGACAATGTAAAGAGAAAACTAACGAGCCACCAAAAATAAAGTGATGTTTAAAGATACGTTTCAAAGGGGAGACATTTTTTTTCGTCGAAGCTTATGCCTCAAAAGTTCACTTTCAGAACAAAATAAAATTTACTCATTTCTTTCGTTTCTTCTTTAGAATTTCTTATTTCTACTATATTTTTTATATACATTTTTTATGAATATAATTAAAGTTGGTTATGTTGTTATTCATTATTGTATAAGCATCTAAACTAATATACATGAAATCTGCTTTTAAAAGCCCGGGCGCAAACATCAAAAATATTTCTTGAATCAACGAAATATTGTTTTATATATATTCGATTGATCAGCATCCCTTGTTCAATTGTTTGGCATTGGTAAACAAACGTATAAGTATCATATTATATGAAAATAAGCTTCTTTCTTTCTTATTTGCGCACAGCATAAAACCACCTACCTCGTACTTGAAAAACTCTCCACAACACGTTCGTTCCACTTCATGTTTTATGCAAAACGAGAAGTCACGGAAACGATATGATATCACCTTCAAAACTGCTTTGAATATTGATTTCTTATTCCTTATTTATGAAAAATAGGTCAACATAAAAACGTGGTTTCCACGATGAGGGTTTATTTCCATCCCTTGAATTTTTTAAACTTTACTGATAAAAATAAAAAATTGACTTTCAAAATTACTCATAATGGAAAGGAAAACAGTAACTTTTTATTAAAATTATTGTAGTGTTACTTAAACTTATCACAAAATTTGAGGACCCTCGTCTTGAGTGCCTAGGACTTTTATACTTCTTTACCATGTATTGAAAAACCTGCAACTACTCAAATTAAGGAAAACCAATTTTCTTCTTGTGGAAATTTATTTGTTTTCATTTATATCCTTAAAACAGATTAATATTTGAGAATACGCTGGGCTGGCCAAATAAATTATTTTTTTACTTCGAATTAAATTATTAAGCAAAGTAAAATTCGTCGGCGATGATTTCAAATTCTATGAAATATATGGGTAAACAGATGAATTCAAGAGAACCATAATTTAAGAAGACTTTATAAATTAGATATCTATTTTGAAATTTGAAATTTATATATTTTGAAAGGCTAAATAAAAGTTTTTTGTAATTTTTAAATAAAATTAATTAAATTATTATAAAAATTATAATAAAAGTATGTTTTATTATTTATGGTTAATAACTGATGTAATTTAAGCTACTTGTTTAGTATATTTTTATAATTATTCGTACAGTTTTAAGTGGTATCATAATCAACATTAAATATTGATTTCATGGATCAATAAAACTTATTTTTGCACACTATCTGTAGAAGCGTAATCCAATCTAAGAAATAGAATTATGGCAAAATGGGTACACCATTTTAAAGCAACAACTATTTAAAGACTGCATTTATTTAACGTATGTCTACATTCTTTTATATTAATTTAAATTTATTAGTTTTTCAACAATTCGAAAAAAACATTCTGTACAAATCAACGAGTTCTTTTATTAACAATGTTTAAAGTGTATTTATACTATAAATAATATTATAATCCGTAACGTTTTAAAGTTCAAACAAAAAATATGAAAATTTAGGATTAACAGAAGCAATTAAAAACAACATTCGTTTTATCTGTTTAAAGTTTATCAATTATTTCGTTAATATGTAATAAAATTAAAATTTAAAAGAATATTAAACTTGTAAGAACCATTATATCAATTGTACGAACCATATTAATAATTTTCAATTCTTTAGGAATAAATATAATATTTCACAAGACATAAAATTCAATTTGCTAGAGTTCAACGAACCTGAAAAGGGAAATTGCATTAAAAAAATAAATCGATTCTCGTTCAGTAAACTTTTGTAACAGAGGTGTGAGTCGACATCCATTAAAATGATATAGTTACACTGACTTCTGTATAAATTATTGCATTTAGTTAGAATATTTTGAATAATTAAATTTGATTTTTTTACAATAAAGTGATTTAATTGTTCAATACAGAATCAAAATATAAAAAATAAATTTATGGACTAAACTGTTAAACATAAATTTTATGCACCTAACCATCGTTGAAAAAAAAACCGTTTCCCCCATTTGATGGTACTTTTTCTTTCTTTAATGTAACAATTTAACTTTAAAATAAGATCTGTATTTAAGTTTTGAAAACAATACCAATTTCATAGATAGTTTTTTTTCTGTGTTATTTTAGTTAATGCTATGGGCGTACTGGAATTCTTTTAATAATACCAGTTGTTCTATTACACCTGTCAGTATACATGTAAAAATATTTTTGTTTATAGCAGAAGTTCACGAGATTATTCTGAGCTACTCAATATCAATTTCACCCGATGGCAGTTGCATTTATAAGGTTGCTTAAAATGAAACATTTTTAATATACGTCCAATCAACATTTTGCAAAATACATTTTCCGTTCATAGCTTTGTTGTAAATAATAAGTAACCAACAGAAAGCAACTGCTTCAAAATAATTCAACGTAGAAATAATTGACGGAAAGTAAATTACATAAATATAACCTCCGGAACAATGTAAAGACTGCGGCATATTATTAGGATTTGCAAAATGATGAAGAATGGAGAATAACCGCAAGCGTTGGTTTAAGGGGTGCTTAGAAAGAAAATCGAGGCAACCGGTCAAGTAATTATTTCAAAATTTCCTTTCATCTCATTTAAATACGCTTGGTAATTTGAGCAGTTTCGAGTGAATGTAAAATGAAGCCTGGCGTGATTTATAATGTCTAATACAGTTTTAGACTATAAGGTTTGTTTATTGTGACTTTGTGTGTACTATTTATTAGTGATTTGGTGAACTGTTTATGTAATATTATGTACAAGACCAGTTAAACTTAGTGACATCTACTTTCCTAATTGAAATAAGCTAAAGTTTGATCTACTTGTGTATTCACCAAAGTGTTGCCTGGTAATTGGGTAAAATAAATTAGGCACAAAAAATATGTATTTTGAAACCTCCTTGATTTTACGGAATGGAAATCATCATCATATATATTAATACGCTAAGGTTAAGATGTTACACTCCCTTTTTAGAAAAAACCTCACAACTAATTGACATAAATTATATATCGTTTTATAGATAATTGCTTGCTCTACCGGCATCCACAACTAAAAAATTTATTATTGCTATTGTTTTTGCAAATTAATTAATTATTAAAATTATATACACAAAACAGCAATGCTGCCATCTAACGGCTCAACGTCAATATGATTGACGGTCGGTAAAATTTTTGTTTCATTTCAAATCCACTCAAGTATAAATAAAGTGGCGCTTTAGCTCAATGCTTTTGATACTTGCGCTTCTATATGTCAATTTTAGTAAAATATTTGTTAGATCTGTCATCTGAGCTTCATAATGGAATAAATAATGCGAAGACTTCGCACGGGTCACGCTAGTACATAATATTTTGGTAAAGTAATTGGTTATATTGTTCGTTAAAATCATTTAATTTAAAATGCACATTTTTTTGTTATTTTATTGACAATCGATTTTTGAATTAGAGGCTAAATATATAAATCGTGACATCGCCTGCTGTTTGTATCGCTGCTCTTGGATAAAAATCGAGGTTAATATTTTTTTAGCATTCAATGTTAGGCCAGAAGTTACCGCGTTCAGTAATAATCTCATTCCTTTTACTCCAACTGATAAGATTCGGAGCAGGTTTAAGGATGTATTCCTACATGGACCTATGAGGTAAAAGAAAAATAAATTATAAAAATGTAATTATTGGAAACCAAAAACAGTATAAGTATATTCAGTATGTTCACATACATAGAATAATTAGTTACACAGTATGTTCACTATAATATTTCATCTTATTTTATACGAGAATAATACTTGAGTGACTATTGCCATAAACCACACGGTGTATAAGACTCGAAATGAGTGTGGTTTACAAGGAATACAATCGGAGTGAGTATTTTTTTACAAGGTATTTACGAGGCATTCCAAGCACAAATGTGGTTCAGAAATTGAGAAACTTTTCAAGACTACCGCATCGATAGCAAAAATCCCTAATGAATACCATCTAATTAACAAAATTCGGTGGTTATTGCTATTAATGTTATTTGTAAGTATAATTGTATATTTATTATATAATCATTGAATAGGGTATCTTTATTAAGAATGGAAAGACGATCCGGTGAAAAATAATTCCGAGAAAAGAAAAAGTATATAATAAATTAAAACGTTATATTTTAAAGGTCTTCCTCTTGTAGAGGCAGTGGTAGTGAGAGTGAGAGTGAATGATTTTAAAACCATTTTTAACATGAAACTTCGTTCCATAGTTTTTGTTTTTGCTTCCAGACACCAAACAAACGCAGAAAGAATCGTTAAAAAGATGAATTTAATAACCTATTTGCACAAACTTATTTGTTCACGGTTTTTATTAACATGTAAACAAAGAATAAATTTTATGTCTCCGATAAAATATTAAAAACAAAAAATATCTCGGTTCTTAGTCTTCAAACGTTAACTGTGGACTTAATTTAACTTTTTAAGTATTTTTTTCATTTGTAAACGTAAAAAAACAATTGTTAATTCCAATTATTAGTTATGGAAAGAAGACTACTCTAAAAATAGTATTACATATAAGATCAATTTAATAGATAAAATCGATTAAAGCGAAAACAAAATATTAAAATGGGAAATGATTGGTTGGAAAAAAATTATGCAATTTGGGCAAACAAAATTATTTTACTAACAAGCAGTCCAAAATTGAAATATTTGAGATTATAAATTATAAAATATTCTTGCCGTTTCTCGAAAGTAAAGGTAACGTGATTAGTAGTTCGATTCCGATATTATTAAATTATGAATTTCCTCTTTGTTTCAATTCCAATAAAATTGCTTATGATAACTTCCTTTGAATGTAACTTCGCTATTCGTATTCGCTAACACTATTCAATAAAACATAGTGACATTTTTAGGATTCCGTACGCAAAAAGGAAAAAAGGAACTATTATAGGATCACCTTATAGGTTCGTCTGTCCATCTGTCTGTCGTTTTCTCAGGTACGCGTAGAGATATCAAGTTAAAATTTATATCAAATACTATTATTATAAGCTTTAAAAAATCAAGAAAAAAAATTAAATCTATGGCCTTTAGGGTACTTCCCGTTGATATAGAATAATAATATAATAAATTTTGCAAGGAGCAAGTTCTCACAGTACAGGTAAAGGAATAACCGAAAATCGTTAATTTATATTTATACCACCTAAATTTTTTTTTTAAATATGCGCCTGTGAAAGTTATTATAAGCAATATATTTTTGTTCCGGCCATTTATGCTGTATATTTTAACGCATGTAAATAAATCAAAACCTATAAGGTACTTCCCACTTACCTGAAATCATGAAAGTTTACAAGACGCAAGGTTTTACAGCACATATAAAGGAAACATCCGAAAATCGCCATCATATACCAGAAAATATGTTTTAGTTCTAAGAAATTAAAATTCAATGTATATAAATGCCTAAATATGTACAGAATCCTCCTAGTGCGTTTTTCAAAAGTGATTTCTCATCTAGACAAAGTAATTAAAACTTACCAATTAAAAGTGAAATTGAAACCTTTTCTTTAACAAAATATTAAGAAGCATTAAAACTGAACAGTGATTCTCTTTAAATGACACCAACGTGACTTTGTAGTGGAAACAGGTAAATTTACTTGTATTTGCACGTTTGGTAATTGGCTTTGCTTGATCGTAAGATTACATCGATATTTATTTCCTATGTTTCGTTTAGGTAAATTTATGAGTATTTTATAATAATGATTGGATATTTCTCATTTTATATGACGTTTTATATACTCATGATATTTACAATCGATTAATATTTTATCCAAATGGATGTTAAGTTTTGTTATAATCCCTTAAAAGTTATAGAAAAATTATATAAATACTAATTATACATGGTCGATTTCTTATTCCCGTAACTAACTAGTCAAGCATAAAAATATCAGGTTTTAGAACTACAGAACCAACTATTCGTTTGGCACGTTGGCTAGAGCCAAAGTTAATCTTTAAAATTATACACGTGCGCAAAATAGCTCAGGTCAATGATTAAGTCTGCTATTGCATAAAATATACAAGATGTCCAAAAATATATTTGATTAGATCTTTAAAATATTTGCAACCTAGAGAAATAAGTGACTACTCAATACAAAAATATGTTATTCACTACTTATCGTTAAGACTGGCTGTGCTTCCCCCTTTTCACGCCAACAGGAAAGAAAATAGCTAATATTTGACCTTCAACATTTGCTTTCGTTCTTGTACAAAAATTAATTTCAGCAAATTTATAACAGTTAGGCAGCGTTTTTCCTATGAGTAGGTAAGCTAGTAATTTTTTTTGGAACATCATTTTATCGAGGTAGGTGGTAGCGAATCCCCTCGCAGTTGAGCCTGTCGGAACGACAACGTGATTATTGGAAGCCATGGTGTTCCCATGTGTCCCCAAAATTAGTGAACCGTCGTCAATTTCAAACTACCACACCGCTTCCATTTATTCTATCTTAAATTAACCAATTAATATGGCAAATTAATTATACATTTAATTTTTTTCTAAAAGGAGTCTTGAATTAATTTACACTCCATTTATAATAATTTGTAATTTAAATACCTAGTGATAATAATAAAATATATTTTTCTTTCGACAACTTAATATATAGAGCATCCTAAAATACAACCATCTCCCATTACAAAAAAGCTAAAATCTATGACTTCATATCAACATAAAACCATTAATAAATACTATCTGAATACTTTCGTCACGCCATCTTGCTTTAATTCAAGTGTAAATGGAAATGGAATGGTATATGGAAACATGCAAGAACAGGCCCCGAAAAAACACTTTATCTGATTGATCTTAGCATTATTTAGGTAGTAAATTAATTTCAATGTAACCCATGTATAAAAAAATCGTAATCGTGTAAATTCAATAACACACAACGCCTTTCCTAATCAAAATTGACGTTTGAACCCTTGATCAAGCGATTACAACTTCAACTAAAAGCGCCAACGTTTCTCGTAACCGGAAATTTTTACCAAATTTGTGGCTTACTTAATCGTCGTATTAAGCTAAGTAAGCATAGACCTCAAGCGACAAACTTTCGTTTAAACATGAATTTCAATAAATTTGTCTTCTTGTTACTATGTCATAACATTTTTTTTCTTATATTACCATTTTATTCATAAGCTTTATTTTAGTGGTTATTTATTTCTAGCTCTTACAACTAATAATTATCTCAAATTAAAGACATGATGTGCAATTTTGAGATTATTGTAAAATATTGGCCAAGTAAATAATCTCAACTAGCATCATTATTACAAGTTTAATATATGAACAGGAGTTTTCAAAAGTAACTGAAGAAATATGCAAGTTTTGTGCAGCGTTAGGAATGATTTACACAATATTACCTAATATTAAATATTACCTTATTATTAAAGGGAGTGATACAAAATGATTATATGGGATATTTTTATGTAACAATGCATATTAAAATATCGTAGTGTTGGAATAGAAAGCGACCAACTTATATATTGATTTAGGAACTTTAAGTCGCGTCGAAGAAGATACATCTTTCGGTTATGCTTTATTTAATTCGTGACAAAATTAAATATCAATATTTGCCTTTAGGTTTCAGATCAAACAATATATAATAGCGTAATTACACGAGTATTATGCGACATAAAGCATAATATGTAAGATAACGTAATATAAATTTTAATCGTTAGCAAAGTAAGGCCATTTTATATTTCTACACTTCTAATTATGAATATTATGTAATTATAAATATTATTTTAAAGGAAGTTATACTCAATCATCATAAACAATATTTTTGTGTAAAACAATATGGTAAAATATCGAAGTGTTTTCGATATAAAACGATCTACCTAAATTTTTTTTAATGAATTTGAGTCGCATCGATGTAGATAAATCTTTTTGTGTTGCTTTATAGTAAACACATTCATTAACTTTTCACATTAAAATAGGCGATTTCTATTTTTGGTCATGTTAAACGTATTATTTACATCACAATACATATAAATTGGTTGTGCTGTTGTTTTGGACAGTTCTGATTATGTAGCTCAAATAATTTCAAATAAACAAAACTAAAAATACTTCGAGCCGGAAACATAGTAATAATTTTGTGTAAGTAACGAATAAATGCTGATGATGACTATAAATGGTATGTATTATGGATCGCAAATTGGACGATGTGCTAGTATGATAGCCGTCACAAATCTTGAAATAATATTGTGTGATGATACACATATCTTTTAACAATTTACAAGACCGCCGGTACACGAAAGAAGACACGGTCAAAAGATCTATTACGTACTCGTATACTCTATTACAAACTTTATAACTATTGTGTGCCAGATCCTAACGTCTCCCAGTTAAAAAGAGCATTTGTTTTTTTGCAAATGTAGTATTTTCGAAGTTGTCGGTATTCGCAAGTTCGAATTTTCAACTAAAATGCCTGTCGGTGTAACCATCTGTTCCAGATCTTAACATGATAACGGATAGTCAGTTTTTATTTAGAACCTTGATATAAATATTTATCAAACGTTGTAAGGATTTCGATTTGAAGTCTAATATAATAATTAGACTTAAGTGGAAATTTCATTGACATTTGCCGCATAAACACGCCATTTAATGCCCATGTGCAAAATGAACCTAAACGATCCTATTCAAGTGATCTATTTATATAGACATACATATCTACTAACGATTAAACCATATATTTACCATAGAAAATTACATGTTTGATTATTTTATGCTACAACCACATTCGGCTATTCTTTTTTTGTTTTAACGGCAGTATTTCTCTTAACAGTACCCTTCGTAATTTAATAAAGCTAAGTTTTTGGGATTTTCTTATACTCCTAAATCGTATATTACAGGCAGAACATCTACGATTTAATTATCCTCAATCATACGCTATTTTTTCATCACGCGCTTATTGGTGTCACAAAATTATTGATGACCCAACTCGAAACCGAAAAATTAGTTATTGCTTTGAGAGCGGAGTTACAATTTGAATTTGATCGATAACAGTAGATTGTAAATTTATAGTTTGTTTAAGAACATATTATTCCATCATGTAGATACGTAGGGGGCGTAAAGTAAACATTACTTATTTGGTGAAGTATAGTTTTTTAGTTTTAATGCACGTTTCTACATATCAATTAATTGAATTTCTTTGTATAGAGAGGGTTCCTCTGCTGACTTGATTTCAAGGATAAAGTTTCATGTCGGTGTGTAGATTTATGCAGAAAATGCTTTTTATATAGGCTATCAATGACATATGGCTTACGAGCAAATGCATTATACCAAAGAAAATTAATACGTACTATCATGAGAGAAATAGTGTCCACGAAATCACACATTTAAACAATATAGTCGTAATGCAATTGAGGCAAATTCCTCAATTTTTAAGGACTGATTTTAAAGAGCAAAAGATATGTCTGTGTAGTATAAAATCAATGTAAGCAATTATGTGTCATAGGTACGTTTGCAATAGCCCAAAACAAAATGTTTATGTAAATGTTCGGAAGTAGAACAAGGAATGTTATATAAAGACGAGTGTTCCAAATTCCAGAAAAAAAACATTAACCATCTACGAAGTATTTCAGTTTATAAATCGCTTAATTTTTGATAGAATATATAACTATGATGGTAATGTTTTCGAACCATTATATTTTTATTACTTCAAATGAAATGGAGGACTAAGTTTGTGAAAGAAAAATGTTTTATATACTAAAAGCTTTATTCAAATAATTGTGTCTGTACGAGGTCGGGACCAGCCGCCCAGTAAGAAATAGTTATTATTTTAATCGCCAAGATTTATTTACAAAAAAATATGGAGCTATTTATGTGACGCCATTTTTATAGGTAATACCGGTTTCATAGTTGAAATTTATGTTAAAAGAAAACTGTAAAATATTTTTTTAAAGTTAGCTTCTCTGTTCCTATTCAAATAATCGAATAAAGGTAAGAAGTGAAAAGTGCATTAAAAAGCTTATTTAGTAAATTTCGCAATACTTTGTTATGTTTTAAACAGTATACATCTTATTTGCATGACTACTTAGTAATAAGTATACACGAAGAATTATCCCAGTTGTCGTTTCAGTTAAAGCCATGATATGATACATTTTTATTTATTTTAGAGATTCCGTGCAACATTGAAGGAAAAGTTAATTAGATTACGATATAAATACTAATTTATATTATCATTCAAATAGTCGATAAAGAGTTTATATATTTAACATGTACAATACTAACAGATGCCTTTATTATGATTGGTGAAATTAAAATTTATCAATGATAATTGAAGAACTCCTTTTTTTAATTATTGTTTCTAAATTAATATCAATACACTTTTGAGAAAAATAATATCACAAATGTGTAATTTTTGCGATTAATTTCCTAGAGACATAAAGAATAATGTTTTGTGACAAAGAAATTTAAATGTATCAAAATTTATAAAATATGCAGTAGTTGGTCCCTTAATTAATTTTGGAAGTATTTTAGTAATCGTAGTCGACTAATATAAATAATTGGACCTTTATTAAATCGGTATTAAAACCAAGTCGAAAATGAAAATTTCTTTATAGTGTTGTAGTAAGTTCTAGTTTCAATGAAACAGTTTATCCGTCCTCCAATAGACTAGATTTTGAAATTTACGGCGAAGTTTAGGTACAAATATTTGCCTTTTAGTTTCAGGTCAATTAATACTTACCAACGTAGTTGAGTCATTATTATGTGACATAAAAACATAACATAAAAGACAAATTAATATATACTTGAATCATTAAAAAATCAGGCTAGTTTTTTTTTCTGTAATTTTAATTATCAATATCCATTATGTTAGTTATGAATATTTATTTATAAATATATAATCTAATTACGAATACTATGCTATCAAGTCGATTATTTCACTTTGGCAATAGCCAAATGAACCTTCAAAATTTCATTACCGCTTCGTTAATGAAATCAATATACTCATATTTTAATTTCATTCAAAGTATTTCAGTCCTACAGCCCTAAGGTGATATTACATTTAAAATAATTTCGTTCCAATTAAAAGGTATAAAGGCATGAATACATTCAATCAGAAACATTACGACTCACGACCTTTCATGCTTTAATGAACAAAATTTAATCATTAATTCTCGACTGAACGAGCAGAGGAAAAACTTTCCAAACTTCCTTAAGTACGTCAAATTCATTTACTAACTGTATTATTTTCATCTGTATTCATTTACAGTCAGAGCATAATATATAATAAAGAGAAATGAATTAATTGAATAAAATATGAAACTACATATTGACCACATGTGCAATACTTTGCTGAATTACCGCAATTAAATAACCAAATAAAAGAATTTCCTAATTTGGAATAAAACGGTGAAAATGTTTTTTACGTTTATTTGCATTTCTTTTGTTTTTCAATATACAAGGTGTGACAAAGAAAGTGTATATTATTTATGCAGGTGATTCTCTGCATCAAACTGGGTGGAAAATTTTAAGGCACCTAAAGAAAATTGTCAACCGTTTTTGAAAAAAATACTATCAAAGTTGTAATTTCGACGGAAAAAATTCGCACTTTTTTATTCAAACATGCTTCAAATATACTCATATGTTACATAAACCTGTTTCCATAATTATAAAAAAAAACAAGAAAAGAAAAAAAGAACCTAAAACTTCATAAAATCTTTTCATTATCACGAAATATTGTTACAAAATCGTGAACGCTAAACTGTTAAGTGTTATGGCGTCAAGTCACGTGTGGCGTAGTCGCTGTTCAGCACTATTGCCTTTGAGTTTATATATAGTAGTTTAAATATTTCTAGTCGCACTATCTGTTAAACCAGGGACGCGTGAGCACGTAGTTTTGCTCCGCGATATGTGGTATAATGTAAATGACTTAGACAACGTTTACAAGTGTGAAAATAATTTACTTTATTATTAGATTAATTCTGATATCCCTATATTTGCTTTTGGTTTGTGCCTCTAAGTATGTACTTGTTATATTTTGTTTATGTGTTTTTGGAGGTTTTTGTTTTTACCAACTACTGAATATTTGGCTGCTTTTGACTATATCACCGACGGTTTCCTAATTCAAATCAATCCTCTAGTTAAAGCTCAAGTTTTGAAGGACATTGGCAGTTTCAGACGACCTAATGTTAATACTGTACAGGAAGAAGTTCTTAATTATTTTACTGCAAACCTAACTGCTTGCACACGCTTAACAAAACATTGATCTAGTTTTCATCTGAGCCCTAATGTAAGTGGCTTACATTTCCACAATTAAATGAAACTACTTGATGTAGTATTATTTCTACTTTCTATAATTTCTTTACCACGACCTAGGTTTCGTTGTATTACAACATCTTCAGGTGGGATATTAGCAAAGATCTTTCTAATATTCCACCTGAATATGTTGTAATACAACAATAAGAATAAAGTAAAGAAATTATAGAAAGTAGAAATAATACTACATCACGTAGTTTCATTTAATTGTGAATAATGAATTTCTACAAAATTAACGCCAATTATATTCAATGGCTTACATTTATTTATTTTAATATTTGTATACTTTATTTATAGCAATTAATTTGTCTGCATTTTTATTTGTCAATTAATTTTTCCATAAATTTTGACGTTAAAATAAACGTGTCCGCGCGAACTAAACTTATACTAAAATAATAATAAACGCTTCAGCACGCGCAGACGACGTGCAGTGTCGGGGCGTATTTTGAACCCTTTCAGGAGCGTGTTGCGAATAAAACACTTTAATTAAATATTTATATTTTCAACAAGATTAAAATTTTTGCGTTGAATAAAACATAATAAAGATAATCGTGCATTTTATTAACCATGTTTCTGGAATTATTAAAAGATATGGATAAATCTTGCACAGATTGGACATAATTAATAATGCAGAGCAAGAAAACATTTCTTATACAAATTATTTTACAAGCTTACAAAAGTAATATATTCTATTATTTTTTTTAAATTTTGTTATACAGGGGTTGTCTCGTAGTCCATTCTGTGGCCCGTAATGACTCATTTCATATATAAAAGGGGGGCTTTCTATTGAACATGTCCGCGCCATTAAGTATCTCTATTTTTTCGAATGAGCTTTTGGCGAATGTTCTAAATGCCTCAAAATTTAGACCACACTCAATCAAGTCACGATGGCTAAAAGTTACTCGTTCTAGTGATACGTGTGATTCTGTATTAGTCCTATTTAGACGTATGCCGTCTAACAAAACTATACGCACTTCATTATCAAATGCATGTCAAATTGTGTATGAATGCTGTCTTTTTTCTGTCTTTTTTTTTAGTGCAAAATGATACAAATTTGCACGGAAAGCGCTGTGTACTGTAAAAAACTTTGAGGTGTTTTAGTCGTTACTAAGCAATTGGATCAAATCGGTCGATCGATCGATCAAATCGAGGGAAGCCCATATAAATAATAAGCGAGCGGTTAGGATCTCAAAAATATTTATCTTTCGATCTAAAAGGTATTCATTCACAACAAATTCAAAGTCAAAAGACCCGCATCGAAACTCTTACCTCGAGCTAAAATTAATTTAGCCACTCATTCTACGATCGCGAGGTCGGCTGGCACACCGTGGTCAATAAATTTATGGTAGACTTCAAATAAAGGACGACATATAATTTTCTAAATACTTTCAATGTAGAATTGATGAGCTATTCGTTGAAGAGTTTTGATAACGAATCCTACGATTTTGATTTGTTCTTAAAATTTAAATTTCGTGGATATTTATGTGTTTATAAGTGCAAATGATTATTATACGTATTTCTCAAATAACGACTGAAGAATTGTCTAAGAAACAATGAAGAGTGAGTAAATAAAGAGCTTTAGCCAATGTTTTCTATAGATATAAAAGGTTTTTATTATAGAGGTGATGGCTTGGAAAAACAATACATTGATAATCGACTTGGTATATGTTGTCATTTTCATGAATACAAACACTTTTTTATCACCATATTTATTGTCTAGATGCAATAAAATACGTTTGCCACAGTTAATTATACCTATTGTACCTTATATTATGTAAAAAAACCCTAACCTAGAAATTGTAACTTAAATAATTAGTTCAGAAAAATTATACATAGTACATCGCAAATAATTTAACTAGTAAAATATTATATTGCAGTAACAATAAAGACCAATGATAAGTTAGTTTTCCGAAAATAGTCAATAATTCTATAAAAGTAAATTTTTAAATAGAACTTTTTTGAGTAACACTAGCCAAAATGTCTTCGCAACATCAAGTGACTATAATTCAATACTCAGCATGTGCTAAGAACCAATTTAAGTAAAGAAAAATGCTATTGCATTATCAATACAAACCAACATTATGTGAAATAAATATTTAAAACAATAATCTACCAGTCGAAATACAAAAAGACTCAATTTGTTTTATTATTGCTACACAAAGTTCCATATAATATCGTGTAAGAAATAATTTTATCTTCTACTCAGTAAGGAAACCTGCCAAGAAATAATTTAAATAATGGAATATGTTGTTTTACTACCAGTAAAGACTGATTACAATTCAAATATTTTTTTCCAAAAATATTCAACAATTCGAGGTAAAAAAACTGAAATTTTCAATCTAATTTTTATTATCATCAATAGCCAAAATGCAAAAGAAATGCTAAATGAAAGTTAATAATTCAATTGTCGCTATCTTGTAAGAACTAATTTAGGTGATGCAATATTATATTGTGGTATTAATAAGGACATTAACGTGCAAATTAGCTGCTTTCCTTCAAGTAATCATTTAGTTGAATGGGTTTTAAAATGTTTACTTAAAATTGATTCTAAATTTAATATGATTATTTCATCTTATCACCTACGTTTATTTAAAGTATTGAAAAATATTAACTTTCCTTATTTAACCTTTTGCTCATATTACTTAATTATTAAAAATGTTTAACTTCAGCATTTAATTAAACATACTAAATGCTGCAATTAGATAGTTTTTAAACGAGTGCAATTAAACCGTTAGATTGGAAGTATTTGAGTTTTACATAAACACTTATAATAAGGAAACTTTGAATTGTACATTTTCAGGCTTAGACTTTTTAAATAATACTGATATTTTGCTTCTACTCTAGCCACCACTTTTTTTCGGAAAATTAGTTTAAATTTTGTAAATTAGTTTGTGCAGCCAATCCAATTAATAGAATATAATTTCTAGTTTATGTAATAAAGAACTGAACGATAATGAAACTTGTATTTCGTTTTTTACGAAAGTAGTTAAAACGACACCTGAATATTATTTTAAATACCAGATTCATGAAATACATTTTCCAATCGTATAATGCTTTCTACTAATAACGAATATTTTAGTAATCAAACGAGAACGCAACTAACCAAAACATTTAATACGATACTCCGTCGTGTACTGCCTTAAATCACAAAACTGGATATCCACGCATCTAGTTATATACAAACATTCACTTCATTATACATATTTCTAAATTATTTCTAAACGTTTATATGCTTAAGAATCACTAAGTTGAGTTCAAAAAAATTTTAATTTTTAGCCAAAAAACATAGTTTTAAATTGCATTGACGTTTTTGGTCGTTAAATAATCATTGTTTTTTTAATAATTGCACAAAATAATTGAAAATATTTAATAATATACATATACTCTTCGACAAAACCTTAGCACAAATGTGTGTTTAATTTATGGATATTGTCGATGTCAACTGAACTAAGTTTTTTTCCCGAGGCATCGTAAAAAAATAAACGTATACTTGATTGTAATTTCAAATAAAAAATAGGTATAGCACTCACAAAACCATAAAAATACGTCTCAATCCTTTCTTAGTCAACCGCAAACTGCATGTGTGCTATATTTTTTATATTGTTCAAGCCGCACGATGAAGTATAAGTAAACAATATAGCGTAGAAGTAAACAATACCTGTCTCCTTCTAAACATACTTAACCATAAAATGCATAAATTAAAAGTTATATTTTAGTGTAATAAAGATAGATGCATAGTATTATAAGGTTTTTTCGCTGAGTGTATATGGGTACGAGATATAATCACATTTAAAGACAAAATCAAATAGAAGATTTAATTAAAAGACGTTGAAAAGTGGGAAGTAGACGTAAACATATTTTAGAACAATTTTAAATATTCTATATTATATATGTTAGCTATTTGCGCAATACTAGAGTTCAATTAATTTATGTTTGAACAGATATTAAAAAAGGTACCATGTTTATGATTTTGAGAATGAATCTGGATCTAGTTTGACGGTACGAGAAGCCAAGACTGAAAATCTATATTAAAGGTAAGCTAGGCTAGAAAGATTGTTTAAATATAAAAAAGAAAACTAAGAAAATCTGTGTGGAAATTAAAACTTATAATTTTATACCTATTTCAACGATATATTAATACGACATCTTTTTTATTGTTTATAAAATTAATTGTGGTTTTATTGTAAGAAAAATTGGGTAAATTTTTGGTGTGTAATGTAGAGTTGACATATATAAAGAAAAAAATCATTTTTGCAAATTGTCCATAAACATCCTATATTAGCTAATCGTTTTGAACAGCAACTTATGTGGATTTCTTAAACTTACAGTCAGTTCCTAAAGAGCATGAAAGTTGTAATTGAAAAGGAGAGCAAAGGGTATATTTAATGATTGAAGATTAAAGCAATCGCCCTTGAAAAACCCAGTACCGAATATGTTTCAGGCTTAAGAGAGAGGTTTTAAGCTTAAACAGGTCGGAGGAATGCGAAGGTATTTATTTTGTATTACTAAAATATTTTGTTCATATTATATTACATGTCACTCGTTTAGCATTTCTAATATAATAAATACATAATACGCCAAATTTCGTAAATGTTGGAGGAATAAGATTTAATATGTCCTAATTATCATATTCAGCAATCTACTCTTACCTAAAATGAATTTAAAAATATATCAATTTCATAATTATAAGTATTGTATATAGGTTGTATAATAGTATTCCGTAAATTAATTTAAAAAGCAAGCAACCTCTCTTTAAAGACTCGATTTTTAATGGGGTTATACCATTAAGTATCGTAAACTGCATAAGACATTTATTAAAGGTTTATATTATTGACGAAATTATGTTAAAAATTAAAATTTGGGTACGCTACAGGAGTTGATATATTTTTTATATGGAGATTTTAGTGTATATTTTATGTTTAAAGTTTTACAAGTATCGAACGGAAATCAATGAATTGGATGTAAAGTTTCGCCTGGAGGTCAATATTTTAGAGGTAGTAACAATACTATTTGTTTTATTTATACATCTATGTGCATCATTTGGTTAAGTTTTGGGTTAAATTTAACCTGATGTTATGTGAAGTTGAAACACCTTATCTGAGTAAACATTCACTTAGACCAGTTTTAATTTTTTTTTCACGGAAGTAGTTAATGGTTTACAATAATAGAGCTCACTCCAATTCACTGTTCCACGAGTATCACTCCTTCATGAACGCAGTAAGGAGCATGCACAACTATTGTAATTTTACGGTGTTCACTTTCAATTTACATTTTGATATTAGTTTTTTTTGTGATAATTTCTTTTAAGATATAATACAATTTGTAATATCATGTGCTTAAATATTTTTGTCATAATCATAATTAAATTATTTTTTTTAATCTTCTCGTTAAAAAGTTTATAATACTTTTTGTTTTTGTATTAAAAATCCCAAATCGTCCATAAATATAATTACCAACATCGTTATTAATAGCCTAGTCGTATTTAACATTTTGTGCCTAATTGTTTTTACCTGAAGAATCTGATAAATGAAAATTGGCAAATCTCTGTGATTACCAAATTAATGTGACTTCCTTTCAATATTCGCTTTTTTAGAACTACAGCGGTCGTAACTGTCTCATTTTTCAGGTAACAAGTGTTGATAGAGAATTGTGTTTGCTTTCCTTCAGTTTCGTTATTTCCAATAACTTACGTAGATTTTTTTTAAATGCGATTCAAAACTTTTCTTTGATTGAAAAATATGACATATTTATAACAATTGTTTTAAAAAATGTGTTATACAGAATAGGTTTATAAGGCGAAAATTAAAAGAAATGGGAGGCGGTTAGTATCGCAATAAAATAATTTCTATAGTATATAAAGAGTTAGTAAACTTCAATTGCTTTTTATAACCGATTTTACATGTTTTACAAAATATTTGATAACTTTAAAAATACAATATCTATATTATAATAATAATCAAGGCACACACACAAGTGTATATATGTGTATATATATATATATATATATATATATATATATATATATATATATATATATATATTTATACATATATATATATATATATATATATATAAATTATACATGTATATATTATAAGGTGTCCCTTACATTTTTGGGGTATCGAAACGTATACCCCCTAATTCTTTTTAAACTACTTAGACTCACTCAAATAAAAAACTTAAAAATCTTACTAGGTCAATATTAACCCGTGCCGACAGGGCTCTAAAATTTTTGAAAATAGCTGGTGCTAGATTAATCGAAATATTTTTATTTTATAAAAATATTATTCTGAAGAGAAGTTCAAGTAATAGGTACTTATTTATTATAAAAAACATAAAATTTTACATTATTCAGGATATTTCCTTTCAAGGTTCTCTTTTTTAGATTCTGGATAAAGATTTCCACGTTCTTGCACACAGCGTAACAAAAATTGCTTTAATTCGTCCTATGCAGTGATCGAATCATGCAGTGCTCAAACAATGTAGTGATCAAATCATCATTCGTCCTCTGCTGTAATCAATGTATACATTACAGTTTTTGATTATAAAACGTCGACAATCTTTCAAATATTGTATTACGAATCTATTATTTGACGACATGATGTATGTTTCAATAGCACTAGAGTTAGTATTTTTCCAGTTAACTTTAAACTTTATGAACATTGGAATATCAGGGCTGTTTGCGACTAGTGGATTTTTGTTTCAAATACACGTTTTAAAACCAGTTTGTAGACACGACAGCACATTTCGTAAATACGGACGCAAGTGAAGAGTAGCCCTTCTCTTTCCAGTGTTTGTTCCAAAAGTACACAATCTCCATTCAAGTACCCTGCATTATACACAGTTGTGTCACAGGACCATATTTGTACTTTGTCATTTGAGCTTTCAATCATAAAGTGTGATTGAGAGAGTTTTAGCTAGATCGTGGCCGGAAAAGCTTTCCATTTATAGTACAGCAAGGAACTGCTCCTTCTCTCCAAATGAAATATAAAATGGCAGGCGATCTTCTATAGAACGTTTTACGTCCAATTCAGGTAATCATTTAAATGCCAATGAACTGTAACCGCTTAAGGCTTATCATTAAGAAAATTGGATTTTATCGATCTTTCCTAGATCGCTCTATCTTTCCTATTCTGTATACTAATACATTGAAAAGAATATTTGTTGATTGGAAAATCATCACATTAAAAAACTAAGTGTTTCTGCTACAACCTGAAGTATATAAACAGATTCCCTTTTGCATAATTGACATTTGTTTAAAGCTGCAACTATCGTAAACCTGATAAAGAGTTTCCTTCCTCTTTTTTAAGTAGTTCCAGAACTTACATATTGAGATATCGATGGCAAAGATTTCTCCAGGCTTTCATCAGAGCTGGTAGGTTGAACGTGTTGTTCTTCAGGTTGTATAGAGTTTTGTGTAGTAACAGATGACGATAAACTCTCGGAACACATTTGCTCGCGTCGTCTTTTCTCTTTTGGTTTTCTCAATCCTGTCCTTTCTTCCTTCTTTGTAAAATTTTTGTCTACACCCGCTAAATATCTTGGATGTCCTGGTTCTCTTTGTTTTTGCAAAAATATTTTATTTTCCTCTATTTTCATTCATTCAAAAGCTTTACTGTGTGCAATATCGAATAAATTATCTAAATTATTTTGAAACTTCACCTCACGGTGCTTATAAAAATCTTGTGTTTTCTTTGAATTTTTTGCAACTGTATACAAGTTTAATGAAGTTTTAAAAGTTTCTTTACACAGATAGGTATAGCATTGATAAGTATTCTACCTTTTTTCAATAAAATAATACACTTTCTAATGACAAGATTTGTACTTTCACTGACAGTCAATTTAGTTTCGCAAATGGGAAAAAATAGAACTGTTTTTTCTGCCATATATCTATTACGTTTCCTTCAACGAGCTAATAAAAGTAAAAAGTACAATTAACACAAATAAAGATATTGGTCTGTTACTTATAACAAAACTAATTAATAATTATTAATACCCTATAGTTCTAAAAGTTTCATTACAAATTTAGTTCAATACATCAATCTTTTTGTTTAACAGGGGATATTGAGTGGTGCCGGCGGAGGTTTATGCGAGTTTAACGGCGGCGTCCTAGCGAAATTTTTTGTATGAAGACGTAACTTTAAACGAAAAATGAAATGAATTTTATTAAATATTTAAAATATTTTTTTAAAAATGTTTTCATCGGTCCAAGTTTAATATTTCTAATTATCGTTTTCTGTTTTATATTTAGTTGAAGCAGGTGCTGAAAAAATATTACGCTTTTCACACGTTATTTTTTTCAGTTAGTAAATTATTTGTTTCATTAGTCCTACTATATATTTATTATTTGGCTTTAAGTTTGTAATAAATTTTCTTTGGTTTAGCTTCAAAATTTTATGTTTTAAAACAATGAAATTTCGTTTCTAAATTAATAGTGGATTTCTTAATTTGTCTTTAATTTATTTGAAAATATATTATTTTTGTCAATAGACACGATGTAAATTCTGTTTTTATTTTTACATGAGATATGTTGTAACGGCAATATATCATATATGGTCCAAAATATTTACTTGGTATTGGGAAAGAAACCCACCAAGAACGTACTGTGTGTTATTATATCAACCATTTTTGTCAGAGAAATGACTTTCTTATGATTAAATCCGTTGATCTTAAAAATAGGGAAGAGAGTCTCTCTCAAAGTACGACTGAGCTCACAATAGTTTTTTCGTTAGCAATGAAGTTAAATTGAGTCTCAAGTCAATGAAATAAAAATTTAAAAAAATATTTTATGACCTGTATCAATTCTAGGAATAAAGCAATAATAGTATAAAATAAAAGAGTTTCTGAACCGTATTTTCATATAGGATGAAAGGCAGAATTCTCTAGAACGGTCTTAAATGTTTTTCACGATGATTGGGTTTATCTATTTGAGTAAAATGCAAATCTTGCTGTATTTTGCTTTAAGCAGTTTTTATATTTTTTGTAATTTTCCCAATTGTTTGTGGAAAAAAAATACAATTTGGTAGATGGCCGAAATAGTCTTTAAATAGTATTAAGATTTTAGTTTAGGAGATTTGTATAGCATAGGCTCTTTGATAATTAAAACACCAAAATATTTATGGCTTAACATCAAGTATGAGAAAAGTGATATGGGCCTTAACTTTGATTGAATCAATTAAAATCTTATTTTATACAAATATTAATTTATTATTTCCCGTAAAATTACGTATATATTAAACCTGAACTCTAAAAATAGTTTCTAAATTCACCCTTTTGCCAGATTCAAAGTTGGTGTAATTTCTACAAGTTCATTTTTCTGAAATTATTTTTGTGGCTTTTAAACTCACATGTTGTAGAAAGTACATGTGTCATGTATGATCCTATTATGACACTAACAATAGATACCATATATAAATATGCTGTAAATTAATTGATGTGTTTAACCAATTCATTTTCCAATTTTTGAACCTAAAGAGCTCAATTGTTCAATTAAAAATAATAGTGGAATTACTATTTGCCCGGTAATGTCTTCTAAAATTAATAGAATAATTTTGAACGCATTAGTTTGTCGTGCAATGTTGTCGATGATAACACCTCGAAGGGCTGTTTTTAATGAATTACGTACAGACGCGCTCTTTAAACGGCGAGAATGCAGAAATAGTAACCTAGTGGTGGGTCTTTTAAAAATTTAACCTTAAAATGTTATTGAATATATTTGGCGTTAATTTTGTAGAAATTCATTATTCACAATTAAATGAAACTACGTGATGTAGTATTATTTCTACTATCTTTAATTTCTTTACCACGACCTAGGTTTCGTTGTATTACAACATCTTCAGGTGGGATATTAGCAAAGATCCTTGGGGTGAGCTATTAGCAAAGATCTTTGCTAATAGCCCGCCTAAAGATGTAATACAACGAAACCTAGATGAGGCATATGGTGAAAATATGGCTATATGATTGCTTGTGCATCTCATTTTACTATTCCTTACGCTTTCAATACATATTCATGAAACAAAATAAAAATATTATAAAAGTTTTAGTTCTCTTATGCAATGTACTAACAAACTGCCCTAAATTTTTATTTATAGTCATTTCCGCAACTTTGTTTACGTATAACATACATGCTTGCATGCGGATGATGTACAGTCATCGCATACTTTTATACCACATTGCGCCGTCTCATAAAGACAATTTCCCCGGAGATGTTCCCGTATTTCTTCTATGTGTGAGTTTTATGTGATCTTTAAAATGTCATAAGAATAATAAATAGATTTATTGTATTTTACCTGGTCGGCATGAATATCTACCTCATTTATACTTGTACGATACGTAGCAACATTTCTTTGGCCATAGCAAGATCGTAAAAGGACAGATCTTCGTGATAACAATTTACTTCTGTAGGCCTAATCGTCGCGAAACTTAGGCCGAAACATCTTTAAAGTAAAAAAATCGACAAAAGAAACGTTGATATTAACTCACATATCTATGTCATGAAAATAATGGAAATACAGAGTAGGGTTTCCAATAAGATTTTCATGTAAATAGAAAAAAAAACTCTTATTTGTACATAGTGAGTTATCTTCATTGCCATATTCCTAAACGGATAAAAAGTCTTTCATGCAGTCATAAATGGATTCTGATATTACGAACTCTTATACAGTAGAAACTAAATAATATCAAATCTCGTAGTCAAAGTCACCGCGAAGCGATGAGCTATATTTACATTACTTTCCGTTTCGAAAATCGGAAATTTTCAATCTACTCACGAATGAAAAAGAAATATTTTCGAACAAAACGCCAACACAGAAAACATTGCGAAGTGAATGTCCCACTTGAACCTAAAAAAGTATGACAATAACCTGAAAAGCTCAGAAGTGGAAAAGGCAAGCAGGTTAATATAATGACACTGTTCTTGGAGGCTTCAAAAATCGATTTGATCCAGGTTTGGGGGCGTAAAGCAATTAAAGGCAGAGCTTCCGGACATGACAGGGCTTGTTATCTTTCAATACCAATGGGGCGCTGTTGGTAATGGATTTGTTAGTTGTGTTGGAATACGATGTTGTTTGTAGGTCACAACCTGTAGCTGATATATGAGCAAAGAAACAAATTGGTCGGACGTTAGAAAAACCAAAGGACACAAAACAATTAAAGGCTAAACTTTCGGTCGAGGTGTTCCCAAGCTGTCTAATATCGACGAACCTCTATCGGCGAGGGATTTTTGAACTGTTTTTCAAATATAATTTGTTAGCAAATAAAAATAAAATTATTCAAAGTAGGTAATTTATTAAAAAAATCAGTTTTTAGATTTTAAGTACGCCACAAGTAATTAAACATGAATTTACTGAACAAATTTGCTTTTTTTTGGATCTGTGGAACAACAATGAAAATGAGTTTGAGACTTTTTTGAAAAGAGATATATACAGAAGACGGAAACAATTAAATGTTAAACCCTAAATCTATGAGCAAACAACTTAAAACTTAATTCTTTTATTTTATTGTACGAAATAATTTAGTAAACGCAGTCACGAATATATGTGACGGAAAGGACTCGATAGGAATTAGAATATTATATACGGTGTAGCTGAATGTTGACGCGTAAATCTCTCAAGCAAAGTTTCTAGTGGTCTATAGAGAATACAGTATGCATTGTTTTTGTAAACGCTGTGTTAAAATTATAAAATGTCAAGTTATCTAACGAATGAAATTTATAATTAATACAAAAAAATATCTAATATTTCATTCAGAATAAAGACGTTTCTCTTAAAATACGCACTTTTTAATATAAGTCATAGTTAGCCACTTAACAAAATGGAAAGCAAGGCGGAGAAACATCTGTATCAATTATAACTTATAGAGCTAGTGGCTATAATGTATAAACCCCAGGGAATTATTAAATCTGGAATAATAAGACGAAAGATCACAAAATAAATAGAGGCGTTATTGTGAAAATGTTATAGTTTCTACTGCCTATAAGAATAATTAATAAATATTGAAAATAAATATTTTATTTCTCACGTACTCTCAATTTTGGAAATAATAAATATTTTTGGATAAAATAAATATAACACCAAATCAAAATAACAAAGATAGCAGAATGTTAAAAAATCTGTAATTGAAAGTTTTATTAATGTTAATTTCATTTTATGCCGATTAATAATGCATATTTTCCGAAAACATATTTAGAAATTTCTAAAGAACAATATTTAAAAAATCTTTGAAAGATGGCGGACAGTAAATTTGACGTTTATATAATTTAATGAAAATTAGTGGAATAAGTTGGCCTCCAATCTATATATAAATATATATATATATATACATATATATATATATATATATATATATATATATATATATATATATGTATATATATATAAATAAATAATAAAAATAAAAAAGCCTTTTAATTTCTCGCAAATAACTAAGTTTACAAAATCAATTTTTTTACACAAATGTGGGTATTATGTACATAGTAAATTAATTAATATATATGATGTAATTTAAGTATGCGTTATTTATATATTTGCAAGAACCCCTCCACAGGTAAAGGCCTCCTCCAAACATAACCAATCGTCTCTAGATTGGGCTAAACTAATCGCGTTTGAGCCTGTTATTCTTATAATGTCTTCGTCCCATCTAGTATGAGGTCTTTCCCTCTTCCTTCTCCCTTGAGGGCCCTTCCATGTTGTTACTTTTTTCGTCTACTTTTTGGTCTAAATTTAGTGTCTAATTTTTTGTGATTTCCTTATCTGTAGTATACTGCGCTCTATTCCTGTCTGGCATGAGATTATCCTACATTTTATATGGCTGTTGAATTTCCTTCATGTTTGACACCCATATGTTAGGCAAGGTAATAAAGCGTAGTTTAAAACTTTAGTTTTGAGCTTAGTAGGTATATTGCTATTGAATATGTCCTTTACACTCCAGTACTTGTTCCAAGTAAGTTGTACTCTACGAGTTATTTCCAGGTAGTTGCAATTTCGGTCGAATTCTATTTGTTTGCAAAGGTACGTATATGTTTCTGTATATTTTAGAGGTTCATTCTCAACTAATATTGGTATCTTGGTGCTGTTAGACATTAGCATGGTTTTAGAGAGATTCATTTCTAGACCTACTTTTTTCTGGCCTCGTTTAAGGATTCTATTATTATTTTTAGCTGAGATCTAGTTTCCGAATCTAATATGACGATCTACGAAATGCAGGTGGTTTAAATATTCGTTTTTAACCAGTATTCTATATTCACTCCACTTCAACGAGTTGATTATGGATTCTAGTATAGCTATTAATAGCTTTGAGGATAAAGGGTCGCCTTGTTTTACTCCTCTTTTCACAGGAAACCACGGGCCATTCGTCTCCAGTTTAACTCTATTTCTACTGTACTTATATATGTTTTTAATTACTTGTATTCTTCTACTTTTTGACAACTTAGAGTTTCCCATATGCTGTTGTGTTATATGGTATCGAAAGCCTTCTGGTAATCGATTAATGCGAGATATAGCGGTATATGCTTTCCGTGGTATTTTTCTATAAGAAGTTCTATCGTGTGAATGTGGTCAATAGTAGAGTATCATTTTCTGAAGCCCGCTTGTTCCACTGGTTGGCTTTATTCGATTTGACGCTTATTCTCTCGTTAATAATTGAGGAGAAAAGTTTGTAGATATAGGGCAGTAAGGTAATTGGTCGATCATTTCCGACTTCTTTTGGGTCTCCTTTTTTGTAGATTAGAATGATGTTTGATTCTGACCACTGAGTGAGTGCTTCTCCGCTTGCTAAGATGAGGTTAAAGAGCTTTACTAGCGGTGAGACTAGTATGAGTGTGACTGACTTTAGAGTTTCGTTTGTAATATTGTCAGAACCTGGGCTTTTATCTAATTTCAGTTTTTTTATTGCTTTTGTGATCTCATTCACCCCTATTTAAGTTACATTGTTATTCATAATTGTATGTGAGGTACTATGATTTAAGATACTCTTCTTGTGTTCTTTGCCTCTACATAGGTTTTGACAGTATTATGTTGCTATGTTAATAACCTCGCTCCTGTTACATAATGTTTTGCCATCATTGTTTAGTCCGTCAATCCATGTTTTACTTTGTCTTAATTCTTTAAAAGATTTTTTCGTACTTCCTGTATAATCGAGGTATTTTTTAATTGTATTGTATTTATGGTTTAAATAATCTTTATGTATTTGTTAACAAAGTTATAAAGTGCTGAAATATGATTTTTTATAGTGCGATTTTTATTTTTACTTTTCTGTAACTCTTGTCTCTTCTTTACTAACTGTAATGTTTGTTCTGACAATATTTTATTTTTTTGGGTTTTTACTGGTCTGTGTACTCAGTGTATACTCGACGTGTATATATGATTGTGTATGTATGATTTATAGCTTTTATGATATTGTCATAATATTTCTGTACAGTTGTATCTCCTGCTGGATCTAATAAGTTTTGTGATTCGTCAGATTTTAGGAGTTCTCTGAATTGTTTATTTCATCATCATTTTTCAGAGAAGTGTTTGGGTTGTTCTGATATTTATTTTTGCTCTTTTTTGTGTTAACAATATTGTTGCTCGCACTGGTCTGTGGTCTGAGGGGTAGTTTTTGTTTTACACTTTTCTATTTTGGAATATGTGTGGTTGGTTAGCTAATACGAAATCAATTCGTTTTTATATTTTTCATCTGGGTATCTCCATGTCCATTTATTTTTTTATTTTTTCTTGAAAAATGTGTTAATAATTGTAAGCTTATTTTCTATTACAAAATTAATTGGTTTTTGTCCTCTTTCATTTCATTCGCCATACCCATTGAGTTTCATGATGAGGTTTCCTTCTTCTATTGGTTTCCCTATTTTGGCGTCAAAGTCTCCCATAAGTATGTAGTCTTTTTCGCTAGCTTTTTCAGTTGGTGCGTACATATATATATATATATATATATATATATATATATATATATATATGAATATATATCTATATATATATATATATATACATATATATATATATATATATATGAATATATATCTATATATATATATATATATATACATATATATATATATATATATATATATATATATATATAAATATATAATGATAATCCATTACGTGTGCGTACAACTATTTTAACTTTATTTAATTGATAACTTAAAATTAGTAACAAATCATTTATAAATTTATAAAAAAATCGACATATTAATTTTAACATTTTACTTATCACACACAGTTACTGCATAACGTAATATAGTATAAAACCGATTTACACTTGCCTAGCAATAATGATTAATTTACATGGCAATATAATTATGTATTGGACAAACCAGTTACATAAGATGTCTAATTATTAATTATATTTTACGGAAAGCTAGCAAATAATCGAAATGCTGGCAGCCATAATGACTACTATTTTTTGATAGATTTGTTTTAGATATAATAATTATGTATATTTTGTTTCTATTTTTTGGTAAATATCCACCAAAAAGTACCAAAGAATAAAATGTTTACGTTTAGTTACATTTTGAAAGAAAAAACTATAACAGGACTGATTAATGCCTGTCTCTGAAATGAGTCAAAACAACCACTTCAAATGATCATATGTTTTAAATTTCATTTGTATCAAATGAGACTTGACTTTAATTAACAAACAAGAGTCTCTTTATTTCAAACAAAGCTACAGGGTGGGTGAACTAGTTTATAAAGCAACGTTCCGAGTAGGCAGCTTTAATGATAACAAAGATATCCATGTTTGAATGGTCATGCAATAAAAACACTGCGTGAAAGAACTTTAACCGACGCTTTTCTTTCACATTCAATCCTTCATAGTTGTGCCATATCAAACGCTAGTAATTGTTAGTAACCATAGTATCAGGTTCTTTAAAATTTACAAATAAAATTCCTTCAAAATCACAAAGGAACTTTATTTCGCGATTGTACCATTTTTGCTTACTTGGGATGGACTTGGATGGCTCCATCCCCACTGATTATTTTCTCCATGAAAAATCATTGTTAAGAAGCATATTTTTATCACAAATATCGATATGGTTGACCACAGGGGGACAAAATCTCAAGTCAACACTTTACTTGTTGATGTTTTTATACAACTGAAAAAATTTACGCCCACAAATGATGACATAGAATGCAATAGTATTTTAATAAAGGGAATTGCAATAAGTTTAGTACTAACCAAATAAAATTATTTTGTTATTTATATCACAAAGAAACAGTTAAGAAAAATAGAAAAAATAAAAATTGTGATCACTGCGGTACCGTTTTCAGAGTGACAGTAAAATTTTCGGAAATAATGAAGTTAGAATAAAGTATAAAAAATTAAACACAATTAAACTGTTTGTAGTCGCAGAAAGGAGCTATTGCAGATGACAATGTCAACCTTATTTATTCCCTAAATTAATTTTGGGAGTCTGAAAAAAAGACAAATTTTTATTCGAGCTTCCGAACATCAAATGTAACTGTTAAAAAAGCAATTTAATAATAAAATAATTATTTTCCGAACATTTTTTTATAATAAAGCTAAACATACTTTTTGTGGATTGTTTTGGATGATAAACTGATTATCATCTTTGATTTAAAGTTGCTACAGTTCCTAAATTTTTTCACTTTTAGTTTTTCAGGATATCACTAAGAATTATATTTATATGTAAAAATATAAGTAAAAAAAATATAACTCTAGTTGTGAGCAACTAAAAATATGGAACATTTTTGAGAAACTTGCTGGTGTCGTCAACTGCAAACCTGCATATCGGGATTAATGTTTCTCACTTGGATTTTAACTGTCAATGCGCGATGTCGGATGTGAAGAAATAGGATTTTAAAGATAAAGTAAGAAATTATGTTAAAATTGTTTAGTTAATTTTGCTAGAAAAATAATTTATAATTACAGTAGCAAAATTTTTACGATAGTATCTATAAAAATAAGTGAAGCCGAAGAAGTATTTTTGGAGGAAAACGATGTTCCATCACAACTGCTTATATTATTTGTAGAAATTGCTTGAAAATCAAGATGGATAGTTTCCATATTTTTGTAAAAGTTAACATTTTTGTAACAAGGAAATATATAAGACTGACAATGAATACATTTCGATTCTTGTATACTTTAGTAGTTTTACTACAGGAAATTCGAAAATATACTATAATTGGTACAAATAATGTAACTGTTTGAAAAAAAACCAATGCTAGGCGCCATAAAAAAATTTTCTCTTTTATAGGCCGTAATTTAATTTTAGATTGACCTGCAAATTTCCTTTAAATTTGAATTATGTACTAACCTTCTTAATAAAAACTTAATATTTGGCTGCAATTATTTTTGATTGTATATATATTGGTCAATGTCGAGCGCAAAAGACAAAAACTCTTACCGTTTCGTCATTCAGTTAGGGGAAAAGGGGGATTCCTCTAAACAATTTTAAGAGATTTAAACCCCATATGTTGCTGTGTAAATTTTGTAAATTAACAAACTTAACTCAAACATCTAGGAAATTCCAAATTCAACAAAAACGCAAACATTCGGGGAGGAGAGCTAATGTCAAAAGCAACAAGGTTTAATTTGCATGAGGGTAATAACTCGCCAACATAAAAAGAAATGTCTCTCGCCATTATGAATAAAGCCACCCGTGAAAAGCTTTCATTGTTCAAGTTACTCGCTGGCCCCTTGGGTGTTTCGTTGGGTTTTCCCGTAAGTTTGACATATTAGGTAAATTAACGGATTTTTTTTAGCTTGTGACCCGTTAATACTCGACCAAAGCTTCAGAAAGAAATTGCTTTGCCACATAAATAGATTTTTTCATTTAATACATGTTTTAAAATATATACATTGTTTTCGAGAAGAAAATGTTTTCCATGATTGCGGTGAAATTTCTTTTGAAAGCAGTAAACAGGAATTTTTATTTGACTTTACAGATGCGTATCGGAAGATCTTCTATAATAACGACAATTTTTTTTTCGAGATTCACCAAGATCTTTGTAAATAATTTCTACATACTAGATATTCGTTATCGAATTGACTATTTCACAATTTTTGATTGTTCGGATATAGGAAGTATACTTTTCTGATTATGATATTACGAAGGAATGAATTTTATGTTTAATTACATATAAACAAGTAAGAAGTTATTAAACAGCGCCCCTTTGGGTTTCTTATTGGTTCATCATATATTTTTCAACTTGGTTTTAATTGTGTTCACGTTTTTATATACGCGTTTTGATATTCATTTTTTTCTGATATAAACTTAGTCAAGTCTATCCTTGCCTAAATACATTATGTAAATAAGTGAAAATTCGACCATTAATCGTGTCTAATCGGATATGTAATTTTTTTTAAATTAGTCGCCTAGATTTAAAAAATCAAAATTAAGTGAAAAATAACATTCTGTGTAAAATAGCGCGAAAATCAGTTTTGGTAAAATTTAATTTTAATGTAAATTGTCAAGTGTCAAAATAAAATATAAGTTATCCGTTTGAAAAAAAAAACTAGAAAACACGCGTACACTGTAATTGAAAGTCAAATTATTTTAGTTTAGAATTTATTTACATTTACCTAAATTTTATATTCAAACTATCTTTCTCGTACTTGAAGGCAGTTTTGCAGCCGACGACAATTATTTGCGTGAACTCGTCTCACTATATCGGGGTTCTTTGGAATGCGCCGTCTTATTCTTTATTCGGCTTCATTTTACGATACTTTGAAGAATACAAATTATTTCGCAATACATTTGTTTTTTAAATGTTCGGTACTGACGTATGACTTAAGATAAATACAACAGTGCTGTTACTCGAATGTTAATTATGTTCCTTATAATTATCTACCCTTATTCCTTATAAATATCTACTCGAATGTTCCTTATAAATATCTACTCGAATGTTCCTTATAAATATCTACTCTTATAATGACCTAGCAAATTTGTTTTCCATATTTATCCATATTGTTGTTGATCACTTGATTTCAGCGGAATGATGGGCCTATTCCACGTATTTTCGTGATTACATTGATAACTACTTGGCCTTTATTGGGTTGTCGCTGGTTTGGAAAGCGTGCAGCGTTCGTTATGAGGGTTTTATTAGTATTATAATGACATTTAGTAAATATTAACAACATATCCATTATTTACTAGCACTGAAAACGACATATTCGTAATTCCACTCACTCGATATTATGGTATAAGTTATAAGTTATGCATTTCCGGTAGGTCCGGAAGGTATAAGTTATGCATTTCCGTGTTAATTACTCGTGACAATTTTTAAATATGATCAAAAAGTGGTATGATTTAAAAAATAAAATAAGTGTATTGCAATATACCTATGATGCACTATTACCGATTTAAGTAGCAAACTTTCATTTATTTTCATACTGTATAAAATCCATATTTTTTTACAAGTTCATGTCGGCCATCATTAAATCAAGTGCTTAAACGTAATATTACCCGAATATCACGAGAAAAGCTCTTTTCTATTATTTAGGGTATTAGACGATAACCTACCGAATACTGAAAATCAAATATTACCTTCTCGTTATCGCAAATTATTAACGGACATACATTTCTTACATTTCTTTCTTATTATCTGGACATACATTTTATTTTATAACTTTGGTTTCAAAGAATACCGTAACCATCTATTAAAGGTTATTTGCATAAATTTATTTAAAATGTGGAAGAATGACAAAAATATCTGCTACGTGTTATTCTATTCGATCTTATTGAATATAATGTCTTTAAAGAGAGTATTAATTTATTAATTACTGCTCAAAGCACTGAAATCTCCTTCTAGAGTACTAGGTTTCCAGAAAGAATAGACTAAATAAGGCTTAATAAAGAATAATGATTTTATTATGATGTCTAATTAGAGATTTTTAAAACATTAGTCCTTCATTCCTGTAATAAAATTTTATTAAATTGTAGGCCATAAGGTAAAAATTATTACAATTTTCAAACTTATCTTTGGGAAGAAACTCTCCAGCTGACAATATAAATAATAATTCAAAAGCAATATTTCATTATCATACCCCAATTAACTAATAAAAAACTATCCGTAGAAAAGTACCAAATTAGGTTAATAAGTTTGTACACAAGTTTTTATTGTTTGTTTGTACACAATTTCCTCTAAATGTTACGACTAAATTTATTAGACAACGTTATCTGGATTCTATTATCTGAATTGATAATATTGAGACTCAACCCCGTTAACATTTATAACGTAGCCATTCATGTTCAATTGCTATTTATATGAAATCAAGACTTAGGAAAAAGCAAGCTCTTGAAAATTCTGTCATTCTGTTAGATTCGTAGAGAAAACCTGATCATTGGTTTTCGTTAAAGATTATTTTACTATAAAACCTAAAATGTCGCTAGTCCTAAAAATTACTGTTTGAATATTAGATTTTTGAAAATTTAGGTATTATAAATTCCGAAAAGTGGAAGAAACTATCACTGTTACTGTTTATTCTAATCAGATAAAATATGTTTATGTGAAATTGCTGTAGAAATATCCTGCATTTATAAATAAAAACATTTTTTTTTTCGTTACACCACTTTGCTTGTATTATGTAGCATGGTTAATGCTCAAGGTCCGAGCATAATTTCCCAAACTTATAAAAGAGGTTAAAGTTAGGAGATTATCTCCCATTTGCCATTCTCGCCGAATGCTTTTCCACTTGTTTCTTAATTTAGATATAAGTAAATGATAAATAAGCACTTCAATTTGAGTATGAGCTAAAAAGGTGAAAAAGTAATTCTCATTCTAAACAATAAAAATAGGAATAGGAAGAGCAACTTTTAATTTCAAAACATGCCAAAACTTTTTGCTGTGCTTGTTGTATTCATTGCGTCAAGCGACTTGAAACTGAAACTGTTATTAATCTCATTATATTACCTATCTCTTAAAATTTGACAACAAAGTCTATAATTTTGAATATATTTGGCGTTAATTTTGTAGAAATTCATTATTCGCAATTAAATGAAACTACGCGATGTAGTATTATTTCTACTATCTTTAATTTCTTTACCACGACCTAGGTTTCGTTGTATTACAACATCTTCAGGTGGGATATTAGCAAAGATCTTTGCTAATATCCCACCTGAAGATGTTGTAATACAACGAAACCTAGGTCGTGGTAAAGAAATTAAAGATAGTAGAAATAATACTACATCGCGTAGTTTCATTTAATTGCGAAAGTCTATAATGCTTGCCGTAGTATTACGTGATCACAAAAAAGAACGTTTACACATGCACGAAACGCCTAAACATATTATTGCAGATGAAATACCCGTAATTTCTTTTCAGCCCGCCCACGCGCTTTTAGAAAATGAGATGTTATTATCATTGAAGCGTTCTTGCTTCACCAGGCAATTAGATTTATTTATTTAACTTTCTATATTCAAGAGTTTCTGTTAAACTTACCTCCCACGAGTTAATCTACATATTGTTTTAGTTTATATGGGATATACTATTTGATTTCTTTGCTTTTTATATAGTGAATAAAATTATTCCAAGTGTTATTGCGGTAGGTCTAAATATGAGAATTTTAAAACTATTCCTGATTTGATTATTGAGAATTTATTTATTTATCTACTTTAATGTCTAATTGATACATATGGCAGACTTATTACTTTGAGAGCAATCTCTTACAGCACCGGTCCAGCCCCGTTCGACTAAAGGCCGGGAATCAAACTCGGGTTTCCACTGTGCGCCGCGTCATCAATAGCCGTATACCTTGTGATCAGCCCAGTACACCACGGCGACGACAGTGTTATTTTGAATTTAAAAGCCCTTGAGAGACAATGTAATTCTATATTTTCTGTTATGTATTTACTTACTTTGAATAGGGATTAAATTGAAACAATAATGTCGCCTATTTTTTATTTTTATTGTTATAAGTTGTTTAATAACTTCACTTTGGTTAGTGATTATGTGAGATTCAATATAATATGATATCAATAAAAATGTCCACATTAAATAAAATGTACAAATTGTAATATGATTTCGTTCAAGCAATTTATATCATTTTCATTCACCTTTATTTTTACTTATCGTAAACTTCTTTCGTCGAAATCGTTTTAGTTTTTTTTAAGCTTTATCTGATGATAGTTCCACTCGAATTGCAGCTTTATTATCTCAATTCACGAATAAAACGTTAACGGAGCAATTTTTTTCATCTAGTCCGATTCTCACGAAACTTTGCACTATTTCATCATCGGGTTCATCAAACTCGCTATATTAAGATATTCAACAAGTATATACTTACCATCGATTTCGAAGATTTAGAATCGAAATAATTGCTTTGACGGTTCAAAGCCTTGCTGCCGAATTTATATTCAAATAAGATCGGTGGAAGCATCTATTGCAAGTTTAATAGTCAGCATAACAAAAATTTAAAAAAACTATACTTCATGTTGCATTAAACATGATTGTTAACATTTGTGCTAATTTTCTTTTGTCCTCTGACAAAAAGGCTAAAGTCTTATATATATAAAGAATTATTGTTCTTTATTTTTTTTGGCGGTAAAATTATTTTTTTAAAAATTTTATTGAACCTATTTTTGGGCCAATAAAATTCGAAAATTGTATAATCTATAATTATAGTAATTAAGTAATAGTTTGCGAAAGTTTTAATATAAACGCACTTCAAAATAAACAAAACTTAACATAATTGAGTGACAATAGAATGACACTTAAAATATCGGTTTGAAGTGTGAGGTAACCTTTATTTTTTCAAGGCAAACGTATATATATATATATATATATATATATATATATATATATATAGGTTTATTTTCACGACATGGAAAAATATGGGTAAATTTCTTTCAAAAATCTGTCGAGGTTTAATAAAAAAGTGGTCTTGAGCCAAACGACGGTTAATAAACTTCATTTGATTGATAGTAGTCACGAAGCGTTAAACGTCTTGGAAATATTTGGTTTCAAAATAAAAAAAAAACTGTGCGGTCGGGAGACCCCCGTCAGGAACAAAGTTCCTTACATTATTTTTTCAACTCTAAATGTGATTTAATATGTAGATTTCTATTGATTATATCAGTGTATTTTTGTAACGCCAAAAAGCGCAGCCCTCTTTTATTCAACTCTCTTTCTCTCTCTCTCTCTCTCTCTAATTTGTATAATATATGTTAATTTTTATAATTATTTCAGAGCAAAAATGTAAAGTGAGAATTTAAATCAATAAATTTCATTTGATATTTCAAAAACAAGTCATTTATTAAAAAAAATTAAAGATAAAATAATAAATTATTAATTACATATAAAAGAAATCTAAAGGAGAAAAATAAACAAAATGCTCAAAATTAATAAATCACAATAAATTGCCTGCATATTTATGTATTTTCATTGTTAATTAAACTTTATTTAGATTGTTTGATGAAATAATTTTTATAATTATTTCAAAGGGAAAATATAAAGTAAGAATTTAAATCAATAAATTTCATTTGGTATTTTAAGAAAAAGTCATTTATTAAAAAAAATTAAAGATAAAATAATAAATTATTAATTACATATAAAAGAAATCTAAAGGAGAAAAATAAACAAAGTGCTCAAAATTAATAAATCACAATAAATTGCCCGCACGTTCATGTATTTTCATTGTTAATTAAACTTTATTTAAATTGTTTGATAAAATAAAAAAAGTTAAAATTTAATGTTTTCTTCTTTTAATATTTCAAAATTTATTTATTAAATCAATCAAATTTAACGTTTTAAATCAATTAAATTAAAACAAATTTAGTTTGAATTTAATTGTTTTTGTACATTTTTATGTTGTAGTAGTAATTCAGTTCAGTATCCAATTATAAAATTGAAGTATGTCAAGTTTAATCGTATAACAGTTTTTATGACAGTTCGGATTTGCCGATTATATCGGACAACAGTTTATATCGGACAACAGTAAAATTATTTTTTATATTTTTGTATTTTCATTGTTAATTAAACTTTATTTAGATTGTTTGATAAAATAAAAAAAGTAAAAATTAATTTTCATTTTAATTCAATTAAAAATTAAAATTTGAGAATTTTAATATTAACATATTTCTATTTCAAAATTGAATTAAATTCAAAATTATTTTCAACATTCAATATTGTTATTCTACCAATTAACTTTTTCTTATTTTATTATTTTAATTTTTATTTAAATCAATCAAACTAAATTTAATGTTAATTTTAAATTTATGCTTTTTTATTTTTATTAAAGAAAATTTAATTTAAGCATATTTTAATAAATAAAAATTTAATGTTTTCTCCTTTTAATATTTCAAAAATAATAAATAATTATTAAATCAATCTAATTTAAAGTTTTAAATCAATCAAATTAAAAAATGTTTAGTTTGAATTTAATTTTTTTTTACATTTTTATCTTGTAGTAGTAATTCAGTTCAGTATCCAATTATAAAATTTAAATATGTCAAGTTTAATCGTATAACAGTTTTTATGACAGTTCTGATTTGCCGATTATATCGGACAACAGTTTTCATGCAGTTGCCCTCGCCGTAAAATCATTTTTTATATTTTTGTTTGTGAAGTGTTCTTGTTTGTTATAACTACTTTGGACGAACAGCACGACCGTTTTTTCACCCACCGTTAACAGAAGAGGTCAATATATTCGTTTCATTATTTATGTATTGCAGACCAGGCAGTATTCACAGTTAAGTCTTTTTTATTTTTTCGGAGACATCGTTACATAAATCATTAAAACGAAGTCGATGAAAAATTTATCTGCTCATTAGTTTCGTTATTTTTGTTTTAATTATATTAAATTAGCCAAATAAATAATTGTAGATATGATTGAAAAACTAAAAATCCAATTTTTTAATAAAATATTTAATTATACTTCAACTCTCTATTAATGTACAGATTAATATAGGTGTTAACATTAATATCCTTAATGGTAACAAAGGATATTAGAGCATCTTCTTTTAAAAAAATGGCAGGCTTAAGATTGCATTGTAAAAGTAAAAATTTCAAGAACCAATATAATCTTACCCATGTATTGAACATTTTAAAATACGAAAATTATATAGGAAACTATTTAATATTAAAAATAGTTCTGTATTACCTATACAAACACATAGATATGTAAACATACCAAAACAATACAGTACACATATAAATTTTTAAATTTTATACAATTTGACATAAAATGAAATCGTTATAAATTTGATATATTAATGCACCTAATATTCTTACAAGATAAAACACATAATAGATAAACATGTTTATTTATAGAAAAAAGCATGTCTTTATTATAAAGGTAGTCTTTATATGCTATTATGTGCTAATATATGCTAGTACTCGTATACCCCGCGTACGGAAGAAAAGGGGTTTTATGTAATTCTATCAATAAATAATGATTTTACAAACAAGTAACGTAAAGACCAAAATTTGAGCAGTGGAAACCGAACAAAGATTACCGATAATCCAAATTTGTTTTGCATTAAGCCGTATCTACATACGTATGCAATTACAATACAAAACCACTGACATAAAATTAAGCAAATATATGACAAAAAAGTATTTTCTCTTCAATTCAATGATGAAATAATACTTCCTAAAATAAGATCAAAGAAGATAAGGCACAAGCATCATGATTAAAATTCATACTTCCATCCGGTTCCGTATGTAATTCAGTGCTTTATCCCGGAAGCTTTACTTTTACCGTGTGGTAAAAGTAAAGCTTCCCGGATAAAGCACTGAATTACTTTATACCCGGAGAACTTTGAACCGTTCAGACATATTCCGCCTACCGTCGAATATACCCGTATTTCCACTTAAATTATTTGATTATAACAGTCTCCCTAATTTCTTTTGCTTTGAAATTACATTTACACAACCTTCTCATGCATTCAATTTCAGCTGACTGAGACAACTTAACTATCGCTGCTTATTTATGCCTGTTAGTAGACTGCTGTTTTTGCACTTCCATTTGTTGTAATACAATTTTATCTACGCAAACTGCAGTTTTATTTATGTCAGTACAGTGAATAGCAGCACGTAATTTTATAGCGAGGAATACTGTTATAAATATCATTATTTTTGTACGTACAAACACTGGAATCGAAAAAAACTATTTGTAAAGAAGTGACAGAGCGTGGGGTTTTATAACAAAATGTTGATTGCAATTTTTTTACCATTTTAGATCAAAGTAAAAATCATAAAAATCATTGCGAAAATGTTTTCATGCATTAAATTAATTTTGTCACAAACAGGTTTTTGAATCGTTGCCGAAATAACGAGACAAATGGAAGTCTCAAAATTTAAAATAATTATAGCATTAAAAATATTTATATGCACTATTTCATAATCATCACAGGCATCAAATTTAAACATGAATCATGTAAACATAGAAGAAGCAAATTAGAAAAAAAAGATCAATTATCGACTATCCTGAAAAACTTTTTGTGTTTTTAAATTTGCGTACATGAGAATTTTAGATAGCATCATTAAGGTCCATACGACTACTAACTAATGAGCTATACAGCATACAAATATTGCTTACACTACGCAGTACAATTTCTAGAGCTATTGTAAAGTCCACTATTTGCTGTGTTTTTAATGCAAATATCGTGTAAAATGGTTTATATTAATAATTGCCTTCATAAATTTGTGCATTTGCAATGTTGGGAATATTGACGGCTTGCACTGCATTCAAATAGATTAATGCAAAGTAATAATTGACCTTAATCTGACAGGCAATAGGTATATCCAAAGTATTTAAGAAAGAAACTTGAGTGAAGCCTTCCTGTAGAAACCTAGGTTTATAATCAAATTACATATATGAAGAATCAAGGTCCATTGTGCTGTGTTTCAGACAGTACTGTCAGTTTTTGAATATGCATCATTGTAAACTAGAGTTCATTAATATATATATATATATGTGTATATATATATATATATATATATATATATATATATATATATATATATATATATATACATATATACTTTACGCAAACAAAGGCCATGTGTGTGTTGAAACCTTTAAAAAAGATACCAAAAGGACGGGTTTGTGCATCTTAAAATTTCGATACCTTCCACTATGACGGAATAATTAATTTACAAGTGTATTACCTGCGTATTTAATGAGTTTTATTTTATAGCAATGAAAAGAAATGTAAAATGAAAGTATCTTACTAAGACAGTGACTTCAAATTTTGTAATAATAAATTGTATGTAAAAGTAAATATATGAAGTCTATTTCGCTTTTAACTTATACTTGTACGCATTCAAAAAGTAAAATAAAATATTATATTTACTTGAAATTAAAAGAGAATATTGAATATATTTGGCTTTAATTTTGTAGAAATTCATTATTCACAAATAAATGAAACTACGTGATGTAGTATTATTTCTATTTTCTTTAAGTTCTTTACCACGATTTAGGTTTCGTTGTATTTCTTTGCGAATAACCCACCTGAAGATGTTGTAATACAACGAAACCTAGGTCGTGGTAATGAACTTAAAGAAAGTAGAAATAATACTACATCACGTAGTTTCATTTTAATAATTTCTGTGATTAAAAGAGAACTAAACAAACTAATCATAATACGATCACATATTACGAGAAAATGAATTCTCTAACACAGGTGTAGAAACCATATTTTGGACTGAATTTCTTATCAGTGTGATGGTACAATATTTCCAATGATTGTTGTCGAGAGCAAAAAATCTTTATTCACTTGTAAACATTAAAATATTTCTTTTTTTCCCACAAAGTAATTATAATTTTGTAAACAAAATTATATTTATAAAAGTTGAATGAAATGAATCTTATTAAAATATTATGTTTAGAAGGTTTTATACGAGTTTAATGGTTACAAAGTTATTGGTTACATTTCACAGCGTTAAATAACCTTATTCTGTAACTAAATCCCTGTGAACTTAGTCGCTGTTTATAGATTTTACAATAAATTATATTCAATATTAAAACTCTGACAGTATTATTTATTCGCAATCAAAATTTCACAGCGAAAGGTTATTATGGATCCTTGATTACCCTTTCCGCTAAACATCCTTACCACATGTTCAGAAAGTGTAATAAAATAAGACTTAATCACATCCACGAAATTCATTTCACAATTTGTATATGATATGGATTTAATAATATCGTTTTGAATGCTTGGATATTTTTATCTTTCTAATGTTTATAACGGTATGCTAGTGGAGTGCTACCGCAATTAAAATTCTAAAAACTCCACATTTTGATCAAGCCTATGTTTTTTCGTCATTCAAATACTCTTAGCTATTAGACTACGAAAACTGGTTTGCAATCAAGTTTAATCAGGATGCAGTTAAAAAAAAGAAACGGATGAAATAAACAAAGTATAGAATATTCCAATCGATCTCTTTTAAAAACAACTGTACACTTTATTTTTCAAACTTGTTTGAGCCTAACAAATTATCAAAATAAAATAACTAGTATTTTGATAAAAACTTATTTTCAATTTTTATACCACTGCCAAAAAAATTGTTGTCATTTATTTAGATGGGGGTGTTAGGAGTAGTTTTCTTATCGATCTCCCTAATATGACGAAATTGAAACTGAAATAGTTTTGTTCTCGAAAGCATTTTTAATTTTGAGGTAAGTAATGTTTACAAGAAATTTATCGGAGCAATAATTGAAAAAAAAACATATTGAAAAATTTATAAAATATTTGAATTAAGAGACGCAAAATATTTCAGGATACTTTTCCTGCGTCTGATAATTTGTTATCGATTTATACGTCTCTCTTAATTCACAATTTTGTGGTCTAAGACGGTAAACTTCTATTTTCTAACTTTTCCTTCCATTAGTGTGCGTAATATTTCCCTTTAAGCATTAGATTTCTGGCATTCAAAAGATTTTAAAATGATAAACTACCACTTTTGGAATCGACTGATTAACAAATTCAAATCGTCTTTGAGAACTTGACCATATATGTAGAAAATTAAAAACTTATTATACGTACGACAAATATTATTGGTTTCGTATTCTGTATATTAATAAGAAGGAATTTTATTGAAAGCTCTTTCGTATTTGAACTTAGCGGCGTCATTCGCGCTGTTTCATGATTAAAATTGTTTGAAATACTTTGGATACATTTTTACAGATTGCAAGAAGACTTTCTATTTTTCCCTTTTTTGCATATTAAAGGGACATTCTGATGAATTAAAAAAATGAACATTACTAAAATATTTGAAGTCTGGTTTTTTTTGTACCATTTTTTTAGTTGAGTATTTACTGACAAATAAATTATATATATTGAACATTGTATTTTCGTTTAAATAAAATATGCCAAGAAACTTCTTTTATATCAAGTAAAACTGCTGGTTTTAAAGGATATACAATAGTCGCTATTAAAGGACAGAATAAATGTTAGACATCTTTTTAATTATCTATAGTACTAATTGAATTCTCCTGCCGACTCTTTAGCTAGACCAATGTTGAGAATAAAAGTTATGAAGCACTTTCATTGTCTTGAGTTATCTACGATTTAATTAATCTAATGTCAGCTTCTTCGAACATCAAACGGAATGCGGATTAACGTTTAGACATCGAAATTTAAATTCAGGCCAAGAGAGAGTATTGAGTATTTTTTTGTCTGTATTGTAGATATTTTTTTATTTACATTCAAGTTAATGAAAAACGTGTGGTTGTATTCATTAAGTACTTTTTAAATTAATACTTAAGGTGTAAAGTAACGCGCGCCATTTAAGGTGCTCTAATTACGTTAAAATTAATTATTTCGTTTTATTCTACTGTTTTTAGAAATAGCGGTATAAAAACGGTGGAATAAATCAGATATATTTCATTCTTTTATCTTGAATTAAATATGTAAGGTTTATAAAAAAGAAAATATTATATTTTTTGGGCTATATACAAATACATATATATATATATATATATATATATATATATATATATATATATATGTGTGTGTGTGTGTATGTGAGTATGTGTGTATATGGTAAACAACTACTTGAATAAAGCTGCATTGGTTACAGTTATTAAAAAATGTGTTTTGGATATCCTAGGACACCATTTTATTAAAAAGAGAGTTTTCTTTTGCGAACATTATTAATATTATATATTATTATATTCTTCAGATATCGTTTTTAAAGTGTCAGAAATTATCCTCATCAATAGAAGTTCAGACAGTTTTTGTCCCTTCAAACCTCCGTTTTGCTATTAGCACAAAATACTCATTCTTTAAATAAATTGAATAAGTCTGAACTGTTGAAATTGTATACTTCAAACGAATAACCGTTATTCTTTCTGTATATTCTTGTTATTATTCTTTCTTTATGTACATTACGTCTGTTTGGTACTTAAAAATAAAGGAAGGTAAGGAAGTTGCGGTTTAGTCTCAAAGAAGGACGACTGGTCGTTTTTTGTATTTTTGATTTTTTCCCTAATAAATGTGAATTCCGAAAATTTTTATTTGAAATATGTTAAGTTCAAAAGAAAGAACAATGAAATATCACACAATTCAATTTGACGTTCGACTTTGTCTTTCTTCATCCCAGCGTTTATTCGATGTAATGTAACTTATCATCGTTATTATTTCATCGAATATTAATTCATCGATAATTGTTTCGATATATTCCCTATTATTTAAATTCCTTTTTTCGCTTTTTCTTCATACTCATACAATATTAATATTTGTCATAGCTGTGAAATATTTACGTTTAACGGTTACGTTTTGAATTTATTTAACTGACATGAATTGCAACTATATATGACAAAGTCTGAGATCTTGATTGATGATCGAATCGAGGTTTCTAGCAACGTTAAACTAAATAAATCATTTCGATTTTTTGTTTTCATACTTATCTATGTCTTAAAAGTAAGAATTTTTTTTTTCAGGGTGATACTGAGAATATTAAATTCCCATATCTTGAAATCTTAAAGACAGAGCACTGTGATATCTGTAAGTACTGTAAAATGTATTAATAAAATTTAAACAAATTCTCGTTATATATCTCGATATATGTCGAGATTAAAGTTAGAGGAAACGAGTGTTATAAAGAGGGAGAGTAATATTTGAACACGAAAATAATGCAACGCAACGTTTTAAATAAAAAAAATTGTTATAATTTCTTGAAACACGTAAAGAGATCCATAAATCTGTTTAGTAATGAATATTTTGGTAATTTTTGTTATATCTGATTTAGTGATATTTAAGTCACATCCATGCAAATGTGAAAAATATACAAATTTTTTTCAACTGAGAAAATCAATGTGCAGCGTCAGTAATAAAACACCAAGATAATGCAATGTAATATATCAACTATTTTTACTTAAACATTTATTTTAAAAACGAGAGATTTAACATGCAATGTATTTAGAATTTTTTCTGAACAATGCTTAAAGCTATCTTAATCACCATAAGAACAACACAAAAAAGTGTCCTTAATATTCCTAAAATTATAAAAGAGCGGTGTAAAATTACATTTTATTTTCGTAGAGTTAATTAAAGAATTATGATTTTAAGTAATGTTAATATTTACATCCATGAATGATGTCGCAAACCGTATTAAAGAATATGCAAATTAAGGGACATCCACAGATTCTCATAAATTTTAATGCTACGGATAATATTTTTACAGGTAAGCTACGCCAAAAATATTATTCCACCTTTGTGGGTACGCGTTTACTCTTTGCGAAACAATTAAATTTAGTTTCAGTAGTTTAATAAAAACTAATAAAGGGAATATAAAATTACAGGGCCAGTTGCCTATAATTGTAAAACGTCAACATAACGCGCAGAAAGATAGCGAAATACATATAAGAGAGTTACAGAGAATGTGAGATTACCGGGTGCGAGTTATTACTTTATTTGTGATTAAGAGTAATTAAGTTAGTGTTTGTTATATTTGTAATAGTTAGAATGAAAAAAATATAATTAAAAAAAGAGAAAAATGTGAATTATTCCAAAGGGAAAATTAGGATTTCGATAATTATTTCTAACGGTCTGTCTTGTAGTTGGATTTCTTTGTCTGCTTTTTATATACATAATTGTATGTATTTTTGTACGTCGTAACCATAAATACAATATAATGTTACAAAATTATGTTCTTTTTAAAAATTTAATTGTGATATATTTAGTGAGTTTTCAACAATATTTAACCCATTGCGATATTGTTACGCAAGACGGAATAGCTTATAGGCATTCATTAATTTCTTATTTCACTCATAAAAGTATATGTTTAACTTTATATTACATCTAATTGCGGCATTTATCTAATTAAATATCTATCATAACAATCTCCTCAACTTTTCACTAAAATTTTAAAATATTTAATTGCAAGATAAGGAACGATTTAATTTGCAACTCTTAGCAATTATGAATCATACCAAAAATGTAAAACAGTATTGACGATTTCGCCAGGCAACTACTCTTTATTTTATGACCAGATTAATTATAAATGAATTTAGATATTTTCTTTTATCGCGGACGTTTTTCTTTATATTTTATATAGCAAAAGAAAAAAAGCCGTCTGATTAATTAAGGCCTGAAGACAATACTAAAAGTTAGGCTTTTATGGACAAAGAAAGTTTAACACAAATTAATTAAATTTACGCATTCGACAACTTTTAATACTTTAAGTAGGGAAGAATCCCAATGCTCGGCAAAATTTATTTTTTCCTTTTAAGTATGCATTAAACTCAAATATTTCTTCAGCTTAATCCGAATTCGGAATACGCATGATGCCTAGAATTCTCAGAGGAGTGCTTGGAACACGACGTCGTCAAAGTGTTTTCATCAGTATTCGATAATATTGCGTCTTATATTGCTTAACTTTTTTAGTATTAATATATTTCGTTTTTATTCAGAGGAATAAATAACTTGTTTGCATATTGTTTTCTATTTACATCGTTTTGACAGGCAACAATATCAAGAGTGGATTTATTGGAATGTAATTTTAGTAATCCGACTTAAAAAATTGTATAGTTGACCCAGCCTGCCCATTGCTATATAAAGCATCGAGATATACACACATATCTACCTCTTGACAAATCGTAGTAAGTTATCGCTAACGCTCTCACGAAATAAAGGAACAAAGGTGTCTTTTTACATTTAAGTGTAGATATGTAAGTAACATAGTTATATGGAAATTAAAAATATAATGAATGAATAATAAATAAATTGTATCAGTATTCAGTCAACTTTTTAAAAGTCATGGTCAGTCCATTTAACTCAAAGACTAAACTTTTTATATCCTGTATTTAAACGACAAGTAATTAAAAAGAGCTAAGGTAAAATTGTTTTGAGAAATTTACAATATTTTTACATACGTGAAAGACATACTGGGCAATATATTTTCACAGCAAAAATTAAGATTTATTGTTAATAGTATAATAAGTACTCTTTTAATAAAAATATTCCCATAAAAAGTTTAATTTTAAAATGGAAGGTTTTTTTTGCTCACCTTGCCCAATATACGCGGAGATAGGCCAAACATGACCGAACGACTAGTTTCAGGTACACTCGGCACGGCCGGATGTATAGGTAGTACACGACTAATATTAACGTTAATTATATTTGTTTTTTAATTTCAGTATTTAAAATGTTCGTCCCACACAATATGATTATATTGTCAAAAATTTTCACTTTTACTTTGTGGTCTTGACCTATACGTATTTTTATGTAGGAAACCGTTGTAGCGCATTTTATACTCACATTTAATAGGAATTGATGAATGAGAGTGAGGGTGAGGGTGAGGAGAGGGAAAGGAGAATGGGAAGGTGTAGTAGAAGGTGAAGAGAAAATGGAAGGCGAACGCGAGGGCAAACGCCAAGGCCAACGCGAATACGAACGCGAAGGCGAACGCGAACGCAAAGGCAAAAATGCGAAGGTGAAGGTGAACAGGAAGGCGGAACCGAAGGCCGAAGGGGAAAGCAAAAGCAAAGGGAGCAGGGAAAGGGACGGGGAAGGGAAAATCAAATTTAATACTAAATCTAATACCGTGAAACAAGCAATTTCACTTTCCAATGGGAAACCCGAAATATATCAAGCATCGCTCGGGGATACTATAAATATATATATATATATATATATATATATATATATATATATATGTATATATATATATATATAAATATATATATATATATATATATATATATATATATATATACATATATATATACATATATATATACATAACAGAAGGACAGATAAGAGACTAGTCTTAAAACAGTTCCTTTTTTTCTTTTTAAGGTACGAAATACGTTCCCTCCGGTACCCTCATACATGAATAAAAATTGGACAAAACTAATGGTTTAGAAGACCTTAAGAAAAATATCCCAGCGTAATAAAAATCATAGAGACAAGGAATATTTCTGGTACACATTTCTTTCTTCCTTGCTCTAGCTCATTCAGTTTGTCAAAGATTATAAATATTTTCAATACTCATCTTATGACTATATTACATAAAACCTATGAATTTATGATGCGTTTTGATATTGGATTGTTATTTATTATTCACTATCATTTCATTTGTTAAAGAAGTTTACTTGTGATTGTTGTGTAAAACAACCGTCAAAAACTTTAAGAATAGCAAGAAACTTTAATATATAATTTACTCTCAAAAATGTATCGCAGAACTCCTCAAATATTAAATTGATTTATGTGACTACTAGCAGGTATTGTATTGACAAAGTTTTCTGCTTTAAAGAGGTAAAATTATTTTGATTCTCACAGTTTGTGTGGTGATGACTATCTGAATACCTAGTTTCTAAAAGTTATATAAAATTTAAAAAATAATATAACAGTTTTTTTAATAAAACTGTTAAATAGCACCTAATCAACATTATTTTCCTTCTAAAACTTGTAGTACTATCTTATTAGAATTGTTTTCAAACGTTTCCTAGCAAATCGTATTAGCAAGAGAGTTTTTGTGTAGCTACATGCACGACCTTTAGACTAGAAAGCTAAAGGTCGTCTTAGCTTCTAACTAAAAAACTCTTCTTAGCTTTCCCATAAGGATTTGACTACTTAGCAAGTGAAATTCTATATCAGTTTTGTTTTGTAAAATGAAATGAATCAAAGAACTATGGTTTCTTTATTTATTATAATTTATTTTCTCACAAACTTTCCTTGTTTTAATGTTACTTTGCTCATCCATTCGGGAAAGAATCTGTCTCTGTTCTTAAAAGAAAACTATTCTTCCGTTTGCTTTATAAACAAATGGCTATTTTACTTTAAGTCATTCACACATAACGTCTCTTTTTGAGGCTTGCAACATAATTAACAAAATCTAATTACGTTATAACTACATTAAAAATAAAAGAAAATAATATAATCGGTTTCACTTAACTTAGTACTTGAATTTCACTTAACTTATTACTAACATTACGTGGGCTTAACACAGGCAATGTATAATCTATCAGTAAAATATAATCTATTAGTCTACACTCTTTTTTGAGAGTTTTTATTAAAAACTTCTTCTATCGAGGTTTTCACTTGAGGTAATCTTCTAAAAAAAGAAGCAGTCCAATATCTCAAGTAAATATTGCCTGCGTAAAATATATACGTAAGAAAAAACTTTTATCAGGCGCCGTCTAGTAGTATAATAACGTAAAGCTTGGAAAATGTAAGAATAATATCATTCATGAGATATATTATGGTTAAAAGTTAAGAAAGAAAGTGGATTACTTGATAATTCTTTAAAAGAACGTAAACCATAGTTAAATAAAAAATAATTACTATTATTAAAATAATAACAAAAATTGACTCAAGCTATCCTTAGCTTTTGCATTGGCCGCAGGTCTTTGGTTGGGCGATTTTCTGATGTTTAATATCTTTCCTTCGTTTTGCGCAGTTATGATTTATTTTATTATATATGGCATGTTTCATAGCCGGCAGCTAACTAATGTCCTTTTTGCAATTGTTATATAGCTTATAGCAAGTTTATTAAGCTGGCATATTATATTCAACATACTGGATATAACATATATGGACATGGTGGATATAACTAGAAACCAATTAATACCTTTTTGTTTGTATACTACGAGTGAAGGATCAGAAAAAATAAAAGGGTGGGTTTGAGTTTAAATAGATACAAATACTGCGAGTATTTTTATTTGAAGCGCCTTTACTCCAACTGCTTATACACAGTATTAAACTCTAACAGTTTATCCCGTCCGTAGAATATGTGTATAAATATTATATTATACAGTCACTGAAATTCCATAATCTTAAAGAAAGTTCTTTTCATATTTTAGGATACGGTTAGGGAAACAAAGCAGCATTCCATAATTATTTAGATTCTGAAAACTTGAATTCATTTCAAATTATATCAAAAGTTCTTTTTAATATCTCAGAATTCTTCACTTCTCGGTTATTATCCTACATTTTTGAGACGGTACTGTGCAAGACAACAGTTGTCGCTGCGAGGATCATAAATGAGTCAGTGGCGCCTGACTACGCAAGCCTGAGTCGTTTCAGCGGAAAGCGTATTGCGACGTTTCATTATTAAAAGGAAATTCTAGAGACTGAGGGAGTTTAGTAATCTTCTAGACTGAGATGGTAGTATATACCGGAATAAAGATTTCCATACATAACAATTTCGCCACACATACATCCTGGCTAATCCTTACATATTTTACACTATATTATATATTCGCATTTCTTGTATCATTAGTTATTACGGATGAAAGAAATAAATTAATTTTTTTTCGCGAAATTAAAGACAGAGCCAGAATGGTCTGTTGTTCGATTTTGACCTGTCTCACTTACGCACGACTTATAAGTCATCAAATACACATGCGAGTGTGGTAAATGAATTAGGTACGTTTATTCATGAACGGAATTATAAAATTTTATTTCGGATTCCTCTTAAAACAAATGTCTAAAATTTTGAAGAAACAATTTATTTTTCTACGAAAGATGTATACCGCCTTCAAAATTTCCTCATTCATAATTACGTTTAAACGTTTCAATATAAGAAACAAAACCTCCATGTAAAATACTTAAGAAAGACGCTAAATTACCAGTATAAACGATTTTCATTTCTGCGCAATAATACTTATATCGGGCACACTTCAACTCTAAATGAGGTGTTTATAACGTTGCACCGTATTGCGTTTTAAGAAAATCATAAGGCGTCCGAGCACTGCAGGTTGTTTAACACTTGTGTTAGGATATCACGAGAACGTGATAAAATAAAGAATATTACTGATTATGATAGTGATACTTTGTCGGAACCCGGTTCGCTATACCCAATTAATAATATTCTGTAGATACAGCACCCCAGACCGTAATAACTTTGGTAACACGTTCCATCCGTTCCAGAATTTTATATTTTATATTCATTGTGTTGTCTTCACATACATTAAACAAATATGAGATGTTGGATAGAGGTAATGAGAGTAGAAACTGGAACTTGGTTTTAATGGCCGGTCTCCATATATGTTATTTTCTTAAATAATATTTGAGGCTACTTTATAAAATATACCTGCCTATTTTTCATTGTATTGAGTTGAGTTGCTATTAATTAGTCATTTTATTTCAGTATTTGAACTGCTAATTCAAAAGGGTCTTATTAATAGAAGAAATGTTTGAAAACAATTGAAAAAAAAAGTGAAAACTAAAAACTATTAATTTATATATTTTTTTATTTTGAATATTTTATTAATTAACTAATTGGTATGTAATAAAACGCTCTTATAGCTTCTCTAAAAGCTCTTATAGGTTTTATTTCTTGAGAAGTGGGAGGATAGGGCGGGTGCAGGAAATAAACTACAGTATCGCAGATTGTAATTAGTGTTTTAATTACAATATTAGTGCATAAGGGTTGAATAACACGTGGACTCATTTACTCATCAGAAATGTGGAGATAATTTTATAAAATGACGGAGATTTTAATATATCTTATAGTTCTAGGAATTTTCTTGGAATGGATGGCAAAGAAAGGCAGAGAAAAACTCTAAATATTATGAAACTTTCAGAAAACTTGTTAATGAAAAATTGAAAATGTGCATTAATTCAAAGAATAAAATGGGTTGGTCAACTTTTATGAATGAAAGGAAGAAGAAACGTTAGCATGAAAAATTAGCACTCAAACGAAAGGGAGACTCCGACAGAAGTGGATTAACTGTCAGACTTTCGTCACAAAGGCAATGTACTTTCAAAAATTTTAAATCATTTGTTAATACTTAAATTGAAACTTAAAACATAATATAGCACAATAATATTAAGATCCGAAAAAACAAATAATCGAAGTAATAGTAAGAACTTAAAAAACCTGGTTACACTTTTAAGTGTACTATATAATGATAAATTTTATAACTTTTTTAACTAAAATATCATAATTTGAATTTTTACATCAAATCTAACAAAAATTATGTAAAATATGAAATATCGATGACTAAATCACATGTCGTATCATGATACAAAGCCAAGAAATTCAAGTGCGCATTATATGAAAATATTCAACAATCATAGCGAACACTAGCCACTGATGTGACAGTAAAACCAATTCCGATACGATAATTTAATAAACAAGCTACATTCTTGTACTATTCAAAATAAGTAATTTAACAATTAAATACTGAATACATGCTAAATATTATAATAGATGATAATGCCAAGGCATGATATATATTTTGGAAACATTTGTATATGAAGTAGGCGAGGTATGTGTATAATAGATTCAAAATGGATACATCACTTCTACATAGATGTACAAGGCATCTGAAAACATTCATAATAAACATACATAAATAAATTGCTTATGGGCAGAGTATATAAATATAGTCCTTCAATGAATAAACTACTCTCAAATATAATCACAAATAGCTTAAGCTTTTATCACTGATCCACAATATTCTAAATATTTTGTTCGCTTTGTCGTAATCTAATTAAGAGTTCAATTAAGCTTTAACTTTGAAATATCTATAATTGAAGGGTAATTTTCTATCCGTGATATGAATTAAAATTTTGACTCTAATCCTTTTAATTAATCTCGACTTAGAAGCAAATTTGAAAGCCGGAAAATGGTAAAGAAACTTAATCGGAATGTACAATTGATATAACTTCGAAACTTACCGTCTTGGGGCTGAAAATTTCTAAGTTTCACGGTGTAGTTTATGAGAGAGAGAAAATTTATATCAATTCTCATTTATTGGCAACGATAGTTGAAAATTTATGTTCGTAAATGACTTGAACTTACTGAAGCTCTTACATGTAATAAAAATTGTGTGGAGAAATCAAGAATATACAAAAGGAAATATGACAAACTTCAACTTAATGTGAATAATTTCTGATATTACAATATTTTACATTGAAGTAGTTTTAATTTTACGATGGTATTCGATAAAGAAGTCTTCCTATTGATAAATTGTGAATGTTTTAAATTTTATTAAAATCACCATTTAGCACACGTCACAAAAAAACACGTAAAATATAGAACGTGAAAGAACTTATAAGATAAAAATAAATTCGATCTGGAATTAAAACACAGTATAATGTCAAAATATAATAAACATATTTGGAGATATTTATACCTGGAGAAGGCGAGATTTAAAATGGAGTAATATATCACTTCTATATAGGTGCATACCGCATGTGAATAGATCCATAATAAGCGTACATAAATAAATTAAAAATATTCAAAATATATAAATATCAACGAATAAACTACTCCAGAATATATTTACGAGTAGTTTACACTTTTATCATTTATCCAAAAAATTTTGTTCACTTTTTCTTAATTTCGTTAAAACCCCGACTATGCTTCAATTTGGAAATATTTCTAATTGTAAGGAGAGCTTTTACTCATAACATGAATTCGAATCTGTATCCCAATGCTCATTAATTAATCTGGAGATACAAAGAGATTAGAAAGCCATAAAACGGTAAAAAAGTTTAATGGAAATATATGATCGATGTAACTTAGAAACCTACTGTCTTGAGTGAATTTTTATTATCCAGTTAAGAGAGTTTAGAAATTATGGTATAAATAAAATTTAACATCATTTTGTCCAGCTAAAAGCATTGTAGTACTTTAAATAAATTTCTAGATTTGAAATAATGCCCAGAATATTTTATATACGAAATAAGTTTTTGAATTATGTATTATTTTCACAACATTTGGTTGCAGTACTTTTTCGCTTATCTTTTTTTAATATATTCAAATACACATCCAACATATTGGATTATCACAGAGGTGTGCGAGGGTTACATTATATTCAGGACATTACATTGAAACATGTAATTTTAATCAATAATTCCACACTTACTTGCATCGAAATCTTGAATTTTGGTATTTTCGTTTAATATTCATAATGTTTGGTTAATAGTTACTCTTTCTTGTATTTTTTGGAACATTAAAATAAGAACGATAAATGCAATCGTGCAACTTATTCCATAGCCAACGCTTTATCATTGCAGGTCTTTGATGTGAAATATTTATAGAAATCTATCATCATAAATCAACTTGGGCTAACATTCCGAAAAGCATCTAATGGAATTATTAATACAAAAAATAAGTATCTAATTTAATTTTGATAAACATTAAGACTTTTGAAATATTTAAAAGATTGTAATCGTAGTCGGGAAAATATCTCTGTTTGAATTAATGGCATGTGTTTTATATGAATTACACAATTGAGGAACATAATATATAAATTGCAACTTGCATATATTCATTGTACTTTTATTAACTTCAAAGTAGTGCATTATAAGAAACATGAAACTAATATTCACGTTAGGTGCGTCGTATTATATATATATATATATATATATATATATATATATATATATATATGTATATGTATATATATATATATATATATACATATACATACGTGTGTGTGTGAGTGTGCGCGTGTGTGTTTTTTATTTACAGAAGTCGGAAAATACTTTTACGTATCATCAGAACTTGATGTTCTGCCTGGTATGTCGGACTCGGATGTTCCCATACCAACTAAAACCTCCTGTCTTCGGCCTCTGTGTCCTCAACGGAACGGCTGTTTGGTATTACTTTACGGGCGAAGGATCTAGGAAGAGCAGTAGGCTCTTCCTTCCTAGAGTTGAAATCACTTTTCCCAACCGTTGTTATTTTTTGTTCGTTTCCTTTCTATACGAACGCAATACGGTTTTCCCGGGTTTTCCCACTATTTACATTAGCAATTTATGGTATGACAGTGGTGCAGTTTTGATTATTTTTCGAAAATTATACAATATACAAGTACATTAGTGAGGGTAATAAATTAAAGTCATGTCATTCTATGAGGTTACACCATAGCTAGGGCATGCGATGGTTGGAACAAGGTTATACAACTATTTATACATATGTTGAATATACATATGAACAAGGTTATACAACTATTTATACATGTGGTTGGAACAAGGTTATACAACTATTTATAGATGTGTCGCCAGCCTGAAACAATTTGAAGTGCAATTCAGTATCAATATTGTCTAATTATATTATGTCTAGAAGATATTAGGTATGGGTGATGATATTTTATTGAATTGTTCATTTAATATATTAACGTTGGTGTCTCTTTCATGTCTGTTTATTTCTTATGTTTCTAGGATGTTGAGTTTATTGCCTTTTTAAATTATTTGTAATATAAAGGGAACATTTATGTAACTATTTTGCCGTTCTTCTGTTCTGAGCTCCTCAGAGTTCAAAGTAACTGATTCCTTACGCCGGTAAAGGGCTTGGCAGCTCTCAGCATAATCAGCTTATATGTTGGTGTTATTTTCCTCCGTAAAGCTTGTTTTTTTAGGGTATCAGCCAAAATGGAGACTCCATATGTAAGCACTGACATAACTACTGACGATAATACTGCTCTCCTTTTCTGTTTTGGGTTTCCTATGTTGGGCAACAGTAATGATAAGAATGCTCTCACTACCGACACATTGGTACCCACATGGTCTGCCTGCTGTTTTAAATTGAGTCGGGAATTGATCATCACTCCCAAATACCGACAAAATGGTTGTTTCGTGATTTCATGCTCTCCGACTCTCAGCGCGATGTTTTCGATCTGCTTTCTACTGGCTATGAGCACGGCTTCGGTCTTGTGCTCTGCCAATTTCAGCTTGCCCACTTTCATCCATTAGCTGATCCTCTCATAGGTAATGCCGAAGGCGAATTTGATCTATTGGAGGTATTTCGCACCGATCAGTATGGCCCCGTCACCTGCATATTCCACGAGCTTGGCCACTACGATGTGAAGCCAGAAGCGACCGAACCCTGTAGAACTAAAAGCAGAGTGTAAGAAAGAACGATTTCAGCGATTAGAGACAGTAAGCGGAAAAGCTGGAATGAGCTGATAAATGGGGTGGAAAAGGACCCGTGGGGCAGGCCTCACAGGTCCTTTCTCCACACTAATATAATTTATAAGTTGATTACCACCCACCTGAAAAAACATCCAATACAGTTGCCCACGTGCCCTCAACTTATGGAGTCTTATCGTTACTGTACTATTTCCTGAAAAAAGAGATCCTCTATCTGCCACGGCAGTGTGAAAAAGAAGAAATTTTTCCGGTTACTGAGCCACAGTTGATGGAAGCGTGTAACAGAGCAGGGGACAAGTAGGCTCCCGGCTTGGAACGTCAGTTTGAAGGCAGGCATCAAAGCAGCGTCGTCACTGTTTCTGAAGGTCTATAACTCATGCTTCAATGAGGGTATTTTCTCTCCAAAATGGAAGCAACAAGGGTAAGCGTTTCTAAGGAAAGAAACCACTGGATGAGCCAACGTCCTATCGCCAGCTCTGCTGACAAAATACTGGAACACATAGTTCATAGAAGAATTGAAGCAGCAGGCGAGCCTTGCTCGCCGATAACTAGTACGGCTTCAGGAAAGAATGTTCAACTTTAGATGCGATTAACCTAGTTGTTAACATGGGGCAGGGACGAGATCGTAGGAACCAGATTGAAGGGTGGAGGGGTATTTCTTATTGGTCAGAATTGACATCAAGAACACGTTTAACTCCACTCAGTGGGGCTGCATTTTGAAGGCCATCAATAAGATGAACATACCTGCGTATTTTCACAAAATGATAGCAAGCTACTTTACGGACAGCCTCCTGAAGTACGAACGCCTTTCTCGTTATGAAACACTCTTTGCGGAGAGCGCTGATATCTTCACTCTACCAGTGCTTCGATGGACGATGGTTAGTACCACGTTTTTGAAGCATACTAGTATCGCAGGCTTTCGCAATCCTCTTCATCAGGACTACTGCCTTCTTTTCAGCATTTCCACCACTAATTGGACCCTTATCCAAAGCTACCATAAACGCGGTATCATCGAAGGAGCTTGCCTTCCAACAAACTGCGTAAGTTAGTCGGCGTGTTCTATCACCATTATGGCCTGTAGATATCGTCTATAGAATCACGCAGTGGTAACTAGCTTTATAGGTATCTATTATATATCAAAAATCCTTTAGCAAGGCAGCTATTAGCAAAAGTGAGATCCACAATGGAGCTAGCCTCTCCTCTGATGTACATTGCTTTATTGCCCCTGTTTAGTACAACCACGTCTAATGAAGTCATGACCTCCAACCGCGCTTCCTCTTGTGGATTAACCTGTTTGCTTTCCTAATCAACTGTCCAGGTATTGAAATTCCCAGCGATTGCCACGGGAGAGTGCTGCTTTGCGTCCTCGGTCAGCCGATGAAGGAAGTTCATGAAGTCAGCAAGCGGAAAAATGGGCGATGCGTCACAACAAGAGAAGTGGATACGATTTACTTTTGCCACTACAAAACCAGCTTATGTGATATTAATTACACTCTGGAACGGGAGCTTACTGCAGAACCAGATGACTGCTTTGGCAGTGCTATTCGTTTCCCAGTTTGAATAGTTAGGTGTTAGTTCTCGCCATATTTGGGTTTAGTTCGCGCACGGTCTGCGTGACCATTAGTGCGTGCGCGTGCGAGTGCGTGCGTGCGTGGGCGTGCGCGTACGTGTGCGCGTGCGTGCGTGCGTGTGCGTGTGCGTTTTTTGACTGTCTCAAAATTATCTTAACTATATAAAGGAGAAAGATAAATACAATCTTTATTCACAGTTTGAATTCCTATCTTTTTTGGTAATCTAAAAAAGGATGAACAAAAGTACAAGATATAGGTAAGCTAAAGTTTTAACCCGAGAAATAACATAATTGTATAGAATGGAACTCGTTTTTAACTGAATAATACAATCTTGCAACGTCTACGAGTCAATAGTTGTGAAATACATTTACTATTTTTTATATATAATATATAATTTATGTTGATTAAGGGTATAAATATAATTTATATTGATTAAGGGTATAAATATAATTTATATTGATTAAGGGTATAAATATAATTTATATTGATTAGGGTATAAATATAATTTATATTGATAAAGGGTATAAATATAATTTATATTGATTAAGGGTATAAATATAATTTATATTGATTAAGGGTATAAATATAATTTATGTTGATTAAGGATAAATCTCGCCGTCTTAACATAAAGTAGAAGCGAGCAAAGCTATGCGGCTGTGTTTTAAAATATTTCCCATATGAGTGTATCATTAGTTTTCTTCTGTCTCATAAAAAAAAATGTACTAAAATTATATATAAACTACTCCTACTCCCTGAGACTGTAAGAGCCAGCAAAATACTACTATGTAAAATACTTTAGTAAATTCGCTTGATTCTCGTTGAAAAACTATTTTAGTTCATGTTTATTATATTTGACAGAAATAGTCATAAAAATCAGAGGATATGGTTATTTGGATCCTCAATATTACCTTTTATACTATAGTGATCGTTATTGTGTTAAATTTATGTTTCTTAAATAAACTATTGCCGACTAACTAATTAATTTTTAATTTCTTAATTTTATAACTGGCATTAAGTCATACAAACTTAATATCGATACGAAACATGGAAGTCACTACCATTTGTAAAAAATCTTTAAATTTTTATTATCCTACTATAGGCAGACAATTATAATTAATTTTATTAAATTTATTAATCGCCAATGGTTCGACCCACAAAGAAATTTTATTATTTATATTAAATGTCTCGTCAAATCTCTTTCGACAACATAACTTGGGCTGATTGTCATTGATTGTATCACCTTGTATAGAGCCAGTATCTTTTGGATTTTAAATACATTTAAAAATATTTAAGTTAAGTTTAAATAATGCAAAAAAATACTAAAGTTGTTGAATGAAAAATTGAGTAGAATATTGCGAGACTTACGAAGCTTATTTTAACTCAAGTATATAAAAAATATTATTGTTAGAAGCAATAATAGATCGTTTTTAAATCGTTTAAAAGCTGTAATATCTAAATTCCTTTACAGATATTTTTATAAATTATATATTTAATGGACTAATATACAAACTATATATGCAGTAACTGACAGGTTACTTACATAATAGAGTTTGTTTCGATTCAATGGGTTATTCAATTTGAAAATAGTTACTAAAAGTATTATCCAGGAAAAATTATTATTTCATAACATCAGTAGTGACTTTAGGAAAAAAGAAAGCAATGCGCATTTTAAAGTCTTTGTATTTTTCGTATATATTATACTTTTCTTGATATTGAATGAAAATTACTTTATTATATTTAGCGATACAAATAATAAGTTGCATTACATCGAATAAGGTCACAATAGTATATATCGCAGTGGTGTGTTATTATATTAAGACTTAAATTAATTGTTTGATGTGATCTACCCATATGCCATATTATTACATTTAATCATACACTTAAACATCGTACGCAATAAGAAAGCGTGAAATTTCAAAAAGTCATTTTAATTAAAGTCAGCAGTCGAAATAAAAAGTTTTAAATGGGATCAATGACGTTTTTTATGTATATTCACTACTTGTAGTAAAACGTATTCCGGTATAAATGTTTACTTATTTTGTGAAAGCGCAATTGTTATTAAAAAGATATTATGAATTTAGTGACTAACATAAAACGAAAGTATTGAAAAATGCGATAAAACATACAAACAAAACTAAACAAAATTACAAAGAAAACGTCAAAAATATCTTTTTGCTCGTATTTTACTCAAATAAAAATTTTTTTTTTCTTCTTGCTTCATCAACTGAATAATTTACAAACATCTATAACGACTTAAATAAAAATATTAGAACTACTTTAATGAAAAAAAAATTGTAATAAGAGTAATTATTCAAAATGCACCAATAATATTGTATTGCATTTTGCATCTATATAAAACTAAATATTAAAAATTCTCACTTTCTACTGACAAATTTTTGACACGCGCAAGGACTTCGATAACTATTGGTGATCAAATAGTTTTTCATGACCATACATTGTCAATTATCATTACCAAAAGAAAAGTATTGGCATAAATTTTCGTAAATTATACTGTGAAACCTTAGAAACTTATAGCCTTGCCCATAGTTTCTAAGTTTTTTCAATCGTACATTATTATCACAATTTGTTACCGTTTTACCGTTTTTGTATTCGTTTCTAAGTCGAGAATATATAATAGGGGATAAATGAGTCAAAGTTTCAATTCATACCATTGGTAGAAGCTGTCAGGCTATCCTTACAATTAGTAACATTGCTAAATTGAAGCTTAATTTAAGTTTAAACAAGATTAAGGTAAATCGAATAAAATATGCAGAATATTGTGGATAAATGAAAAGTCTTAGCTATTATAATCTAGAGTAGTTTATTCATTGATGGGTCTGTATACATAAATACATATATTTCGATTATACTTAATTTAGTTGCATATGTTTATTAAAGATCTTTTTAAAGATATATCATTCAATTTTGAATTGATTAAAAACTTACTTTATTTAAAAATTGCATTGACAGTGACCTAGGTTCTAGATCGCATTTAATGGTACTTTAAAATATTTTTACGCAGTACTCTATCGGTCAATTATTTTTATATTATATTCTGACACACAAAATGGTTATTAGTCACGAACGGTATAATGATTTTTAAGCTTATTTTGTTTTGTTTCATATTGAGAGATTCTACAGAGTGACATTATAATAGCGTGGTGTGAATTCAGCATTTGTTAATTTACCTATAGTGAATGGTACAGGATGTAACTGGCTTATTATGATGAATGAAAATTATCATGTGTGTTACCTTTTGTGACATCTTATGTTATTATCAGGCAAGTTGTTATTATCGAAAAATATAAAAAAATAGTTGATATATTACTCGAGTCCCAAGTTTATCGATAAGAAATAATTTCTTTAAATTTCAGGATATTGATTGTTAAGTGTTTTCTTTTATTCTCTATATTCCACCAATATTCTTTCATAACTAAATATTAATTAAAGAAGGCATTTATTCCATATTTTGTCAATAAAATATACAACACACTCTTGTTCAATAAATTCGTTTATGCTGTTAATTTTAAGGTGCCTTCCTTTAAGATGTGTATATGTTAAATATTATGATAAACGACTTACGTCTGTTAACATGTTACCAAAACTTTCATATTAGTTTTTATTCTATCTGCATATCCCTGTCATCCATCTGCCAGAAATTTGAAAGTCATAAAGTTCTTTATTTTGTTGTATATTCAACTATTTTAGGTCCACTACTCCAAAAACCAAATTGCTTGAATTTTTGGAGTTAAATTAGTCGATAAAAATACATATTTTTAAACTAACCTAATAGAGTATTTTTTAAAATGACTTCGATCAGTTATTTGGCAGATTAGCTTAAAAGTTCGGTTTTTACTTGACCGGTATTATAAAAGGAACGTATACATCTAGAAATATCTTAATTGCAATATATATATATATATTATTTTTGTTTTTCCAAAGTTTTAATTTTTAATTTTCTTTGTCATTGCGTGCAAGATTTGTAATTAATTGTTCTTTATTTGTTCTTGTCTTTATTTATTTTTTATCTCACTTTTGTGTTTTTTCTTTAAAAAGTGTATTTTTCATCTGATAATACTATAATAGTCTGTGCACATCTTTTATATTCTTCCACATCAATAAATTATTATAGTAAATTATAGTGGTCAACCGAAAGAAATTACTCATGTTGCAAGAAGAATCTACAAATATATATGTAATTTAATGTGTATATTACAATTCGAAATAAACAAATATTTCCTTTCGAGTATAACGTTTTGAAATATTCATTGTTTTATTTGTTATTTCTAATTACGTTACTATTAATATTGGATACATTATATCCACAGATGATTTTCGAGTCTTAATTAGCTAAAAGAATATAATTACATTAATTGGAGGCAATATTTCGTTACTAAGACAAAATGAAAAAGCATATCTCAATAAATATTTCTAATATAAGCCTACAAATAATGATTGAAATAGGACATATTATAAGAACCTTGTAAATTATCGAGCCTGAGTTGATAGAGATATTATATAAAGTTCAGGGAACTTTTTTACTCAAGATCGAGCGATTAGAAAGGAAAGATCACTGCCGTGTACCATGAGAAAACATGATGACGTATTTCCAGTAATGACACCAATGGCTTTTGAGGATAATTATTTCTGAAGCATGTCGAAATTAAGATATTACATCTTTATACTAAGTTAGCTTAATAGTTACGATATATATGATATATCAAAATTTAAATAGTTACTTTCCAAAATATTTAGTAATAATAATATTTCCAATTCATAGAATATTTCCAAATAACGCTTGAAAAGTCAACGCTTATATAAATAACGCGGCATATCTCTATTATGCTTTAGGTTTGTGTAAAAATATTCGCATGTTACGTAATCGGGTTAGCCTAGTATGAACAAAAATTAACGTAAACCTCATAAAACGTTATAACGGAAAAATAAAAACATGAACTCTGTAATGATATCAAAATTATATTCTCATATGGAATCAAACGGAAAGTGCAAAATATTAGTAACAGTCGGATTATTGATTTACAAAGATTAATTTATTATTATCCTGTTATACATTTCATAGGATAATAAATTATATTGCGTGACGGCATTGTAATCGGTAATCAATCCTTACCGTTAGATTATGCAAATGCAAATGCCTTATGTCCATTTTGATGTTGTACCAACATTAAAGATCTTTAAAATGTTGTAATTTTTATTCTTAAAATGATATTAGAACACCTAAATTAATGAAAAATTCTTAATTTGAATTAAATTTCATCTAAATTGGTCCGATGGTTCAATTCAATCTAAATACGTCAGACTGTGCTACCGATATGCATATATAAATGAACTCTGTCGAGATATTTTTTAATTTTGAATCGTTTATACCTTCTTGTGCTTACAAATTTTTCCCTCCAAAATCCTAGGTGCGATATTTGAATCAATACAAATTTTCTTCTTACCTTACGTCGATCGAAAAAATCTAACGTCAATAATGATTAAAACGAGTTAGTTATTGAAAGCGTGTAGAGGTATTTCCCTTGCTTTTATTTATTTAAATATACAAGCAAATCTTTATTGCTTGGATTTCATTTTATTTCAAGTTCATAGTAAACTAATTCGAATTACATAATCGCTTTTAGAAAGCAGAGGGAAAACATTATTTTCTTGCATTGATTTACAATTCACTTTCACCATTTGTTTCATAAATATTAAGGGTTCTGAAGAGAACGTTATAGTTTCATTCCGTATGTGCATCTGAATTCATTACTGATAGAAAAAATATGATACTACTGCATCAATAAAAATTAATAACACGTATGAAAACTTACTGTATATTCTTTTTCTTAAATTCTAATTAGGTAAAATTTTATTTCTCGTGGACTATGAAAGAATTAAACAGAAATTGAAAACATTTAAAAAAAATAGTGACATAGTTATTATTTAGCTGATAGCATTAAAATTTCATTATGAATAAAAATAGGACCACAGGGAGTGGTAATTAAGAAAGGTAAAATTATCGTTCAAAACATTCCTTTTTTTTGTTTTTCGTAACTGATAAAAAAATATAATATTCAACAATCAACACTATATTTGTTTATAAAAAAATAATAAGTTGATTCCTAAATCATTTATTCTAGAAAGATATATCTTATGAGACAGTCTGGGAATGGAATGAAACTTGTCCTTCCAAAATAGAAAAGTGTAGGTTGTGTTGTTTGGTCGTCGTTAATATATTAGCTCATATTGGCTAGGCCACTAGGTGATGTAAATTTATTTTTTGTGATATAATTAATCTTACAATATTGACTTTAGTAGAGAAATATTTTTACAACTATGTAAACAATAAATCACTCTTAAACGAATTTAATTTACATCTTTCTTTATTATTATCCAGAATATGACATTCACATTTTTCAGGCGTACAAAATGTTGGGTAAATTATAAACCTAAACCGCAAGAGATGTATTTTTCAAAAAAAAGGAAATAAAAATACATATTTATACTGCGTTACTATCCGCAGTTTAGGTAAAAAACCTGATGACGGACGATATATATAAACATACCTTTCATCTGAGGGTACTTTTGAATTTCGTGAATCATACCGGTAAAAATGTAGTGGCTCGACATCAACATGGATTCAAATACATTTGAATAACAATATTAAATTTTTTTTAGTTATGTCTATACTATAACGTATATGAGTGAAACAGTATTTTAAGATACATTAAAAAAAATTTAACCATACAGATTTTTTTTCGACAAGACAGTTGTATTGAAATTAATATACTTGTTTTAACATTATTCACGAGATAACTTCCTTAAAAATAATTTTAATTATTTTAATGCATGATAATAAAACATTTAAATGAGTCACATCAAAAAAGCTCGAACTCGGTCTGTTTTTCGGAAAACAAAATATTTGTCAACATTTGGCGTTTACTTTAAAATATTGAAATGAACAATTTTTTCGTAAATGGTAACTAAAAAATGTAGATTAAGAATCATTGACTAACCTATGAAATGGATGAGGGTATTCTGAACATGATAAGTAATAATTATAGACAGCATCATTGTTTATTATCATAAGGGATTTTTGTGTCCTAACATAACCGCAACAGACATATGAAGGACCAGTTGCCCTCGAGTCTGTGTAGTGAATCGAAGGGAAATAAAAAAAAATATCTTTCCAGTAGAAAGCATTTCTTGTTCCAGTCACATTCTTTTGGCGTTGGTCAATATAAAATATTCGTATTTTTAAGAAATTAATTGCATCCAATATTGTAGGCGAAAAACCAGTGTATTGATATGGAATTTCAGGTACTTTCTGTAGCATATTTACTTCTAAAAAATACCTGAAATTACTAATGCACATTTGTTTGAGAATTTAACGATTTAAGAGCATTATTTATTTAATTTTAGGTTAATGTATTGTATCGCACACCAACAGTTGAACGCGTTTATCCCTTATATATTGTATCTTGCACCAACGGTTGAATCCGTAAATTCATTTGTAATAAATGTAAAAATAAATTATCAGCTGTAGCCAAATAACAGTGAAATATACAAATTAAAATTATGTCTTTATCAAAGAGTAAACCTTTAGATATATAAAGGTGAGCACAGCATAAAGGCGCTAGTTTGGCAGCAAAAAAATCAAGCGTATTCGTATATTTTTACAAAATTTCAAGCCTGGGAATACAAAATTCAATAAAATAATCTTATATCTTTTCGACACCAACATCTATTTGGACTTGTAATCATTTCTCGTATTTTCATTTTATGTAATTTTTACGCTCTGAATTTATACTTCCTGGAATAGAACTAAGTAAATTTAAAGGCATCAAATGTAATCCCAACTTGTTGGTATGTAAGTGTTATGAACAAAGTGGGTATGATTCATTTTGTGCGGGCATATGAAAACTACCCAAAATGGATTAATTATGAAAAATATTAATTCGACTAACCATTATAAATAATGTTATACGTTCATTGGGTAGAGTCATCAAACAATTTAAGTTTTCATAACATTTTTCACTGTCGTAGATAATAATGAATTCTAAGGAACACAAAGATGATTAAAATATTAAACAACATTTAAGGCATCTCCACATAAAGCGATTAGTTTTTGCCGTAATAAAATCGATTAAGAGGACGAACTCAAAGCTGAACTTACTCGTTGTTTTCGATGCGATTGTGAGATGAAGCAATGCATATAAATGCTAGTGATCTAATGGGTTATCATAAATCATATACATTAACCATCTTCTTACGAATTCTTCCGTGCTTCGAAACGCACCTTAATCCATTGTTGTTATTACTAAGGTCGTCACAAAAAACCTAGCCTAAAAATGGTTTAATTTCACTCTTGGATTGTAAAGGTAAATTCAGGAAAGGAAGGTTTTTAATCATAAATTAGATGAAATATTAATTTGGGTAAAGAAGTGTTGCTCCTTTTATGGTTCCCTAGCCAAACTAGGAATCATTTCTGTCAATCTGTACGTCCGTTTATACGTTAAAGCCTTATTATTGGCGCTTATTTTTTAATCCGATATTCAAAGCTTGTCCGATAAAATTAAACAGATCAGTGATATATACATATATATATTTTATTATTCTTTATACTGCAATGGGCTGCATAAAACAACACCCCAGGTCTTCATACGAAATATTTAAAAAATAGTGCCATTGATAAATAGCTAAATCCGCGATTTATATGCCTCGTAGGGCCACAGCCTCAACTGCATTTTAATACAAAATCGAATATATTTAATTATGTATATTTAATATACTTCAATACAAAATATAATATATTTAATATATTTCAATACAAAATAGTATATTTTCGGGTGAATTTATCTTTCGTACAACTATATAACCTTAATATTTATGTTAATCAAACTAAATATAATTTATATTAAACAAAACTGTCTAATTATTATAACTCTATACTAGCGTGACCCGTGCGAAGTCTTCGCATTATTATTTATTCCATTATGAAGCTCAGATGACAGATCAAACAAATATTTTACTAAAATTGACATATAGAGGCGCAAGTATAAAAAGCATTGAGCTAAAGCGCCACTTTGTTTATACGTGAGTGGATTTGAAATTAAACAAAAATTTTACCGACCGTCAATCATATTGACGTTGAGCCGTTAGATGGCAACATTGCCGTTTTGTGTATATAATTTTAATAATTAATTAATTTGCAAAAACAATAGCAATAATAATTTTTTTAGTTGTGGATGCCGGTAGAGCAAGCAATTATCTATAAAATGATATATAATTTATGTGGATTAGTTGTGAGGTTTTTTCTAAAAAGGGAGAGTAACATCTTAAAACCTTAGCGTATTATTATATATGATGTACTCTTACCATTTATCATGTTACTTAAATGATTTCAGAGTAAAGTATTCACAGCGGTGAATTACCGCTTGAAAGAAAGTGGTATTAATCAAACCACTGTGGTTCACCGCTTTTGCTATAGAATTTGGGCCCTCCTCGACGATTTTATATTTAGTGCAAAATTGTTTAGTTAAATTTGAAAATGTTTCGCTTTCTTGTAAAGTAAATACCTGTAATAAAAACTCGTATATTTGTAGTGGCGACCAAGTTGATGCTTTTTCTGTTTTCCTTGTTCACATATGCTTATTGAATTTTAAACGAGAAAATAAAAAAATAGGACTCTATTAGTTACGATAAGTGAAATTTTATACAACTAGTATTATTTGATAATAACAATATTCAAATGACAATATAGTAATTCGATAGTGGTTTTTGACATATTTTACGGCAAGATTCTCAGATATTATTTTAGAATTTTAATATAAAATGAATAAATAATTTTGTAGTTGTTCTATATAATATTGGCCGAGAGCGAATTTAATTATTTCTTTTTTTGTAACATAACGCCCCGCGAAGAAATGTTTCATGTTTTTTTTAATTATTGGACACATATTTATTTTAAAATTGGAACATGAATTTTCCTACTTGTTTGGTACACATTTTTATACACAAATGAACAAGCGAAAGAAACTTGAATAAAAATAAAAACGTTTTATCATTATCTTCATTTAAGTGACGCAACGAGTCTATAATTGGTCCCTCACGGTTTGGCATGAAATAAACTCGTATAGTTTAATCAACACTCTTTACCCACTGACTGCCAGTGATTAATACTAGATGTCTAATTTTAATATCTGTCATTAAAGCTTCATGTGCTTCATATACTCGATATAGTCAAATAAATAAAATATCATAATTACTACTTCAACTTTTTAAATGTTTTTTGAATTATGAATTTTCATTTCATATTAGAAACTAAATTTTTTAATTTCTTCCGTATTCGCTATGAGTTTTTTATCACTAGATCATTGTTTATACGAGCCAGATGAAGTAATTTAGTTAATTTTTTTTTAAGTATATAACATCTTGGCCTTTAATTTATATTAAAGCATTCTAGCTTGTTTTGTATAAGATGGTTAAAATGACTCAAACAGGAAAAAGATATTGCGCTCGAAAACTATTTTTAATTTCAGTATAACATTTTTATAGTCAACTTAATTCTTCTAGCACCTGAACTATAACCGTTCATGGCCGGAGTGAAATTATGTAATTCGAATTCTGAAGGTTGTCATTTACTTATATTTAAAAATAGAAGTAAATGACAATGGTTGAAAATGCACACATATCCTTCAGAAAAAAAATTGTTGAAAATTGGGTGTAAAAGTTTTGAAACAAAATCCCATTAACAATAGAATTTTTGCTTGTATGGCAGTCTGTGTTTATGTTCAGAGATGCTTACAAAATGCTATGATTTTTACAATGCTGAAACGTGTGTGTATATATATATATATATATATATATATATACAAATACACACATAAACGCACTCGCGCGCGCGCGCGCCTTTTTGTGTGTGTATATGTATGTTTGTATGTACTAACAATTTATCGTCCTTTTACAGTGAATTTTAATGAAGATTTCGATAGCTCGTGGTTTATCTCAACTGTAGAATTTAGTTTAGTTATAAATATAACATATAGCTATATTTATAAATAATCATGAACAAAGTTTGACGAATTGAGTACATAAATATTAAGTATATAAATATTAAATAACGGAAATGTTACGAACGACGGAAAGGTCATTTCTACATTACATATTTATAAAGCATATTTCACATTATTTATAAGTGAAAATGATAATACAATTCAAGAAAAATTATTTTGACTATAATAAAATCATATTCCAATGAGACTGTGAGTAGTAGAACATCGGACAAAAGTGAAAATTCTGGTGTAATTCGTGTTTAGTGTTTGCCATGGCAGATATAATTTATTCTGATATTGAAATACATAAAACCGGTAAGGAATTATTCCTTTCAAGAATTTAAAAATTATTATATTTCATATAGCACGGCTAGAAGAATATTGGCAGAAATTATGAGAGACCTCCCTCTTCATCAGACATCGAGCAACTATATCGTTTTACGTGAACAAATTGTAAGCGAATGTGTTTTGGACACGTTCGATTATGTCCGTGGGTATTATTATGTAAATAAACTGCATATTACCTCGAAAATAGCACATCATCTTTTCAAATTATTTACGGTGTACAAATGAATTCTTCATCCATATCTATGAATTTATTGAGTTAGTTTGGGTACATGGCCCATTTTAGTAGGTACCCAATATGATACACGCAATGTACGGGTATATTCAAACAGGATAGAATTAATATCGGTCTGTAATTTACACCTGAAACTATAAGCCACTTACTAAACTCTATTTGACCATGAAGTAATGCTGCTGAAGCCCTTAATCGACTACAATTACGACAATTTGAAAAAGATTTTACGCAACAGCTTGCCTATAGACAAACTTATGTTATATTTTTGTAATGTGGCAATTAAATTATCGCCGCTGTGGAGTGTTGTATTAATGACAAGACCTACGGTCTTGACGTACCGCAGGAGTAAGGGTTTGAATCTTGACCGCTCGTCAAGCGGGGCGGGACTGGTTGGATGCAAAAGATCAATCTCGTAACAACAAGTCCGCCATATTTAACAACTGCATGCATTAAACGTACATAAATAAATAAAACGAACAAATATATTGTACTATTTTATTTAATTTTTGGGTTTACAAATTATTTGCCATATTGGCTCATAAAGCATTAATCGTTCCAGCATTTACAATACGCGTCTCACCACACTTTCACCGTACGTATTTTATTTTAAACTTGCATTACGTTTTTCCCGTGAAAACTAATTATGGCATATTTTTTGTCTTATTCAGCGATAAGTGTAAAGAAAATGAGAAAATTTTGAGAAAATGAAATCTCGAAAATATATCTCTATCTCTATCCCAAAAGCTATCTCAATCCCTATGTGACATGGCTTTCGATTTCCCCCTCTCTCCACCCTAGTTTCTATTGTCTCGCTCTCTCTCTTTACCCCTCTCCCTCTAACCCGGGTCCTAAATAAGTTTGTACGTCACACGCGTTGCGTCTCATTTTTATCGTAAATTATATATAATGTAAATATGAAACAATGATACAAACAAATATACAAAACAAAGACAGTTACAATATAAAAACATAATTAATACATATCAGTTTTGTGTAAATTGTAAAAAAACTCTGTTTTCTTCTGGCTTCAAGCAACGGACCTCGGTCGGATTCGAAGCGACACGCCATTACGATTGTGTCGTGTTGCCAACACAACTTATACACTGGCAGTGATCATAGATTAATCCGAGCCACGATAGGCACAAAATCTAAGATGGAGAAGTACATTCTACCGTTTAAAAAGAAATCATATCATGTAGATGTGCTAAAATTAAATCTTTTGCTCAATACACCTAGAGCACATTAGAAGCTAAACTATTAAAAATCATTGGCAAAATTCTAGGACTTAATGAATTTGAATGAGTAGTCAGGGGAAATATCTATATATTATGCGACGAATTCAAAATGGTCTTGCGTAAACTCTAAAATAGTAAAGCTCAGGAGGGAGATGGAATTCTGCCTGAAATTCTAGTATAGGATACCTATGTCCTGCTAGATAATAGTTGATTTATCCAATAAATGTTTAGTCTAGGTAAAAAACCAAAAGTTTGGGAAACAGCTATAGCAATCTTTCTATTCAAGAAAGAATATAAAAGCGATCTTAGTAACTACAAACCCATAAGTCTTGTTTTGCAAGTGTACAAATTATTGTTCAAGATAATTACAATTAGTTTGATTGCCAAGTTAGATTTTTACAAACCCAAAGAGTATTCAGACATCACACAGGGTTTCAGTACTCTAGGCCACATCTTTACTTTGAGTGTGCTTATTGAAAAAACTACCTAATACCAGTTACATATATGGCTAGTATACATTGGAATAAAAAAAAAGATCCCTTAAAAATGTAACAATAAATCTTACATACAGAAACTAGGTTTTCAATATATACAAGCATGCCTTTCTGAGATTATCCTTACCACCACTACATAACAAAACTTATATCACAATCTATATGAACAGAAGTCAGGCAGAGAGATACAATATCACTCAAACTTTTGACATTTTTAAATGTATGGATTTAGGAAATAAAGGTCTTATGATATAAACACGTTCAAAATAATTTGGGGTTTGCGGAAAATATAGCACTCTTTGTTAATAATCAAGATAAACTACAGACTATAATACAAGAATTACATGAAGGTTTACTGTCGGTAGAAATCGAAATGAATATGAATAATACAAAAGTCATGATGTCGGAAACTGATAGCCCCTAGACCATAAATATGGACGATACTACACTCGAGTACGCAAATAAGTATCTGCACCTGGGCCAAGAGACGGGGATGGTAAGCTTTCATAAAACTTGAGATCACCTTAATAATGAACCTCAAGAACCACTTAAATTAGTGTGTACGCATCTTCGATCAGTGCGTACTATCACTCCTCACTGATGGAGCCGAAACTTGGGTTCCTACATAAGCCATATTAATTATTATATATCAATACGTAAAATAAAATTGTTATGCAATGATTAATTTAAGATCGAGCTTATTTGAAATCCGTTCGTTTATGTATATTTTCATAATTTATAAAGATTTTCAACATTTACGGGGGTTCAGTTTAACTGCACTACATTATCATTTATTACTTAACATGTATGTATGTGAGTGTGTGTGTGTGTGCATGTGTGTGTGCGCGCGCGCGTGTGTGTGTGTGTTTGTTAACAGTATTTCGTTATATAGCCTTAACCGAGACAATTATAATACAATATTTTTTTCATAGTTATTACACAACATTTGAAAACAATATTTCCAGAGACAACATGGCATCACCTCGATATAAAATCGATCTAACAAAATTAATATGTCACCGATGTGGGTCACGTGTGCTAAATCGATTTCCTTGGGAAGGGTGCAGATGGAAGCACAATGCTACTTGTGTTTATGGCGGGAACTTTTACTACCTTTGATTTATTGTCTGTTTTTCGACCGTTAAAAAGGGACGTATTTTTCCATTTCGTTCTAAGGACTGATCGTTCAAATGGCGTGAGCATTATATTTAGAACTTTCAGATATAACTGCAGATAAGTATTTTTACAACTTATTGTTTGATTTGACTTCATATGTCTTAATATTAAGACATATGAAGTCAAATCAAGTTTTATTTTGTTTGGGCACACTTATCGGAGGCGTCTTCGCGCCACGTCACTGTCGTGATAACCGAGTTGTTTCATTTATTTTATTGAAATCGTACCATTAAATACACATCAGCATAAATTTATATTATTTGAGATTTTTATTACTTATGTAACCATTGTTACATCAAATGAAAAGGAAACAAATATCTAGTTAATGCATCGAAATTAAATTCGGTGGTAAAGTAATTGTACGCTATTTAATAAGTGCAGGTTTGGGATAAATATTACTAAGCACATTCCGTTATGCTGCAATTTCAAGCTATAATTATATATTTATAAATGCAATGTTATTACTCCTTTAGTTTTATGTTACTTAATTATTCAAGAAATTCCAAGCCAATAGTCCTGAAATACTGTGTAATTTTTGAAAGAATTTGCAATTATTTGAATTTTATTAGAAACTACAACTGACTAAACACATGTATTTCAATATATTGTTCTTTATATTTTATTCTTCATGTAGCAGGACCAAATAATTTACAAACTTGTCTCTAGTTATTTCATATCTATCTTATTCATAATTTTGCTTCCATTATATCCAAATTTATAACATTATATACATTTCACTCAAATTATCTTATCACTGCACTATTAGTTACATTGAATTATTTCATTTAATCAATACTTATCGGTATTCATCTATTAAAAGCTCTTATTTACTTTAAACTCAATGTCGCTCGCTGCAGCAGAAATGAATATATAGATCGAAAGATTCTTGACAAAATAGAGTCACATATAATTTATTTTCGTATACGGTCCCGTTTTAATTTTTAGGCTTTAATAGTAATTTTTTAAATTTATGTTTTAATTTTAGGCATTATTAACAAATGTGACTATATTCGACGTTGCTAAAATACTTATAGAAAGACCAAATATAAATTTTTGCCCATTTCAAATAACGAATTGAGAAATGAAAAGTAATATAGTCGATTTGCTTGTCTATCACTGAATTAGTTTAATCAATGTTTTTAGAATTAACGCACAAATATAATTAGAGTATTTAATAGTTAATTGCACTCAATCGTTGAGCTCAAATGAAAGAACATTACGTATTCCATGTTCAAACAATTACCTTCTATTTTATTATTTTTTAATAAAAGCATTTATTTAGATATTTTTCTCCATTTTACACTAAAATAAGAAGACAAATAACCTCCTAAAACTTAACTCGACATTATTTCTATAATATCGACTAAATAATACTTATAATATTGACTAAATAATACTTATTTTTCTTCAACAAATATAACCAAAGGGAAAACTAATATGAAGTAGGGATAAAAAATAAAAGAAAAATTTGTATGTAAAAAAGATTACACTTGATATTTTTCAATAATCACGTAAGTTGACGACACTAGACTACATTGATATCAAGCACCGGTAAATAACACATAATTTATTTTCTGTAACAGCGTAAATTCATCTTTATTTATGAAAGAAAAACTTTTATAGCAAATTTTAAGAAGTTTAACGGAATATCTGATCTCTCTAATTATATTATAAGGCCATAATTACTTAAAGTCCTTATCTCATACTTAAGGTAAATGCATGTTGGCACGCAATTTCCACGAACGTTCAATTTGCCCTGATTATAGCGATTTGTAGCCACGTCGCATTAGATCATTCAGCCGAACGCATCCACTGTCGCCGTTATAATAAGAGTAACATGCACAGATCACAGTCTGTATTATCTATTGTTACAACAACGTCTTATTAATCTATTGTTACAACAAGTCATGTTTCGTTTGTTATTAGGCACTGCCGTGGAATTAGTCTCTGTTTTGCTTAATAGTATTAAAATTCTCTGAGAAAGATCAATGGCAACTTTTTAATACATAAAATGATTTCAATAGGCTGGCGTAGCGTGGCGTGAGACAAATATGTGAAAATAAGACAAATAGTCAATCATTTGTCATATGCGTTTTTCCAAGGTAATTTCAAAGTAGCGTCATAGGATCGGAGGATTACTTTATTATTTTGATTATGATTTTAAATGTTTTGAATAATTTTGGAGTTATCAAAATTTTCTATTAAACTTTTATTATTTTGTTATGTAATTATTTAATAATAACAAAATAAAACCTTTAATGGGAAATGCCCTAAATAAAGAGATTACGATATGTTTCATAACTATAATTTCACATAAAGGCACTTAATATTTTAGAAAAAAATAAATAAAAGATTAAATGGAAGAAGTAATCGGCCTAATTTTGGTCAAGACCCATGATACAAATAAGACCTTAACAAAATCTTTTCTACTTTATGTTCTATTCATTAAGAAAACTTTCAGTTATTCCTTACACCTATGATGGCAAGATTTTTTATTCCATATAATTTTGGAATCGTTTACGATATGGTCCATTACTAAAACAATATGTGTCAGTTGCTTAAAATGATGACGTATTGACTGGGTGTGTGACGCCTAGCGTCTATAAATCTAAAGGCTCATGAATTTCATTTGTACGCTTCAAATTAACGGCTCTGGCAAATGTTTACGTTAATAATTTTAAAATATCGAAAGACAACAACTGTGACTTAAATTACATGCATTTTTTTTTCTTTTTAATTAAATAGTATTGAGTTAGTAAATATAATATTTAATAATTTTGAGTTTTTCTAACTACGTATCAACTGCTCAACTTTGTTATTTTTGACGAAGAAAAACGCATTACCTGCGTTTTTAAAAAGTAAGTATTTATTGTTGGTAAAAAAATATCGATATAAACGCTTTTATTGTTGTATAATAACAAGATCTTAGTTGTCCGACCCTCGTGAAGTATTTTTACAATTTACCACACAATAACCATTGTGTCACATTTGGAAAATTTTCTTTGAATGCTTAAAAATTAAGATATGAGTTCAATAAAATAAAAATGCTAATTTTAGTAATTTTTTAAATTAAAGAATATACATAGAAATAACGTATTTAAAGAAAAAGGACTGGGTCGTGATTATTTTATTTTAAATATTGACTTATAAAATATACGATGAAAATCTTTATATTTTGATTGCTGAAGTATTTTTCACCATTTTCACTTTATTTTTTTTTTAATTAAATACTACACATTCAACAAACTACACACAAAGATTAATAATAAAAATTAACCGAGAAAAAAAATAAAAATATCCATGATATTAAACAGGTAAATAATTAAGAATTTTAAATATTTATTTGGTGACGTATAAATTGTTTAATAATTATAATTTCATGGATTTTCTTTACTTACCTTAAATTTCAGGTTTTTTTTGTTTTCGAACAGTGAAATTTTCATCATTGCTATTATGCTTTATTTATTCCCACTTATTAATTTATAATTGAAAAGATCATGAATTAAAGGTTTAATAATAAATTTTCAAAGGTTGATAGAATTGAATTGTTTTGTTAACCTTAAATGAAATAAAAGTAATATTTATAAACTTTTATTTGTATATTTATTTATTTTAAATTCTTGTTAATTTCATATTGAAATCTTTTCTTATTTTCTCCATTCATATTTATATGTTTGTTATATACATATAATATCTAATTAAAATTTAAAATGAATAAAGGGAAAAACAATTTGCAACATAAAATATGGAGGTATTGTTTTTTTATTCAATAAATTTGTCCTAATAAAATTATCGCGACCTAGACCTATTTTTTTAAAATATGTCGGTTTTGTGTACATCCTTCAATTAAAAAGTGTAAGTGAAATTCGCGTTTTTGCTTCCAAAGGTAATCATGAAAATATACGTGAGTAAATTATATTATCTACAATATTTAACAGACACCTTTATATATTTCCATTTCTGTCGCAGTGAGCGCTGCGATCCATTTCTTTACACCCGCTCTGTAGTCAGTACCCGGGCAATACCAAAAAAAAGTTAAAAATTTCAACTCATGCGAATATTGTATTAGTAAAAAAATTTAATAAAATTATATGTAATTTATCATATTTTCAAATTAATGATCAGTCAATCATCAGGGTCAAAGTTTCTATCGGACCTTTAAATGTCATATTTGCCTCGTATCATGCTACAGGATGTCTAGTCAGAAATATGATTAATAACTGCAGGTTCCCTCTGGGAAATGGAGGTCGCTTGATATCTTTTTGATTGGGTACTATATCACTGACAAGGGGGGAAAACTAATTTTACTTCTGGAAAAACTATTTACTTCTGGAAAAATATATGTATTAATTTTGTGTCAGGAGAGCGGCCCATTATATTTGATTGGAATATTTTGCTCTTGCGACGTAGCTTTCTAATACATATACAGTCTTATAATACATCTTTCTCGGTACCGAGTTAATATGGAAAGTATAAGCTTTATTCTTATAGCTTGTAACTACTCGGGTCCAGTCAATTTACTTTATCGACATATTTGAATTTATTCGAGATTTAGGTTTAGACTTAAACTTTTAAATTCATCACATCAGCTTTTATAAGTTATTATAGTAGAAATTATCTCTCAACAGACTTTTCACGTTAATGGATTTTAACAAATCATGATATAAGATTACAATCAAAAACCATTTAACAGCACTTTCTTCGGAGACCATTGATAACGAAATCAAATGAAAGTCGATTTATACATGCGTCATTCATTAATAAAGAATGTTTCATAATTTAATAACATAATTTTTGTCAGAGTATGATATGAAAAACAAAAAGAGAGCGGAAAAATTGCTGAAGGTTTTAAACATGTGACGACAGAAAGGTTACATAGTAACCGAGATTGAAAGTTTAAACAATTAATGTTTTATTGTCATTAGAGATCTGTAATAATTAATCAGTTTTTACTGAAATTATATAGCGAAACCGCCCTTACCGTCTTAAAAGCGATTATTGAACACGGATAATGTAGTTGTGTTTATTTTTCACAGCATTAAGATGGAAATGTTTCAATGAATATGTTTACTGATTGAAGTAATACTATGAAAAATAAAAGAAACGTCAGTATGGAAACATACCGTCTTACGATATACGTACAAATTTATTTTCAGGGTCGGCCTCAATTCCGTCACACTTTTACAATGTTAAATTGATTTTAATGAACCTTGGCTTAAAATCACTTGTACTAATGGCCTGCACCGTCCGTTGAAATTCAGTAATCGTTTGTGTAAATTTTAAGCTAATAAAAAAGCTTTCCAAATGATAAACAACATCATATAACAATAACATAAATTTCAATAAGTCGACGATAATATTTCGAACATACAGATACTCATAGAGGTATTCATTTGTTTGTTACAACATAGAATATTAGTCTTAAAATATTGATGAATGATATCGCCAAATACTGCCTGGTTTATAGATAATATAAGTAAATATTTTGAGTAATAAGTAACTCAAATTTAACTAGACTAAGTGAAGCGAAGTCTTACATTTTAACAGTGTAGAATCTATCGGGTGTGGGTACGTGTGTTTGTAATACGATATCTTTCGTAAAATATTCACTAGTTCATTCCTCGTATTAAGGTTTATGCCGAAAATGTGCAATCTTGAACCACCGATTTATATATATATATATATAATTTTATGCATTTTTGGAAGTTGTGAGTGGTGGCCGCAAGCTATTTTATTATGCAATAAGTTTGTTTCCCATGTGAGCATGATGCAAATATCACAACTTTCAGCATAATTTATAAAAGTGCTAAGATAAAGATACGAAATCGCATTTCATATATTTGGAGATACACTCACATGTCTTAATAAGTTCTTTTATACAAATTTTGTAGAGGCTCTTAAGAAATTTGTTGAACCAAATTACATAAATTTGTATGAAAAATAGTCATTGCTTTTTCATTTGATATCTCGTACGATATAGGAAAAAATAATAAAAATCAATTTTTTAATTTGCGTTTTTTGGTAATGGTACCATTTCGACTTTGAGCCATTTACATGTTATCGCAGTTTTCTTTAAGTTTGTCCCAGGCTGTTGCGGTTTTAACTACACTATGGTAAATTTTAATTAAAGAAACAATATTCGCATGCTGATATCGATACATATCGCACATTGAGTGGAAGAACGTCAAATGTGCCAAAATTTATTTTTACAAGAGAAGCATTTAATAATTCCGAACTTCATAAAGCACTATAAATTTACAATTTGATGATTTCACAATAATTGATGGACATAATAAAATTCCACTTGCCATAATGCCGCACTGTATGATGATGTCACTTTTTTTCGTTATATTGTATTTATAATGTTATTATTATATGTTTATTTGTACGTGTATTTATATGTATAAGAAAATCGTAACCAAGGCATGTTTGCATATGAAATATTTTCACCGTGAGTTTCAGACGTCACCGTCACAGACCCTCTAATTTTCGCAAAAATATTTATATATATATATAAATATATATATATATATATATATATATATATATATATATATATATATACATACATATATATATACATGTGTATATACACACACACACATATATATATATATATATATATATATATATATATATTTGCGCAAGTATCGTGTGTACGAGAAAGATGACAAATAATTGGTGTTGCCTGCAACTAAAGTTTTACGACGTTTTATGTATTATATATGGATATTTTATGGTTTTAAAGAAATCTTATATGTCCAGGTTCGTCCTTTTTATTTTTAATTATATTTATGAAAGTGGTTAGTGAATGACTTAGTGAGTACCTGTCATTAAATTGATTTCCGCATTGCCCCTGGGGTCCTGTGTAAAGAATGTGTCCACATTATTTTACAAGGCACCCCTTTCCGCACAAAAAATATCGCTATCAAAATTTTCGTCAAAAGTTTGATAAAACGAAAAGAGAAATTTGACCAAACACAGAACGAAAATGATTGGCAAATATAATACAAAATATATTAAATAAACCAGGTAATTGTCATTTTATTAATCTATGAATATTTGTAATTAATTCAATTATTTAAAAAAGGAATTTAAATTCACCAAGCTATTTGTTAATTATCAGTTAAATAATAATCAAATTTTCTATGATTATTGATTTATGAAGAACATAACGCTTTTTTTGTCATTTAAAAAAACAAAAGGCCAGCGTGTTTTGTTTTTTGCGGTAAAATTGTTCAAAAATACTTAAGGTTTTATCTAAATTCGGAATAAATAACAGTAATAATGGTAAAGGAGAGAATAAAGTTGTCTAGGTAATACGTTACGTTATATACGCGATGACCGGGAATTAAATGCAAGACATATATTAAACGTTTTATCTATTTACACAATAAAGAACTGATTCTTACAATCATTGAAGCGGCAAAAGTGAACTCGATGGCTATATAAGATATTATATTCTAATATAAGTAGTTTTCCAGTTGATTAAAACATTTTTCAGTGATCGTAAAGAGTTACAACAAATATTTTGAGAACATAAATAAACTCATTATAATTAATAATGGTTCAGACATTTGAGAACGCGTGATATTTTAGCACTCGTTGGGTTTCATTACCATAGGTTTGGGCGTTAAATGAAATAAACATATGATGCAAATAAAATGTGTTTATTTATTTAATTTTTTGTCACTTAATTAAAAGAAAATTTTATGCCAACAAGCATGACACACTGTATCATTTTTCGAAACACAAACTACGGACGATTGACGGAGATTTTTTGTTCTTACGATGCAACCGTCACTTACGGTATGCTTTTCTATGAAAGTGTTTAATATGAAAACCACATGCACTAATTGTAAGGTTTATAATTTTTTACTGTTTTCTTTATGATTTTCCAACTAAAACATCTACTTTTAGTTGACTGACAAGTAGACGTATTTGCACGTACATTTAAACTTCGAAGTAGCCAACTCAGGTGCCTTTAACTGAAATACTGAAATACGACGGTGTCTTATGTAATGTCATCTATAAACCGTTTCTCGCTTACATTTTAATATTGCAAAAAAGTAAGTGTTCAGCTCTTTATAACTGACGATCCCATACGTGCACGGGTCTTGAGGAATTTTGGTGTTATTATACCGATGCGTTAAATAATGTAGCTAATTTAACAAGTGTCGGGATCGTTGAGTGTGCGTAATTATATTACCCCAACTTTTAATTGATATTGCAGTTGGTGGCCATGATTATGACAAAATAACTATATAACTAATTATATTACCTTATGAAAAGCTTGATGTAATGTTAACGTCGTTTAATTTACTGATTAATTCCGAATTTTGATAATAATTCAAAATCGTTTCAGTTTGGTTTTTTGCTTTAACGGATAAAAACTCAAAACTTCTTTCATTTAGACTTTTGTATCCAAAAAAATGTCATGTAAAGATTAAGAGTTAAAATATAATGTTTGCAACAATTTTTAATTAGAGTTTATTTTATCTCTTAAAATTTTCTAATTTTATAACCACTTTTCCTGAGAAAGCAAAGTAGAATATCAATGGAAAGCAAAATAGAATGTCAATGAAAACATAAGTTAAAAACTAAAAATCAGAATAATTGTAAACAAGACTTATGGATATAATTTTGGACCAAGTATTATGGTAAATAAAATATTTTATTTATTTGTATTTTGGCACCGGAGAAGGAAATTATTTTAAAAATATTTTTGCATAAACTATGAATCTCCGCCTTTTACTTCAAAAGGTTTTTGAGAAAAATAAGAGAAATTTGTGTGATTTTTAAGAAATACCTAAAATTGAAGCACATTTTCCGAAGTATTCAAATTTAATCTCAAAACTTGAACTAATGGTCTCAAAACTTAGAAAAATATGGTTCCTATCGCTTTAGATAATATATAAGTAGATCAAGTGAAATCCGGTTATTCAAGGTTTTCACGCATATTTCTGATGTAATTCCCATTGTATTTTTGAAGGTTTCTTATCTCAGTTAGGTTGAGGATAATTGCAGCCTTAGGGCTATGGCCGTTGTCCAGAACTAGGAATGGCTCTAGTCTTAAGGTGCTTCTTTTAGGGGCATATTGCTCCTGTATTGACATGATACAACTGCTACGAATACAAAGAGTCTTCAAGAGCTCTGACATGAACATTGATCCCCGCCTTGCATTGAGCTGTAGAACTTCGAATGTTTAATTATATTCAATCTGCTTCACAGTACACTCTAATCCTTGTGTTCCATGCAAGACACAGATGTTGAACCGATTTTGAGCATCTCGGCGAAACCTCGTGCAGGTAACACAGATATCATGCTCTGGAATTTTCGGACAGTCTTTGGCCTCATGCCCCTACTGGGAACGTCTTCCACAGTATTGCTAGTCCTTACAGTGATGAGCCGTATATCTATACAGATGACATTTTAATCAAGGCGTCACCTGCGCGAAGTCAGCTATATGGCACGAGGTCCAGTCAAAAAAAGCGTGGCCCATTCTCAGCAGCTGTTTTTGCAGTAACTGCGGTAATTTCAGGATACAGTTTTTGGTACCTTATTTTGATCTCCTGATATTAATTCTCAATTTATCCAGGTCTTTGGATGCTTCTTCAGACCATCAATATTCCAGTTTTAAATGCTGCGCTATAAATAGCCACTAGGGAAACGGCACGCGATACTGTTGCAGTCTTGGACAATTTATTTTTCTGCAAAAGCGCATTTAAATTTTCCATTTAGTCGTGTTACCTCTTTAACTCCTAAAACAGTGAGAGTCAAGGCACCTAAATATTCGTAAATTTCCTCCTTCCTTCTTCAATGTGGAGGGCATCGCGTTCACTCTCAGTCCTTTTTACCTTTGTATTCTTTGTTTCTCTTCCTCTCTTATCTCCTCTAAAAGACTCAGCGGCGTGGATGAGGGAGAATCCCCTTCTCGCGACGCGCTCAAACTCTCCATCTGCATTACAGCTAAAGCTATTGTTGATTCATCGAGAACAATTTTTCTGGGTATAGAGGGACTTTTGAAACGAAGTTTTTCTTCCCTCTATTAAGATTCCCTTGCAGACTCATATTTAAGACTAAAGTTTAATTTACATAAATTAAACATTATGGTACTACAAAGTTTCATTTTTGTTACTGCGGTACTTTAAAAAACTTTCATTGAACTTACATATACAATTCCTGTAAGCCAATAAATAGTACCTACCATTCTGTTTCAAAATTTAATGAATCTACATTAAATTTAGAAATTCAATGGCGATCAATATACAAATCGGCGAAATCAATATATCAATCTGAAAACTACCCTGTTTATATAATAGAAAGGAAATAAAAATACGCATTTCACATTAGAAGGAAATATGATTTTATGAAGCCTGCTCCGGCGGACTGAGGGGTACTGATTTTAACATTTAGCGATCAAAATAAATATTCGTTTCGCCTAGAGTGGACGAAATAATATAGCATAGTTGGTTTTTGTAAACGAAAAAAAATAAAAATATTTTATACGGAAACTGAAATGTAATTCTGAACCAAATAATATCTTCGATGAATAAGAATATCAGTTACTCATGGAAATTTTCTCTTTACTAGACTTTAGAAAATAAATTTCAATAAAAAGGAAATTAAAAAACGGGAAATGTAGCCCGATGTAAAAAGATAAAATATCCATTAGAATCTAAACTTTTGTTAAGAAAAGGTTTAAGAAGGATCTTTCTTTGTTCTATGAAAGGTCTTTTTTAGACATCCTACACCAAGTTGAATAACGCGGAACACGACTAGGGAGATGGCATAAAATTACATAAATTTAGATCAAATAATGATTGGCATAAATTTTCGAACGGCTAACGGATGTCGCGATTGTATTCATATGCTGGAAATAAAAATAAAATCAAAGCGGCAGGTCGTAAAATTTATTCAAAATATGTAAAGGTTTGTTATGACCACAAAATTTTATTTTAATCTTGCTTTGTAATCCATTGGTCGGTTTGTAATTGTAAAATGTCAATACAATTTATAAACATGAAACTCAACTTTGTTTACTTATCACTGTAACGCAAATGGTTAAGAATATGCAATTACTTTTTCTATGGAATTACTTGAGTTTTAATTATTTTTTGGGGCATTCATGGATAAATTTCCTTTTGTGGAGCCATCGTGTTTTGATTATTTTTCATTATTATGAATGCAAGAAAAATAAAAGACTTTGTATCATTAACAATTCTATTTATTTTTATTATGTTTTTTTAAGCTATGACAAAAACAGTAAATTTAAAAACCTGTTTAAGGTTGCAATTATTGGCAAGAATAATAATACAAAAATGAAAAAAAAATTGAATTAAAAAAAAATGTTCTCACTACCTTAATTTTGAAAGATTCAAAAATTTATGACGGAAAAATTAAATGAAACCAGTCCATGCACTTAAATGAAATGTATAGACGTATATACATAAAGAGAAAATGTTATTTTATAAATATATAATATATATATATATATATATATATATATATATATATATGCATAAACATTTACATATATTGCTTTTAAGTTGAAAAACCGAACATAAAATTATGTGTTTCCATAATTCAAAAATGTCATTTCTTCTACCTACGGAAACAATAAAACTTCGTTACACGCGATAAACATGAAAAAGTGACACGTTATATATTGACAACAAAAATTTCGTTATTTCTTTTGTGCACGTCGTGTTTCGGTGATTCTGGGGTCAAGCGAAACATTGCAGGATTTAGACATTTTTTATTGATTTTAAAATATTTTCGGATCTTTCTACATAAGGTCAAGGTGAACATTTATTATTCGGTGTCTACGTATGTATTCGGTACCTACATATAGTAAGATGATTGTCTTGTTGCGTTTGAAATAATTTTACTATTATAACAATATTAACTAAACAATAGTTATGTTGTGTACTTTGTTTTCAAGAATTTTTCACTGTGAGTTTTTGCTAATATTCGTTCTACAACATTAATAATTAAAACTGCAGCATTTAATGAAAACCATTTTACAATAATGTTAATAGTAAAGTATTTAGTAAAGTTTTACCTAAAACCTTTATTCCTGTACCTAAATATTCTATTCCTGTAGCAATGGGTATGGTTTGTATATTTCGGTGCAAAATAATTGTTTACGAGTCTATTGAAGCATTTTTTAAACGTTAACAACTTCACTAATACGTATACAAAGTACGTGCTAATTTATTAAGGATATAGTTATGTCTTTTGAGTGTGTAAATAGTGTCTTGTTATTTATGGATTACGCATTTAAAAATAGTTACAATATTGTTCTTTAAACGATATAACACATTATTGCCAATTTTTCGCCAGGAGCTGAGTTTTATGCTTATGTTCACCTATATCGTTCTGTTAATTTAGTAAAGCAGCATTTTGTTCTTGAAAAGAATATTAATTTTAATACTTTCCATTACAAACTTCTGAGATATAAGAAATGATTAGAAAAACGCTATAAATCTTTTTAAAAACAAAATTAAATTTTGCTATTCTTCGCAAAATTTTTTTTTAAAAAATATTGCGAATATATATATATATATATACATATATATATATATATATATATATATATATATATATATATATATATATATATATATAATGGCGTGTTGAAATTATCGTATGGTTATTTTAAATTAGGAAACTATTTCTCATTTTAGCCCCCAAAAAACGATTTCTCACTTTTCAGTCTAAATGGAATGTATTCTTTTTTGTCAGTTTTAATAACATCTGTAAACACAATTTATTGATTAGCCTAATTAACATATTTTTCTAACTTTGTAGATATGCTGGCAATTATTTGAATGTATTGATTAACCTAATTTACATATTTGTCTAACTTTGTAGATATGCGGGTAATTATTTGAATGTAATAATTGACAGCAGATAGAAGACAAACATGACAGCAGATAGAAGACTAACAACGGGTTATATTACAAAGCGTTAAAATATTGTTAATTATTTCAGATGCGTTTAGTGAAATGTTTTTTAAAAGCATAATGTTTTCCCTTATTTTATATGCATCGAAGTCATATTTAAAGTAACTTATGATTGTTGCGTAAATGGCTCTAAACACATAAATTGAAGGAATTTGCTCGTCATAATAACTATACTATTTTTGCGCCTTATCCGTTTCTACAAAATATAAGCAGTCTGTCAAATGGAAGGCTGTGTAACTGTGGCCATACGACTGTCACTGTTAATGCCAAATTAGACTGTAAGCTAGAAAATTAACAGTGTTAGTTATATTACCGAGAATCACATAACTCTCAAGTAACAAAATCAGAATGTCGGAACTACGATCGCTTCGTATCAACTGTGTTGGCCGGGGGCCATTTCTTAATACACTATTTTCTTATGATGTGATTATCAAGAAAATATTTCGTTTGAAAGTGTGGAAGTATTATTAGTAGCTTGTACTCATGTATACAATATAATGGTTTATAGAAACGATATAAATTAATTTATGCCGTATTACGGGCAAAATACATGTTTATTAATTTATTTTCTTGTTATAAGTGTTATCATCAGATGCTTATTAATTGACACTAAACAAGTATAAGCGTACACATAGTATTTTAAGTGCAGTGTTAAATTGAAAGAAATGAAATATTCATGGCTGGAATATGAATTTCGTCGCTCTTCAATATTTACGCTTCATATAATTTAAGTTTTATTACTTTTCATAACTCATCGGACATTTCACAATTGTAATGACGCGAAACCGGAGCAAATCTAAATGTTTTTAGTATAACGTTTCATATTATACGTTACATAATATTCTCTCATCATTTTATTGTCCTTATGTCAATTAGAAAAATCCTTAAATTGTTCGTCGTATACTTATAAAAAATGAGACAGCCATAATGAATTGAGATAAAACGTGCAAATATTGTTTAATGAATAATATAAGGTGAAATTAGAGAAACTAATAAATAAAAAGCTTTTGAAGTTCACAATATAAGACGAAAATCACATATGTATTAATTAGAATTTTAACTAAATTTTCTGCAAATAAGTAAGCCAAAAAGACCCGATTTTATTAAACGATTTCAGATATGACTAACTGATTTCCTTAACATACCTTCGAATGTGAATTTTTGAAATTTCACCTTAAATCGTTTAAAAAATAAAGCTCTTCAATTAACAAAAGGTCGGTTTTTAGTCAAATATGCTCGTGGGCTTCTGTACCAATCTTTATAAATCGTTTTAAGTTAATAGAAAAAAATAAGTATACGTTTATAATATCACTTATATAAAATCTTATGTCAAATATTTTAGTAATTAAAAAAAAAATAGTTTTGAAAAAAACTAGCATATTTTACTCTCTGTTGTTCATGTCAATGAAATAATTTTTGATATTTTGTGACTTAAATATTTATTCATTAACATGCTCTCACAGAATCTTTGCATTGTATCAATTTTACATTTAGTGGTGACTGAATATGCAATTACATCTATCCTAAAAAATTAAATCACCATTCGACCAACATATTTCATTAATCGTAAAAAAATATAAAAAGCAGGGATTTGTTTTAAATGGTACATTAGCACAAATATTAATAAATGATTATAAGTTTTGAATAAGGACAGTGAAAATGGTGTCAGTTATAGGTAGTATCAACATTTTTTTTTAATAATTCTCATTAAATCAATATTTGACTTGCAAAAAGAGGATATCTAACATGTCCATTAGGAGAATAAAAATTGTAAATAATTATAATATCCAATGTTCAAATATTACATGGTTACATTCGGTTTGGGTGTCTGTTCTTGGTTTTGTTTTAAGTGATATTCTAATCTGTTCTTACAAATGAAGCTACAATAGACGAACCAACGGATTAAAATGAAAATTTCCAGAATAATTAAACACGAAATCAAACTTCATAAATATTCGTTTACTATGTTCACCACGTGACTACGAAAACTTAACCATTAAATTAATTAAAGGCTTAAATAAATGTATGTTCAATCAAAATATCAGCGCCCGGCCATACAATACAAATAAACATTCAGTAACAAAGTTGTAAGTTAATCATCTTATTCTATTCGGTAAATATATCAATATCAAATTTTAATTGTATGCAGTCTGTTGCATTCCTCACAGCCAAAAATAGCGTCATATTGTCCCACACCTTCTATCATTTTACGATGATCTCAGTTACTTCAGTATTGTTTCATCTATTCGTGTAAACAGAAAGTAAAAATTAATATTTATTAAAATGTTTTCTTTTTATTTAAATTTATTATTTTTAAAACTTCTTTTCATCGAATAATAGTATTTTGATGTATCATGAGAAGTGACAAAAATATTATATATAAATATTTATATATGCATATATATATATATATATATATATATATATATATATATATATATATATATATATATATATATATATATATATATATATATATATATATATATGAATTTAAATAGTAAAAATTAATCTATAACGCAACTTATGAGGTCAAAATTGATATCACAATGGCAAATCATAATTTCATATTAACTATCGAAAGCGGGAAGGTCTTTATTACCACATTCTTCTGATGTGATAATATAAACCTTCCCAGTTTATTGTTATGGGTTCAACGATAAAGCTGCAAAAGATTACGCAATACAGCTTGCTAATGTACTATATTAAAAATTAGTATATTTTTTAAAATACAGTGAAACCAAGGATATTTTTGCAGAAAAAATTCTTGGCTCAGGAATTTTACTGTTGCAGCATGCAAAGTTCCTTAAACTCTTTTGTACTTAGTGATAATGCAAGCCAATATTCTTCGTGCTGTACTTTTATAGATATAAACTATATCTTTACGTTTAAAAAATATTTAAATAAATATACTAGCAAGCTATGATACCTACTCTCCGAATATTTCATAATCATCATAATAAGGCATACTCAACCATTTTGGTGTAGGCCTTCTTCAACCCGTACAACTCGATCCTATTTTGGGCTGTCTATATCTAGTTTGTTCTCGCCATTATGTCATCCTTCCATCTAATTTGCGATCTCGTCTCCAAATAATTATTTCTTTAAAAAACTTTCTGAGAGAATTAAGACATTTGGCACAAACAGTTTGTACCCAGTATGTACAATTATTTAGTATAAACCACTTGTTTTTATAAAACGAACATAATCTCCATAAGAAAAATGTTAAATCTTCCTTAAACTAAAATGTTACTGTCTCAGTCTAAGTCAGAGTAAAACGTTGTGTTAGATAGTGAATGTCCATCGACTTAGTCAGGTCTTGTTCTATCGATAATATAGCAAGGATAATCAGACTCGGGATGATCATAGTTGAATGCAAGTCTGTTTTAACCAATTTCAATTTAACAAAGCTATTCTCCTAGCTAACAATATTTTCTTTTAAGACATATGTAACTTTAAAAAGTACTACAGCTTTACGATTATATAAAACGTCGATGCTGAGAGCTTGGATTTAAAAAAAAAGTTTAATAATTTAAGTGGATTAGTATTAACAAACTTATTTTGATTTCCAGTAGCGATTGTAAAACACCGTAGTCCAAGTTGTCCAATCTAGAATTGTTATTATGATCCAGGCTATATTTTTAGTTGCGTAGTAATAATCAAATTTTCCACATTTTTTTTAGACATGGTATCCCGGATATTAAGTACTGATTATAGGAATCATATAGGAGGGCCAATTTCAATTCATATTTATCAGGTGTGCTGGGTACAAAAATTCTGAATTTGCATTGTCCTCTGAAACCTACAAGTTTGTCATCAGGAAGGACGATATATGTCAGGCGGAAGGACGATACATATCAGAACGGTTTTTCATAAATTGATCCCAAATATCTTTTAAATATGTGAATTAATCACGGGCCTTTCTGGTGTCCCTGGTATTGCACTGCAAGAGTCAAAGATGTAACAATCGTCATGTAAAGATGCAGTAAATTTCCTAATAAACGCCCCACAAAAAGAAGTTGACACTGTATTTTCTTTCTTTACAGTAGTAAAAAAATAAAAGCCCGATATAGACTTTTAGTTCTGATATATCAGCCTCTTTGACAAATTAACTATTAAGCATATAATTTAATTTTTGCCTTATAATTTCCTGATTTGTATGCATGTGTACAGTTTCAATAATTTTTTCATTAAAAAACAATTCAACTGCACCTGACTCCGTTTTCATTTCTTTAGCAATGCTAACACAGAACGTGGTAAGTAGGGGACCATATTTCTACTAGAGGAGGTGGAGCAGTACTCCATTTATGCTTTTCCTTGGCTTTAAACGTTCTTTTTTAGGGTGTCAACATTTATCCAACACAAGTAAAAACTTTATTATATATATGTATTGGTTTTCCAACTGGCTAAGCAGGGGCCAAAGTTTCAGGTGGAAACAAAGACGGGCAGCCAATTTCCATTTCCTCAGCAGCCTTCACGATAGTGGGAACAGTTTCTATCTCGTCGTAGATATTTTGTGCATCATCTTTCTGGATATCAGCTTCAATGAAGTCTTCTTCTAATGACTCCCGATCTGATGCCAGTGCGGTTTCAATCTCGTTACCTGTCAGTCGATTCATGCTTTGAAGTAAAAATTTTCCAATAACATATATAAAGCACAAAATGTAATAAAAAATAATGTATTAAATTTTTTTCACTTACCATGTTATCGAACAGCACACTAAGACTACTGTGGGTGTAAAAACACTAGGTTGCGAGTGTATCTTCGAACCTGTGCTTGCGCAAAACCTATCTCCCCGCGTTTTTGAGGGTTACTGCCAACTTCGGAGAATAATCAGAATCTCAAAGTGTTGCGTCGAAAACAAAACAAAATATAGACATAAAATTAAGTGACTTGGGTGTAAAACACGGAGGTAGCCTTTAAGGGTTAAAGGAAGAGTATTGGATTATTTATTATATATATATATATATATATATATATATATATATATATATATATATATATATTTATATATAAACCCTTTGTTTCGTCAGTGCTTTAAAACCACAAGTTGTAGGCCTCACAATTGCAATATTTGTCTTAAATAAATTACTCATCTTTAAAATGGAAATATATTATTTCATTTTTTTGATCCAGTTATAGTTTTTTTCTTTAATTTATTGTGACAGTTTCAAGTTCTTTCCCTATTGCAATATTATATCCTAAATACCTATCTAATAGGATATGTGGCTAATGTGGTTTTAGACCCCGGCTCTTTCGCGACAGTATGCAACTTTTTGAATAATGGAAACAATGCGGGAAATAATAATTTTATTAAAGCATTCCATTCATTATTCCAAAAGTTACAATTACACAATAGGCGTACCGCATAATAGAGCCGTGTATAGTATTGAAAAACGCATCAAATTTACCTTAAAAGCATTTTGGACATACGTGAGATATAGTAGTAAGAAAAACAACTTCCGGCAACTTATGAGATAGGATCGTATTTCGTTCTTGGCCCGTGGCCGCTGTTAAGGCTTTTAATAAGTATTTTAATTCAGCATTTTTAATGTTACGTATTGATGTGACTCGTGTATCGATACAATGGATTATACTTAATTGATAGTCGCTTTGAAACAGTTCCAATCAAAGCAAGCTTGACTTATCTCGGTCGGCTTTGGTAACTTTATCATCTTTAACATCTTCATTAAACACTCAAGGCCGATTTTAATGTCTTCATCAAACTACTTACATTTTAAATAAGTCTTCTTACTACCATTATCTCTAACTTATGACATTTTTTCATTCGTTTAGGAGACATTTATAAAATTTATTCATTTGACTTTAGTTCCTAAATTGGATTCCAAATACAATATAATATTTTATAAACTATTGGTAAAATTATATGTTTTGCTATTATATTTTCTGCTAACCAATTCCAATACGGTTTCGGTCCAAACCAGCCTACCATCAATATTCTTATGAATTTTGTGCATTATATGGCTGGGGTGATGTGGCCTATTTGGGCGTTGGTTTTACAAAGGCACTTGACCAAGTTTGCATAAATGTCTTACTAGTAAAATATTTAAATGCAGTTATGTATTCCACTCCGGCATAATTTTGTCCTAATCTCATTCGAACTCGTAAACAATACCTAGTTTTGAAGGTATCAAGTCCCGGCCTAATGTTATTTACTCTGAAGTTAGCAAAAGTAATAATATAGTTCCATTCCTACTTTTTATCGTAATAAATGACTTGCCAACATTTGTTAACTCTGCACATTTTCTGTCGTTTTCTATAATTATATCTGAAGATAATGAACTTTCTTTGGGAGTCTATCACCAAACTAATTGTTTCCTGATCCGTTCCTCTGAGTTGTGGACTCAGTTTTCCAATAGAATCTGAAAAGTAATTCACGAAAAATAAAAAAATTATATTTTACAAAAAAATACTTTTCTTTTGAATAAATACAAAAAGATATTGTTTAAAAAAAGTAAATTCTTAATTTTATACAACGATTCTTGAAAAATCGATTAAACGGGGATACACGACGAAGAAAAGAAAACAAGAGGCCGCGCTTATTCGTTCCACGAACGCGACGAAAATGCTTTGATACCTCTCGCACTTACGACATCTAAAGATCCCTTTTAATAACGTAATGAATAGCTCCATACGCTTTTTAATCATTTTACGATACTTCTTCTTTGTAAATATTTTATTAATTATATTGAAGCCAAACTGAAGACCAAGCTGCATTTTGTGAATAGCATGGGAAAATAGTTATCCGAGAAAATAATAAGGAAGACAGCTGTGTCAACTAAATAATAATAATAATTATTATTTAAGCTTGAGTTAGAAAAAACCATCAAAATTATTAATTAGCAAATAAAACCTGTTCAGAATATACTGATACAGAAGTGATAAAGGAGTTGTAGCAATGCACTTCGTAAAGGAAAGCGAGGTAGAAAACTGAATACAATCGCGTTATTCATAAATAAATTTTTATTGCACCATATTTTTCTAGATATTTTATCATATTTTTTGGATAAACGTTTGTTGCGAATAAATTATTTCCTTTTAAATAAGGGATCTAGTCAAAAATCGTGTTCTCATTATTTAAACTCTCATATGGAGTGACGAGGCAACTTGCGCCACTCAAACATAAATAATCAGGTTAATATGGACGATTATATATAAATGATAAATGATTTTTTTACATCTACCTCTTATTATTGTTTTTAGTTTTTCATAGCAGTAACACAAACAATATTAAAAAAATTTCTTTCATAAACTTTTATTTCCCACAGAAAGAGAGAAATTGATTTTCTTTATTTTCATTATTTTTTAACATTCGTAACTACATAAATTTGTTTCAAGTATGTTATGACCACATTTCTTCTCTATCTACGCAAAAGAATAGTTACAAGAAAAGCAACACCTTTGATACCACTCATTATTTTATCGGCATAATGTTACATGAAAATCACATGCACACTCGAGGGATGAAGACATTGCTATTTGGCAAGACTGTTCTTTTTCACAAAAATGTGAAAAAATAATATTTTTTGGTATGCAGACATACGGTAAAAACTTTTAGTATAATTATATTAACATATATTTGTTTTATTAATATACCTTTATTTATAATTATATTATATTTTATTAATTTTATTGTTATTTTTTCTTGGATAAAATAAATTGTTTAAATGTAGCGTTTTAGTCACAACATTTGAAAAAGATGTCACAAAATCAATAATAAAGCAATAAAAAATTAAAAGATACAATTTATTGTATAAAATGTATTGTGGGCCTTTTCTTAAATGTAACTTTCTATTGTGAATTTTAGTTACGATTTTCTTTATCTCTAATAAAAATCCGTCAAAGAAATAAAATTAAAACAATTCGGCGTGTTTAAGGCTATATCGTAGAAGTGAAAACTATAACAACCAGTATAATCGTGCTATGTTTGATTAAAATTTCGCTTTTGAAAATTAAAAAAAAAATAAAATTAATTGCAGCCGTGTACTGCTTATACGTTTACCGAGATACAGGAATAAACTAAAACAATGGAGTGCGCATTCGACATATTATAATTTATCCGCTTTTACATCGATTTATATAATAAATGTGACATAATGATATATATAAATACGCTTAATTAATTTATAGAAATTTTGTGATTATATAAAATACTGCGTAATTCATTTATTATAAATTTGAGTTTTATTTGAATTCCAATGATAATTAATATTTTAATCCAAAGACTACACAAAAAAGAAACTTGAGCAGTGAACTTAGACAGGAAATGGTATAAGGAAGGCCATATTAACACAAAGTTGTATATTGGCATTCCTAAGCTACCTAGCTCTGAAAATAATAAGTCGTCTGATTCAAACGGGAAAAAATTAATCATTACGATTTCATACTAATGTTACATCGTCAAGAATTTGTTTACCTTCTAAGAGCTTTACGTCGAAATTTTAATAATTTAAATAAAACGTTAACCCTAGATTACTAACCTTATTTTTCGACGTTTAATACTAACCTTCGTCGTTTCGACTACGCTGTATAATGGAGGGGGTTTTAGGGGTTTAATTAAAAAAATATTTATATTTATGTTTTTATTTTAAATAATAAGTTTTAACCTACATATTTAGAGATTATAATATATACTTTAACATATTTTTTATTCAGTCATCATAATGAGATCATAGTTTACATGCATAATCAACTTTTTCATAAATTTTTAAAAAATCGTACATATTATATGTAGCGTTAAATTGTTCAAAATAAGCTATAAAAACAAAAATAATATCTGAAAAATTAATTAAAAATAAAATTTTGGTAATGGTTTAGGAACTAATACATTTGTGACACACATCAAGTTTGTGTTCCCCATACAACGATTTATTGCACTTAGTGCACCTACTTTTAGTCATCCTTCGCTTTTTGGAGGGACATATGGCACATATTTTTCTTTTATTTTGCTGTGGGGGGACATCAGCTGCATTACTTTGCTCAGTCTCATTTATAACACCCTCATTACTACTTCCTGGCATGTTTAAAATTTGTGTAATTGAGTCCCGCAGACTAGTTTGTATAATTGGTATAAGCAATATTTTTTGCATGTGTGGTCCGATCAGCTTGTGATGCAGAGATTTTAGATATTCACGCCTCGATAAAGGTTTATTTTTAGCCTCTATAGTGTTTGTTACATAAATGAGGTAACTATTTATAAATGCAATATTGAGCATACCATAAAAGTTGCACAACGGTCAGCATCGTGTTTTTCGATTGCAAGAGGCAATGGAACACATTTGGTCCAAAGTATCTACCCCTCCTTTGGTTTGATTGTAAAATTCAACCATTGTGGGCTTTTTAGTATTTACCTTAATGGTTCCCTCTTCGTCACATGTTGATAGTAGGAATACAACTTTTTGGGGTTCTGCTTTGTAGGAAAGTAATGTTAGTTCGTTATCATAACAGAACATAGCTGTTCCAGTTCTTCTAGTGCGTTCATTTTCAAATTCTACCGGTATCTCCCTTTTGTTAGCTCGTAGAGTTCCAACCAATGTCAGCTTATATGGTTCTTTTACTAAACCTTTGGCTAGTGGCACCAAAGTGAATCAATTGTCCATTGTGATATTTCTATTTGTACCATGAACAGTACGTGTCAATTTTTTTACAAAATATTCACCAAGTGGTACTCCATCTGTTTTAGTAAAAGAACCTAGATAAGGCTCTGCATCCACCATATACTTTGTAGAATTATATACAATCATCACAATTTTGATACCATATTTATTTGGTTTATTCGGTATATATATACGAAAGGGACATCTGCCTCTGAAACCTAACAACTATTCATCAATGGTAAGGTAGCATCCAGGTTTATAGTTCTCTCGAAACTTAGCTATGAAAAGATCCCAAATATCTCGAAAGGGAGCGAACACATCGGTTAACCTCCGTAGACTTTTCGTCAAATCTTAGGCAGTTTATTAGCAAATCAAACCTTTCACAAGACATTGTACTGCGATATGGATTTCCACAAAATGTGATATCAAACAACTCTCTAGATGGTAAATGATTATCTTTCATTGCTGCAGATAATGTGAGAATGTCAATGACAGCTCTAATTTCATTGGCATCGGTTGGTCTCTGAGTGGATTTCAATGTATTATATTTTTGAGATTTTATTGCTATCTCTGCATTGGCATGGGTTACAATTATATCAATCATATTATCAGTAATGAAACATGAAAAACATTGAAGTGGATCTAAAAGATTTTTGCAAGAACGTACAGGTCTAGGTCTTATATGAACTATGTTCCTTGAAGGTCTTCCGCTTTGTGACCTTGGCTTTCGTGATGACCATTTGTGTTTATCTTTCCCACGAAGAATGTTACGCGATGGTCTTATAATCAAGCTACCACGCGACACCTAGCACTTCAGCAGATCGCTAGGATCTGCTGAAGTGCTAGGTGTCATGTCTTCAATGGAACGTGGTGAAGATGTATCACTACTTGCCTGATAATCTTGATCTGGAAGTTGCTCTTCATTCACAGTAGAAACTTCATGATCACCCTCCGTTTCATACGCAGGATCAGCCTCAATATGGTCTTCAGGCTCACTCCCTGATGAATTTTCCTCCTCGCTTTGGCCTTCTAATAATAGCACACGAATTGTATCTAGAAAAGTAATAATAATAGACACCATTATTACTAAAAAAAATATAAAAGAACGTAATTTTTACTTAAGTAAAAAGTACAAAAAGTTACGTTACTACTAACCTTCGTCGAGGTGACGAGCCATGGTTGCTGGAACGGGCGTACGGCCCCCCTACGCACAAAGCACTACCGTCCGTCGCGAGGGCAACGGGTCGACTGAGATTAGCTTAAATTAGAAAACCGCACGGTCGCGCGCGCAAAAGTTATCGCGATTGTTTTAGTGACGCGTCGTCGAATCGACGAAGGTTAGTAAACTAGGGTTAAATACTCAGCTCACATACAATATTATTATTAAAATAAGGTTAATATTAAAAAACACGAAATATATTATTTGTCTACTGCACAAAATATAAAAGAATTGAATACGAACCTGGAAATTTTCTCATCTCGTAATAAACTTCCTTTGTAAAGTGTCGTTCGTGACAAGCACGCCTTCTTTATTAAAGGACAAATAAACTACTGTCGTTTATAGAAATGTTGGCCTTTCACCTGTCTGTTTTCGCTTAACTACTATTTGATACGCGACAGATAGTCAAAATACTATTAATATTAGACTCAAATTGTCTAATATTAATAGTATTATTATGAAATCGCTCAAATCTTCAATATAATATTTTGTCGTACAAAATTAGAAGGTATATTGAACGGTTTTGATATTTTGGCAATATTTAATAAATCACGTTGCGTTCTTTCTTATATCAATTTTTGTAGTTTTTATTTAGCACTTATTCTTTCTTATGTCAATGTTATTAGTTTTATTTAGCAGTTTTTATTAAGAAAATAGTGTCAGAAGGATCTAATATTTTCAACGTATTAAAAGATATAAAACATATTTATGTACAAATTAAGCGTGGGAAATTTTAAAAGGATCACACGAACAATTCGTACATATATTCCACCTTTTGGTATGAAAGATCGATTTAAAATAGAAAAGTGATGCAGTGTAAAACAATATTTGTGAGGATTTATTGAGATTATGCGGATCACTTAGTACGTTCCAGGAGTGGGGACGTTTCATGAAGCATTTTGCATAAAGTATTTTTCGGTGAAATTGGGACGCCAAGCGAAACGAAGATCGCTGTTTATTTTCGCACGATTGAATAAACTGAATACGTCGAAGGTATCATACCGAGGAAGATACGATGTACTTCCGCTCCGATTAATATTTTGTGTTCCAAGGTAATTTATCTTTAAGGCAACATTCAACAAGTAACCAGGAGATAATATAAATACTATATTTTGTTGTAGGTTTTATTTAAGATTTTACATATTTTCTATTCCTTCGATATTTAACTTTTAAGTTAACTATTTTAAATTCCGGTATTCTTATAATTTATCTTAAATACTCGATAAAAAAATGATATCCACTTTTGACTTTTAACCCCTGTAACAATGAACAATATAAATTACTTTCTAACACGTTACTAGATCGCAATACTTAAAAATGTAATAAAAGGAAGCAAGGACCACGATATTGACTATTTTATTTCCTAATATATTTCCTAATAGTTTTAATAGATTTTACGCTAAATACACCAAATAGGTATTATTGTATTGATTTTACTTTAAAATTAAAATTAATATTATTGCTTTTTAAAAAATTTGCTTTCATTATTTTGGCATCGAAATTAGAAATTTCCAAAAACAATGGATATTTAAATTATCTTCAAATATTTATTTAAAACAGAATAGGTTTAATTAAAAGACAATAAAATACAACATTTCTATGGCGTGAAATGATTTACGACATTATCTTGACCATTCTTATTGTTACTAATGCTCGAATTTACGAAACAAATTATAAAACAAGAACGATTAGAAAACAAAAAAGACAGATTAGAAAACAAATATCCAAAGTTCAGTCTGGATGAAGTTCCGTTCTTTATCAGTATTATTTGCCAATTTTAGCATTTATCAATGAAAAAACATTTCATCGAAATAAATATCTCAACAACGGAAATCGAATGACGAGTGTAGCTATTTTTTTTCATTTTAAAAGAAACAGTCCTGTAGAAAACCTTTTCGTCTTAAATAGAGTAATTAAAACAATTTTGGTCAAGATCTAAAGTTAGCGAAAAATGGCGACTGAACCAATTAAAAAAATGCTGTTGTATTCAATATCACATAGAGTGCTTCCGATTCTTTGAAAATAAGGAAGGGATTCATTTAAATAAAAATTTTCTTAAATATATGTATGACAATGTTAACTGGGCCACGAGAGAATAATAAAAAATCGCTATTTTTAATGTAATTTGGATAACCGTATGAAGGATGGACACAAGACACAATGAAAAAGTGAGCAAAAAAACTTGTGACATTGGATATTAAAACAAAAAATAATCAATCCGAGTGGGTAGATTGCCTCGAGATATTACGATTAGCAAATCGTACACAAATTTATCGATTGTTATTACTTTTCAACTTATCATTATTTTTCATGAAGAATTGCATTTTGGATATATTCCATTTCATTTAGTGACTTATAATTTAATGGAGAATTTTTTGGAGAAATACCCACATATTCATTATAATTATAGAAACGATGAACAAATATTTTTTGCCATAATGACATGAAATTTTGTGTGATAAAATATATTGTTTAAACGGAGGAATAAGGGTATGGATGGACTTAAATAACTTTAAGAAAAGTGTTTTGCTGTCAGTGAGGCAAAGTTAAGAGAAAAGTTTTCGTAAATTTCTTTCCCGAATTTCGATATATATAAATTTTCAAATAACTATTTATTTACATTTTATTGAAATTTACTAATTAAGTAAGTTTAAGAGACTTAATATTTTTTTATTAATCTTACGTCTTTGCATAATTTCCTTACCCGTACCATTTTGTTAAGAAAACGAGTAAACCTCTTTATTTAATTCTCTACTTTTAAGAAAGTACATATATATGCAAAGTATCCTATCGAGACAGATTTTTCTTTGTTATTTTACTATAACTTTTGTGAATAAAAATAAGTTTTAATTTATAAGGACCATTGGTTAAAATTTATACGTATAATAATTATTAATAGCAAGTTTGAACGCAGCACCTTTAAGTCCTTGTAGATGAAAAGAAAAAGAAAAAGAACCAAGAAAATGAATGCTAAAGGAAAATATTAAAAATGAAAGAAAACAAATAAAAGAAAGAAGTGTATTTATATATCTCCAAGGATCCAACTGTCATTAGCTTTACAGAAAAAACAATTTATTTTCCTCCTCAAGTTAACAAGTTCACTGTCTCATGGCGCATAGTGAACCCTCTGTTAGATTGGTCTACTATGCCCCAAAAAACACTCTCCATTCTGAATATACGCTTTTTTATGAAAGCATAATCGTACGATAGCGAATGTGTTAAAGTGCACTCATAACTTTTTTTGCTGTTAGTCCTCTATGTGGTGTCTGAAAAAATATAGAAAGATGTTGAAATTTATATGAGACTAAATGAAGTTTACCATAACTGACACAATAATTATAATTTTACCTGCCTGAATTAAAATTTCACTTAATTTTAATGTACTTGACGTTTATGTATCATTAAATATACATTAATCATAAAATATTAATGATAGAATTCTACGTCTCTTTCTTAAATTACGAGTAGTAGTTCTACGTCTCTTTCTTAATTACTTCATATTAGAAAAAAATTGTATTCAAATTTGCAAAAAAATTGTATAAATGCAATTTTGTATCTAATACTAAATGTTACTACTTATAAAAACAGGAAATCAAATATTTCAAGAAAAATAATACGACTAACTTTTTACTTTATTTTAGAATAATTTCTTGTAATTTACGAATCTGATAAGTGCATTTAATTTAAGCAAAATATTATTTCCAGCTAAACTCGCCATCATGAGCTGTAGGGCGATCTTGTTCGTTTGTTGTAATGGTCTAGATTTTGTAGATGTGTTATTTAGATTAATCTAACGACATGAGAGGTTATAAAACAATTTCATCACTTGAAACGAAATTACCCTGAGCTGATAATACATATAACTTGCATGTAACTAACATAAATGTCTGACGTAAAAGTACTGCTTTTATTTCAATGGCAAACTCGTACAACCAATTTGTAGAGGAGGATAAAACTTCAGTCACATTTTTCCCGTCGAGGTAAGAAGGGAGGGTACTATAGGGAGGTACCTAACATATTTTATATGAAAACCTAATTTAAGAAGAAGTAAAATACAAAGTCGTGTAAAGACACAACGCATCGTCAAGACATTCATAACAGCAATTTTGAAACAATGGAGCAAGGGAATTAAAATCCGTAGTAAGGGAGACTCCAGTATAACAATATGTGCTATTTGTACTACAGTCTGTTTCTTGTTTTAATTCCTTTTTCTTATATATATATATATATATATATATATATATATATATATATATATATAATTACTAAGATTAACTAAGAGGGAGAACTTATTTTTTGAATAAATAGGATTAATAACTCTCTAATAATACATATTATTGCTTGTATATAATTAAAACAATTTTTTTTTTAAATAAACAGACATGTATTTGAACCAAATCGAATGAAAAACCTATAAGCCAAATGAAAACTTTGAAATATGTAAATAAAATCCTATCGCAAATACAGTTAAGAGTTAATAAAACAAAGACAAATATATTGAATGTTTATTACGCAGAGCGTGAGTTTTTTAATACGTAAAAACATAAACTGTATCGTCCACTTCTCATTAGTATAAATTTGACAAAGGTGCTGCATATTTAAAAATCCGTTTGTATCCTTTTTTACTTATTACAAAGCAGTCAGTTGTGAAAAACTGCAATAGGAAAACGTTACTACTTTTTTTTGGTAACCGGTTATTATAATCGTTATATTTCTTAGCATTTGTACATTCAATAAAATATTCCCAAAAGAAAGGTACTTAGAAGAACATTAAAAACTATTTTGAGATGTATTACTAATAATACATTTATTTTCGTTCTATCATTAATATTTGTATTTCCAAATTATTAGAGTCACTTCCAAGCATGATATTTTCTTAACACTATATCCGTATAATTACTATAATCGTTATATTTCTAATAATACATCTCAAAATAGTTTTTAATGTTTTTCTAAGTACCTTTCTTTTGGGAATATTTTATTGAATGTGCAACTGCTAAGAAATATAACGATTATAGTAATTATACGGATATAGTGTTAAGAAAATATCATGCTTGGAAGTGACTCTAATAATTTGGAAATACAAATATTAATGATATAAGGAAAATAATTTAATGCCACTTCAGTGAAAAAAGAAATGTTGAAAATTTACAATTATAGAAAAATAAAAACATCGATATCATGATGTAACGAGAGACTATAATCAGTTTGCGAGTAATTCTTGTACTCTGTTTTAGTTTAAATTAGGGAAATTTGTCTGATGCCACATATAGACCAGTTTTTGTTAAAATAAATATCTATTTACTCAAAGAACTTATACGCTATCATAATTCGCATACTTTTTCTTATTGGAAATAAAAGTTCTTTCTCATATATAATATTCTTCAGGCAGAATAAGTCATAAACAAGTTTTCTTTATTTTCATTTTTATTTCTTTATTTTCAGTGAGTCACAATTTATATTTTGTTAGTATTATACTCCAAAGATATTTTGCTTGAAGCTAACTAAAACTTATATAAACTGATACCAGTGCTCTCAATTGCCAATATCTACGGAGACCATTATTGTATCAACCAAGTATTTTTGTTATGTTCGCAGTAACTATAGTTATTTTCTAAGTACGTCATTTCGTACAAATCTCGCTAAGTATTTAGCTTTCTCGGTTTAATGAAATATTAATTTTTTCTATAGCAGATCATTGTGTAAATATTATAATAGTTGGGACCTAAATTTGGCTTATCTTGAAATTAGAGTTGTGTAATGTAAAAGTAGGTACAGAAGTACTAGTAATTCAATTTCCAGATATATGCTTATTGTTGCTGGAAAGTGAATACATCGGATTTATATTATAGTATTATGAGATGATTTATTCAACAAATCTATATTTGCTTTTATAAATTTAATTTAGAGCCACAGTGCTTTTAAAATAATTAATCGTCAATTATATATTTACGATTCATGCGTAAATTGGCAAATTTATCGTTTTAAATTGATATAGCTTACGACCAATTTTTTTAAATTTTTTTTCATAATGTGGCTAAAAAAGATACAGTTTTTGTTCGATGCTATCACGAAATATTTGAACATTGCCTTTGTTAACTTCATAATTGGATTGATTTGAATAACATATCGTCAACAGTAACACTGATGTGTTCTCTGATTTACTATATGAAAAATATATTTTACAACCATCTTACTAGTTCCCCTTCATTTTAATTCCGGCACTAAAAGTTAATTGGAATTAGAATTATATTGCGCGTGGTTATTGAACTTATAGAAAAGAGCCATTATTTTTCCTGATATTGGTCAATGGAGCTGTGACAGATGCTAGTAATAAAAGACATTATATTGACAGCCAGATAATTAAAAAATTAAAATATCAGCTAATAGGAAACAGACATTTTTGGAAATTTTATATTTAATTTATTCACTCCTATTTGTCAAAGGGAACGATGACTCGGAACGACGAATCAAAATTTTAAAAATATTCAGTGTTTCTTTACTTCCGCATGTTAGGCGTGATTGTGTACAATTAAATTGCAACAGACACAGAAGTCTAGTATACATACATAATGTAAATTGGTTACGCTATCTCGTAAAATGTACTCTATTAAATATGAGTATTAACGTATATTTTTCCGCATTTTTCATTTATGATATATTTAAGACATTTTTTTCGACTAAAAAAAATGCATATTAATGCAAAATTGTTAAAAAATTTAAATGATAGAATACGTATTGGTAGATATAAGTGTACTCAAATAGGGATACAATTGCATGTATGTATTCTTGACTCCATATTCATACACCACAGAATACAATTTTTCAACAACCCACCGTGGATAGTTGTCTATAGGAATAGTCGCGGATTGCACAGGAAATTATTCCCACAATTATGGTGTTATTCCAAACGGATGTTAAGAATATCGATGCTTTTACATACAAAAGTTTTGAAAACGAAATTGCTAGACATTTAATACGGTTTTAAAAGGAATATAGACAATAAGCGGAGGAGATGAAAAGAGGCAAAAAAAGGGGGGAAAAGCTGATAATATTTTAATAGTTTAAATATGAGACCGTAGTTAAATTCACGAAAATATTTATTCTTATATATTATTATTATTAAAAAAGCAAAGTTCTTTTGTTACAAATCGAGAGTTTGATTCTATTACTTTAAAAAATTTTAAGACATTTCAAACTGTTAAGTTTCTAAAGTAAATGCCTCTCTAAATAATCTACATAAAATTGTTTCCGCGCATGATCAAGATGTTGGTTTTAAAACCTTGTAACATTGAGTGTGGTAAAATGAAGAAGGAAATTTGTTCGAACAGTAAAATTTGTAAAGTAAATTTCTTTTTCTCTATTTCGGAAAGTTTTACTTTTCCGATAACCAAAAATTATTTAGCAGCAAGTGGCTTAAACTACTTTTGTTATGGCAAAAGTTTGGGAAAATTTAACTGCAACCGCATTGCGGAAATATCTCGGAAGTAAAATTAAATTATAAACGAAGGCAATAGATTAAATTTTGCTTCGCAAACTTTACCTAAGTTGACGCTCTAGTTGTAGTTGGTTTTGAATTAAGCGGCGGCTTTAATTTATGTTACGAAGTTATTCACAGATTTACGCGCCATTTATTTCGTTTCAAATTTTGTCATTTCCGTCAACGTTCTTTAACATGAGTTAAAATAAAAATAATAAAACAAAATTGAATCAACCTTGTTGATGAAGAAGGAGAAACATCATGTTCATGTGATTTATTCATTTTATTTCTTCTTATTATTCATAAGGGGGTAAAATTATTTAGCGACACAAAAATCATAAAATCGCCAAAATGTTACATTCCCCCTTCTTCATCGACAGAATCAATATTAGTTTTTCAAAATATCCGTCATTCGCTACTTCTTAAATAAAAATTTGTTGAAAATAGTTCAGAACAGGAATTTTCAACAACATGCATGTACATTAAATTCACGATAAGTTAATGAAATATTTGTGAATATATAAAAAGCATTTTATGTTAAGCAACATTATCCAAATTTATGAATAATTATGAGTTTAACGGGAGACAATATTTGAACTCGCGACGCAAGACGGAAATTATTTCTAACTTTGCATGGGCGCAACAAATTTGAAGAAAAACTTGAACTTACGCGCTTTGCAAACATTAAAAAGTGTTTATCTCCTTCACGGAAAGAAGAAAGAGAAATAACTCCTATAAATAAAATATGATGCCTTAGTTTCGCAACAAATGTCAGTAAGTAAAGATACCAGACTGCGTGAACCACTAAAGTGATGCGACTTTATTTCTTCATATGACTTGCAGCTAACAGTTTTGCTGAAATCTGCGTAAAATGCTATCACTCGTTTAGATAATTTATTTATGCATTTGACTTTTCAACATTTTCAGTTTTCCTTCCCTCTGGGGATATTTTATTAAAACTCGTTCTTTGTAGTATTTTACTTAATTTTTTAGGTTATGTTTGAAACAGATTTTCGACATGCAATGCCATGAATTAAAACCCCTCACTTGTTTTAAATAATCTTGTTCATATCAGACGTAAGAATTATCTTGTTTTTGCAAAGAGCAATACAAGGTTTTAGCATGTTTGAATGATGCGGGCATAAACACATTTTTCTTGTATTCATAACAGGAAACTAAATTTAAAATTTTCTGTATATTATAAAGATACTATAACTGCATTTTTGACCTGGATTTTATCGCTTAACTAAATTAGCAGTAAATAATGTTTCCATATTTTTTCTTATTGTCTGTGTATTCCTGCAGCAGCCTTTGGTATATGGTCCCAACTAAAAAAATCAATTTTACTTTTTAGCGTACTATTTCTTCGCTTTCCTTAATTTTTTTTTAAATAGCCTAGATTAATACTTCATCAAAGTAGTCTTTTCAAGAAACTATTTTCTTTTTATTTTTGCACCATTTGCTTAATCGCTCAATGTTTTTTCAACTGATTGTGAAAAACTCAACTGAGTGTGAAAAATAGTTTACATATTGACATTACACATAACAATTAATTCAATAGTTTTGAAAATTATTATGATCCGACTAATCCGACTAACAAATGGACTTCGCGATTTATGAGATGTACTTAGATATCCTTTTCAAAATTGATATATGTTTTTGAAAAATATTAGTGTTTTTCATATTTTAAATTCCGAATTATTAAAAATCACAGATTATATATGAATATGTACATATATATATACATATATATATATATATATATATATATATATATATATATATATGTATATATATATATATATATATATATATATATATATATGTATATATATATATATATATATATATAAATATGCAGTGGAACCGTAAAGTATGATTTCTCAATGTAGAAACAACCTCACGTTAGGTTTTCATATAAATTACTATGAAAATACATCAGTTTTATACGACTCAACTTAGAGGGACCGACCATACGACCATAGGGACTGACCACTATAATAAGTAATGAGCCGCTCCCACACATCCCCACTTCACTGTCCTGCACAACGCGATTGGCACGCAACAGTTTTAGTGTTTTGACAGTTATTTATTAATTACGAATTGATGGGTTAGAAGGAACACATTTTTGTGTTTAAAAAATATTATAATATGTATATATATATATATATATATATATATATATATATATATATAATATATATATATATAATATATATAATATTATAATATAATATAACTTTGCGAAGGAATTCGGTGCAAGCCATTCAACAATATCCACAATCATGAAAAATTAACATATGATAGAACATCGACATTTACGCGAGGGCTTTGACCAAAGAAAAAATCGGGACGCACAATTACAATGGTTTTTGTTGTAATCAAAACCATTGTAATTGTACTTCCTAACTAACCATTGTAATTGTACTTCCTTACTAACCATTGAAATTGGGGGATAACTGTAAATGAGCCTGTGCTTGAAGAAAAAGCCAACTTCTTGCTAGGTATTCGAAAATTCTTAAATTTAATGGTCCGTGGATTAACCGTTTCAAGGTAAGATACAAAATTGACGCTAGTAAGATTGCTGGAGAGTCTTATTTTTCAACAAGGTGATGTGAGCCGGTGGCAATTAAAAGTTGGCCTAATTTGTTTGTTTCTGTACTTTAATGTATCTCATTGATACATATGGGGACCTACTGCTACAAGAGAAATCTCTCACAGCCAACCAGAACACCAGCGCAGCCCCGCTCGACGAGCGACCAGAAATCGAACCCGGAACCCCAAAGTGCGCCTCGCAGTTAAAGGCCGTATGCCTTGTGATCAACACAACACACCGCGGTGACGACGATGGTATTTTACGCGAGCATTTTAGCAAAATACTTGGACAAATTACTTATTGATGATACTATCGCAACACGAAAGATCCGTCCAATGATAATTTTATTGTATAAAATGTTATCGTCAAGAACCAATATAGCGACGATAATAATGATTACCTAGAGGAATTTGTTTAACTCCAAGAATATCCGAAGCTCTGAAATCTGCAGAACTACTGAACGTATTTGTGCATTTTAATTTCGATTATGACTATAAAAAGTTTTATGCCTCGTTTACACCGCCTCGTTTATGCCGTAAGAACTACCTTCTTACTATCGAACAAAAACAAACTAAAATTGGAGAATATTTGCTCTAGATGTTTAAGTATGTACATATTTTTATGTACACAAATATTGTACTTGCAGTTCAAAGTTATTTGTTGTACCATATTACATATTTAATAGAGATGAACAGAAAAGATTTAATGAAATGAAATAATTCACCAATATTATTTTACTAAAGAGGTCACAAAACTAAAATTATATCATTATGCAGTTAACGTAATCAAAAATCACAACAAATTAAAATTTTGTAGTCATCTGCCGCTTATCCATTACTCCATCTTGACGTTTGGGTATTATAATAAATGGGCACGTACATTTAAATATTTGTGTATATATGGGAATTAGATTAGTCTTGAAAGACATCTGCTTTTGTAAACTGCGAAACAAACTATATTTGCAATACATTGCTGACATGCGACATTAACTTTACAGACCTATTCCAGCGTGAGAACGAAAAAGCATGTGATGATTTTCTCAAAAGCGAATGGGACACTAAATCTACTACATTGATTGACCTTATGATATAATTGAAGTCTTTATAATTTCGATCTCGTTCAATTTAAAAGAATCAATCTGTTAAAACGTATCGATCTTAAAATAATTAATTAATAAGTAGCAAATCTCGATCAATCGGTCAGTTATCTTTGTTTTACTCGAAGATCTTTTGAAAACGATACATATTTGTCAGTTATGTATACGGCGAATATTATTAACATTCCAAAAATATATAAATTTTGAAATTTTTATAACATTCGCCGTTCAATTTTAATATTTCCATTATTTTAATTATTTGACATTATTCGAAAACGTCGAAGTGGTCAGTTAATTGTTAAATTTCCTGAAAGGTAATAATTAAAATAGTACAGATTAGGTTTTTACTTACTTTAGCGGGTTTAATTATTTTTTTTTCACAAATAATACTATTGTGTCGTCTCTCAAACGAAGAAAAGTATGGAATCGTTTTACGAGTTTATTTGGGGAAAAGACAAAATGTAATTTTTTTCCTAGGTCTAATCTCAGGTGGTACACCATGGATAATCGGTAACCATCACCAGCCAGGATAACTGAACTCGATAATTATCTCAGAGAGGAACCCATTCACTGTGATCATAATTCTCTTGACTGGCGGCAGTTAAATAGAGGTAAATATCCACACTCTATAAAATAGTTGAAAACGCGTCTCTTGCGAACGGATCTTCTCGAATGGAGGTCGAGTATTCACCGACTACTATTTTGTTATTTAATAAATATATATATATATATATATGTATATATATATATATATATATATATATATATATATATATATATATGAATACACACACACACACACAGCAGGATCTGAATATGAATAATATATCAGATGAAATTTAATACAAAAAAAATATTTTATGATTTCATAAACGATTTTATAGGACCAAAAACATCAGTAATGATATAACGTAGCTTTTAATTAAAATATGTCATATTATAATAGTCTACTACCCTTTTTTAAAACTAATATTTTTTTATATATTTGGAACAATATACTCTTTAAAAGAATCAAAAGTGTAATTGAAATTCTATCAACTGAGTAGCATTATTTTTTTTATAAATATATGTAATAAAAATATCTACATGATGATTTATTTTTTAAATATAATGATATTTTTGCTCTTATGAAAATTCTAACCAAGCTATCTTCGTTCATGACTTTAAGTTCTGGCACATTTCTTTAGGCGATAAAAGATTGATAAAAAGTGAACTAAACTAAAAATTCTATATCACTCGTATATTATTGCACGTATATTTAAATATAGATATAATTATGAAATTTTGATTATTTTTCTAAAACGTTAATTTTTTAACACACTGAAAAAAAACAGTAAATACAAATAAAATATATTCCTTTATTTTGTATCGTAAGTTTTTTGAATGATTTGTGTATAAAAATAACGTGCAATATCTAATGAATACTAAACGTCAAATAATTAAAGATAAGCGTTGCTTTTATTTATTTACTATCACTCTCAATGCGTTTTTAGTATAATTGGATCCATACAGACCTAGTTAAAAACGATTGGCAGCAAAAGGAAATACTTTTTATACAGGTATTGATGATTGGTTCTATCTACGTAATAACACGATAATTTAAATTGTAACTACAAAAACCGGAAAAATGCGTATAGTCGATTTCCGTGGTTATTTTGAAATTGTGAATAAAATCAAACCTAAGCAATTTCGACTTGAACTTAAAGTACCTACTATTACCTACTAGTACCTACTATTTCTTTTAGATTTTTTTAATTCGCAGTTTAAACATTGAAGGAGAAGGCAACAATACATATAATTTTGAAACTTAATATTACGTTAACGGAGCTTTAAAATTAAAAAAAATTGTGTGTATACTAATGCACGCGCGTTGGAAGTTATACTTTTTTGCCATAATACAAGAATAATGTTATTTTGCACGCAAATAATAATTAATGGAAATAAAACAATTAAAATACTGGAGTATGATTATAAATACGGTTGGTAAAATCTAAATTCATTCAAATAATTATATTTCAAATTGGGTTACGAGATGAGTATTCCACCATTTCATTTTTCTGCTGGTTTTCCATTATAAGTCTCATCTGTCACAAAATTACGGATTAAATATTAATATTACACAGGAGATCACACATTGATCCATATAGAATTTTTCCTCTAAGAAGTCTTTACAACTTGAATACTGCGAAATATTGATTGAAACGTACTATTTCTTTAAAATAGTATTCGCCATTCATCACTTCGAATACTATTATTTGCAAAAAATTCAAGTAAAATAACTGTGTCTTAAAATCTGCTGGCATATGTGTATTGAAAAAACACTAAAATTGGTGTAATTTCCATCATGCCGGCCGCTAAGATCAAAAAAAAGATACAGCGAGTTCCGCAAATCAATTCGAGATAAGGAGCAAGTCAATTTATTGCTTAATAATGTTATTCCTAATACACGGAATGAGGCTTTTTTAATGCGCTTAACATGTTTGTAGTTCAAATAACACTTTCTTGTCGTAAAAGGAAATATCGGCATCAAGATTATGTTTGACAATTCCTGACATCATTAAGAGCAGCAAACTATTGGACTGCTCGGAAAACTGAAAAACGAGTAATTACCATTTTAGATTGAGAACAATAACTATAATGAAACCGATTTCGTAAAATTCCTAGAATGCGAGGCATCTTGCATTCATTGCAACTTTGCGGGCAATCGCTAATTGACAAAAGAACCAATTTTTTTAATTTGTTTATACTTTTGCAATTTATGAAACATTTAAGTACCGTAAAAATAAACTTAAATTCAAGATCTACAATTTAAAATTTGTTTCGAACGACAAAAAGAAAATTTATTTTCATACTGTCACATTAAACTACTGTTACAAACGATTCAAATAACATAAAATATTGCCAACTAACTAGGCAGGCAAATCAAAAAATTGGTTTCATAAAACATGTCCTAATTCTTATGTACCTAGACTATAAACTATAGGTTTCAATTTATGAAAATTTCTTTTTTATTTATCTTCCTTTCTGTACATGTATTGAAATATAAAATCCATCAAAACTTACTCAATTTTTAAGCAATTAAAGGAATTCTGTCACTACTAAAATTGCACAAATGGAACAGAAGTGTTTGCTCCAACAATGTTCTCCTTTCTTATGCGATGACATTGCTAATGACGTACAAAGACTATTCACCTATATAGTTTAATATACATTCATAGCAATTCTAGAGAAAAACAGATATAATTACAATAACGTGAACGATATTTTGCGTGCTCATTGCATTAACAGATGAATGCATAGAAGTTCAATATGATGTTAACGTTCAAGAATTTTTTCTCTTTTAGTGAGCTGCGTAGAATAAATAACACTGAAAAGCCCAGAAAGTTTCCTCGTGTACTTAATTTGAATAATGTGAATCTAATACGAAAGGCACATAACTAGTGGAATTACGTGGAGTTTAAAATTCCTATTGGCATTCTTCTCACGTTCCTGCGACCAACCCTTCAACAAACGCTCACACTAAAAAGTTATTTATTATAATTTTCGTACGACGGCAATGTGTTACGAGGCCAGGTATTGCGTTCTCCAATAGGAGACACGCCATACTTACCAAACGTGCCTAAATTAAAAATGTGTTATTTGAAGTTTCTTAGTTGAAATTTATATTAGGCAATAATCCTTAAAAAAATTATGAAATAATAATAATTCGTAAGTATTATAGACATATCTAAGTCTCGGAATTCGTGTAGAGCATAAATCTTGTTTCCAAATTATAAAGCGAATAAGCATTGTGTTCATCGAATTCTTTATTTTGTTATGTCGTGTATGGTGAATAGGTGAAGTCATTGTCCCTTCTAACCACTGCATTAGCCAGGATTTTATGTAAATTTATGTAGTTCCTGAAAAAAGGCACATTACTGCTTTTTAAGATAATTTTACATATAAGCTACTAAGATGTGCCTTAACGTGGCAAACTTGTTTTATTTTTCCTGAGGTACAAGTTTACTTAAGAAATTATTTAAGAACTAATGCAGTATAAACATTCATGTGTGTATTTGTGTGTGTATATATATATATATATATATATATATGTATATATATATATATATATATATATATATATATATATATATATATATATATATATATATATATATATATATCACTAGGACTTGTAAACCATGAATTTCCATTAAAAAAATTATATTCCATGCTACAAAAAAAAACAAAATACATATTATATAGGTCAAATAAATCTCAAACCATTTCATTTCTCATGAAAATAGTCCAGTAACTATTTCATAGTTGGCAGCAGAATAGAGGTATTGACTAGTAATTCTCTAATTTTGCCGATCACCGTCAGCTGTGGTCATTTGAACCAACCAATAAAATTTAACAATTTGGAAAGAGAAAATAATATTTTCACAATTTGTTTAGGTATGTAGCTGGTAATTGCTTGAGTTTAGAACACAAAAGTTGCTAAGTTTTAAACTTTTCCTCCAACGGGTTATTTTTACTAGCCGTATAAGAACATTTCTATGCAAGAAAAATTGAGAAAACATTTGTAGGAAAGTGAATATTTATCACTCGAGCCTAAATTAACATTAAAATTACCACTAGAGTACTATTACCAACGTAAGGTAACTGTATGGGCCAAAACAATATGAAAACAAAGTGCCATATTGAACATAAATGCTTCTTCGTCTGTGCATTATTACTGCCAAGGTGACGTGATGATATCGAAATACACTCCTGAAAGAAATCTGAAAAGTTCTGTGTTTGTAAGTTGAATTAATATGAACAATTTTAAATTGTAAGGTTTCTTGGATCATTTTTAAAGGATGATTGGGATGAATTTTACTTTAAATATGTATTTTCATAAAATGCAATTATTGCCATATCACAAAATACAAATAACCACGAAAGACATCTTAGTAAAACATGTATCAGTAATTAGGATAAAGCTCGTGGATACACTATGTATGCATAACCGTGTTATATTCGTCATAAAATTGGAAAAGACAGAAATTTAAAAATTTATCTATGAAAATAGTAACTTGTGCCTGTAAATTCGGTTACATAAATTTTCAATTAAGGCGACTAGACATACATGCAGGTTAGGTTAGATTATATATATAAATATATATATATATATATATATATATATATATATATATATATATATATATTTATATATATATATGCACATACACACATACATACATTTAATATCATTTTAGTACCAAAATATCTATAAAATTATAACGTCAATCACCAAACCGTATTAAGTTATTGCATTTATTTAATAAATGCAATAACTTCCTACATGTTATCTGTGTTAATACAAAAAGACATAATCTATTTAGTATGTGAAACTAATATCGGAAGTAGATTTTATTGAATCCTCGTTTCTCGATTTTATTGAACCTTGTATACATCATACGTTAGTTCCGTAGTTCCTGTGTTATTAAGGGAAACGGCTTTTCAAAGAGCGGTGAGAATTGAGTATTAATGTGGATTGTTGAGAATAGGGTAATCCCATCATACATAAGTCGACGTGCAATGCTCAAATTATAAAGATTACCAAAATGTTGTGTTCAAAGCACTTAGATATATTTTTGCAGTACATACGTACACACACACACGACACATACAGGAGCGCGCGCAAGCGCTCGCACACATATACGCAACTACACATGCACGTACACATACTTGCACAAACACACACGTTCACGCTCAAAAATACGAGCACGAACACGCGCACGCGCTCTTGCACGCGCTCAGACACACGCATATACACGCGCACACGCACTCAAAACACACATACACATACGCAAGCATGGAAGGAACGCACTCACGTACAGACACACGATCGCACGCGCGCGCCGACTTTCGCACACACGTTCTGACTGACGCACGCGTGCGCCGACGGACTTACGCACGTACGCACGCAATTGTATATAGACATGGGTTCGAATTCAGTATTCATTTCACGTTTTCAAAGCAAATTCCTCGTAACACAATAGAGGCATACTTTTTAAATAATCTATATTATGATTCCTGACAAGAAGAGTTTCTGGTTCTATATCATTGAAGAACTCATATTCATCGTATGCGATAAATTATTCTACAAAAAATTTTATTTGCAGTGTTGTGTTCTAGAAATCAATCATAACTAATTTGTTTTCAATTAAACGCTTACACAAAAATCGTGATCTTTTAAATATAAAAGATAATATATTTATTGTTGATAATATATCTATTTATTTTTGGTAATATATGAATGAAATAAGAGTTTACTGAAATTATATATGGACCTGCCTTCAAACTATAATGGAAAGTTGCAGAAAAATTTATAACCTCTCATATCATATGTATATATAAAGGCGTACCGTTCTCGTCAAATGGCGAAGTACCATGATTCTTTTATCATTACTAACTATACTTTGACAGAATATATACGATAATCATACAATAGCCATACAAAATGAGTGATATATTATGCGCAAAATGCCAATTTATACCATTACACTCTATGTTATTATGACTCATAATAGCTGCATAAATATGCAACAGCCATAAACGAAAAAGGTCTGTATATGCGGGGCTTACACGCATCCTATAAGTTATGATAAAAAATCTATCGAGAAGGGAAATTTCTATTGTGGCTCTGTTTTCAGCAACCGTACCTTTGATTCACGACCAAACTTTATATTTTTATATTTAATTAATATTTCTATATTAAATTTTTATATTCGGATATTTTTGTATTTATTTAGGGAACTTTTTTGTTTAGTCAGTCTCAAAAACAAACAGTACAAAGGTATATTGTCAAAGTAGTCTGTAAACTTGTAAAGATATTTAGAAATTACTTTTTCCCAGATATCTTCAGAATTGCATTTGTACCTGGGTAATTGATTATATACCAACGCTACTTTTATATTATTTAGGCATATTTTCGATAGCGCCAACAACGTTATCGACAAGGACGCTATCTTGTAGTCTAATATTGGCTTGGATACTGTACATAAGTAAGTAAAGATTATGTGTGTAATATTTACGATTATTTGGTAAAATCATTATGCAAATGATTTTATTTGATCAGTTGCCTCAGAAATTGATTCTTCCGCCCAACTGGTATACATATTCAAGACGGTTTATAAATCGAGCGCCAAATTTATCACTAATACGAAAGTCAACGCGATTATTTGCGAAAATAAACGCAAGAACAAAGCACGAGAAAAAATTTAAAATATTGTGGCAAACAAATTCTACTTAAGAGATGCCGATCAATTAAACTACACAAATATTTCTGTTGCGGCTTGTATGCACTCGTATCGAAGCAATACAGGCAATAGTGGAATCTATGGAAGCAAATTGTGAAGCAATATTTGCCATATAATTCTCTTTTTTTTTAATAAAACATAACATTTTAAATTATTAGATTGGTTTTTACTATATTTTTCTCCAAGCATATTTTTTAATTTCTTTGCTATTTTCCATGGGTTTCACTCAGTTACTTTTGGTTATTAAATTTTATTGAAGTAAAATAAGCGTTTCGTTTTTATAAAATGTTATTTTGTGCAGTTATATGTTATTAATACGTATTTTAAATTATGCCTCACTTTAATTTTACGAATACAGAACAAGCCGACGTGACTACGCTGTACGTATGCAGATATAACTGGCGATCTTAGATTTACATATTATGCGATATCTTATCTCGTCAAGCGGTTTATTCGGGTTTTAATTATTTTAACACAGTAAAACATGTTCATGTATATGGGATTATTTTCACTAAATAATATTTCCTTGTTTGGTTTTGGATACTTGTTTAAATAGATATTAAAAAACGTTTCAGTTGGAGGAAAATATGTTTATTTATGAAAGAATGCGTAATTATAAAAAAAATCATTTTATATTGCGCTCAAATACTTTGCTTGCACTTACGTGATTGATTAACGTGTGTCAATCCAATCTAGAATTTTCACTTTCAGTAAGTGTTCAAGAATTTTAAAATTGGCGGACAGACGAAAGTATGTTTATTCAGAATGGATACACCAACGGGCAATTTATACGCAATCGCCTAACAAATCCATTAGACAAAATAAAATGATAATGTGCCGCCATACGACCCGAGTTTACCAAATGACAGTCAAAAACTGCTTATTGATGAAGAACTTTCAAATTACCAATTAACGCTGGTTCTGCAAACTGACGTAAGTTGCAATTTTGCATACATCTTGCTGTAACTCGGTCGCAAGCAGCGCGCTGCTCGTATTGTGTACTCTTAAACATCGTGAATAGCTTTCGATGATACTACTTATAAATACCTGTACTGCAATTTGTTTTTTATATTTGCTTTGAATATTTTTCCACATTTTTTTGGGGATCGTGTCTCACATTTTTCTAAACAGAAGCGACTAAAATTAAATATGAATTTATTTAAAAAAAATTTAATTTTTTATTTCTATTTATCATTAAAAATAACGTATCGAAGCTTTACGTATATTAAAAAAATATTTTATATTTCTTACATTCAGTTGAACGATGAGATATTTCTGTTATGTTGACTTATATTGGATATAAAAATAGTTATGTTATTTCAAATTAAAAATCAGTGAACCATCTCTTAGAACATATAAATTAAAATATTGTGATAATGTTATGCATTAAATAATTAATTAATAAATTAATAAAAAAAATATTATCATAAACTAGTAAATAAATGTATACATCCAGTTTAAATTTTTTCCAGTATAGTTTCAAAGATATTCTACCTATAATATTTTAGTTTTCTTTTTGTTTCATCTTGTGATTTATGTGTAAGCAAAAAGTACACCATTACTATGGAACATGCAATAAAAACACTTCGCAAAATATACTATGTATTATTGTTAATCAAGAAAGCTTTTAATATTATTTTATCGTTAGTGAGCCTGATTATATCAGCGCAGTTTGTTTGCGTTCTGGGAAAAAATCTAGTTAAATACATTATTATAAATGTATATTTATTATAATAATTTAAATATCCATGACCAAAGTTCACCGAGGTAGCTTTTATAACTGCTAATGAAGAATTATTAATAATTGGCTAACGACCTGCGTTATAGTTAAATGTGTCAAATCATATGCCTCAAAGATTGCCCACATCGACTTTTCCTGATATGCCTTATTCACAATACCCTGTTTTATTTTGTGAAAAATCAAAGTTTTGTTTAACTGCAAATCTAGCCGATGAATTTGTGGTCTATGAACAACACGATAAAAAAATAAGAGCGGTTAAGATTCATTCTTCTGTAAGAAATAATTTATTTGGTAAATAACATAATTACTAAATCTTTTTGATATTGATATATTAAAAGTGGAAAAATTACTTTGACTATTTATAAACTAAACATTTTAATCAAGAAGTGTGTTCAGAAGTTACTTTGGATCAAAAACATGTTTTCCACGAATACTCAAATATACAGCAAAATTAAAATTAATGAGCACTTGATCAGAAAATAGAACGCTTTTAAATACAAAAATAAATATGAATGTTAAAATACAAAAATAAATATAAACGTACAAATTTAAATATAAATGAAAAAGAAAACTTTTTTAACCCATCGAAATAGAGCGTCCATACACTTTAAAATAAATAATTTGAAATTGTTGATATTGTCAGTAGATGAAATAACCCATCGAAAATTAAAACAAAAGTCAAAATTAAAGTTTCATAAGACGACTTTGCTTCAAGATAACTTTTTAAGCGAGGCTGCAAAATAAAAAATATATATAAAACTGTTTATATATATATATATATACATATATATATATATATATATATATATATATATATATATATATATATATATATATGTATATGAATATTGATGAAAATTTCCTTAGTTATTCTTTTTTTACTTTTAAGTTGTTTCAGTCCGTTACTTGTGTTGATGTGGTTAACGATTATTAAAATACAAATGCTTGTAAGTGAAATTAAAAATATTGCTACTTATTTATATGGAGTCTTTCTCATTGCAAGTAATATGTGATTAATAATAAATATTTAAAAATTAGAACTAATCTTAGATACGGAACATTAAACTTCTAAAGCATCGACAAACTATATTTGATGAAAAAAAAAAAGAAATGGGCTGTCTAATCCCATAATAAGCACTATCTGACTTTGTAATAACCTTTCAGAGACCAGCTACCAATATGTTTTTTTACTTCTTCTTATGTTGCAACTGAAAACAAAGCAAGGGCAAAATCAATTTTCAAAGTACAGCGCTACAGTAAGTGAACCTAACTTGTTAGTAAAGCAATAAGAGACCAGACGCTAGTTCACACTCGTTGCTCTTGTTGTAATAGCAACGGTTAACTCATTCGACTGAACGGTCAATTATAATGCGGCACGGGATAGCTTTAATAAAGGCGAAAGGGGGAATAACTCAGCAAAAATGTTTACGGAAACTTGTAACATATGGATATTGTGGTGCCTTTTGATCTTAAGATCTCATATAACTGATGAGTTCAGATATATAATTCAATTGGGTGTGGTTAATAATAAATATATTCGTGTACGTAGATTGAAATTATGATGAAATGACAACAATAGTAAAAGTATTTAATTGTACACTATGTCCAAATTAAAATAAACACTAGCATCCGTCAGAATAACGATAACTTTAAAGAAGGTAAAGTAGTTCCAGATAAAAAATTGAGTTTATCTAAATAATGGACGTATAAAATAATTACAATAAAACCTATAAATTTTTCTCTCAAATTATGTTATTTATTCAGTTAAGTTTTACCTAATATACAAATACGCATGAAATGACCTCGACATCTATAGAGTTATAGGCTAAGTTGAGATACGTTTGTCAGTTTTAGGGTTCCGAACTTGAAACTGGAAAAACGGAACCTTTATATGATCATTCATGTGCCGTGCGTCGTTCTATTATGCGGAGCCGATTTTCTCATTAACTATTACACGTAGAAACATAAACGATTTGGCGTAGAGATGAAATGCATTGACTCGCACATATTTGACAGATTAATACGTAACGATGTTTATATCAAAGAAGTGTCAAAGAAAGTAATAGATTTTTTAAATTTCATGTAATGTGTGGGGTAATTATGAGAATGGTACAAAGATTCCAAAACTATTTTTTTTTCAGAATCCAGTGTCGTCGCCGTCGTATGTTGGATTGATCACAAGGCATACGGCTTTTGACGGCATGACACACTGCGACAATCCGGGGGCGAGAAGCAAAGCGCGAGAAGGGGGGAGAAGCGGGGCTGGGGTTGTGTTCTGGTTAACTGTAAGAGATTGTCTCGGGCAATGAGTCCGCCATATGTATTAGCTGTATATATTAAAGTGCATAAATAAATAAGTGTATGTTTTGAGCCAATCATCAACTATATATGAAATTTAACCGAAATCTACATATAGAGTTATATATTAAATCGAAGTACGTAGGTAAGTTTTAGGATTCCACGCATGAAAAGGAAAAAGTAAATTTTTATAAGAGCATATAAGATGTGTCCGTCCACCTGTCCGTCTCTGAACCGTTTTTCTCACAAACCGTTTGATATAGAAACATAATTTATTTGGTACAATTATAAAGTTTATTGACATGTATGTATCTCGATAATTAAAACTCGACAACATTTATATATAAGGAGATGCAAATAAATTAACCGATTTTTTTGATTTGATTGTTATTAATTAAAAGAGAAATGTACAAAGATTTTTAGAAATTAATAAAAGAAATGGTTGAGATACCCTAAAAAAGATTTTCTCCGCAAAGTGACGTAGCATGTCTTGAAAAATAATATGGTATTTCATACCAATTAGTTTCGAATTTCGATCATTTGGAAAAAAAATCATTGTCTATTTGCACCATATATTATATTTGCACCATATATTTACGTGATATAAAGGATGATACTATGATGAAAGATAGAATGAGAATAATAATATAAACCTCAAAGTCTTATATTACATATCCCCAAAAATATTTTTTTCACTCGGTGTAATTTCGACCTTAAAACAAGATGCTTGTTTGTTTTTGCTTTCGATATATCAATGCTAAGAATACAAGAAATGTTCAAAATATGGATTTACAGGGATGATCACTTAACAGACCAGCCAAAGTAAAATAAATGTAATAAGTGAGTTATCGTGACAGCGATGGAACAGGAAGACATTTCGGAAAAGGATGCGTAAAGAAAATGTATCTTCAATTTAAGACTCATATATTTTCACAGACGTTAAGCGAAATAACTTATGAAAATACGTACCAGTAGATACAGAGAAAAAGTGACAAGCCTATTTAAATAATCAGCCTTTAAATCGAATCAGAAAAATGATTCCCTTTTAATAATCGAAAAAAGCGACGAGTGAAGGGCCTTCAAAGTTTCCACAGTAAACACGAGTAACCTTGCGAATTCATTTGCATTCTTCCTGAGGAGATTTTGTTTCCACACGTGACCTACTTCGGTGACATGTTTATTTTATTGACATGTTTATGATATATAATTGTGGAGAACGGCTTTGTGTTTTTTTTTGGATGACGTTATTATTATCGTATCGTATTACTGGGGGTCATTTATAACAATATTGGAAAAAAAAAATTTTAAACTATACGCTCTTTGCCTTTTTGGAACTAATATAATGTAAGGGTTGGTTATATATTTTAAAACAAATAAAATTAGGTAAGTTTTGAATGCATCATAGAAATATTTTAACGTTATAAGGAATATTTATATTGATTTTTGCTTATCATTTTCTCGTAAGGTCGATATTAACATAAATATTAATGTATTATAACATTCACTACCGACCGATTTTTTATAGATCATTATAATGCGTAAGTATTTTGGAGTATCCTAAATAAAAATCCGTATTGAAAATATCATCATCTCTCTATCTGCTTATTTTGGAGTATATTCTACGGAACAAATTTTGAAGCTTGTTATTCGCTAAACGAATGTTGACCAATTTTCGATTCTATTATTGACTATATTCTTATAACTTTAGATCTATGTTCTTTAAAATATATTACATAGGGGCTAAAAATGATGATTAAAGGGCCTTTTTAATTCACTTTTGTTATTACTAGATACAAAGAACCGATTTAGATCCATTTTTAAGTTTAATTTACATTTTCATAGAATGAAGAATTAATGCACATCGCGCTAAGTATTACCTTCTACAGTTTACGTTTACCAAATATGGTAGACATGTCTAAGCTATTATTTAAATTTTCTTTTATACCAAAAACCACAATGAAAGACGGTATCGTGAGTAGAGTAAGTAAACAGAAAGGCGACACCTCCACATCGCGATGCGGGAACGAGAGCTAATTCGGATGCGACGAGACGACTGCCCGGAAGTATAATGACGTTAGCCTCATTTATCAAGTTTCGCTTCTGGCAACCGTATTCGCCAGTCATAATTTGCTTCTGTTATTAAATAAAAAGTAAAAAATGTAAACTAATAATATACCTGTCATTTAGACAAAATATTGGTCAAGAAATAATGATCTTCCCGTTACTAACTTATATAATAAATTACGTTATGTTTCTAAGTATATTAGCAAGTTTATGTTTATAAGTATAAGTGTTTGTTAAAATGGTATTGTAATAATTTTCCTTTAGTTTGTGATAAATAAACATTATCGTAAACTTAAATATTGTATGTAGAAGTTTTACGTTTGCATCTTAATTAATCAGTAGATGTATTAACCATTAAATTTTACTTATTGAAGGAAATCTGTTATTTTTATACACGTATAAACGTGGTCAAACATATTATCGATTGCACATTGTTGGTAAAGATAACATTACACATAAGTAATTTTTTTTCACGTTAGTAATTTTTTTCCAGAATAATTTCTTAACTATATTCATTTTCAAGTAGTAAAATCTTAAGATGTTTATTAAAAAAATAATTACAAACTTAATAAATTTCCCACAATAAAACGAAAAATTATTTTTATTTTTTTAACTTGAAAAATTCTGTTTCAAACAAATTTAACATGCTGTGGACCGGAAAAGCTTTTATATTTCTAAATATTTCATGACAAAAGAATAACACGTCGACATGCATTACAAGTATTTTGTGAACAAAATTCCGTCGACCGCTGCTTAAAAAGACTCTTCCAAAATTAGAGGACGTGCGTGAAATAAGTAAACGAGAAAAAATATTTAGCAAAAGCCGGTCAATATCTGCAGCGTGAGGGAACTCACCTTGAACGGCGGCTTCTTTGAATTTTCCCTGAACCTCATTCGTTCCCTTGTACAACTGATTCCGTACAAACAGGCCGTTGAAGACGTGTTATTTTTAACTACGTAGTAACATTTGTAGTAACATTATCCGCATTTTCAAACGTCTAAAAAATCTTACTATATTTCTTGGGTTTCGTGCTGGATCAATTTCTAAGATATATTCAGGTTAATATTTCAATTCTCGAGAGAAATGGAATATTAACCTGAATATATCTTAATAGTCAATTATAAAAGAGGAAATAAGGTATTTAAACTTTTTTTGAAGTTATACTTCTTTATGTACGTTATAAAAAATGATGAGAGTGAAATTTTACGATGCGCACGCAAGATACAACAAAAATCGACAGAATGAAGTTGCTCATTAAACATGCTTGTAGTGATTATTTACGTAGAAACTGGAAATTTAACATATAGAAAAAGTATATTTACTCGCAAACATTTCAATAGCTAATACTCAAATATGTTCATATGGATATTTCTGGGAGAGCCAGGAAGATTGCTCGATTTTCTTATATTCCTTTATCATGAGAAATACTAACTGAAAGAATTATTTTTATTGTCAATATTAGCAGTATTATTTTTAAATAGAATAATGGAAATTTTTGATGAATGGAATGGATTGAATGGAATTCACTTAAATGTTTATATATGTCTAAGTCAAACCCAAAACCAAAAAAACCCAAAACCCATCAGCGCAAATTCTGTTCGTACTTAACAAATTTATTTTTTAATAATTATGATCCAAGAATACAACAATATTAATAGCCCTTATTAATTGCATAAACAGTGCGTTTCAGTAACATTTGCGTTTATTTCACTTATGGTATGTGCCATTATGTCTGGTTAACCGAACACAAAAATTAAATATAATACGGGTTCTAAAACTCTGTGATCATATGGAGCATGAAACTAGTAAAACAAGAACGATTTTTAGAAAACAAAAAAAAATACTATAAAAAGTTTTAAGTACTTATCTCTAAATCATATGTTGACATAATAATAATATTGGGACAAGATAGGAACAAGAAGTGAATGAAATAAACCGAGACATTACGGCAGGACAGTTAAAAGGGAGATTTTAAAAATGTTGTTAAGTGGTATAAACGCTTAAGGTTGAAAGTTTGGACTTAATGCCAGTCGAAATATAAAACATTAATTCCATTCCGAATAAAAAGGATCGAATATTTTTCAATAGTCATTTTTCATTATATCACATTCTCCGTAATTTCTACTTTTACAAATTAATCTACAAATAACGCAAATATTTTATTATCAAACTATTCAAATAATTCATATCTTAAAAAATGTAATTGAATTTGAAAACAACATAATCCGCAATGTGAAATAAAAAATATAGTAAAATTTTTCTCGGCGACCACATAAATTCCTCCTTAACCACGAAACGGTCTTTCGTGACAATCTTGTATTAATTGTCTATTCCATACATTTGCCCCGACGCAAAACTAAATCCTAATCAACATAAAACTAAGCGGCCTTAACAGATACGAGTTGTTTACAAGATTACGTGTACTAAGATAAATCTTGCGGTTAAACTACGTCCAAAATTAAATGCAAATTCAAATCACACAGAGCCTAACGAGTAATGGTATCACGGCTAAATGTACACATGAAGTAACTAAATGTAAATACGGTTGGATTCGTTCTCACTTCGTATACGCAATAACTATAACTTAGCGGAAAATCCTCAAGATCTTTCCACAGCGAATCCTAAATTCCGGGAAGGTGGCGCAGCAATTACGCCACCGTAAGGTTTGATATTCGTGGGAATCTCGAAGTCGTTTTAGCTTCGGCGGTGGCGTAGCAATAACTATGGATTAATTAAAATATTACGGGCGAGGCACTTAACGACATTTCTTTTACTGAAACGACATAATACTGACATTTTAGCAATTTTATGTATTTATTTAAATATTATTATCATACTTGCATACCAACGATACAAAAAAGAAAATAAATATTGATATTTTTAAAAGAGATTCAATTTTTTTTTGTAATTAGGTTTTACATCATTCCCATACCTTTCTTTTGTTTTTTTTTAATTTCAAACTATTTATAAAAAAATACCAAGTACATATACAAACCTATAGATCTCACCATTATTTAAAATAAAAATTATAAAAAAAATTATGTTAAATGTTAACTGCAGCAAATAAACATTTTCGAAGACATTTGACAATAAATATAATAATAAATAATAATTGTTTAAATAATAATTGTTTTCGACTAAAACACTTTCTTTCAAATTCTTTTACTGTTTTGTAAAAAATTGATAAACTTAGTTTTAAAGTTGTCGATAGAATTAAATAGTTGCCACAGGAAATTAATTCTTTCAATGAAATGAATTGTTTATTTAAAAACGTTCAGCTTGAAATATACGTACATATATAAAGTAAAATATATTTATAATATCAATATATAAATATATTTATAACATAATTAATTTTTTTTTACATTAATCCAGTTACGTGTTCACTTTTCATTTAAAGATTTATGATCGTATTTGTGATACTAAACTTATCCCACTGAGATTCCTTATTTGAATGAATTTGTTGAAATATCGACATCAGATTAGTAACAAGTTAACCTCACACATCCCTGTGTGATGTGTAACATGTTTATGTGTAGCATGTTTCTGTCACTGTAACATTTTTTCTACCCGACGACAGTAACAATTGCGGCGGCACCGTGGCTGCTTTTACGGAATAAAACAGGTTAAGAATCAAGTACGCCTCTTCAACAAATTAATAATGTCTCATGTAATATTTTTACCTTTTTTAATGAGATATTGTCTTAATTAATATCTACTAAATGAATATTTGAATGACGACTGGATGGATAAAAAGTAATGAGCAATAAAACATACGCATCAATTTATATTATGAAGAAACCTTTTAACTTGCATAAAATATAAACTTGCTATGTCTAAGAATCACCTGGAAAATTACTTCTGTCATCATAAGTAGGATGCAACTCTCGATTCATTTGGCTTCAATTATAAACTTTGCAGAAAATAAATCACATTAGCTCCACGTGCCTTCTTTCAACACTGTCTTTTCCCCTGGTACTGATTATACATTCATTAACTTTTATAAGAACTACCATTTTAAAATAGTATAAAAATGAGCATCCTCACCCTTTTATTTCTTCAAAACCTCTAAAGTGAAATAAAACCAATGTTAATTGAAGATATGTAGTAGATTTAAATAGGCAAAGTTTTACTTTGCCTAAAATTGAGCGTTGATCCTTCTAAATTTAAAAGTTATGTAGATATTAAAGATATTTTACGACTGATATATGTGCTGGTCAATAAATTTATGTGGTGAAAAATAAAATTAATATTTGTGAATAGATTAACAGCGATACTTTACACCCTTAAATCTTCTTTCAACTCAGAGTGTAAAAACCCTCATAATATTAGTTCCATGTGTACTTAACTGGTTTCGTTTTTTTAATCAATTATGTAGGTTTTTCATGACGGTATGATAATATTGTAAACAATTATGTTACGGAAAATAGTAATTTTATGTTAATGCACTTGTATATAACGTGCAATCATTTAGTAATAGATTATATGCTAATTTTGTTTTTCCACACATTAAAAATTAATACATTTTCAAAGCAATTTTAGCGACCTTAACTATGTGCGATATAATTTATTTATTTATTTATTTCGGTACTTTAATGATACATATGGTTGACTTATTGCTACAAGAGCAATATCTTACAGTCAACCAGAGTAGAGATGCGTATTTATTTATTTTATTTATTCTCAAAAAATCATGTGATAAAGTTAAACCAGCGACAAAAGGCTTGTATTTAAATAACGTTTACTTTTATGATGACCTATTATTTGCTCAGAGCTACTGATCTGACACAACGGATTCATATTGTGGACACAACGGATTCATATTTAAAATATAAGCAATCACATAATAAGATAATAAATCCAAGGTATTTCACTCAATATCTGGTAAAATTGTTTTAATATATACTTATTTATTGAGATTGTCAATAGGGGAAAAATTGGGAAAAAACAATATTTGGACAGTTTGGAAAAACTACTTTTAAAGCAATTTATTTCTTTCATATTGCAATCCACTCGGTGTACATACGATTACTTACTCATTAAGTTACTATCATGTTTTGGGTTATACAGTCAATATCACTTAAAATAATTTTTGTCAGCCCGATCTTCCTCAGAGTGCTTATATTTACCATATACGCAACAGAAAGGATTATAGAGACGTATCGTTTGTAATAAATTAGCCGAATAAATGGCGAACTAAATAAATAAATGGCGTGGCTAAGTTCATCTAATTCAAATAATATTATTTTTGTTTCATATAGCAATTATTACCCTTTTTGATTCAATAGCCCTTTGAGAAAAAAGGATAATTTGGGATATATTATGGCCTTGTGGTTCGGTCATGCTGTTCTAAAATAATATTTGACCTTAGTAACACCACCAACATCAAAACAAAATATTTTTTATTTTGTGCTATTACAAACATGTACTAATATGAATAGCTGCTATGTATGGCTTCGAATGGAGCATTAGGACGAATTTTAAAAAATTAAAATGAAACCTTAAAAAGTAAAAAAATTCATTTTAATATAATAAGTCTTTAATGTCAGTGTATTCCTTTCCTTGTCTTAGTTTTTAATTTTGTAAATAAATCCAATTCAATCATTAAATTGCTTTGCAGGCAATAAAAACGATATCTAAATTATGTTAATTTTACTACTTCATTAATTTTTGTCATATCACTACTTTTCTTTATGTATGAAGAAAAAAAAAAGTCAATTTTCTTACGGGCACAATAATAAAAATGTGTAAATCGATTATGAAATACGATAGCAATCGAAATTAATCTTTTACCTCTGGAGTCATGTAGAAATTGTTGAAAAAATATGGTTAACAATGGCCTAACAGCATTTTTCCATCTTTTTTAGATATAATCAAAGTTTGCTTTTTTTTCAAAGTATAATGTATTTACGAGTGTTTGTGAAACGGTTTGTTGTGAAATTACGTGTTTTTAGTTTATTTTTTTGTTTTTGGCGGAGCTTACTTTTGTCTATTACTTATAAACTCGACACGTGTAGAATATTACACAACTGCTGATGCGATAACTGTTGCTGTCCTGTTTAACTCTACAAATCTATCGCATGTTTTGGATAGTAAAGGATAATCAACTGCAGTTGTAGTATTACTCTCCATTTCAGTACTTGAAATCCGCAATATAATTGATACAACTATACACATTCGGATTCAGATGTACTACTCAACTTTTCCGTAAATATTTCGGTTACGTTTTGTTGTTTGCTCTCAGATTTTTTCGTAGCATTTTTATTTTCGGTACTCTTGTAGTTTGTTTTGCAGTGCCAATATCTATGCTACCTATTATCATTTGCCCAGCGGTTGGTTGGTCTATCAGGAAGCTGTGTTTTCTCACAGGTATTTTTTTTGTTTTTAAGGCAAGTTCAGTTAGAAAAAATCCTGACACTTGCAAGCAGAAATATCAAACAAAACTTTACTTCTAAAACAAAAGTCTTCTCCAACTTGTTTTTAACTATATTTTGATGAGACTTGAGACTAGACCAAAAATGCTCATATTTATCGTTACTAAAAAATATTTCGCATAAAATCTGATATGAATAACTTGAAAGAAATCATAGTAATGTGACATTAAAAATCAACTTTTTAAAACTTCTACTACAATCCGGAGGCAATAAAACTTAAAATAATGTAATAAAACTTTACATATAAATTAACCGCACCATTTGGTATCTTCTTGTCCTTGAGCTTTTTCACCCACCATATTGATCATATCGGTCTAATTATTTGATGTTTTTTAAACAACCTTCTAATTTTACTTTAATTTTCTTCATTATATTTTTTAACCATAGCTCTTCAAGGCACGTCTTTTCGTTTTTTTTGTAATATTCCTTAAACCTTCTGTCACTGGAAATAATTAAAATTTTAATCTTATTTTTTCCAGGTAAGAACATACTTTGTTACAAATTTTGGTTGATATGTTCAAAGCGATGCAAAGAAAATAAATATAAAATAGATAGTTTGAAAAAAATTAAGAGCTCATTAGTTTGTTCCCTCCCACTTTAATTTAATTAATTATTTGTGTATGTGTTTGTTTCTATGCTTCTAGACCAGGGGCAATCAACTTTGAATTATACTAAATTTTATAGTGATTGCGTTTACGTATAACATATATTTGACATCGGCAGAATTGATTCTAATAATTTATGCCCGCATGTCATTCCGCGTCTAGATCGAGTATGCAGGGATATAGGAATATAAAATTGCATATCGGCATCTACATAGCACTCAGATCCTTAAATACAATTTTCCGTTTAAAACTAAGGAACATAAGAATGAAAATTAAAGGAACGTAACACTAGCCTCTCAACTATGTCTATCAATAAAATTTAGGTTGCGCAATCAGGAGGTTTTTAACATAATATATACGTATATATATATATATATAATATATATATATATATATATATATATATATATATATATGTATACGTATATATATATATATAATATATATATATATATATATATATATATATATATATATATATATATATATATAATGTAAATGAATATATGAATCTCTACATGCGACTTAAAAGTATTTTACATGACATATAAAATTGAAATCTCAGTAGTCTAAAGAAATCATTTTAAGAAGTTCTTACATTTGTCATTTCTATAATAATGAAGAATATGTCTGTAAATTTAAGTTGCTGAAAAGTTATTAACTATATGAATTGACCACAAAATAAGTCATCAAAGACATTTTCTGATATATATAATACTCATATGAGTATTTCACTCAACAAATATTTAAACATGTTTCATCTGTAGTCTTAATACTTAAGATCGTATTAAGACCATAAAAGCCGCATTCGTCTAGTCCTTCCCACGAATTAAATAACTTTTAGCTAAGAGTCCTAGACTTTTCTCAAAAAGTTTCCAACAGTTTCGTAATAATTTTTTTAAGATATAAATAAACCAAAGTGCATTCGGTTAATTACAAGTCTTTAGGTGAATTGCACTAAAGAAAATGGATTTAAATTGTTGTCAATTATAAATGTTTACTCTTCATGAGTTAATGTTTGTCAACATTTATTGCCATTACAACGTAACGTTGATTGACTGAAGCCCTTAGTAATTGCTAAAGAGAAGTGGATTACATAGATGTGTTAATTCCTCGAGTGGGCAGGTAACTTTCACGTTACGTTGGCGCTCGCACCATGGCGAGAAAATAATGTATCCTTCCGAAACCATTCATTTAATTGTAGTAAAAATTTCGGAATAATCACACACACAAACAGCACAAACACAAACACACACTCACACATACAAATGCAAACACATATACACACACAAGCACACACATGTACACACAAACGAATACACATACACACATACAAAATAATACACACACACAGATACGCACACACACGCATACACACACACACACAGATACACACACACACGCATACACACACAAACACACACACACAATTGTCCAAACACAAACACACACACACACATACATAACACAAACACACACTCACAAACACGTACATACATACACGCACATACAAACACGCGCACATAAACACAAACACACACACACACACACAGACACGCACGTACACATGTACAATGGACAAATAAATCACATTCCGTCTTTCAGCTTCTCCGTAATCAACTACTCTATAGATCTGCCTACTAATGTCCTAGTCACTTCATACATCATGTATTATTACACATATGTATTTACATTCCTCCTAATATTCTAGTTGCTATATGACTTTTCATATATCTATATATACTAACTTACCCATTTACTAGGTACAAAATTTTAGCCACTTTGCGCATTTGTTTATGCCTAGAATTAACTACTTACCAAATAATATCTTAGTGGTTTCCTCCTTTTTATGTACACGTATATACTTACCTACCTATTTATTTTATTATTTTCTTATTTGCTTTCTAACAAGCGAAAAGATCTCACACTCTAAGAGTTTGCCCTTCATCAGTGAAAAGTTCCTGTCAACGCATCCGAGACCCCACAATCGTACCTTCATTTTACTGTTATGTCCCTTGGACCTGCCAAAACTTTAGAGGCTTTATTTATAGATTATCATTACAACTATAACATCCAAACTTGATCACGGCACCTGCGTTGGTCATTGTTGAATTCCTTATTCTGTCTTCAATTTCCGTTTTGAAATCCTAACCAATTTTTATTATGTACTAAGGTTATTCAAATAAAAAAATAATCATTCATTGGTTGATTAACGTTGGATAAATGAGTTAATATATACAAAATAGACCGTATTACTACAGCATCAGGCAAAATTTGGAATCTAGTATTCAATGTAGACAGGTAAAGACGCTTAAGACCTCCAAAAATATTTAAAAAACGACGGGTTCTTACGTCTCACGAATTAAACATACCGAAGCATGAGGAGGGCAGAATAAGAACCCGGAGTTATTCATAAAGTTTCTGCTTAAGGCTGTTCACGTCACCGTAAGTGTGCAAGTGGAAACGGAACCAACCCAGTCAATTGTGAACAAGATGATAAAGCCAATTACTATACAGTGTGTGTGTATCTCTCCTTTTTTCACCCAAAACCTGGTACTTGAACATAATGCAGCGTTGCTACGTGGCGCACTTTGTTAGACCTTAAATATATGTATATATATATATATATATATATATATATATATATAAATGTATATACTAATCAAAATTTTCTTATGAGTAATTACCGACCTTAACAGACCCCGTAGTTGCGGATTTAGGATGCTGAGTTCATCAATTGAATTCCTTCAAATAAACAGGGTTGTAAAGAAGTGAAGTGCAATATTTTAATTTTCTTTGCCTTTATGGCTCAACCCTATCTAAGGTATAAAATATATAACTGAAATAAGAAATATGGACATGTCTATCTCAAGGTCATTTTATCAATCATTTTAACTGTCTTTGATTAATTTTCATTAAAATAATATCCCTTGAAATAATTTATTACCTAGTAAAACGATTACTTTATTAAAATATTCCATATTATCATAATCAAAAATTAATTTAAAACTTAGTCCTTCATTATTGGTATTTATTATTTATAAGCTTATAAGATGATTATCCCCTTGTTGACTTGCACTGCCAAATATTCCAGATAACCGGAGATTTGATCTACCAACCTGGGCACTAATTGCAATTCATTTGCAACATGGAAAAGTCGGGAAGCATGATTAATTGCTCACCAAGGACTTGGGTTATATTTTATATTTATTATTATTTTATCTAAACCATTATTTAGCCTTATTCAGTTACGAGTACGAATAAATTAGATAAGGTATGAAATGAAGAGAAAAAAAATTGAATAAAAAACGCGGTGTTACAAATAATCGTTTAACTAAATTTAAAGAATATATTTCTACTTTGCGAATCATATTACCTCAAAATTTATCAAAATGGCAATTTAAGGAACTTACACGGAAAATTATTTGAATGAATTCAGTAAGCGGAGAATTTAGTTGGTTTCAATCTCAGATTAACACTTTAGATTGTGATATTGATGAATCAGTTTTGCGAAGAGATTACATTAAAAAGTTTCTTTTTTATTTATTGGCTATCGCATATGAAATTACTAAAACTTTTCTGTCTATTGCACCTAAAAATGATGAAGTAATTCTTGAAAATCAAAATCATAAAATTTCGGAAAATTGTGGTGGCATTCTTTTACCTGAAATTAAGTTACCACCTAACTTAGATGGCAATTATCTTATTTGGCTGGAGTTTAGGGATACATTGCGTCAATGCCGGTAATAATTTAATACCTTTATTTAAGATTGCTATTAGAGAGTGAATCGAGAGTGGCAATTAAATCATTTGAAGTTAGAGTAACTAATTATAAAATTATCATTATAGATTATTTAAAAAAAATTAATTATTTGAGTTCATTGCGTCAGCCCATATACAAGTGGCGTACATTAATAATATATCTGATGTCGACTACATTAAATACTGTAACTCTTCCCCAGTGGGAAGAATTTAAATATGACATGAAGGATTACCTTTCTTTGATTAATTTCATATTGTTCTTATTTAATCGCGCAGACATGCTTCAAACGTACTTTAAAATAAAAAGAGTCCGGATAATTTGAAAAATTAAAATGATAATGTTTAAAGTAAAAAAATATTAAAATGTTCCGAGTCATTAAGTACAAATATATCCAATGGGAGAAAACTTAATTATCCATTATATAAGAATGTGGTAAAGCTTTAAATCCTAAAAAATTCTCAATTTCTAAAGTAAATTTATACTTGAACTAACCTCAAGGGAGCATAATTTATTGCAATATTGTATACTCGGATCTTATAGAGCGGACGTAATTTACAAGCTTTTGAATCTTAAACAAATATAAATAGAAAAGAATTTATCTAAAACTCAAAATTGAGAACTTTATTCATGGATACTTAGAGAGATAGGTAGCAGCAGCACAACTTTAAAAAGTATTCCGTGTAATTTCAGTAAAAAATAATTATCAGAGTCCAAGATTTCTATTATATATGGGTATGAAATACATAAAAAAAACATTTCATTAACCATAACGCGTCATTCACGATAGTAGTTACGTGAGTTAACCACGATAGTAGTTACGTGAGAGAAAACATTAGGTGATTACCACTTAAAATCTAAAATTTGATTTATGAATTTAGAGTATAAACAATTAAAAAGAGGGGGACCAAACGATTAATCAATAACATACATAATTAAATAATAATCTAATTTTTAGTAGAGAAATTTTCAATTTCTTATAATACCTTAAATTCACGAATTACGTGAAATATTCATTAAAAATTGTTAAAAAAATAAAAAAGAAACAAGCACGCATTTATAACTTGATGAGATTTGTAATGATGATACAGAACTGATAAGAAAATTAAACAACATTGTTTCCAAAATGAATTAAAAGTTGCTTGAAAATGAAACCATAAAATTAAAATTCATTCAATTCAAATTGTTACCATAGTTAAATTCTCAAAATGTTGCCATAGTTGTCTCCTATGCTTAAGGTTGAAGGAGATACATTTGGAATTGGTCAGTCATCTCACTTTAGATGCATTTATATTGTATTCACATAGACTTATATCACGTAAAGTGAATCACACACCACCCATTATGTGAATTGACGTAATTTTGTAGGAGTAAATAACGAATTATATCGAATACTCTGACCCTCCAATTCAGCCATAAACACTTTCATTTTAGAAGAAAGCTTTAATTTTTCCTTGTTATTTCCCCTTATTTCCCTACCTACATAGGGGGGATATTTAAAATAAATTATGGGCTATGCTAGCTTAACTTACGAGGAATTAGAAACACTTTTCATGCATATAGTGAGTTTCTGATAGTGATTGTTCCTAATTCTCGTCTACTCACTTCCTTCACATCTGATCCTAATGACTTGTCTGCGTTATTTTATAATTCACCAATCTTTCGCCTCACTTGCATCGACATGAATCCCTAAACATCTAACCACGTACGAGTATATTGAAACAATATTTCTGACTCAGACAAAGTAGCGAAGACCTGGACAGCAATGCAGCAAATGTCAGGATGAGTAGTTAGAACACAAAGACGAGTGATAGACATACTGCTTGAAACTCAAAAAAAAACTAATTTAAAAGGAGCAAAATCTTTAATCTCACTGTTTAGGAAGCACTTTTTAGCTATTCATGCAGTATCCTTGCAGCATCAGGATTGAAGTTTTGCAAACCGGAGTGTAATATCAAAGCTTTTGCATGAGACTCACAATATTAACTTAAAACAATTGATCCTCAAGTCTCACGATTTAAAAAGAACGCATCCCCACAGTGGCAAGACTGACAGTTTAGAAGTCGGAAGTTCGTGGCAAAGTCTTTGCTTAAGATCCTTAATATTATTTAAAAACCGGTGATTCTCAAATCTCACGTTTAAACAGTACCCGTGAAAGCAAAGGACTGAGGAGTTGGAACCCACCCAAATTCAATGACCGAGTCTCTACTTGAGACCCATAATACTAATACAAAAACATCAAATTCACAAATCTCACGTTTTAGTCAATCAGTCTTTCTCCAGCATCATTACTGAAGAATTGGAATCTAGAATTAAATGAACTCTGCTAGGGAGTCACTTTGTAGTGCCTTCCCTACAGACACAACAAAACGCTCGCATTTCAAGGAGACGACGCACGCAATTTCAAAATATTTACTAGTGACTCTTGATTGCGTTTCAAATACCTATTCAGTGACAATCCACTCGATAGGGTCCATGAGGAAACCATTTCTTTGCTGACTATTTAATAACGTATGTCAAAATTTGGAAAAAAGCAAGGTAATGGTATTTAGCAAGTACTCGTATATCATTATAATATTATTTTGGTTAACTTCAATATAAAAATTAAAAAGATATTGGCAACTAAGTTCTTTAATACCAAAGTAAAGTACCTTAAACTACTATGTGAATTGGTATTATCTTCTTATTACACACACACTGTAATATATATGTAATTAACTTTGTTTAATAAATACCTAATATAATTGCCAGAAAAAGTATATTAGAAATAAAATTTTAAAGCCTTTAACAGTACCATAAGAATGATCAACGATAAACATGTATGTATAACATTTACGACTACACTGGCTGTATACTGACAAATTTATTTTTTGTGCAGTAATTTTAACTATTCATTTTTAACCTGACATTTTATAGTATCAACACAAATATGTTTTTCATGGCTGATTAGAGTTAATTAGCTAATATTAACACAGCATTATAAAGAAAATTTAAAAAAAAATTATTACGGATTAAATTTAAAATTAAAGCATGTGGTTACCCAAAATCAATTTAAATTCCTAGGAAAGTTCGATATGGATGATATAAGATAATTTTCATCAAACTACCTAAATCTGAAAATGTCCGGAAAATTTAATTTTTTTCAAGAAACCATAGAACCACAATTTCAATACAAGGCATTAATACTTATAATTATCACTATAACTATGTATTACTCTGAAATGTATTTTATAAATTTAGGTAATATCTTAAACAAACGAGGATATTGATATACGTCAAGAAATATAATTTAGCGTAAAAAAGGGTTTCAAATAAATTAATGCAGATGCTTAATTTATATTTCGAAGTAACTATAAACTATAGAGATAAATATAAAGAAGTAACAGAAAGCCAGGCGCGAGATTTAAGTCTTAATATTTGAGAGCACTTTATTATTTCAAAATAACTTCGTCTCTAGACAGACGTACGATCGTTTTTAAATAATATTAAAAACATTTTAAAAGAAATGTTAAAGGACAGTGGAATTCATCTAAGGCTTCAGTTCTTCTATTTATAGCTCGAGAGAAGTTATTTTATTCACAGCATTTATTAGTAAAATAAAATCATTATCCATTAAAATGTAACTAGTTGCCAAATAAGCAAAGTATAACAAGACACGACGGAAGAATGCTGCAAGTCGTAACGAGAAAAAAACCGTTACAGGGTTGTTTCGTGTCATTTAATATTATGTAGAATGGGTTTATCGTAATAAAACTAACTGCAAGAATGAATAAAATATACTCACTTATTATGGTCCTTATAGCCAGATATATTCGTTGTGATATGAATATTTACTCAGGTATCTATTTCATCTCATTCATTCTTCTACATGCATTTACCATTCGTACTTATATTTTTAATTTTATTGGTATATTATTCTTAATATCACACGTAACCTTTTCGAAATCTTCAATTTTTTTAAAACATTTTTTACTCACTCCCTTTTTATAATTAATTACAGATAAAGGAGTATTTAATATTGAAAAAAGGTAGTAAGTTTGCTGTTGGTTTATACGTTCATGTACTATTGGCTCGTACACAAAATAACGAAGTAACTCCAGTCAGAATATAAGTTTCAACCTAAGCTTTAAAACATGTTTTATTATTTAATATGCATATCCCCTGAAATCCCAGTTTCCCATAAATCCTTATTTATCTTTACAATTCAAAAACAATTTCTGATATTAAAAGTCGTGCTATCTGTTGCAATTTCTATATATTTGCAGTAATAAGTTTTTGTGAACAATGTTAAACATCTTTTAATTCTGTTGATTATATTCAGATTCTTTCTTGCAAAAAATATTTTCTCAAATGAATATATGTGTACTCATTTCTTTAACACATCTTTCTTGTATTCCGTGAACATTGGCAAGATTACAGGTTAAATAAATTATTCGAAAAAAAACACGACAAGAAAGTTTCAAACCAAAAACCATTGAATATTATTATGTAGGACATAAAGGTTTATTGAGGCGATAGTTTTATGATATCGATAATATAAGTATTTGTCCCTGAAAATGAAATAGATAAAATCGGTAGGTTAATGGATTCGTTATATCTTTATGTATCTTAATTTATGTAGTGATTATGATTGTTTTACTAAATAATATTCTAACCAAAAGCTTATGTATTTCTCGATTTTTTTCATATATGATTCCGATATAACGCTAAACCATAAAAATAATATTCTAAGGGAAGGAAAATAAAGAAAACACTTTTTACAAATCAATTTTTTGTAATTTTGTTTGCCTATTTGTTGTTACGTAGTGTAACTGGGAAATCATTACATCAATTGAACGTAGAATTTAAAAACATTAAAAATATTCATTACAAAAACTGTTCAGAAATCTGATAATAATGTTCATTACAGAACTATATTGGTCATGAAAATAAATAAAAATATTCACCTTCTCAACAAAATTATTTCCCTGAAAAAAACTTCATACACCTCTTCTCTAAATCACATTCACATTTTAAAGCGAAAGGATAATAACATCGTGTGGAAGTAATTTGTTGTTTCATAACATCAAAAAATTTTAAAAATACTTCATTTGACTGGACAGCAAAAGTTTATCGGCGAGACTTTTATATAAATATATGAAATTTAACTCAATAATAAAAGCAAGAAAATTAAAAATATCTTTATCTTTAAATTTGGAGAAATTTAAAAAAAAATTTAAGATCATAATTTTGATCCGCTTAATTAGCAAATAAATTAAACGCATGTTTTCTCATTAGACATCTGTTGAATTTACATTGTAAAGGATAACTTCATGTATGACACAGGCTAAGGAGGCAGGTAAGAAGTATACAAATAACTCTGAATGCAAAAAATTACCTGTAAATTTCAAGTAAAAAAACTAGTTTAATTTCACCGCGCTTTTCGCATTTTTTAATTGGCCCATTATTTCTTGAGATCCGTGCTACCTGATACTAATAAGAGATAATCTGGGAATTTTTAAGTAGTTAAATTAATTAAAAATTTTAGTCATGGGCGACCGAAGGGAACACGAGAAGTACTACGAAATCTACACATAAATCAAGGCAGGAATACTGAAATGAATAATATTATGAACACGTGGCACATTTAAATAACAACAATAACTCAGTAATGGTAATGTGTATGAATTGTTACTTATTATAAAAGAGAAGTTAAAAACATAATATATGCATAACATACGGCAGTTTCCACAAAAATCGAATATAATGCGCCGCCGCTAAATTTTTTACTGAGTATGCTCTTCTCAAGCAATCAAAAAATCTATTTCTGATGACGTTACTACAACAGCTTCGTAAGAATGCTTCATATATATACAAAATGATTTCAAAGAAATTTTTTGTTTGGACAATACATGATTTTTTTACAAAAATAAACAAACCGCCTTATTTTTATTTTTTTTTTCATTATCTTCAGCCATATTAAAATTATTAAAGAATGTTACTGCGATGATGATGAACGGATTGATAAACACTTAATAAACGCACACAATTTTAATGTACTGGTCGTGCCATTCCGAAGATGGAAAAATATTAGTTTAAAAAAAAAACAAAATATTTAAAAAAATCTAAATTAAAAATAATAATAATTGTAGTTGACGATAAGTAACTAATAATTTTATCAAATGGTATTCTGATTTAAAACATCCGTTATGTACGTTAAGCTCTGTTTTAAATTTATAATGGTAACACATTTTTACTCATCGTATTGGTTAAAAAGTACAAAATATTTAGTCAACGTATTAAGCACAATTTTTCAAATGTAATTCATTACTATAAAGAATTATCGAAATGGTGATTTGTTCATTATTTTTTGATTGACTGTGTTTTCGATAATCCCATCGAAAACACAGTCAATAAATTTTTTTTCCGCGAATCCCTTAGTTGCAATTTCATTGAATTTATTGCCACAAATACTTGCTACATAACCCACGCACGCAACTCAAATGTCACAAACATAAAATATAGCAAAGTGAATTAAATTCGCGTACTGACAACTGGCGCAGCCAAAAGGAAATAAAATATGCAATCGTAACTCCTCTAGCGGTCAACAAAAGTGCCCTCGTGCGGAAAGACTGTGTAGTTAATTATAATTTACAGGCAGTTACACTTGGACATAACATTTCAGATCGAGTTTAACCTAAATCAGACCTATCTACCGGTATAATCTACCGGTTGAGTTTAACCTAAATCAGAACGTCATACGTATCAACGGATTTGCTTTACACCTACGATTACCATTGCTGGATTAGACAACTACTAGCTAATCATCCTATAATAATTACTTATCTGTACGTATTTCATATACTTTCTTTTTTTGAGATAATGTTACCCAGAGCTAAAGCTCCCATCAAGGTAATGCTTCCTGATAGATTCAGGTGAGTGAAACTGTACACAATCATGTTTCTCATTAATTTTATATGTCTGCAAGCGTTTTTTTTCGTTACTTTTCACTACATCAAACGAAGAATATCATTGCATACACTTAATTAAGAACTATATAAAAGCAAAATTAAGAACTATTTTTGTTAGGGAGAATAAAAAAACTTTTACAAAAAATTAATAAATTCCAAAGGAAATCAAATTTCTCATGAAAGATAAAGAATAATGATTATTTTTTCAATATAACCATATAAATGTTGATATTTTATGATAGTTTTAAATTTGTTTATTTAATTTTTTTCTTCCCAAGTTCTCATAAATAGCCAATCATAACGATATTTGTTATGTAAAGGTTGTCCCAAAATTCACGCAAGATTTGAATTTTGCGCCATTTGTGCGGTAAAGTGTTGCCAACCAAAAAAAATACACCGTGACAGCTGAAACTTCATGGTTATTAAAAATGGAGCGCTACACAAAAGAACAACGCATTTTTATTGTTGAGCAATATTATGCAAATAATGAAAGTTTGGCAGCAACAGTTTGCAATTTTCGTACAAAATATGGTAGGAATAGTAATTTAACTTCATCAACTGTAAAGAGACTATTTAAAAACATTTAGAGAGACTGGATCAATTAGTGGTCTTAAACAATCTGGCCGTCCTTCAACAAGTCGTTCAACACAAAACAGTGAAGCAGTTCGAGAGAGTGTTGCTGAGAGTCCAAGAACATCAATTCGGCGCCGTGGTCAAGAATTGGACATTTCGAGAAGCTCTCTACAGCGTATTCTCACGAAAGATTTGCATCTTCATGCTTATGAAGTTCAATTGACTCAAGAACTGAAGCCCACTGACCACGCACAGCGAAGAGAGTTCGTTAAATGGATTATGGAACAACAAAAAGTGGATGCTGATTTTTCGAACAAAATCATCTTCAGCGATGAGGCTCATTTTCACCTTGATGGCTTTGTTAATCGACAAAATTGTCGCATTTAGGGGTTCAGATAATCCACAAGTGATTGTTAAGAAACAAATGCATCCACAACGTGTAACTGTTTGGTGCGGATTTTGGGTTGGAGGCATCATAGGACCATTCTTCTTCGAAAATGCAGCTGGTCAGACAATAACGGTTAATGGTGCTCGCTATCGCGACATGATAATCCAGTTTTTTGTGCCAAAATTGCAAGATATGTTTGTGGACGGCATGTGGTTTCAACAAGACAAGGCCACATGCCATACAGCCCGAGAAACAATTCAATTACTGCATGAGTCATTTCCTGGTCGTGTAATTTCCCGTTTTGGTGATCAGAATTGGCCGCCCAGATCATGCGATTTAACGCCGTTTGATTTTTTTCTTTAGGGTTTTTTGAAGTCTAAGGTTTATGTCAACAAACCCACGACCACCCACGCCTTGAAGGAGGAAATTGAGCGCTGGATCAACGAAATTCAGCCACATTGATGCAAAACAATCATGGAAAATTTCAACAAAAGAGTGCGTATGTGCCAGCAAAGTCGTGGAAACTATTTACCCGATATGCTATTCCATACATAACCATATACTGTATACTATATAAATCAATAAAAAATTTACAATTTTTAATTATAAACTTGTGTTTTCTATCAAAATTACTTCTTGCATGAATTTTGGGACACCCTTCAAATGTGAGATTCGCTATATGTTTAAATCATTGTAATCCAAATTCGTCAAAACCAGTCAGTCGTTTGTAAATTCACCTAACCATTGTTTCATATATTCACAACTTCTATTAATGTACCAGGTTCGTTATATAAAAAATTTGACTGACAAATTATAAACTCAATATTCATCAATAATAGTAAAACTTAGCAAAAATATTTATTCTTCAGTTTACCTTATATCTTTTTATTTATTACTGACCGCAATCAACTGAAGCGTTTTTTTCATTTAAATCTATGTTATATATTCCTTGATTTATCAGGACCAAACTATCTAAACATCTTATTTTATGTTCTTTATATTATTTTTGGAATTTTCGGTTAAAACATGAAACTAAACCAAAAAAGCTCTTGATACAAGAACCTAGAATTCAAATAGTCAATAATAGTTGCTAAAAACGAAGGGAAAATGAATGATACTGTCTGTATTTAATAAAAAATGTATTTAAAAAGAAGCGAAGGAAAACTAGCATGACAAATTTTAATCATAAACTGAAAAAAATAGATGTTGGTGTATATTACAATTCTATTCTACCTTGAATAACCTTTCTAATATTGCCAGCGAATTTTTCAGTTTGATAAAACACAATATTTACACTTCCATTCCCAGAAATATATTTTTCTTTTGAGACATTTAAACATATTACAATTAAAAAAAATAGAAACTATTAAAATAATTATATGTTACAATAATCGTAGAAATTATCTATGAATGAAAATAATCTGATTTCTTTCTACTCAGCAAGATGCCAAAAAACCAGTCCCAGAGAGCAATTTAATATACGTTTTAAAAATAAAGTTATAAACATTTTATAAACTTAGACCCACAATACATTGCTTCTTTAAAAAATGTCTTACAAATATTTTGGCTGTTACACATCAGAATCAGCTATTACGTAATAGGGTATATTGTTAAAGCAGAATCTAACAAACATTATTACGAAGAAAACCCAGAAAAAACTAAAAACTGAAGTTAGAGCACGCATTACACAAATAAATAGACCGTATTCTCGAAGTCGTGAAGCACAACAAACTAGGTAATAACAGAATAGTATGAAAAGTCATGCCTGGTACAGAATTGAACAAGGGCGATGGGGCCGCAGATGTACATTCGCGCGGGAAGGCGGCTAATGAAACCCTGGCATGAGATAAAATATACGCTCTCGCCCATACAATATTTGGAAAAAATAAATGCTGATAATTCCAATACCGATATATTTTAGGTGACTTGGTGACCCCATCAATACCAAGAAACAGAATGTTAAACTAACATTTTCTTCATCCTGTTATCTACAAATATGCCTGAAACGAAAGCAGTTCAATAAAATCATAAACAAAATATGTGAAGAGTGTATATTTTGTAATCTTCAAAAAGATGGATGATATTAAAACGAAAACGTGTCCACAGTTCCATAATAATGAAAATTTAAAGCGAATTACGTATTCAAATTACTATTGAATACCGAGCAACCAGCACCTATCAACTTACAATTGACATGTATAAACAGAACAGATTTCTCGACAAGCTTTAATGTCTTTTTTATAATTAAAGCAACTTGCGCCCGCCATACACCGATTTAACGCGTACAAAGGACTTCATAACAAGCTGCACAAACTTTTTCTCTAAACTTCACATGAAATCGCTGTAACAAACATAAAGTTTTAATTGAATTATGGAATCATCTTTAAGTATACCTATGTGATAAAATGGGAATTTTCAATCTTTATTTCGACTTCCTTTTATAATCCCAACGTACTTTCCAAACACTTTCATTGAGTATTCTCGTGTTTATAGGAATTTGCAATGACGATATAAAAATCAATACAGTGGTATATCTGTGATACATATTTCAAAAGGAGAGACGTTTGTTATGAGCAATTCTAAATAACCTCTACATTTATCTGTGTCTTCCATTTTGACAACAATTATGTGCTGTCACAAACTCATCTTAACTCATGTCTTTCATCGTATTCGTCCTCGTATATGATCATATCCGTTGTAGGCGGGCGGGCGTATGCTTATTTCTTCCTTTTACCTACTTTTTTAGGTATGTGTATTTTTGTCAGTCATTTTCTGTGTATAATATATCCTTGTTTTGGGAACTTGTTCACTTGTGAAGTAAGGAATCGCCGCTTATTATCCTTGTAGTTAAATAAAATAAAGTTTAAAAAATTAATAACAGCAATATATTAAAAAGTAACAGATACTATTTAAATGAAACTTCAATCATACTTATTTCAGCAATAGATTTTAGTTCACACTAACTTATATTTTTCACTTTGAAATTCTTGATCGGAACGCTCGGAGCAGTTTTGTTTTGTGACTTTATTCGGAGGCTTATCTACTTTCTAGTTAAAACGTTTAGTACGCATTGCAGATACGGGCAAAACGTCGGTTCACCTTGCCTTTTATTTCATAAAAAAGAATTTTAGTAGAAAGCTTTATCAAATTAATACAGAAAAGTTAAATTTCTTTCCCATATTGGTGAGACTTTCATTGATTCCTGAATAGTGACACTCCTAATAGATTTGTACGATATGTATTTATCTACCTTTAAATAAATAAAAACAAAATCGTTGATGCAATAAACGCTACTAATTATTTTATTTTTTGAAATTATTTACTTAGTTAAAAATAAAATCCGATGTGATCACTCATTGGTCGTTGACATATATTATATTCGCTATGAAAGGTATATTAATGTGGTTACATTAAGCACTATGAATATTGTGGTCGTACTTTTTCTAAACTGAAATTTCAATTTTAAACAAGTCAAGCTTTAAATTTTAAAATTTGCTTAAATATCTTTGACTTTTATCATTTTGACATTTTAATTTCCTTATAATTTATAAGTGATGTGGCTAGATCCTTATGTGTTTGGAATAATTCTATGAATGCCCTTATTTCTCAACAACAACATATTCGGCGAGGTTTTAGATATTAAAAGCAAAACGGCTAAGGGCGAGTTGATCCCGAGCCACCACATTTCCGCACTCTCTTACGTTATTTGGTCACAAACAAAAGACGTAAGTAATTTTTTTATAGAGAGAATGTGTAGCTGGTATAAGATTACGATTAAGAATATATATAAGATTACGATTAAGGTATAAGATTACGGTATAAGATTAAGTTAATATAATAGAGAATAGTGACAACCAAAAAAAATAATTAACATCAATCTTAAAACTTTAGGCATTAAACGTTATCTTATCAATTGTTTTCAAAATAATGGAAAGAAAATAAGCATCAAGGTAATCAAGATAGGTTTAGTATTAAAACATGACATTTGACGGTCTCTTAAATTACATATTTTAATAAAAAAAACTGTGAAACTAATTTGTACTTCATACGCTACACATAGTTTTTAATACGGTTCCCGGTTTTGATTCAAATAATTACATTTCGTTTGTAAAATTTAAATCCAAAAAAAATGAACCGCTGCCCAGTGTTGTCACAACAATAGGGATCCCTTTGGATACCGAAGGCTAAAAATTATCAAAAGGAAAAACTATTCCCTTTAATTTTCCATGGAGAGCCAGCAGCAAAAAAATTACATTAAATCACATTGGACCAACGTTCGTGATCCTACAGAGGATAATTGAATCATTTACTTCACGCTGATTTTCTCACGGATTTCCGATCTCCCGCAATAGTCTTGTGTTTTCCGTTCCACTGCATAATCTAATATTACTTAGACGAAACGCATGCTATATGACTACATTTATAATTTTACTTAAAATGGAAAGGTTTTGTTGAATATTACCTACGTTGTAAATAAACTGAGATTTTTTTGTTTCCGTCTCACTCTAAATAAAAAATTGTAGAGATTGAGCAGTGTATTTAAATATTATTAACTTAAGGAAATGGATAATTTTTCTTAATTTTGGGTTTGTACTCATTTGAATATATATATATATATATATATATATATATGTGTGTGTGTGTGTGTGTGTGTGTGTGTGTGTGTGTGTGTGTGTGTGTGTGTGTGTGTGTGTGTGTGTGTGTATGTGTTTCTTTAGCAGTGTGTGTGTGTATGTGTTTTCGTGTAGATTTTTTTACCAAGAAAGACATCAATAACACTGAGGGAATTACACGAATAATCCCGTGTATTCTTTTTACTGTAATTTTTATAATACAAATAGGAATTTAACCATGTTATTTATCATATAAACAGCAACTGTATGTTTTCACTTGTGTTTTAACGTTAAGCCAACAATATCCTTGCACACTTAAAATTTACTTTCAACTTAGTTTTACCAATATCATTGATGGGACAAAATATTTCTTGACAAGAAAGTATCTGAATATTGTAGTAACGACATTATATTTCACAGTTGAATAAATACGATGTAAAAATTTATCCATGAAGAATATCCGAAAAACCGAACCTCTGCATATCTTGTATGACCGGTGATAACACACTTTGATTTCAAGGAATGCACGAATGTGATTCTGGTTGAACGACCGCTGTTCAGAATATTTCATAAACAATGAATTAATGAGAAACGCGAGTCAATGAACACAAAATGACATAATTTTTAGAATATAAGCATTAGTCAACGTTTACGGACGTCAATATTAAAAGGGGTAATTTATTTTGAAATATTGAGGAAAACAAAAACGAAGATTATTATCATTATTCTCATCATATGTTGGAATAAAAAGTTCATCGTTGGTGTTAAGGATATTTAAATCATTTTATTGATGAAATATTCCCCACTCAGTTTAGATGTACCTCCCCACGTTTTGCAGAAGCTTTGGCCTGAAATGGTATTTTAATATAAACAGATATATTATTTCTGGTAATATGTGCAACTAAGTTTAGGCGTTCGATTATGATCGGTTTTATGATATATGGGTCGAAAAATTTGTTGAACAAATTCATATTATACCTTTTCTGCCAAATTTGATTTTAATCATCCAAGGGTATTGGGAATAACATTCTTTCAAAAAATCAATGAAACTATTAATGTGCAAATAAAGAAATGAAAAACACCTCTAATTACTCTGTCATTTTTATTTTGATGGTTAAAAATGTATACCATGTATAATTTTAATGGAAATCTAGTCGTATTGTTTAATAACAATCTTCAAGTATAAAACTAATCTTCAAGTTTCTTTTATGTTTCGTAATTGTACAAAATATTTACATTGCGTTTATGAACCTTTTGCCCATATATTAAAAAAAATGTGTAAATAATACAAAGTTTCGTTCTTTATGTTCATATTCATAAATTATCTACTACATCTTTTGAATTACATAAATAATCGGCTTTTGAACTGTTTTAATTAAAGAATATATTTTTATTTTCATACTTGATGTGAAACTATTATAAAACAATAATCCATGTTGCATTTATCCTCAAATAATTAGGTACCCTCTTAGTTAAGAAATATTAAATGGCAATCATCAAGAAGAAATTTGGATCGTAGAATTCTACTATAGCCATTCGTAGTCAACTACGAATGGCTGTAGTTTACCCGTAAATCGATTACAATTACTGATGTCAGTATAACATTGTTGTACCCAATAAATTATTTTTTTTTTTATTTTGAAAGAATTTAAACACGTTCCATCTTCCGGGTGCTTGTTTAGTAATAAGGTTCATTAAATAATATAAATTAAAAGTCGATGAAAGAAATTCTTTATAAGACTACCTCTCGTCGAAGTAGTAATAATATATGTCATTCTCATCGTATGGTATTGCATCGCTCTGTAGAGTTTTACCAATAATTCTCAAAGTTATTTTTTAGAACAGCTTAATTAATGATATTTATTTTAATGTTTTGGCTTTAAAACTGAATTTCTAAACCAAGAAATTTTATGACTGAAAATAGCTTCTTACTGTGCGGTTGTAATAACTTTAGGTGTGAAAGCTACAAAACATAATTATTATTTCATCCACTTTATACAAATATCATATTCATTTTTTGGTTCGAATAAATGAATAATAACGTAATCGAGATTCAGATGAAAGCAAAGCGTAAGAAGATATTCGAACAAAATGACGCAATGGGATCGCTCAAAACGCAGCAGCAGACAATTTCAGAACGATCACATTTAGTACCCCCGCGCACTGGCAACTTTTTCAAAGCTACTTTTTAGTTACTTTGAAGACGTTCGAATGAAACACACGGAATTGAATGCGACCCCATGCACGGGCCACTTATTAATTGCCGCAACTAACAACAAAATGGTGTGCGCATATTTTTTTCAACACGGCACAGAAATGACGCAGAAGTTGTGTTTTATATTGCGGATATACTATCGTTTTATGGCCTACGGGAATCTTCCCGTATTCCCGTATGGGAAGTAAGTTTCCCGGATTTCCGGCGTCCTAATGTTATGTTATAAAAATGATTTCCTTTATGGTAACATACATACAAATATACAATCATTTTTTTATTGCTTTCACTTCCGTAATATCTGTATACAGTGTTATAAAATCGTCGCTGTGCCTTATTACCACGTTTCCAATCGTCAATTGTACAGAAAAAAATTATTATGGAAGCAGTATTACAGTCTCCGGAATGAAATCCAAATTGTGAGTTCACTTATTTTACAAAATAAATGAATTAAAATTGATGTATTTGATTAAAACGTACCACTATTTTTACATTAGCTCCTGAACACATGATTACTTGTAAATATCAGAACGTGTTCTAAACTAAAATTTGTATTCCAAGTGGTAATTAATTTTTACAAATCAAACAATAAGTATTCCGCAGCGAAGATTACGCACACGTTGTTAAGCAATGGATGAATACACAAACCGTATGTACTATCTATACAGACAGTGTATGTAAGACTTATATGCCGGTGGATTAGCAAATCTAGAAATTTGTAAGTTATTCAAATCATTAAAATAATTAACGAATAACTTAAAAAGAGAGAAAATAATAAAATATTTTTTAATTGAATCTCAGCGTGAGTTACAAATATTCAGTTCAAGATAATTATTAAGAGACTGGTAATTTCAACGTACAATAATAAAATAGGTGACAAGACAGTATTATACGAATTTTTTAATAAACTTTCCAAAAATAAAGTGGAAAGGTTCCAGGATAGATGCTTTCCATTTTTTTTGTTATTTCTACAGGGATTGAAATAAATTAAGCTTGTTAAGGCTTTCTCTTTTCAAAGGAACTTTTTAATGAGAGAGGTTGAATTTATGCCTTGCATTGTTTTGATTCGTCGAAAAAAGTTTGAATAATTTTACTTCATGATAAAAATTAGTATTTTTGTGTCAATAATATGTAACTCCTATTTACAAACTACATTTTCTTTTACATCAGTCTTTGAGCCTTACATTGCATTCTCCTATTTACAAACTACATTTTCTTTTACTTCAGTCTTTGAGCCTTAAATTGCATTCCCCTATTTACCAACTATATTTTCTTTTACTTCAGTCTTTGAGCCTTACATTTCATTCTCCTATTTATAAACTACATTTTCTTTTACTCACATACCTATTGTGTTTTTAATATAACTGCTACTCAGTTAAGGCTTTCTATTTTACAAGGAATGTTTCAATGAGAAAGGTTGAATTTACACCTTGCATTATCTTGAATTCGTCGAAAAAAGTTTGAATAATATTACTTCATGATAAAAATTAGTATTTTTGTGTCAATATAACTTGAATATCTTTTCATGTGTACCATATATTTTGAAGTGTATGACAGATTTTAAAATCGTTAATTTATTTCCACTTTTACTTTGCACTCTCCTATTTACAAACTACATTTTCTTTTACATCAGTCTTTGAGCCTTACATTGCATTCTCCTATTTACAAACTATATTTTCTTTTACTTCAGTCTTTGAGCCTTACATTTCATTCTCCTATTTATAAACTACATTTTATTTTACTCGCCTACTTATTGTGTTTTTATTATAATTGCTATTCAGTTAAGGCTTTCTATTTTTAAAGGAATGTTTCAATGAGAAAGGTTGAAATTACACCTTGCATTATCTTGAATTCATTGGAAAAAGTTTGAATAATTTTACTTCACAAAAAAGTAGTATTTTTGTGTCAATATAACTTCAGTATGTTTTTATGTGTATCATATATTTTGAAGTGTATGACAGATTTTAAAATAGTTACATTATTTCCACTTTTACATTAAATTCTCCTATTTATAAACCACGTTTTCTATTACTTCAGTCCCAATATATACATATTGTATATATATATATATATATATATATATATATATATATATATATATATATATAAGACAGTATACTTACAATTTGTTGTTTCACTCGTTAAGTAATGGTAAAGTTGATATGTAAGCAATTAAGATATTCTAAGAAATAAAATATGAAGTCTTTAATAAAACGCTACATATTTCACATGACTGCATAAAACAATGGAATGAATCGAAATCGTTAAGCTTTATTTAGATCCAAAAAACTTTATGAACGTATATTTTGTTTCTTAAACTATTTTAGTGAATAGAGAGCAGTACGCTTCATATTTATTTGTGCACTTGTCACTTGTACGTAAGGCATACTGGCACAAGTTCTTAATTAATGGGAAAATTATTGAAGGAAAATATTTTTTCCCATTAAGAAATCCATCTTCTTCTCTAGGTTTGAATTTAAATTTTAATATTAAAATAATTAAAAACTAACAGCTTTATTCGATATTGCTTGAGTAAAAATGATATTATGATATAGTGAAATATACCGATATTACCAGATTGTAAAATAAACGTTGAATGAATATTCAGTAATCCTATCTTATTTAATAGAAATAATGATAATTCTTTTTAAATAAATTATAATTTAATATTTCAGACCACAATCTAAGGTGAGATGGTAAGATAACGTTAATTCAAAAAAAGGTATTTAATGAGAAAAAAAATAAATAAAAAAGTAAAGTACATCGTATTTTGTTTAGATGTAAACGTCGGGTTTTATAAAATCAAATAATGAAGAATGATTAGTAAAATCCATTTTACTGTGACTGAAAGAGTTTCAGAAAACAATTTTGTTTAAATTCGGAGTTGAAAAGATCGAAATTAAAAGGAAGTATTTCGGATTTATATAAAAAAGTAGACTATTTAATTTGTTCTTCTTTAGACAAATATAAAGTTTACGATTTCATTAATAACAAAGCCAAGACATCCACTAACCAATGAATGGTGCCTGTAAATTCAAAGAATTGATACCGTAAATGTAATACGCATTAAAATGATCATACTACAGCTTAAATCTGATATCATTAAAGTATTTTCTAAAAGATCTTTTTTTTAGTTAGAACCTGAAATAAATTCATTGCTTGTAAAAAATTCAATAAGAAATCGACAAAGGCACAGAACGTGTTAAGGGACGCAGTCAGAGTCAGTAAAATGGGTAATATTTTACAAACATAATATTTTACAATTATATCTTTGAATTTAAGGGAATGTGCGTTTACTTGGTTGTTATTGAATATTCCTTTGTCTCACACACATATAAGAAGCTTTTCTGAAAACTAACTCAATTGGAAAGTTTTCCGATGTATTTTTTTTATAAATTTGGAATTTGGATTCCGATCAGGTCAAAATTATTTAGCTCAAAAAGCCAAATACTTTTATGTTTATGATATAACTCAGTCTCCTGGATATATAGTAGACCTTATTTCAGATATCAACAAAAGCTGTTTTAAAGTGTTTTTTGCTGTTGTATAGACCATATTTCAAAAGAAAACATACAACACATATAGTAGAAATTTATACAGATAATGAATGCCCAAAGTCTGTTTTATTTTAATACCTGATTTTCTATAACATTAGCTGTGCCCTATGGTTTCCCCGACAAAGAATTTTCTCAGTTATACGGCTCTTCTCGCAATCACGAAAAGCCTCCTCTGTGTTTGCAAAACGCCATGGGTTATCCGGACTTGCAGTATATCGTTGGAAATACTAGGAAATTCTTCCTTGAGTCGTACTCGGCTTTCTACGACAAAAGGTACGCGATCTTAACATAGTGCCACTTGAAATGAATATAAGCTAATAAATACGTAGCAAAGTAATCTTTTTTAAGTGTATAATAAAGATGTACTTAGGACATTCAAAATGCATCGTTTGTTTTCATTTAATTGTCTTCTGAGAATATACATATATTCATATTGAATATAAGTCCACTACATATAGTTGATTATGCCACATTTAATTACTGTTTTCTTACATGACGGCTAATATTAGGAGTAATTACAAATGGATAATAACTGTCAGTCTCTCATAGGTAAAATATATACAGACATATAACAGAAGCGCTCAATAAAACTTCTTTATAGCGCAAAAACTTTTAGTGTTATTAAATATACAAGCTTTGATCAAATTAATGTAAAATCAAGTATTAGTGCTGATTTTTAAAGCATATAATCTATGCATAATCTAAATTTCTATGTACTTTACTTATGATATAGGAGTTCCGTAATTGGAAATCGGTTTTGTAATTGGTGCAATGTTGTATCTGCCAAACATTAAAAGAAGGTTAAATATATTGGCCGTTTATTTTGTACAAATTGTTTGGGTTATATTTTTAAATTTTTCCATTAAAATGTTTGTTTTACCTGTTCGACTGAATTTAATTATAGGATAGCTATTCCGTGGTTAATTATCTAAGAATACTTATCGATGTTTAAATTTGTTTGAAAATTAAAATGAGTAACAATCCAATGAATTCAAGGACATAATTTAAATGATATAATGACGGGTGTCTCTGTTCCTAAAATCATAAAGCAAAGGTAAAAACACAAGTTGTTACTTTAAGGGCACTTGTTAGCCTAAACAAAACTTAATATATTCCATCAAAAGAAAAATGTTAGCATCTTGCAAACTTTCTGTCGTTAATCCACATAAATGCTTACCAATGATTTACGGTCACTGTTGTAATAAATGATTGTAAATTTTGTTTTAACCTTTTTATATTACAGGCTACAAATTGAGTGGAAAATTAAGAAAATGGTTAATAATCATCTATTTATTATAGCATTATCTTGTCATATGCAATAGTTGGGATTTTTTATGACTTCAAGAGAATGTAAACACCGAACAGGCTTTCTATAAATATTCAAAAGCTCATAGTAATCACAATTCATATGACCCACAGTTGCTGAAACTGCTTAAGAGGTTGTGGGCAATTAGATTTTTTAAGTTCCGGCTCATGGAAACTGACAAACTCCTGAGCTTAGATTGGACATCGATAAAAACATTTACTGTGTAAGAGCTGAGAACGCTGATTCTCAGCTCTCGCTATCCTCAGCCTTAACGCATGGAAATATGGCCTTACTGCACATCTTCTATTTTGTGACATGTATAAAGGGATATATATATATATATATATATATAAATAATATGTTTTCACAAATTTGTCGCAACTGATCCAAATATGGGTCAGAGGCTTCCGAAGGTTAATTGTAATCTTAAGATATAAGCACACATTTTTTAGCATTATACATGCATAATAAATGTTACAAAATCTCTGTCCATATTTACAAAGTCGTCCTTCCACATTAAACACTTTTGTATCGATTGCACTTGAACTATAATCAACTGCGATAAATACTGTCACAAGACTAAGAAATCCTAAAACAGGAAATACCTAAACAGAAAATCCTGACTTAAATATTTACTTACTCCCTGAAAACCTCATATTGAATGATAACAGCAACTAACAAAGGTTATATATATGCGATCTTGGTAATGATGTCATTATTTCTCTTGGAACTTCACAAATGACCATCATTAAATAAAAAGCAACATATTTTTGAGATTCATAATTAAACCGTGATAGAAATGATAAATAAATAATATTGTGAAATTCTTTACATGGAAAAAGTTCGTATTTTCACCTCGTTTTCGGCGTATTAAAGCTTTGAGGTACAGCAAATTGTAATTTACATAATTATTTTAATAATTTGCATTCATAGTGAGAGTTAAAAAAAAAGAATACTTACGTACACGTAAGTATTAAAAAGGAAACAAATTATATAAATACATGTAAAATATCAGATTTACTATTCACGTAATCTTTAAACATTAAAATACCAAGAACCTTACACTAATTGAAATTTGCTTAATTCACGCAGTTTACAACACTGAGTTTTTTCACATTTCCGTAATTTCAATGAAAAAATAAACAAATTCATTTCGTCATTCAATGTAAATGGTTTTTACGAGGGTATTTGAATGTAATTTTGAAAATTTATTTTGTGTATATCGCGTTTTGAAGATTTTGACCGGCTTGATTTCAGACGAAAAATATGTTCATAAAATTATTATTTTTGGAGCAAAAAATATTGGTCTTAAAATCAATAAAGAAAAGTGTATGGTAGTACAAACTGGAGCCAAAAATTTTACCACTAAAAACAAATGATTATAGTTTTGAGATGGGGCAATTTAAATACTTGGGTGCAGTAGTGAATAACAATAAGTATATTACCACTGAAATGGAAAATCGTATCAACATGGCTAACAGATGCTACTATGGATTGCGAAAGCAGTTTAGATTAAAATATTTAACTAGTGCAACAAAAATACTTCTGCACAGACATTAACACCTGATTTGTTCATTCCTCTTCTACTTCTCAAGATCTTTGGTTAAAAATTGTTAATTTATTTTCACCTGATTTATTCATTGACCAAGCCTCACTTCCATAGTTCTATATGGAAGTGAAGCTTGGTCAACGATTAAATCAGGTGAAAATAAATTAACAATTTTTTAATGAAAAATATTGAGCAAAATTTTAGAATAGTGAGGGAGAATGAAGTTTAGAGAATAATACATAGTAATCAATTGCAGTATAAATTCAGAGAATCAAATGTAGTTAAGTTAATAAAAATATCCCAACTAAGAGGACAGGGCCATATCTACAGGTAAAAGGATGAGAACCCAGTGAAAATAATAACTTTCCAAAAACCAGAGAAAAAGAAAAGGAGAGACGGATAACGGAAGAGATAGCTGGATAAAGTAGAAAAGCGGCTAAGGAATATAGATGTCAATAGATCAAAATGGTGGACACTGACTGAGTTAAATTTGGCCCAAGATTGAGCTTGATAAAAAGGAGAATAAAAGTTTTCTTTAGTGGTTCACAAATGATTTATATGTAAAATAAATAAATAGCGAACGGAAATGAGATAATTATAAAATTCATTAAAAAAATTAATTAAAACCCAGTGAATATCAAATTGTTTAGTCATCTAACTTCAAATCAATGAGTGTGCCAGAACATAGATGCGGTAGGTAGAACAATATTTTGGAGTAAAAATAAATAACGGTCACAAAAATTGCACATACTCTAGCAGGCAACAGTAATTTGATTAAAATAAATTGTGTATATTAATTTTATAAATTCCTGATGCAAGAATTATTGTTTGTTATATCTCTTTACTCAAACATCAATATCCAATATAAAAACCAAATTTAGGAAATTTTCTAAGGCGGATTTTAATGATTTTAATTATTTTAAATTAAAATTTACAATACCCATAACAGCATTTAACGTGAAATCCCTTTTTCCACTAAGTATAGCAAACCCTCCGCTGCCTATTTTGTTCATATAATTCGGATTCAGATTTACATAGATTATAGCTTCAGATTACCATCGGCTATATAATATGTACCTATGCAGTATAAGATATATATATATATATAGTTAATAATAATATCTCAGTAATTATACGGCATATGTACATATTATATAGCCGATGGTAATCTGAGGCTATAATCTATGTAAATCTGAATCCGAATTATATGAACAAAATAGCCAGCGGAGGGTTTGCTATACTTAGTGGTAAAAGGGATTTCACGTTAAATAATATGAACGTAGCCAGAGGAAAAGTCGCTGGTTGGAGTCTTTTTGTTTTGAATGCTGGTAAACTATAATAGCATATCTATTATAGTTTGCCAGCATTCAAAACAAAAATAATACTGTGGATGGAGAAACTTTAAGTCATTTTCATTTAATTTTTTTTTCTTTCAACTATGACTATTAAAGTTTCTTTTGACATGTCACGATTTAACTTCTAATTATTCTGAATAAATATCCTTATTATATATACGCATATCTATCTACAAATAATCAATTAGTCTCTCTTAAGGAGGGCTGGAATGTGCATTTTACCCTATAATGACCTACACATTTTTGACTTCAAAATAATACCTGATGTTTAAAATTAGCCTTTAAAATTACCACTTGTTTAATGTACGTTTTAAATTTCACTATGGGAAGGGTTATTGTGTCCTAAGGTATTTTGTTAAAAAAACAAACACCACTATCGAGAAAAGACTTATTAGTAATATGTAATCTAAATTTCAGATTATGAATTTTATTTTTGTTTCTTTTAGTATGAGTATGGGTATCAGAGACTTTAACAAAGAAATGTAAATTATTTTTAACATACAATAGGTTTTCATAGATATATGATTACGGCAAGGTTGGAATATTTCCCTCTCTATATAGATCTTTTACTGATTGTTGGGATTTCATATTATATGTGACTCGGACTGCTCTCTTTTGCAGACTAAAACAGTTTTAATATCTACAGCACTGCCCCGCGGCATAATACCATACGACATAATGCTGTAAAAATAAGCAAACTAAACTAAGCTCGCCGTCGCTACATCAGTCAGCTTCCTAATTTTTCTAACTACAAACGCAGCTGTTGAAAGTATATGAGCAGATTATCGTAACTTATGATCTAGAGTTATACCCAGGAAAGTGGCAGTGGTTACTATTTCGAGTACTTTGTTATTCAAAATTACACTGCCACTAACCTGGTCGAAAAATAGGTGGCGAAACTAAATTAGGTGGCGAAAATTGGTGGTAGACACTAAATTAGGTGAATAGGAACAGGTGGTGGTAGGTAACTAAATTAGGTGGAGAAAATTTTATACATTTTGTTTTCTCAGCATTTTAAGACAAGTTATTGACTGAAAACCATTTATGTACTTTATTTAGAGTTTCCGTAATATTTGTTAGGTGTGTTTCTTTCCTATCCACTTTGAAAATTAAAGAGGTTTTTTTTGTTTTAATAAACATTATAATACAATGCGAGAATAGTTTAGAAGTTATTCAGGTAATCAATTATTCAGGATATCATGAATAGAAAGTATTGTTGTTTACTAACCTACTAATCCACTTGACAATATGATGTTCATAAATGTAGTTTTAATAAACTATTCTCTAAAGGGAACAAACAAGTAAAGCGGACATTTGTGTGTAGACCTTTGACTAAATACAGATTGGATAAATTTATTTCTAATATTGAAACTAAACTAAGCTTCTTCAAAGTTCATTCACTAGACCCCAACATCTTGTATGATTCTTTTTGTTTAAACGTTGAGTAGTGAATTCAATAGATTAGGTACAAATAAATCGCCATACAAAATAATTTATGTTTTAGTGTATAGACGACGAAGGGAATAAGTAAAAGTAGAAATGTTTTATATGATCTCTCTAATAAACGATCATTTACTAATGACAAAACTTTCCATAATTATGTTAAAAGATCTTTACACAAATATTTACATTAATAGACAAAATCTTTATACATGAGCAATAAAATTAAATCGTCTCATAACAAAACTAAAATCACATAGAAAAAGATTCTGATATTACCATGGCATTTCAACGGTCAATTATACGTCAAATTTTACTGTTCCAGATCAAATTTTCTAAAAAAAAACGACTGTGACTGAATAATATACAGATATCTAAAGGATTTTATAATAAAACTAGAAAATAAAGGAAATAATTGAGTGAGGTTTGCAGTAACATAATTACCAAAGAACTTGTATAAAGGTTCGAATTAAATATCGTATGATAGACATATATAGAACAAATCCTATTTGGTTGTACATATTATGTAACCAAAATGCGGTAATTAAAGGTTATATATGAAACAAAAAATCCCACAATTGTAAAGTTTCGCCAACTTTAAGTAACGTCCTAATAAAATTTATTTTCTTGAATTTATTATAACATAAATTTAAATCGGTCCGTATTGCCTGCTTAACTGACAAATAAATTGTACGATCTGTGGAAGTCGATCAGTATCTATGTATATTGACATATCTACTAATTTAACACGACGAGGCGAATATAAATGCTAATTAAGTTGGCAAAGAAACTCACATCCAAAGTAGACCAGCCAAACACACACAGTTTCCGCCCCGAGATTACTTTCGTTTCGGCGAGATAACGAAAGAAATGAATGTGATGAATTTCCTTACGACATTTTCTCTTCAAACGTTCGCCTCATGTGACTAGAGAATTTGAGCAATTTTTGGCTCTTTTCAATATCACCTGAATAAGTAGCACTTTACATAAAATTATTATTATCAAAAACACATGGGTGATCCGATCTTACTTAGTCCGGATAATTTCAAATATATATATATATATATATATATATATATATATATATATATATATATATATATATATATATATATATATATTAATATATGTATATATATATATATATATATATATATATATATATATATATATATATTAATATATGTATACTCATATTTAACAGTCTCAACCGACAGACTAAAATGTTTAATATAGTCTTTCATGTTAAAAGGTAAAAGGTTTGATAAATTTATATCAATTGTAGAAGAGTTTTAACAGAGTATCAGTCACCTATAAAATAATGTTGCCGTCGGCAAGCAGGCTAACCATCTAATTAGGCGCTTATTGTTTTATAAATTTAGACATTTCATAATTCCTGAAACTACTTTTAATATTTTTGTGTTCTTTTCTGCGTTAGTCACAACAGTCGCACCAATTTGTCGCAAAAATATTAAATAAAATTTCTTTTGATTCTTACGCAATATACGAATATCATATTTACTTTCAAGTAGTCGGTAGTTAATTCGTAATTAGGTTAGTATACGAGATACATATTTACTTGCAAGTAATCAGGAGTTAATTCGGTAGTGTAATTAAAGGGAATTTCAAAGTCATAATGACAATTATTTTAAGTTCATTAACTGCTTTTTATTACATATTAGTTTAATCAAACTGAAATAAAAAGAAGATTAAAAGAACTATATCTAAAGATTTTAAAATAAAAAAAATATGTATTTTTCTCTACATCACAATCATCTCTACATCTAATATTAAAAAACTCATGTGTTTTTTTATTTACACTAAATTTACGTGTGAAGTGTAAATTTATATTTGTTTCAAAGAAGGAACACGAGAAAAGTATACACAGCGAAAAGTGTGCAACGCGTCTGAAATGTAACTGGCACGGTGGTTTTATAAACATAATAGGAAACAAGAGTACAACAAAGAAGTCAAGTAACAGTGCATAATTGTTTATTAGCATAAAAATATCTTTAATAAGTAATTATGGGAATTAATGTAAGGTACTTATTTTTTTTCTGCCAGGTTAAGGTTTTGATATATAGAAATTATCGGAAAAATATTTTTTCCCAAAAACTGTGGTTGTCATTATAATGATAAAAATATGCTTACCTGATTTATACAAATTGATTCTTAAAAGCTGATTGTAATCATAATTAAGTAATTTCATTTTTAAATAAATCTTTATAGTACCTCTTTCGTAATCCTTCGAAACTCCATTTTAACGATTTTCGCTCTTGTGTGCTTATGGTTCAACATTCTGAAACATCGTTATGTAACCTTTATAACTTGATCGAATCTCTCTCCCTTTTCTGGATTTTCAGGAAAGTAGTCCAAGTGAGGTTTCAGATAGTGGACTATTAATTTATGTTATATACCAATTTTCTAAAACTTTACAACGTTTTTTTACTAATTGAATGTAATCGAGGCTTTTATTACAGGCAACAAATTGTTAAAGTAAATTTCTCAAATTTCCAAACATCCTTTCCTCCTGAGTTCATTGTAATTTCAAACTCTTTATCTTTCATTAATCCTCAAATGTCATGGAACTTACATAAATTCCTTCATCTTGTCCTGGAATAACGATGACAAATTTTTGGAGGTATATTTATAATATTCTTTATACTTCAGTAGCATCTTCATCACCCCAAAAAATATGAGCACATTTCAGGATCAACTGGGTGTTCTCTCAAAATATTCCTTGTTATAAATATACATTCTATTAAGATTTTTGTAGCCATCGTGGTTCTTTTGCGGTTAATTTATTCTCCATAAAAAAGACAAAAAGTGTTGGTTTAACGAGTCGGGTGAATCTTGACCTTGAAATCTTTTTGGGCTTAAAAACTTGTCAAGTTCGAGAACAACTCGCATTAAGAGGGGTCTGCACACATTGAGGCACTTAAAATATTTAAGGGTACACAGTATTTCTATTAAACTATGTGTTTGCAGTTTAAATATATTGCCTACTTGACTTTTCACGAGGGTAAAAATACTGTGCATTTTTATAATCGTAATTATTTTCCTTTTATCTTCTAGTCAGATTTTATCAAACCTGCTTTTCCTGATTATTGGTTAAGTAGTTTCAAAAATATGATGGTCTCGTATTCTCTATTTTAGCAAGTTTTTTGAAGTATGTTTTTAAACATGTAATTTATAATTATGAAGAAAATATTTTTGTATTTTCATTTCTTACCTTTTGTATAGAGTGAAAAAAAATTAATACATTATTCCCTCTTCAATTTAAAAACAAAATAATTCCTCACAGAAGAGAAATGATATTGTTTTTATCAGGTTAAAATATCGAATGGTATATCTAATGATAATATTTTACTTTATTATGGCAATGCAATTTTGTAGATTCTGTCAAATTGAGCAATTACTGATAAGGAGAATTTACCGCTGATATATGGTGATTATTATATGGTATTAATATGATGACATTTATTGGGATATCTCAAAACATTACGTGATGTACTTATTTATTATTTTTTCCTTCATATCCTTTCAAACTTTAAATAAACCGTAGTTCAATTGCAGACAATTTTACCTAAGTATATATTTTTTATGTGTAAACCTAGAAAACACAAAGTAAACGTAAATTGAAATTTAATTTGATTAATATGACGTAACACACCAGTATTTGCGGAAAAATTGACATTTTAAAATTAAAAAATAGTTGATGTTCGCTCAGAATTTAACGTCGAAGAAAACGTGTTAAATAAAAAAAGTAAAGTGGAAGTAAACATGTTGCATAGGGAATAAATAAGTATAAATAGAAAATATCAAAAATTATAAAAACATAGGCAGATTAAATTAACAAATATTTATATAGAAATTATATAATATTGAAAATGTACATAAGAAGAATGTTTCTTTTTATCGCTGTCTACCTTGGGAAGATAGAGTGCTAGACGAATCAATGTCTGAAAAGCCATTAGATACCTGGTGTTGTACGCCAATTTCGATTCTGTTTTACAAACAAAATTTAAGAATATAACCATTTCAAGTCGTTAGTGAAAACACGAAAATACATTTTCTTTCTTTACTAATGAGACTTTATTGCAGATCTATTTTTTCCTGGCAATTGGCGTCGGCGAAATTTATTTTTCAATATACGGTTCGATTTAAAATAAGTCGACCACGAAGTTTACTATCGTTTTCCGAAGGAAAACCTATATACGCAACAGTTACACACTATCAATGTAAATGAGCTTAATTATTTGAATTCCATTCTCGAACATTGTAATTACTTAACAAATATAAAAAATACTAGCTTTTCCTACCACGTACATTTCTAGTATTTATTCAGTGTAACTAATATAAAAATTTGGGGTTATCTAAATACAAACAGCTTATATGTAAGGCCTATATCTAAAGTCTTTTCAAATTGTGGTCAAACAAAAAAGACCCAGCAAATTTATCAGATGAAAGTGTCATGAATAAAATAAAACAAGAAGTCACAGAGCTAAACAGGCCATTAAAAGCAACGGCAATGAAATATGACATCCCACGAGTAACTTAACAGAGGCACTTTAGACGGAAATCTTTAGAATCGATGCTTGTTAAATAATTATCGTCTTACGACACTAATTTTATAAACGTTTTTTATATACTAATACCACATGACCTATTCTGTCTTCAAAATGCTGGTTAGTCTACAGCCTACAGGTTCTAACAAGCAAACTTTAACGTCAGTCAATCAACGGCAACTAGACGAATTTATGGCTATCATTAGTCTTACCTTTTACTCTTACTATAGAGTAACATGTAAGGCTAATTAACTAGAACAACTATCTTCACAGATCAGTTCGTGGGATTTCAAACTTTACGTCGACACTAAACGGTAACACATATTATGATTAATTGGTGTGTAGATTTCAATACACGCTTTCAAATTTTTTTTAAAAATTGAGCACCCTTATAATTCAGAAATCTTGTAAATCATGTAAATATGTACAGATAGATTAAAAATACACGGACAATAAATGTAGCCCTTCATTACAACTATCAGGATATTTCCTGTTTAAATATATTCAAGTCATCAAACACAAAACTTACTGATATATATAATTTGAATCATTAAGTAGATATCTGGTGAAGATTAGTGTGCAGTTATGATAAACTTTTTTGTAAATTGTACTTTCACGTAGTTTTCTATAGCTAATTGAAATAAATACAGCGCTGCTAAGCGTCAGCCGTGATCACAGTTGATAGTACGGTTTGTTCACTTGTCCTTATTAGGAAGAAATTTAAAGTCAAATTTAACACTGTATTTCGATATAGCAGAATTAACGCGAAACAAAATGAATGAAAATATAAGTTTGAGGTTTTTAATGTAAAGTTTATGGTTTTTAAAAGATTGTGAAAATTAATGTTAATGATTTTATTCTAGTCTAGGTAAGTTCAGTCATAAATTAATTTTACGCTTATTATTATAATTGTTTAGACCCAACTATTAAAATGGTAATTTTTTAAACAATATTTTTGAAAGATCATTTACATAACCTTTGTTTCAATATTACGTTTAAATTAAAACGATGGAAACTTTTTATATCACATTATTTGTTTTTTTCACATGAAAATGTAAATGTCCACTAGCCATTAAATTATTTCTAAATTGTGCATTTATCAAACAAATATCAAAAGTAATGTCTTCATTTAATATAATTTACCCACAATTATTTAAGTGAGATTAGTGTTTTTTTCGTTTTCAAAATTTTTTTCACTTTTCGTCGATTTTATTTTTTAACCCCACGTCGAGTAGTCTTCAAGACGGTTTTTGTCAAAACTACTGTAAGTTATTAAAAGCTTATGTCCCCTAATAAATGTTAAAAATAATGTTTTTACTCCATATTATATAGATTACACTTCGCGGTTGAAATTAAATATGGAAAAAAATAATGGTCAGAAATTACGTGGTTGAATTGAATATGGAAATGTGGATAAAATAAGCAAAGTCGCATGGTAAATAAGTAGTACGGCACAAGACAGAGGTGGCCTAAGTGGTTTCATGGAAATATCTTTAGATAATATTCACAGCACGAACTGTGTTGCGAATATTGTTTTTATATTTGTTCTGTTGCTTTTTAATTGTGTTTTAACTTGGTTTAATAATTGTATTTAATCTCATTAATTGTATTTAAATTCATTAAAAATGTGGTCGTTATTTTACATAATAGGGTAATCTAAAGAACAGGCAAAATCAAGATTGCTATCAAAGCCAAACTCCCGAAATATATTGTTAGCATTGAGTATAATAATACAAAAAATATAAATCACTAGTTAAATGAAAAATGAAATATAATTAGGGTACATATTGTATATATTTGTATTTCTTGCTCATATCTGCATTCCTAACATATGCAAAAATTCCTTGAAAACGGTTACCGTGAATTAAATAACCATTGTAATGTCATCAGAGTACTTGGATATGTTGAAATCTCTATAATTATAGAATGAGTTTATCGTACTTCAAATTACTAAAAGAGATTTTAATCATTATACTGCATGATAATCCAAATTATATTTACAAATAGTTATCGAACGCTCATTACACTCTAAACTGCAATCTTCAAAATTGAGTTAGAACTAACAATTAAAACATATACTTTGTTTTAATTACATTTCGATATGCTGATTAAATACAACAAAATAAAATAAGTTTTAATTGAGATACAACTATTGCCCATACCATATTGTGTTTCAAATAATGTAGAGAATTCCCCATGTAAACTTAAAAACGTTTGTTGTCAATTTGTGTGAAGAAAATATTAGGATATTAGAGATATTCGTACCGACGCAAATTTACAAAAATAGGAAAGTGTACGTAATGTTAGAATACTTGTAACGTAGAAACCGTGCTTTTGTGGCTTGGTGCAGAATAGGGCAAATATATGTCTCAATAAGATATCTCTGAAAAAACGACCAAACAACATTTAAAGTTTAAAAAAGGTTAACGCAAAAAAGTTATTAAAAGTTACTAAAGGAAGTGTAAAAAGCAAAATAAAAAACGAAGGCAAAAAAAATAAAATGATATCTATTACCAACTCCCAAATGTTTAGAGTGAATACCACTAAATGTTTAATAATTAAAATAAATACTAAAGTTGATAATGTGATTTCACATTTCAACTGGTTCAAATACATCGCATTTGCTGCACTTTTATATAGATTCATATAATTATGAACATATGTAAATATGCTATTGACCTTTCCGGCGTTTACATTTTTATAAACTATTGATATGCGGAATAATTTCAATCGTACAAGTCAATTTACGACTAGTACATCTATTGGAGCCAGATGAAGCTGGTATTAAAGATACTCAGTATTAAAATATGTTTTAACATTATTATGTTAGCGTACATTATCTCCAACTTTGTATATCATTAACAAAACATAAAATCAATTTCGAAAAAATTCGAATTCTGAACTGAACAATTTTCTTTTTTATTTTGATTCATAATTCCCGAGAAATATTCTTTATAAAAAATGATCCGAGCGACCAATAATCTTTTCAAAAACCGCTTACGTTAGAATACACCAAAATTATGTGGTGATTTCTGAATCAAATTCTTCTATAATTTAACAGTGATGTCTGAAGCATAAGTCGGTTGGTTGGTACTTAACATGTCAAGAAGCAAAAAAGAAACCAATATATTATATTAAACGTTCTATTTACTGAGAGTTCTATGACTACGCTACCGTAATATTGGGAGAAACTGGTTTTCGACAAGAAATTATTCTTTTTAACTCAACACTAATATAAACTTCATAGTGTTTAACTATCATGTTCATTTGGCTAAATTAATTTTTCTATTTGCTTACTAGATATAAAATATATAATTATGGAGGTGCATCTTCATTAAATTGTATATATATCAACAAATTAATTTTATTCGTATTCATAAGACAAAATATAATTTCTTTAATCAAAAGCGCTTCATTAATTACATTTTATATAAAATTACACATCAGTTCCATGTTTTTTTTATATTTGTGTTAAATTAAACATAGTTACTTTAAAAACCATTAAAATGTTTATGGCTATTTATGAAAATTTTAGCATATATTTGGCCTATTTTCAACTGTACCCTTGCATTGTGATAAATTATACTATCGGATTCACGGATTTAGAACTGCAGTCGAAACTTTGCAGAGAGTCGGCACATACTTAATAGCGATTTGTATTATTTGTCTTTTATTTTTAGTGGTAAGAATATTTCCAATTTTAGAAACAATTATTTCAATTGAATTATTCCATAAGAAATGAAGAAAACAACGACAATGCATAAATTTATTTCTTAAAAAATAAATACTATATTATTATTATAAAAGTTGTAAAAGGCTAAGCAGAGTTTACTAGAACAATGAGTATGGTATAACTTCATTAGTATCTTTGTTATCTTAACCAATAATAATTAAATTCTATATATCGTAATAGGTGGCTACTAGACAAAATCATGAAACGGTGTAATTTACTTACAGATTGTATTGTTACTTGCTGATATTTTTATTCAAGATGCAACGGGGTAAGGATATGGGTTCATAAGATTCAAAAGATAATGTATTGGTTCAAAAGGTAATGTATTTGTATCATTTTTCGTATATATAAAACTAACGGAAAAACTAAATTACAATTTTCATTGAGTAACAAGAAAAGCATCGTTCACTGCGATGGCAAAATATTATCAAAGAACAAAACCAAAAAGTGTGTGTGCGCACATTAGAAGCGAAATTTCTTCGCGACTTTACTGCAAGCATTCAAAATAATTAGGAACATTTATATGCTGCCATTTAAAAATGTACTCACAGCTAAAAAATTATATTCCTTGTTTAATTTTTCTTTCTTCGAAATAAGTTAAAGACCAACATTATTAATGTCGATCTGGTTGAATTAGATGGACATTTTTTTGTTTTGGAGTTTCCTTCCCCTAGACATACTGCAGTCCAATTCTAATGGCACATATAGCATCGAACTAGGCTGTCAATGGTTGCCTGGTATACAGGATTAAATAAGATATTTCATCAGATCTGTGTGCATAATACGAATCCAAATAAGGCATGTCTGAAATTTGAGTCGAGAAAATCCTTGGTGAACCTAACTATCCTAGCATATTCTTCTTTTTTGGGATTCGATGTCACTTTCATAGACGCCTTGAATATTAATTTTCTTCTGCCTTCTTATAGAGGTAAGAAGAAAATTGAAAAGGCAATTACGGTATTTCCCGCGATAAGGATTCTTTTCCAATACTAAATCTTTCAAATCTTCTGCCGATAAGAGCCATTTAACTTCTGATATTATTAAATGGAAGGAAAAATGACAAATTATTTTTTTAATTTGAAACTCAGAACTCTTGTATTTTAGTTTAGCTGTGAACAAGTTTTAAAGTTATACCAATAAATCGAGAATGAAAATTGTTGTTATGTGCAGAATTGTGGGGCTAAAGATGGATTGGGTTTTCTAGAGACACTTTTTGACACTATTGTTATATGGTATCAATGTCGTTGTCGATCAATAACATAGTAGTAAGTCTGATGCCGATTAATTGCAATAAAGATGTCAGTTAGAATTATACATTTATTTTGAATGAAATTAATACGAAAGATAATATTTTTAAAAGGATTCGACAATTGAAATTGTCAAATGTATAGAAAAATAACATGTCGAATATATATATATATATATATATATATATATATATATAACTATAGTTTAGTAGTAGTAGTAGTGGTAGTTTTTTCAGTATTACAGTCACTAAAAAGTTTGTGGATATTTACCGACATAAAACTGGGATTATTATACTTACTGCGTGTAATATTTAACATTCCGTGAGTAATTATATTTTATATAAAGGAAAACTTTATTAGATTTATTTTTGGTGTCTCTATTAAATGTTAAATGTTTTGTTGCTTTATTGTTATTGAAATTTATGATCCCTAAATTTGCATTTCCGTAATTATTTCTTGTTTAATTTCTATTGAAATTTACTAACTTTTTATTTATCTAATTGTGTGTAGAAATTTTTTCACAAATTAAAAAAAATATGACATACTTTCCTTTTATAATATAACCCACCAAAAGCTTTTTAAAACTTCCTTGAAGAAAAGAGTAAATACAATTTATATAATTTTAATAATATTATATTTGAAAACATAAAACTTAGAGATTATTTATTTTTAAACACTTAATAGATTGAGTGTGAGCTATTCTTAATCTTTAGGAAAGGGAAGAGGGGATTTTATATTTCCCGTGAACTATTTATTTCCGTCCATCCTATTGGCACTGAGTAGTATTAAATATAGAAAACGTTTTAATTTTAGAACGCAAATGTCTGTTGAGTGTTTTTAAAAGGTCCAAATGAAAAATTGTATTTTTTTACCTAAATAATAATTTTGTACAAAGTACGTATCAATGAAACATATCTCATGCTAATCCAATAAAATATCTACACATATATCCTTCGTCTATTACATTTCGAATGAAATTCCTGGGTAAATGTTTGGTATTTATTCAAATATATTAACACTGATCATTAATTTTTTTGAAAAGTCGAGTAAAAGTTCATTGAATGTTATGTATAAAATATAGCAGTAACAATCTGTAAGTTTTTAATTAGAATGTTTGTCGATAAAAGCAAAAGTAGTCAGATAAAAACGAAGACTGTAGGAAACACACTATGTATATATGAAATATTTATCCTCCCTTTTATCATTTCCGTGCAAAGAAAAATATAGTAAGTTTCATATAAATTTTATGTTCATAACACCGTTCACAAGTTTGTGTGATACACCGGTTTATATTTTCATGAAAGGATAATATGCTATGATTATTAATTTGTATATTTCAATTGATACTACAACATTAAACTAATTTTTAATTTTTAAAAAAAATGCAAGGACATGTTGAACATTTGTTGATAGAAACAAGTGTTAAAAATAGTGAAGAAATGACTTGGAAACGTGTATGTAACAAGATTTTCTAGTTGATATAATTTAAGCTAAACTGTTTATAACTTTGTGCAATCGGTATAGATTCTGTAATCAATTGATTTTTTTCACAATACATCGATTATGTAAATAACAAGGATATTTTAGTATATTCAAAAAGATAATAAATAGCTTAAGCAGAGAAAAAATTCACTATCGATTTGATAAACTAATAAGTTTTACTATGAAACGGACATGCCTTTAGACTTACCATATAAGCGTCGTCCGTAGAAGCGTCAACCAAGCGAGATGGGGTTGTGTGAATATGAATATATAATTTCCAAAACCTTAATTCTCTTAATATTTATTTAAAGATATATATGTTCCCTATATTTCTTTTAATCTGTCTAAGTTTCTGTTTTTAAGCGATTAAAAAAAAATTCTTTTCGATTCAAACTTACAAATTTTTTGATCTCCAAAATTTTGTGTTTTATTAAGAAGATTTTTATATTTTATGAGATTTTCTAAAACTTTGAAGTAAAAAATTATTAGTGGCAATCGCAATAATACTTAAGGTATCTAATTAAAATCTTGTCGATTATTTTGCATATACAATAGTGTTTAGTTTTGCGTGTACTAAATTATGCGGGGATGGTTCTTTGATGTAAAACGCTAAAAATTCTGTGATTATATAAAATGTTAATATTTTATCATTAAATAAAACTCAGTCACCAAAACTATATTAACATGACGTATTTTTTCTATAACTGTTGACTTCATTCGTAATCTGTGTTAAATAAGAATTTTAGGAAGATGTAACATATTACTTTTTTATTCTAATATTTGTTTTGTTACGATAATTTTCCGTGAAATTACTTAACATCAAATAGTTCTCCGTTTCTTGTAATTTTATTAAATAACGTTATTAATCTTCACGAAATTTTGTGTACTTATATTTTGTGATACCAAGACGACAATTCCCTCATCTTGCAGAGAGCATTGAAAATATAAACAGGGTCTCTGTATAAATACTTATTATATTAAATAATTCTTAACAAGGGGTTTAGTGAAAAAAAATGTTAAAATGTATACAGCATAATAAATATTATTAATACATGTTAACGAAATTTTAAAAAAATCGTTGATATGTTAGAAGCAAAATGTTTAGAAAGTCGTTAGGGAAAACGCACAGGAAAACATGATGCCCTAATTGGTGACCACTGACTACGATATGTGACTAAAGTATAAGAAACATAATGCTTATGAAAGTTGTTTTAAGAAAGTCAAAGTTTATTTATGTGTATTAAAATTATTGAAAAATTCTTTCAATGTTCAAAATTGATGCAAAATTGTAAATAAACTAAGTTATTTGTTCACATGTTCATTGTGATGTTATTATTTGACGCTAATACTTGTAATTGCTATTGAACAAAGGTATATAATCTCGTTTGAATTCTTAAAATAAGTTCACATGTTCTTTTTGAATCGTGGTTCCTGTATAAAAAATAATATTACCAGGAAAATAAGTTTAAGCTATTTATTTTAGTAATTAAGCTCCATTAGTTTAATTTAGTCAAGACGTCGGTTCCAGATACCTAGAATAATTTATTACCTTCCTCGAACCGTTATTGTGGCTCTGATTTTCCTGATTTGACGTGAAACGTCTTTCATTTAGGTCAGAGGGGGGGTCACTTTCAAAAACCATATGTAACGAAATATGTTATGGCAAGATTGCTTATGACTTTGGAAATATATCAGCTACCGGCATTATTTTAGTACCATAATTTAGAGGATAAAAGCCATTACTCATATGCACTAATCCCAATCCCATTCTTATTTTAGAACAAAAGTTTATATAATTATTGTTAGAGAATGTTTTAGAAATTTTCAAAACTTTATTAGATGGGGAAGCCTGAATAGGACATAGGTTATGACTACACTGATGTGGGCATTAATTAATATTGACCTAACCTTTCAGTTATTGTTGGTAAGAGAACTATGTATGGAGCTATTAATTTAATTTAACTTTGTAATTACGTATTTACCCATGTTTGATATTGAGATACAAATTTGTGTATGTTCGATAAAGTCTGTATCAATTGTAGACATCAGAATTATTACCGATGGTTTGTTTATATGGTCTATTCGAATATTTATGAAAATAATGTAAAGCAGGGACAATACCATTTGGTTCCATTATTTGAATTAGTTTTTAGATCCTCTTGCTTATTTCACGACCCTTAAAATTAAATTGGTTAGTATCCTTATATGTATTTTATATTCAATTGAACTACACGACCCTCTAGACAAATGTACCCAGAACATATATTAAACCTTCATTCATTCATATGTACTGAAAGAAAATGTTTTAAATAATTAACATTATACACCCTCCTTCCTAAAATTTCGTATTCAATTAATAATTTTGTCATGTCTTCCCGTTCGTTCATATATCATGGGTTAGCAGTTTAGATTATTTTTTCGATGCGGTATACACGAAAATTTTACAAGTACTTGCTGTGCTTTGGTATTTCCATTAATATGTAAATTAAATTGATAAAAACAATGTTCAAGCACTAAATTAAGTGATTTTTAAGCACTCATTAGACAGGTCTTTCAAAATTAAGTTATGGCTTGTAAAGATTTTTTTGTGCACCGTTTAAACAATGTTAAACTTCAAAACTATGAATATTGTGTCTCTCTTTTGCTACATTTTTAGCTGTGGACTTTAATAACTTAAAATTTGAATATATCAAGCTACGAGTATTTAATTTGAGCTTTCATAAAACCTTTTAAAATATGTAGACAACCCCAAACTCTGACGTTATGTGTGTTCTGATATGCACTTGGATGTTTCTTTTTAAATGGTAGCTGCAAAAAGCAGATAACAATTGCATCACAAATACTATCTAAGCAGCTATATAAAACTAGGTGATCTGATATATCCAACAGTCAAATATTAACCTTCACCCTCTTGCTGATTTCATAACTACAATATTGAATGAACGAAAATTCATACTTTATAGATTTCAAACTTCGTACTTGTTCAATATTAAAATGAGCAATTTAAAAATACAAAATCGTTTTAATTTGAATTATACTGCAACAAAATTGACTTAAATACTTTTATAAACTGATTGTTTAGTGCATTTAGTTTTTAAATATATTTGAAGTTTACTACTTTGTTTTGGCCTTTATACAAAACATAACATTTTTCTGCCCACGTATTAGAAGACTTTAATATCAGTTTTAATAAATTGAAAAAATAAATGTATATTTGAAATTACTACACTCGTAATAAAATTTTCTCACTTCACTCATAACGAAATAAATATAATTTGAGCTAACATTTTGTTATAAATGGAATTTTATTCGCCTTCTTTTGGCATCCAAAGAAATTTTGACCCAAAGAAACTTAAAAAATTCCTTCAATTTCCATCCGGTGGCCGAGAGATCAAATGAATTTCATCTTCTTCTCTCTCACTACGTAATTCCTGTGACGCAATTAAAACCGCAAACAGGGCGAAAGTGAAATTCATCTACTCGTACAAAAGACATGAATGTTATATATTGGATATAAAATGTGAGGAAGGTACGTTGCACAATTTTAGCTTTCCACGAGAACTTGACCTAAATCGTTTTACTTTCATTGCGTTTGCGGATTCTAGTGAAAATAGTTTATTTATTACTACCTTCGACTTCTGAACAAAGGGTTATGTCATGTTACTTAAAATATTACGGAATCAATATATACATTCATTATTTTAGAATTATGATTTTAGTTAATTTGTCAAAATTCATTCGGTTTCATTAATTTTAGTTGGCTATTTTTAACATTTCTATTACAATCGTCGCATTGATACGATCTCAAAAATTCGTGTTCGAATATAACGTAAGTTACAAAATCTATATTATTCAGCAGCATTATTTTTAGATTCTAATATGAAATTTTCTGTAATTTTGTAGAATTGCAAATAACAAGTAAAGCTAACAAAAAATGTTTAGTTTTTTACGACTTTCGTATTACCTACATAGAATTTACTATATTATATTTTACATGAGTTTTTGATTACATAACTGATTTAACAGCGTTTATAGTCAACTTCCATTTAAGTTTTAAATATGAATGTTGCGAAATGTTTATGAGTTTTGTTTAGAGTTTTTCAAATAGAATTTAGTAATAAAGTTATTATGTTAATCGCGTCAGAGTATCTACGTTTTTTTGCAAACGTGGAGAGCTAATTGATACAAGATATACTGCTGTGGAATAAATACGTCAAATTAAATAAAATTATAAGTCTTATGTTTTATTTCCTGAATAAATTTAATTAATAATTGAAGAAACTTATACACGGACGGACCTAGGTCCGCAATTTATGTGTTTATGTAGACTGAAAGTAGCGAATAACGTTTGGATGAGCAGCGTGCAATTTTTTCAAAGAAATCATTTGACACAGTAAGAGAGATGGAATTGATTTAGTCCCAGTAACATTGAAACTAATTCAGATGTCAGGTAGATTATCATATTAATATCAATTATGTCTTGTAGACTATTATATTTTGAATATTTACTGGCGGAGTGTACAAAGAAACACAACTATTATTTAATATTTGCGGAAAAATAAAGATGAATGGTTTGTGAATTTATATAACAGTAATCAGACCTAATTTATTTATTGACAGTAAAAGCATAGTGCGATACGTAAAAATGTTCGTTAGAGTTATACGCTCACGTTTTCTTTACTTCAAAGTAATACAAAATATGCTTAAAAAAATAGTAAGTACCTAACTTTTTCAAGTACGTTTCATGGGATGGAAAGGAAAGAAAAGAAGGTCAAATAAAGGTCAAAGGAAAGAAGGTCAAATAACGCGGTGCTATTTTTGTTTTCAAAATATTCTCCCCTAACTATAATACGGTTCTCCTATCGGCCTAATAATTTACTTATACACTGGAAAGAATGTTTTCACTTTGCCTTAAAAACAAACTGAAATTACAGATTTTACTTATTCATTATCACTAATTTTTTTCTACAAATTTTCTTTTTTATTCTTCGCAACAAATATTAATCGCATATTTGTAATATTAATCGCAATATTTATAAGCCGCGCTTGTGAAGGCATTGCATCATGGTTCTTCGTACAGGTGAATTGCCAAGAAGAACGGCACACGTTTTGCTAGTTTCTTCACTTTTGCTTCTTTAATTCTTTTTTGAGCTCTTTAGTAAATCAGCATAGTTCACTCCGTTTACCGAAATACTCTTGTCTATGAAGTAAATGTGGAGGATACCCTCTGTGTTCGAGAAAACCGTCGCCAGGATTTTTCCGGCCGATTGCGACACTTTCAGTTACTATGGGATAGGGTACCTCAAAATGTTATCCTTGTCTCCTCCACAACGAATGGGTCGTTCGCGTTACTCTCGATACGTTTTTGCTTTTGCGACCTGCGACTTTTACCCAGTTTTACATACCAAAATAGTCACGAAGACTATTCAAAATAGTTGCAGAAGATACTTCAATAATTTCTCCCGACTACTTTTTTTTCTCTACCAAATGTATCTATCGTTTCATAATGCAAAGACCTGTGCCTTCGATTTAGAAAAGGGGAGATTGAGCAATCTTTACAAATTGTCCACCTGAAGATGTAATGCAACAAAACCTAGGTCGTAGTGAAGAATTTAAATAAACTAGAAATAATACTATATCACGTAATTTCATTTAGTGGTGAGTAAAAATTAAATGATAGTGGATAGTAAAAAGTTTAGGAAACACAGAAAAATTATAAATATTTATTTTATCGATTAAATTTCGGAATTTTAATTAGGTAAGATTACATTAAAATTACAATTAGATTAAAAAGTTTCATTTCAAAAGCATACACTTTCGCGCACGTTTTTACTTTAGAGACATAATTACTTTTTGGTGATAATTTCCGTCAACTCCGAAGGTTGAACATACGTTTTTAATTTCGGTAGGTTTTTTTGGCAAATTACTGAATATTCACTTCAGTTATCTTGCCTTTGATGAAATTTTATGCTTTTTCTATTAGAAAATATTGTTATTAAATTTGTTCATTCATTTACGTTCATTTGCATTAGAAAAGGCGTTAAACTTTGATTCGTTAAACATGGGGAAAATTTAATTTAATGTATTTTATTGTAAAATAGAAAGTATGATGCTATATGATCTCCCATAGTCCGAATACACATGGTCTACATCAACTGAATATCATTTAACGTATTAAACGGACATTATGGACAAAACTTAGAAATTAAACCGATAAACATTTTGATGGTTTTAATAGCACACATATATCACTTTCTGAATTCATATCTTGTTAATAAAACTTTTGATTTGTTAAACCACAATAATTAATTGACTGCGACGAAAATATGTCTGAAAGAGTCTATATAATAAATTTATATTATAAAAAATTTAAAACAAAACTTTAAACAAAACTTTCATCAAAATGACACTATTTTGTCAATATTGCCCGTTTTTAATTACATGGATAATTATGTGACACGGTTAATTGAATATTAAATCAATTGACATGTTTATCCGGAAATAATTCTCCACGTGTAATGAAAAACAATAGGCGTCAATCATGTACAAAATAAAATCCAAACAGTCTTCATTTTATTCGGTTTTAATTCGGATTTGTTTTTCTTTAATTTTTGCAAGATATTGGTTTAAAATTTTTGGTGGCATACACTTTTTCTGAAATCGGAAATTTATGGTTCCTTTTTGAATATAAATGTGATCATGTTTGAAATATTAAAGAATTAGAGGGGAAAAAGGAAAAATCTTATAGTCTCTGAGAAATAAAAAAAAATATTTTTTTTATTTGTCAGAGACTATTTTTTTATTTCTTTCATTTTTTATTTTTTTATTTCTTCTATTTTTTTTCATTTCTCAGAGACTATAAATATTTTTCCTATAATGCATACACATTCTTTTCACACCGAATTATTTATGATTTTTCACCTTACACAATTAGTTATGGGGACATTTGAGAAATGATTTCTTCGCATATTTTTAATTAAATGTCGAAAAATATTTCTTTAAAATTTAAAAAATAGTTATAAAGTGTTGAGACTTTAAAAAAAATAGTTATGAAATGATAGATATATAGTTTCGTATAATCGGTAACATAAATATTTGCTTTATAATCGCTGACCCAAATATACATCAGGCCAGTCCATTATAGGTCAATTACCGATATCATTTATTGTTTTTGAATTGACCGTCAGACTCCATTGACTTCATTCTCTACAATTTGCTTTTCTTTTTTGGACACTTTATTGTAAATGTTGAATTAAGGTGAGTAACTATTATATAAGCTGGACACCTTAAAAAAAGAAAAAATGAATTGGAAATGCAATCATTTATATTTGCTCATCAAAGTAATGAACCCGTCTATCTAAACGACAGTCTCATGAGTGCGCCCCGCAGCGTGATTACTATGTTGGTAATATCATTAGGATATTTTCCAAAGCACGACATTAATCTCAGCCTAAGTATCATATTTGAAGGCTTCGGCGCACACACGTTTCAAAGAAAACCATTCAAGTCGTTCGCTATATTAGATTGGCAGTGGCCGGCTTACATTATAAGGAGGAAACTTATTTAAAGTTTGTCTTATCTTTGATAGTTCGCGTCGAACGATTTATTCTACTCCTATGAGCACAAAAATATTTATTGTAAAAGTAAGTGCTTTATGTGCGATTATATTTAAAATGTATATTAAAAAAATTTCCACAAATGAGTTTATTCTTTTTTGTTCTATATTAACTGCAAGTTAGAAACAAATTTCATTACAAATTGACAAGAGCAGATAATGCTTAGAATAAAGAATGCTATGACAAATGTTCAAATTTTTAAAAATAATATTTACTGTAAGTATTAGGCTGCAAGACGGAAAAGGTAAAGAAATTAGTGTAATGAAAATTGATTGAACAGTAACAACAGTGCCATTCTTACGCGAAAAAATAGGAGAATGTATAGATAGAAATATTTCACCTATACGAAGGGATAAAAATGCTTACAGAAATATTTTGCGAACAGGTTTTACCTTAAGCATTACGTAGGGAAATACCATTATATAATATTTCATAGCTGTTGAGCTCAGACAATTAAATTTCACGTCATTTAGAATAAACTTATTAATTTACGTAGATAAAAATAACATATAGGTATACCTATATGTTATATTTAATTTAAAGCGATTAAAAATATCTAATAGTTTAATATTTATTTTTATTAAAATAATGTGTTTCTACACAATGGATTGATTAGAATTTACATTTGTCTGCAAAATGACATATTCAATCCTATGTGGTATGATGTTACTTTGTGAATAATGTAAACTCTATGGAGTTATTAGCCTTTAAGGAGACTTCCACATGTTATTATTCTGAAAGCTTTGCTTTGACAGCTACTTACTTTCAAATGACGCCTTATTTCACTTTACGTAAAGATAGCTAAAACTGTGGACGTTAAGGTGGATTTTATAGGTTATTTAAATATTTCTTTGTAAGTTTAGCCTTAATAGTAGGAATTGATTTTATGAACTAAAAGTAAAGCTACTAGTTTGTATAGTTACTTTATAAAAATGGTATTATGTATTAAACTAGATACCAACAAATATCGTCATATTATATCATCATTTCATCTCATAATCGCATTAATAGAAACGCCAATAAAGTCCGTATTCGATCCACACACGTTATAAATAATAATTTCTTAAAATGTGTTCGACTATATAAAGAAATAACAAAATTCATAATTAAACATTTGAGAGCGATGTTGAAAGTGACACTGAGAATAAACTTCACGCGCAAGAAAACAAAATAACCTATAAAAATGTATCTCCTGTTATCCATAGATAAAGTACAGAACTGTCATCGCTATCGTCGACGAAATAGCTGTGTCTTTCTTTTTGCTCCTAAAATTATATGATCCAATTCTTTTCTCTCAAACTTATCAAAAAATGGCCTTACTTTAACGACGACTAGAGGTTAAGGTAAAGCCAGTGCATTACAGCATGACGATTTTTAAAATGACCTTTTCGACAACCGTTATAGTCGTACGTTAGCTAACGGATACGTTAAGTAAAGTGATTGACGACATATGGCTGATAGAGAGTATTTGTAAACGAGGTAAAATAATCATGTCACTCAAATTCCGTAACTATGAATCTGAAGGACTACAATATGACCTGATCCCGGTATGTATAGAGAAATGTATTATATTTAAACACTTCTAGTCAGTTTTAATTTTGAAACATGTAAATTAGAATTTTTTTGAGTGATGAAATTAAATAAACAATTATAATATTTATACAATTGTATGTGATTTATGTCATGTAACTATTTAAACTGTGATTAAAAACGGAATGATCTTAATAATATGGACATTGAAACGTTTAGTATATAAAGTGTGCCGTACAATTATTTTCAAATAATTAGAATTCGTCATCTGAAAGAATTCGCCTACTTTGCTCTTGATATAAACGATTATATATTAAATAAATATTTTAAAAGTACGAATTAACGTAAATACCCATGAAATGGCCTAATCTCGATAAAAAAATTAAATAACTCAGTTATTATAACAGTGAGAGAACAGGAAGATGCATTGAAAAGCACCTCTAAAAAATATGCCTTCTAATTTAAGATGCATATATTTGCGTAGGCGTTTTATGAGATACTGTATGATGACATGTATTTGTAGATGTAGACAAACGGTTCAAAACACAATGCGTAGCTTGTTTGAGGGATCGGCCCTTAAATCGATACGGAAACATTATTTCTCTCTTAAAAGCTTAAAATGGAGTTCCCAATGTAAGCACAAGAAGTATTACATCTCCACTTTTACTTTTTAGGAGGAAATTTTTTTGCACACGTGAACAATTTGGGTGACATATTTATTTAGGAAGTTAAGTTTTGTATCGAGGAGGGAGTTTGACATTATTTTTTCAAAAATGTGTTAAGATAAGCAATGTAGCTTGCACTGAAGTATCATTTTAGAAATGATTTAATTGACAATGTATGGTTTGCATTCTCGTTATGTAATAAATTAAAGAAATGGTTTGTTACGTAAATTGAATAAACGTCCAAAGACGACCTACTAACTTATTGATGGTCGAATTTGCGATCAACGTGATGTGTTTTGAAAGAGAAAATTAAATATACTTAGACCGTTCGAATATATTCAATTGGTTAACAGAGGAAACGTGCAAACTCATTCCTTTTTAAAAACAAAGTAATGTTGATGAACGATATTGAAATATCATGGATGTTAACATCGCCAATTTAATCTAGGCATCGATTTTAATATCGAAAAACCATTATTATTGGAATTGAAACATTTATTATTATTGTGAATGAAAAAAGAAGAAACTTAAAAATCAGGATGATCTGGCTACAAATTGGAAGAGAAAGTGTGGTGAACAAATGCCATTCCGTTATTTTGGCTTTTTATAATGCCTTTTAAAATTATAAGGTGTTGTGATATTAAAAACTTTCAAAAACGTTTATATTCGTGTATTATTTCTTATTAAAATGTTATCGTAAGTCAATATTTTCGATGATTGTATAATTAACTGATATAATCAATATTTCAGAAGTTCACATATTTTAATTACAGATGGTAAAATATATTGATGTCTGATTACTCAACGTAAACGTTATGTGAATATCGATTATCTCTATTAGTCGCAACTGAAGCGATTGGTTTGAGGGGAACCCGTTTGAAATCTACTTTTATTGCGTGTGCAATTTTTCATTTGTTTTAAGAGAAATATTTCTATGTACAGTTCATACACTAGTTCAACATAGAATTATTACACGTGATCATATTCTTAATTAGTGCGTAAATAGTTTGGTTTGCGGCCTCGCTCGCCTGAATTTTCCACTGAAGATGACATTTGCAAGTACGTTTTAGTCCTTCGAGATATAGGTTTAGCGTATATATTACACCATCAAATAAAATGTTGTAATACAACGTTTTTATGTTCGAAATTAATACGTAGAGTTGAATACTACAGAAATTAGATTACTTATTGCCTTAAAAAGTCATATGTATGTTAATTTGAAACGTAAACAACATCTAGGACTAACAAAAAGGAAACAATCGGGGTTTTTCATTAATAATATTGGCTAGAATTTCATCATCCTGGACTAAGTATATTCGGAGCTGCAGGCGTTGAATAAGTAAAACTATTTTAAAATGAGACAACATTAAAATGAACATCTTAACGAAGAACATTTTTTAAAAAACGAAGAATATGGTACTGGCATCACACAGCTAGACCTAACGATAGACACCAAAAATTTGTGAATTATAAACAGTGTCAGTGGCCAGATTAATGCTCATTTTATTCCGCTAGTAATAGTCTAATATTGAGTCAACATAGGAGAATTCATACAGAAGTATAATTTCAATTCCCACTCAAAACAGAGAAAAGCGCATACATATTTCCCATAACAACATAACAAGTCTACTACACAATGCCGCAACGAAACTCTTACAACTGCCGGAAAATCGTTCCCTACTAAGATATTTGGCAAATTCTCTGACTTTCAAAACTGGAAGGCCAATTCATTAATAATTGTAACCAAAAATAAATGTAAACCATACAAACATCGTACACACTTGTAAAGATTTAAAAAATGTGAATACCTCATTGTGAACAATATTCGGTAACATTTTATTTTTATGCAATAAAAGCATAAAAGATCATGGTAACAATAATAATTTTCACGTTATTATAATAAAGAAATAATATAAAATTATAAATACATTTCTATATACATGGTATAAAATATTTCCACTTACCAGTAACAAGCCAACGACAGTACAGTAAACTAGTCATTTCAGGTACTATTTTATAGAAATTTAATGCGGATATTATTCTCTTCTGGTCATTAATAAGTGAAACATTTGACTGATGTAAAGGTTTTCATACATAGCAAGCTACTAATCCACCTAGATGTAAATAACAATAAAACGTCAATACATTCGTTTTCAATGAAATCTGTAATACAATATTTTTTGACACATAAATAATTACGAAATTAAAATGAGAGTAAATTTTTGCTGTGAGTTTGAATATTAGGATTATTTTATCTTTGAAAATTTTATTTGGTATAAAAAAATTAAAAACTTTCAGTATTTTAACAGTAATCATGGTAAAGGAAATAATACTGCATACATTTAAAGCATTTCTCAATAAAACTTAGCTGGATAGTTACTTAAATAGTTTAATTCCAAAATTAAAAAAACGTGCGTGAAATAACTGAATGAGAAAAATACGTCTTTTATCGTAGGGGGAATGGGCACATCCCTCACCTTGATCGACGCACATGTCCATATTTGATATTAAAAAGTGATCAAAAATCGAAAAGTCAAATTTAATGGGATAGTAATATTAATATTTATTTTCATTAGTGTAATACCTATGACGTCGTCAGGCGTGTAATTATAATGATGGCAGGTAGTTATAATGATGGCGTTATGAAGATGGCAGGTAATTGTAATGCTACGAAATGTTGTTATCCGTTACCACTAATCGAAATCCGATGGCAATCCCTCTAAAACTGTTTTTAATTGTTTTTATAATACTACATACATACACACATCCATACACACACATATATATATACATGTGTGTGTGTGTGTGTGTGTGTATATATATATATATATATATATATATATATATATATATAAAATATATATATATATGTATATATACATCTTTTACCGCTAAATATCTCATTTTTTATCGCTTCTCTCATTTTTCGGGTTTAAGTATTGCCATTTCTATTCAGATAATAACGTTAACGTTTTGGAATTACGCCTTGTCTTGGCTTACTTCGATCTTTAATTTAGTAATTTTATTATTTCATTTATAAATCATTACACCTTTTTCAAATTTTTTTGATCTAGGGAAATTATAATAATATATTATATTTGAAAGAAGTTACATAAAACTTATTATATGATCTGTGAAAAACTAATGTTTTTCGAGAATCGTCTGATGAGCCCGATGAATTTTCCTAATAGAAAAAACCTGCGATTTAAATTACCAACTCAGATACTTCAAGATGCAATTCAAAAGAAGGTGGAGGAAGGCACTAAGACATTAAGAAATAATAATTAGAAGTAATGAGCAGTGGCAGCTTGACATATTTAAGAGACTGAGTAAATAACCTCCGTAGGCAAACAAGAGGTAGGATGGTCTCCAAAACATTTCTTTGATTGTAGTTATTTCCTTAAGGTGCTTAAAATAAAGAATTCTTGATATGTACTTAAGAATATTTTAGTGTACGCTACTTAATTTCATTTAAAACCGAATTTTTTTTAAATAACTAAAATGTCATATTCTTTGTTAGCAAAATATTTACTTACAGTAAGTAAAGCTGAAGGGTTTACATTAACAGTGTACAACAGAATTGGTAATTTAACTTTCACTGATACATGGTAGGCTTCCCTCGGGGTGCTGGATATTACTATTTGCTCATGGTCTAATGTATATTATTCCGAGGCAGGCGTATTGTTTTCGGACTAGAAAAGTTTGTCTTTAAGCTTTATGTAGTTGAGGAATATCTTTGATATTATATTTACTTAATGTTTCAGCGAACATTGTCTATATTTAAAACGAATATATTTAATCAATTTAGCGAGTAGAAAGTTTGTCGGAAAATTTTGTCCGTAACACATTTCAATTATATTTTCAAAAACTAACCGAATCAAATCGTAGAGATTTTTTTTTGTTACTTTTACTTGTTTAAACAAAACTACCCCTACTTTATTTTACAAAAATTTTAAAATATCTTCGCATTCTTTCTATATTTAAAACCGAATTGCGTTTTTTTATGCTGGTTAAATCAACATATTATATTTCATTTCGATTCTCTCCATTTCTCTCTCGCTCGCTCGCTCCTTCCCTCCCTCGCTCCATTCCTCGCTTCCTAAATCCCTCCCTCCCCGACGATCCTCAACAGCGCAACCGGCAAGGCTTTTGAGGATCTTCTGGACCACTCCGCTCTAATTAGAATCCCCTCTGGACCTAACTTTCTATCTATTGGGGGATATACTTTTACACCGGATCCCGCACTGGTTCACGCAAATTTATCTTCTAGATCGGTGCTTACTTTGGAGGACCCCATGGATGGTTACGGATACCGCCTGATGTACTTGCGAGTCTGTTACAAAAACTTCCAACCTGTACCAAGGAAATTTACTGGCTGTAATTTTAAAAAGGCGAAAAATTAAATTAGGATTTCACTAAACTGCGGAAATTACCTCGAAGCTTGCAGTTAATATAGAAATTAGGCGACATACTGACAAAAAATGTAGTTTTTAATTCAAACCACAGTAGTAGTGTTCCTTTACATCTACGTATGTTATATGTAAGTGGAGAAAGCAGCATAATTATTGTTAAAGTATAATAAATTGATGTGGAAAACGTTGAGTAAAGACCGAACGAAGATTAGTTTGCACTTTGGATAAACTTCAGTTGTAAATTGTAACGCCGCTTTATTTTTAGTGACAAATTCCTTCCAAGTATAGAGTTTTTATTTATCAGATCTAACCATGGTTGGTAAAAATGATTATTAATTTTCTCTTATTACAAAACACTTTTACAGAAAATCACTACGATACTTCTAATATTTAGGTTAATAGAAATTAATCATGGAACAAAAATATAAATTTACGAACTTTTAATATCAAGTTGAAAATGTATTTATAAAATTAATTAATAATTTGTTATATTTGTTTAAATGAATTATAATAGAAAACAAAATGTTTGAATGTAAATAGGTTAGAAACTGTCACATACGTAAATTACATGCTATTGAAGAAAAAATGGAGTATTAAATTGATTTTGAAAATGATAAATTTTCACTATTACAAAAATATCCACACACACATATAAACTACAGCTTTTGTATGACTTTAAATAGTCCTCTCTCTATCCGTGTCCGTACTACAGCCATCGCGCGTTAAACAATACAGCTAAAAATTGGCCACTTATATTTTTTTATAATGGAAAGTTTATCAAAACACGTTATTTATTTTTATCGCCTTTAAAATTTAAAACTTTAAAAGATCCATTTATAAACTTGCGTATTGATTAATAGTATATTATCATAATAAAAACTATTCTTGTTGATTTTCAAGAAATTATGAACTCTATTCAGGAAGAAAGTGTAGGTATGATAAAATGTAATTCAAAACAAAATTCTAACCGAAAACCAAGCCAATAACAAGATTAAATTCAAACCAACATATACACATAAAAAGAAGAAATTCTCCAAAACTTAAAAATAAACGCGCTTTTTTCAAAATAATGAAATTGAATTTTAAATAAAATTTGAGTCAAAAACAATATAAATTATATTACAAATTGGAAAAATACTTATTTTTGAATGTGATATTTGCACTTCCAACTAAAAATTTTTTCTAAATTTTTCGTGGTTTAGACAGAAAAAAGGTATTCCTAAAGAATAATGATATATTAAATAATGAGACAATTGGAATGATCTCAATTTATAAAACCATTCTAATTTACTTAAATGATCTTGAGTAACTTCCTAATTTTACACACATCATCAAGTGAACATAACAATGTTTACTTCAAATGAGGAATTTCGGGGAAATATCGTGGCCGTGTTAGTTTCGAACACAACATGTTCGTTTAAAAATATGTGAGCCCTGCCTATATGCTCATGCGATGAAGAACTCTTTGTAGCTTTGGTTTGATATAAATGTGTCATAAAGATAATAAATTGCCCCCGAAAATATTCTCGGTGCGACGAGACCTTCACTCTGCGAGCTCCTTGAATAATGAGAATACTTTACGCATGACTTTATTCATAATGAGGAGAGAAATTGCATTCCATGTTGATAAATTATCCCCTTTATGCGAACCAAAACTTGTTGCTAGCAAATTTTGCGTTTCAGTATAAATGTTTGCGTATTAGATGTATCTCAGTTTAACGCTTGTAAAAATTCACTAAGAGTTAATTTGTTCTTTTTAAAGAGATTTTAAAGTTTTAACCTTTTCTCCGATTATGTCGTTTGCTCTGTCTGTCATCAAGTGTGTTTTGTGGGTTGATCCTGATCATAAGAAATATTTTGGACCTTTACTGTTTTATACCTTATTTAGAATAGTCAATCTTCTTATCTTCCATCGAAGTATAGTAAAATTGTTGAAAAATGTAGGTCCGTAATGCTCGACATATTAATTTATTTTTTGGCAATATTGTTGAGGGTTATGTCCTCTGTAACTTACCAAGTTAGCGCAGTTTGTGAAGTTACGCTAAATTCTCCATTTTTGCAAAAGATTTTAAGGTTAGTTATTCCATGAACGGTTAATACTACGGTAATATTTTTGTAGATAATAAATTTTAAATAATTTATTTGTTGAAGTCAGTATTACACAACCTGCTAATTACGAGTTAGGGTGCGTTAAAGTCCAAAAAATTATTTTTATTTCAAATTATTTCGCAAACTGCTTATCTAACGATAAAATTACGGACAGCCATTTTATATAGTTATTCTTGTAATACAATACATCCTTATTATTTATTAAATATATTTGGCGTTAATTTTGTAGAAATTCATTATTCACAATTAAATGAAACTACGTGATGTAGTATTATTTCTTTCTTTAATTTCTTTACCACGACCTAGGTTTCGTTGTATTACAACACCTTCAGGTGTGATATTGGTAAAGATTCAAAGATATCTTTACTAATATCCCACCTGAAGATGTTGTAATACAACGAAACCTAGGTCGTGGTAAAGAAATTAAAGAAAGAAATAATACTACACCACGTAGTTTCATTTAATTGTGAATCCTTATTATTTTTAAAGTAACTCTGATGGGCGAAAGGCACTTTGCTTTTTCTTTGCTTAAGTTATAATATATTTAATTCCCCGATATGTTTTATTTATATATTTCTACAGTGAAATGCCTATTACCTATTAATTTAAAATTACAATCTTGTGTTAATTTATTTTTTACATTTTTAGTCATACTTGCACTAAGATTTATTTTTATAATAATACCTTTTTATAATATTTCTTTATTATTTACCGTTCTGTGATGAATTAGGTGGCATTTTAATAATTATCATTACATATAGGTATATAAGTATTAACTGTTATTTTATGAATGCTTTGCTCTAATGATCCCATCGACGAAAAATATTAAAATAAAAGAAGACATCCTCGAAAACTAGTATGAAGAAAGTATGCACGCCTTTATTACTACTACGATGTGTATATTAAGTATTATATTAAAACGTATAATTTCTATCTATGTATATTTGTGTCACTGAAATGATGTATATAGCAATAATTTGCTTTATGTATAAGCATCGAGCAAGGCTGAATTGGTATTGGCAGCGATAACGAGTACTCTGCGTTCTACATTGATATTTTTTTTTCTGAACGGGCCTAATTTACAACAGTCAATATATATATATATATATATATATATATATATATATATATACATATATGTATATTTATATACATATATATATATATATATATATATATTTCTCTTTTTTTTTCTTTTTTTTTTTTAAATTCTACAAATCAATCAAATGATAATGTAAAGGCCCATAACCTCAATTGCGTTTACCGCATTGGAATAAAAATTAGTTCAAAACCTGAAACCTTTACTTGAACTACTTTTATTAAGGTTTGTTGATTTTTAACCGACTTCGAGAAAGAAGGAGGTTCTCTAATCGACTGTATTCCTTTCTTTATTAATTTGTATGTTACCTCTTATCTTCGGTATTTCTTAATAAATTTTGTATGATTATTTTCTTATTTAAAAATATACATTCTTGGTAAGGTCACATGAAAAGTTAGTTGAAACCTGACTGAAAATTGAAGATCAAATTGTTTTTTTTTTCAGAAAAATTAAAATCAGATTGGAAATCAAGTTGAAAAATAATAGGGACCTGCTCTTGCACTGGAATAATTATTTGATATTGAAAGAAGCGAAGAAGTTAATGCGTGAAGAAGCTAATCCTTTTTTGGGACAACATTTGCATGGCAAATCTAATTAAATTGTGTTGACATTGTTGTCCTAAGTCATCTCCTGAGTAATTTGTCTTGTTAGGGTGGTCTAAGAGGTTATGCTTAATCCACCGTTTTTGTAGAAATTTTATAGAATTAAGGGTTTCGTAAACTCTTCGTATTATGCTAAAAATAAATATTTTTTGTATAAAATTAAATTTTTTGCAATTTTCAATAGAACTATCGTCGTACCAACTTATAGTTTACGAGTCAAGTTAACGACATTATGTTCAACTCTAAAATATTATTAGTTAAGTTTGCTAGACTGATAGCGTATTGTATTCAATCGGTTATATATGTTATAATGCAGATTTCTTATAACGACACAACATTCAATAGGAATAATATTGTGGATATTAATTTAAAGCATAAAATAAGACAACAGAGATGTATCGTAATAATTTGATTTTATTTATTTATCAAAACATGAATCGCTCCGTCGACGTACGTCCCGTGAAATTCTGGGTATTAAATTATTTATTGAATAATAAAAAGCTGATATATTATATTTTATATTTTATGTATGTATGATGATGATATCAATTTTAATATAGACAATTTTTAGTGGCCAGTACGTCAATAAGGTTCCTTGTGAAAGGAGGAGACTTACTGATATTACTTAACTATAAATAAAGTTTAGGGAAAGGAAAGATATAACGCAATTCTATTGAAACGGGGGTGCCAAATTTCCTTTGCGGAAATGAATGATTAAATTACCTTGTGTCCTAATAGGCCACCGTCATCCAACTATATTTACTTTTTACCCATATTATGAAGTATTAAACATACAGAGAATATTTCTAAAAATATAAAAAAGACTATGTTCTCTAAGACTGCTCTTCGTAGTTTTATCGTATAAAGATGACTCTTAAATAGTACGTTATATGATAATGACTCCATTACAGAAATAACTTAAAATTTAATATTCCATTGCAGTATTTTGAAGTATCGACCGATATACTCATATAAATAATTTAATTGTGATATCACTAAACTACATTATATATACATACATATATGTATATCTATATATATATATATGTATATATATATATATATACACACACATATATATATATATATATATATATATATATATATATATATATATATATATATATATGTATGTACGTATATATATATTGTTGATAACAAACTAGATTTTTAATTCCGCCATTTTGATTTTTTTTCTAAATTCTTATATACAATATAATGGGACGGCATATATACATAACCAGCAGTCATAACTATACCCTTCTCCTAGCTTAACTATGGTTAGTTAAAAGTACTCAAATTGAAAATAGTTATCCTTAGAAACTACAAAGGAAAGTAATTTAAATATGGCACGTATTACCTGCCATTTTGGATTCACCTGATTCGTTTTTCCTCCATTTTGGTAAAAACAGAATTTCTGGTAACAATTAATTTGTAGAAATTAAAATTATATAAAGCTGGCGGATAGTGCCAATCGGTAATATGGATTTTGTACTTTTTTATGGCCTATATTGTTACAGAAGCGATATACGTTCAAGGGAAAAATATTTTGCTTTTGAATTTACAAAAACTTCCTGGAACTAAATAAAAAAGATTTGGAACTTTGAGTTATGAAAAAATAATCTTAAAAAAGGAAAAACAACATATTGCACCATCTAGTAGACTTTTAGTAGCAAATTATTAAGTTTAATATTTTCATTTGATAAATAAATGAAATAAAAGCATACCCATTTAATCTAAGTAATCTACGTGATAGGTATGTTATTATCTAGTTTAGATGGCGAAACTAATTGTACTATAAAAACTAGAGTATATACCAAATGGGATTCAATGACCAAAACATGATAGATAAAATATTTCTGGGTAGAATTTATTGCTGAACTAACACCTGTTAGTCATTTTGGCACCATTTCTATACCAATGTCTTCTGAATCTTCACGAGAATAGAGATTTTAATAATATGTAACGGCTAGATAATTTTTTTTCAAAATATGGATTGGTTATCGAAAAATGGAGAAAAAGGTATTTTTCGTATTTTTGTTTCTAAAATTACCGCTACAACCGGCTCCTTATTGGGCGAGAGGCACTCAGTCAGTTGCCCACGGACTATTGAAAGGGGAGATTGTGTCACAACGCGCAGCACAAAAACATTGTAAAAACTCGCTAAGTTTCTTTATCGGCCAAATATCAACGCAAATAAATCGCTTAGATACAGTTAACTCCAAAATCGTAGATTGTATCTTGAATACATTCGCGTTTATGTTCTGAAATTCAGCCTTTAGTTTTATTCTGTATAGCACTAATTTATATATATATATATATATATATATATATATATATATATATATATATATATATATAAACTTAAATATGTATAAATTTAAAAAATGTGGCAATATTGCAAGATTATTCTTAGAAATCGATAGTGAATTTGAATTGTTTAACTATCCCTTTCGTTTGTATAGTTTTACCATAAAACGGAAAAAAAAGAAAAGGATATCAAATTTAATTTCAAGGCCAACTTTGTTTACATTTCGTAAATCTAAATTATTGCCATTTAAAAATTTAACATCCATTAATTATTCCCTCAAATATGAAAGGTCATAAAAAATATTATCATCGATTTTTAAAATAAACTTGTCAGAATAGCTATTAATACGATATTTTTTTCATTTGTCGTTTATATAAATTATTATTTGCTTTTTATTAATAAAATAACATTAATTTTAATAGCTTATTTCAAATTCAATCTTTATGGAATATTTATTATTTAATATGGCAACCCTCTGCTTAAAATAATTTTCAAAGTTTAGTTTGACATAACAGTTGATTGGGTTAATGCGATTTTATTCTTTTAAATGATTTTTTATTGGTGATATTGAGTGAGTGAAATTACGAATATGTCATTTTTAGTGCTGATGAAATATGGTATTAATATGCCAAATGTCATTATAATAATAATAATAATAATAGTAATATAGTTTATTTGTGGATATAAAATACAACAAGTAAAGTGATAGACATGTACAGAAATTTTCTTAGGGCTAATGACAAAATTAAAGTTAAAAATTAAGTTACACGCCTTAACCTAAATTTTTTTCAATATTTAATCCACAAAAATGTTACTAGCTCGGCTTGTGCAGTTATGCTATAAGCAAAACCGACAGGGCTGGTTTACAGCTAGCCGCTGTTGATATACATACATATACTCATATATACATATACACACATACATATACACACACATACACATATACAGTTTACACGCATACACAACATATAAATTATAATAGTCCTACCTCGAACGTTATCCGACAACCAAGTCTTGTTACGATAAATTCAATTCACGAGGATAACCCGTTATTTCAGTGATATCAGGTGATACTTCTCCAACAATATCGACAAACATGGAACAGAATGTGTTAACTTACTTTATAAGGAAGCAAAATTTGAATACCAGACGCACAACATAGATAATTTAAATCAAAATTATTGTCGTCGGTTGTGAAATTGCGGTGCGGAGAAATACGGGGCAGGCATTTAACACGGAAACGGAACACAAAATTTAGGTGTGTGTTAATACTAAATATATTATAAAACAAAATTATTTGTATTTCAATTAATATGTATGCGTGTTTGTAAAAGGAGATTTTTTTTAAAAGGGTAAATGACATTTCATTTTGATACTTGACTGTTTGCAAAGTTTGCAATAAGCGTACGCGTTGCCAAACTGTTAATTTAAACGTAATTATGATTTCATACAAAATTTAAACTTTAATCATTTTATAAACTAAGGGACTAATTCACAAAATAACAAATTGTCGGATTGCACATGATTAATGGGACGAGTGTTTGAAGTGACAAAGTGTCCTTCATACACATACTGTACACACACACACACACAAATATATATATATATATATATATATATATATATATATATATATATATATGTATATATATATATATACATATCTATATATGTATATGTATATGTATATATATGTATATATATATATATATATATTAAACAATTCAAATTCACTATCCATTTCTAAGAATAATCTTGCAATATTGCCACATTTTTTAAATTTATACATATTTAAGTTTATATATATATATATATATATATATATATATATATATATACATATATATAAATTAGTGCTATACAGAATAAAACTAAAGGCTGAATTTCAGAACATAAACGCGAATGTATTCAAGATACAATCTACGATTTTGGAGTTAACTGTATCTAAGCGATTTATTTGCGTTGATATTTGGCCGATAAAGAAACTTAGCGAGTTTTTACAATGTTTTTGTGCTGCGCGTTGCGACACAATCTCCCCTTTCAATAGTCCGTGGGCAACTGACTGAGTGCCTCTCGCCCAATAAGGAGCTGGTTGGAGCGGTAATTTTAGAAACAAAAATACGAAAAATACGTTTTTCTCCATTTTTCGATAACCAATCCATATTTTGAAAAAAAATTGTCTAGCCATTACATATTATTAAAATCTCTATTCTCGTGAAGATTCAGAAGACATTGGTATAGAAATGGTGCCAAAACGACTAACAGGTGTTAGTTCAGCAATAAATTCTACCCAGAAATATTTTATCTATCATGTTTTGGTCATTGAATCCCATTTGGTATATACTCTAGTTTTCATAGTACAATTAGTTTCGCCATCTAAACTAGATAATAACATACCTATCACGTAGATTACTTAGATTAAATGGGTATGCTTTTATTTCATTTATTTATCAAATGAAAATATTAAACTTAATAATTTGCTACTAAAAGTCTACTAGATGGTGCAATATGTTGTTTTTCCTTTTTTAAGATTATTTTTTCATAAGTCAAAGTTTCAAATCTTTTTTATTTAGTTCCAGGAAGTTTTTGTTAATTCAAACGCAAAATATTTTTCCCTTGAACGTATATCGCTTCTGTAACAATATAGGCCATAAAAAAGTACAAAATTCATATTACCGATTGGCACTATCCGCCAGCTTTATATAAATTTAATTTCTAATTTTCTGATTCTTAATTCTGTTTTTACCAAAATGGAGGAAAAACGAATCAGGTGAATCCAAAATGGCAGGTAATACGTGCCATATTTAAATTACTTTCCTTTGTAGTTTCTAAGGATAACTATTTTCAATTTGAGTACTTATAACTAACCATAGTTAAGCTAGGAGAAGGGTATAGTTATGACTGCTGGTTATGTATATATGCCGTCCCATTATATTTTATATAAGAATTTATATCTTAAGATTTTTTCTCTTTTATACTGTACATACACACACACACAAATATATATATATATATATATATATATATATATGTATAATTTTTTTGGACAATTATTGGGCTCAAAAACTAGAGACGGAGACCAGGTTGTTAATACATGGAGTTTAACCACTATCAGAGCTAGAAACATTGAGTTTGAACTCGAATATTTGGTTGTAATGAACAGTTATTACACCAAAAATTTAAGGGTCTATATAAGACCAGGATAATGACGTGGATTTAATTCAATATTACAGCTAGAACACTTGACTTTAGGCTACAATATTCAGTTTATTGGGTAGTTCTCACACATGCAAACTCAATGTTTTGCTTATGACCAGAATAAGTTAATCTTAGCCACTATTGCAGCTAGAGATTTCGAGTTTGAGTTCAAATATTTAGTTTTATTGGGCAGTTCTCACAACAACTAATTCGGGGGCTTGATAATGACCAAGATAATAATACTTAGTACTAAGCATTATTACGGTTAGAAGCTTCGAATTTGGTCTCTAATATTCAAATTGGACGGATATTCCTTAAAGATGCAAACTCGAGAATTTGATTATGACCCAGATAATAAATATGGATCTTAGCCAATATTACAGATGGAGACCTCAAGTTTGAGCAAAAATTTATTTGGTTTCAACGGTGACTTCCCACACCCGCAAATTCGAAGATTTGATTATGAGCAGGGATGACAACACCTTATTCTAACCCTTATGACAGAAATGTTGAGTTTATTCTCAAATATTCTATCTCGATGTACGCTGCCCTCAAACTGAAGGGATTCAAATAATATGTATGTATTTATTTTTAAACTTTAATGTACACAAATGATACATAAAACCGACTTATTTCTACGAGAGCAACCTCTTATAACCAATATATATATATATATATATATATATATATATATATATATATATATATATACACATATATATATATATATATATATATATATATATATATATATATATATATATATATATATATATATATATATATATATATAAATCCAGCCCCACTCGACAAACGGCCGGGAACCGAACCAGGGACTACGCGGTGCACTGCACCATAAAAGGTGTAAGCCTGTGATCAATCCAATGTACCACCGCAATGACGACAGTAATAATATTACTAGATCTTAGCTTCTATTTCAGCAAGAAATTTCAAACTTAAGCTCAAATATTTCCAGGTTAAATACTATATAATAATAATTAATTTTAGTACGTGTTTTATAATATTTTTACACGATTTTCTGTTGTAGTGGTACTTGTTTTCTTTTGAAGTATTGCGTTCATCCGGGATCTTCTGAGCTCCTTAGTTATGTGAATTTTTATTTTGTATATTACATACACATGATTAGAGTATGCATATGTACAAAAAGTTTAAATAATAATAATATGAAATACAATCTCGTCCATTGGGGGAAGGATAATTGGATGACACCAGCAGAGTGGAGCCGATTGAGTTCCAAGGTCCACTTTTGTCTCTTTGCGTTGCAAAATATTGAATATTTAAAAATAAAATTAGGGTGAGGTGTTGTCTATCAAAGCAGCTGGACAGAACACAAAGAATACCAAGCTTGTATTCATGAAGAATATAAAAAGACGGAGAGACGACAGGGGTATCATGTATCCTAAATTAAGAATTTAGATGGAAAAAATTCGTTGATTTTTGTGATTAAAAATAAGTGTCATTTTTCCCTTAGCATTTATCACCGCCTTCAAATTTTAGTAATTTTAAATCTATGGTATTTTATGTAGAAATTTATTCTTGCTTAAAGCAACAAAACTAATTTAGTTTTTTTAAATTTTTTCCAATTAAGTTTCCTTAAAGGTTTTTCTAATACTCCGAATAAGACTTACGGCAAATTGTTATTAAAACGAATGACTGATTCAAATTGCAGATTATGTGCAAAAAATAAAAGAAGAAAATAATTAATTCTTAGTTTATATTTTACATATTAATTAGCCGTAAAAGAGATAATTAGTTTCATTTTCATTTTACGACATTCTTTTTATCACAATTTTCGGTTTTAATAGATTTAACGAGGCTAGTAACTTAATTTTTAATAAATTGTTTTGATAAGAATTTGAACTTAAATTTGTACCAAAACTTCTAAATGATTATTGGGCAGATAACAATTATAAACTTTAATTTTACCCAATAGGGTAGACTGGGTACGATTGAAACAAAGGACGGTTGAAACAACACGAATATCTCGCAAACTGTTGGCGGGAAGGTGAGAAGTTCAAGGGAAGAATGAAGCGGACGACCGATATGTACACGAACCTCAGTTGCAGCACTCTCCACGCGCTTTAGCTCTTTTTAGAAGACCCTATTGTGTTTTGTTAGCCAAAATTAAATAGAATTTTCCAATTATTACTGTTTCTATTTAAGTGAGAGTGTTGAGTGTGTGCTTGTGTTTGAAATGAAGCTTGTAGAATATGGTACTTTGACTAGTTTTCATGTATCATTGTTGTCATAATTACTATAACTGCTTTTTATCTAAAGTAAGGAGTTGGGGACGGTTGAAACATTTTTCTTGGGTACGGTTGAAACATTGTATTTATTTATTTTTTCTTGTTTTCCTGACGCCAAAAGCACGCGTAAGAAAGACTTTGAGAGGAAAATATACTTTTCGAAGCACAAAGACGCTTATGAGGAGGTGGATACAGGAGACTCGTTGCGAATGATATGATATGAACTTAAAATAATCATTTAATTGAAATTAGTGAAAAATACATATTACAACTAAATATTTTAAATTAAAAAAAATATTGCTTGAACCAAATAAAAATTTAATGTCTATGAATGTGAAGAAATCATAAAATTTAAAAAAAAATTATAATTTATGCTAATAAATTAAATCTTTGTAATTAATAATGACAAATGTTAAGAATTATTGATACTGAAATACAAATACCCAAATCCCGAAATATTATTTACTGAAATAATATTTATATAAAATGAGACTTTCTTACTATTATAAAAAGTGTAACAATTGACATTTTTTTATGAACAACAATCGAATTATGGCACATTTTTAATATAAAGAGATATTCTAGAATTTATTCTAAGAATATAATATACATAAAATGCCGTATGATAAATTATTATACCGGTTTAACTTCGAGCCATTTGGTATTATACTGTATTTTTTAAACTTAAACTAGTATTACAAGAAAAAGTTATTATTACTACGATATGTAGGCACGTCTTCGTTATGGTTTTGTTACAGGAATACGATTTATATCAGTAACATTAATCAGAGTAGTTTTACTTAATACATAATTGTAAATAAATAAAAAAATATATTTGAAACGTGTAAAGAAATAATCATCTTAATATATACGTAACCCCTTATGGATAGTTTTTAAAATGGTTTACGGAGTCTTCATTTAATTTCAAAATTCCTTTGCAAAACGTACTTAAGTAAATTTCGTGCGTTATTCCGTACTAATAACTCCAGAATGATAGTTTTATACCTTTTTAAACTGACTGTATTTCAAGTGAGCGATGGTCCGATTAGAAAACCATTTTTAAAAAGTTTTATCGTTTTGAACGTACTTTTTAGGAATATGTAATTTTGTGTATTTTAATTGTAAAATAAGTTATTAATTCTTTACTGTTTAGAACGACCGTTATTTTAAAAGTATCGTACAATTTTATTTGTTCTATAAACTTGACCTAGATCTTAAACTACGCTATTTTTGTATGATTTTTTCATCTCCATCGAATAATAGTGTGTCAATTTGATTCAAATCCTTGTGGTTTTAGGTATTATATAAATACGCATACACACACAAATACATATATATATATATATATATATATATATATATGGTCTTATATTGTAAATTCTGGATACCAACTTATTTTCACTATGTCTTAAATTAATAAATATAAATATAGTTTAATAATTTTTTTCCATAACACCGACAGGCTTCACTTATCAAAGTAACACACATCACATCACATCACTTATCAAAGTAAAACAATAGATGTAAGACTTTTATAAAACAATATACAGGTTATGGTAAATAGGCACAATGTACAAATATCTTTAGAAATCATACCTTTCTTATATGTCGAGAACTATAATTATCTGAGTCATTTTCCACAAAAAATATATGGCTAAAATTTACACCAAAGAGCTACATCCGAAGAGAACAATGAAGGGAAAATACTGGAAAATGTAGGATATTTAAAAAAAACTACAAGCGAACTTAAAAATTAAGGCAATGGAAATCTGTGAAACTGCTCTTCTTCACGTGTGTTCGTTAGGCTAGTTCATTGCCAAAAATACTTCGGTATATTGAGTAAACACCAAATGCATTGCTCATGTCGATATAAAACTATAAAATCATATAGCCACATGCCAGTAAAAAAAAAACAAAAGTTGGAAATGCACTTATGGCTAAAATGGAAACGGGGTAACCAAAAACAGAGAGCACCGCATTATGAACACGCATTGTCGTAATTTTATTTTACTTACACATTTTACATTAAATTGTGGCGATTCGTGTTTTTAAAGCAATGTGTTTGGTTCATTCTTGATCTTCTTATTTATGGATTGTTTGCCACTGTTGCCAATGTCATGTGAGGCATGTCACGTATACTGCTCCTAAAATAGTCAATTAAGCCAATGTGTTTTGACATTAAAATCCTCAAGTCATACCTTCATCAACTAGTAACCATTAATAGGACTGAATATACAATTTTTTCTACCGTACCCTCTTTCATACCTAAAACAGTCATTAGATGGGCCTAGGACAGGATAAATACGGATTGGAAGGATCCACCGTTATACAGTGTTTGTGAACAATGCTGCTTATTGAAAACTAGTGATGGTTGAATTAAATGTTTTCCCTTAAATATTGTGTTGATATTAAGAGTTATTCAAAAGATGGAAAATACACGTTTAAATAAAATTGATATGAGTGGGTTTTGTACCAGGCTGGGTACAACACCCACTATTCACATTTAAAATTTAGGTACTTAGATCATACGAACATTAAAAAAAAATAAAAAGCGAATAAATTTAATTCAATTTCAAGTACCAACAATTTCAAGGTGCACGTTTCATCCGCTAATTTCATCGAATTTTATTAGAGACGGTGCTGGGTAATGTCGCTTTTATCATAGCAAAATATGGTTTTAAAATTTGATATTAAAATTTGAACAAATGTAAATAAAACTAATTCATATATTAAAATAGATTTGAATCGACACAAATATCAAAATTTTAAAGTTTGATTTTATTATTTATGCATGCTTTTTAAAAAAGAGAAAGTATTTAAATTTTTTTACAAACCAAAATGTTTACTTATCAGAATATATTTTATATATGTACATAAATACATACACACACACACATATATATATATATATATATATATATATATATATATATGTATATATATATATATACATGCACACACACACACACATACACATAAATATATACATACATATATGTATGTATTTACATGCTTACGCGTAGGTCAAGTCCACGTCATAGTCCCGTGAACATTATTCCTAAGCAGCGCCGTCAATGTTAAAGTTTAGCAATTAACTTACTGCCATTTAGACGTAGATACGGTTAACGACTCCATCGTCCTGCGGTATTTAAAGTGTATCTTCGTAATTATAATTCGAGCTTGAAAATTTCTACAGAAATAATTGGCTCAGTAACGACGCCATTTACTTGCAAATTTATATTGTGCAAGTTTCAGCGGTGAAGAAATTACATCGAGTTAGCTTGTTATTAAATATTGCTTTGGTTCTATATTATTATTGTATATAACTTTTAACAAATTATAACTAAGTAATGTAATAATTTAATAATGCCGTGAAATTTTAAAAAGTAGAACTCCAAATAAAATTAAAACATCTGTCTATTATTATGAATTAAGCCAGAATGGCCGCATTCATATATACAATGTAAAGTTAGAAGTTATTTAATTTTTTTGTTTATCGGTTTACTTTAATTAATTTAAAAGTTATTTAATTGTTTTTATTTATCGGTTTGTCTTAAATATTACTTGTTTAGATGAAACACGCAAACGGTTACTGTTGAACTGTATTTATATGTCTCGCTATCTTAAACGATTCCATAGTTATAGGGTGAAATTAATTTCGAGATATAAAAATGTGAATCAAAATATGAAATCAAGTTTTGAAAATATATACATGTGGTAATATCGACTTATGTAAATTTTAAGACTATGCTATCAAACGCACTCCCAGACGTAATTTTGATAAGTTGCATCATAAGTTCGTGGCACGTTACACGCTTCTTCAATACTAATTTGTGTACGAATTTTCTAAGCAATATTCTACACGTAGTTTTGCAGATACAAAACACATACATACCCACACACACACCCACACACGCATACACACACACACACACGCGCGCGCATGTGTATATGAAACTGTGAACACAGCCACATATATTGCATAACTTTTCTAAAAAAAATGTGCTTAAGTTCTTAGACATCAGCCAATTTTTTTCAAAGTTGTGACTAATATCAGAACGGTGATTTGGCGGTCAGTTTATTTCACAACCATTAAAAATATCGAAAAATGAAAAAAAAATCTAAGACCACCCTGTGTCCGTTCTGTACTTTAACTTTCTGTATTTTAACTTAAGTCATCTAACTGGAACACGTAACGTCATTAGAGACAGACAGCCTGCGCGACAACAGGTGTTAAAAAACGGAATTTTAAATTACAAGCTAAAAATTTCCAGGAAAAATTACTGCATCCAATAGTACTTTATTGAAATTAAACATGAGTTATATTAAGTTAACCTCACAGTAAACAGTGGGTTAATTATTATATAGAATTATTTTTGTTCTATTCTATGACCAGCACGGAAGGTGCCGATCTCTGTGGATACTATGCTGTATCTTTCAAATCCAGAGTCTTCATTATGTTATCACATTTTTTTTGGGTACTCATAAACAAATAAGTGTGATTTTTCCCTGTTCCTAAGTATAATTATTTCACACAATTAAATGTAAATATATTGAAAAGAAGGCAGAGAAGATTGAATGTTGAACAAGAATGTTAAAAGAAAAATGTTTGCATATATTCTGTCTTATACTGGTTGGTATCCAGCGTTAACAAGTTTTGGTTAGTCTGATAACTTGAGTTAATTTTCTGATTATGATGCGAACTTTAATTATCAGACGGTATTGGTGGCATAACAGCAATCGATATAAGTTCCATTATTTATTATTTTTCAGTTTGCTAAATCATATCGTGTGCAAGATATTAGTTTATTCATCCTTTAAATATATGTTTGTCTATTGAAATCTTAGTTAAGACTTCGGTATAATGAATTTTGAATAGTTTCTTTCATACCTAAAACTAGCAAAGACACTTGATCCTATTTAATACGATGGTTTTTAATCATACTTGTTCTGTAATAATTATTTTATTTAGGATTGATGTTTGGGATATTTATTCTTACCAATGAATAAGACAAATCCAAATTCTATTTATCTAAAATAATGGTTACTCTACGTATAAGTCAAGCTAAAAGCTAACAAAATAGGGAAACACCATACAAATTTTATTAAAGAACGATTGGGAAAAATATGATATATAGCATTTTATTTATTTTAATTTAATTAATATCAAGTGACCTTAGTTACGAGAGCTTTCCAAAGGTGTCGAGAATGACTCATGTGTACTATAAATAGGTAATTAATGAAAATGCCTTTTCGTGTAAACTAAGGTTGCGAAAATAAATCAAAGCACGAACAGAATAGACATTATCCTAATTTTAAGCACGTTTTATAAATTTAAAATCATATTTCCATTCTCAGACAAGAAAAAAAAACAAACTCAAGGTTTAAAATCAATTTTTAAATTAAAGATAATAAATAAAAAGAGTATTTTAATATAAATCTTTACATTCCTATACACTAATTAAGATCTAAAAAATTTTGAAAATCGAGGTCAAATGAAACTAGTTATTCATTAATGTGACCAAACAGCAGTTCAGTGACAAGTAAAAAGAATTAATCAGATTTTTCTTGCAGTAAAAATTTAGTTTGCTTTCAGCTTTGCATTTTACAGCAAACTTATAATGAAAATGGCGGTTAGGTAATAATAATTTTCCTGCATATTATTTATTGTCATTTTGTACTTGTTTCATTCAATATAAAAAGTGAAAAAATTTAGAAATATTTTCATTAGTAGTAGAACTCCCAAAATAAGGATTCCTCATAGTTATCTTACTCATAGTTATCTATGAACATTAGACGATATATCGTATTTTTTATTGAACTGTTCAGGGAGATTTCAACTGTATGTGCTTCTTATTTAAATGATAATACCTTCATATATAATTGATAAATTAAAATAATGATAATTAATCATTACAGTCCAGTAGAAAATATGACCATATTAAACTCGATTTTGTCGTAGAATATCGGCATTCCTATCTTTTTCACAAAATAGAACGTTGGTGTAAATTCTCTCAAATTGCTTTAAGACTTCACTGCGCATAATTCAAGCTTCTAATGCTGACGAATTAATAAATATATATAAATTTTAAAATACAAAATTATTTTTAAAGTTTATTTATATGGAGTTTCTTTGATCCTTTGACTGACTCACCTGGAAGTTATAAGTTAGTCAATTATGAATCATCAAATAGTAGAGCCAACTAAGCTGTGACAATTTTTCTTTAATTTTCTTATATAAACTACTGGTGTGAATACTTTTCATATATTAAGAATAGTTGTTTAGCTAATAGGGGATGGAGAATATTAACTCTAACAAAAATGCCCAATTTAAAGCTTAATATTTCGTAAACGGATCCCTGTATTGAAAAAGTGTTATTGATCTTTTCAACGATACCCTATACAAGGTGGAGTGGAGGGGGAATTAGCTAAGAAAAAAAACCCTAAGAATGGACGGCGTGGTAAATTCAATAATTTTTGGGATATAGAAAATTTGAAGGGTTTCTGAATGTAAATCTTATATGGTATACATGTATGTGTAAATGATATATATTGTACATAAATAAAAAAAACACTATAATCAAAATCTATACATACACACGTAGTATATTAATTTTGTTTTAAAGTTATAACTGAGGGTTTATTATATTTTAAACAATACATTTCATAAATTATTTTGGGGGCGTTTCCAATAGAGATATTTAAGGAAAAGCTTCAATGGAAAGCAGACATATGTTGACAATCAACGCATGTGTCACTATGAAATAGGGTAAACCCTATTTCATGATTATACTATAAACTTGGGAATATAGTATGGAAATGAAGTATAATATTTAACATTTACACCATATATGATTTAAACGCTATAATAATGCTATTTATTAATAGTAGCTAACATTTTTCTCTGTTGAATGTACCCAAAAATATATAAAACAAAACTTTAACGTTGTTGGAATAGACAAGTATATAAATATTGTAATTTTATTATTAAAGACTAAATATTTTTTTTGCAACAAACGCACATAAAGCATGTTTGGAACATTAGTTGTAATAGGCGTATTACACGTGTAAGAACCAGATTGCTATCCCAACGCACCGCTTTACCTAATTTTTGTATTATTTGTTAGCGACAAAAATATATGGCATCAGGATAGCATAAAAAAGCAGCAAGCGGATCGTTTGGTACCAGCGTGACATCCATATTCCCTAAGGAAAAAATATTGACAAGAATACAGTTAGCAAATTAATTATACATTTAATTATTATTTACAATTAAACTACCAAGTATATGTCAGGCTCGCATTGCCTTGCGGTTTTGTAGCTACGTGTTCTTAGACAATTTGGAGGTTTATGCCTTGTGGGAAATCTGGTCTAAAATCTTATAAAATGAATAATTTCTTTGCGACAAAGTTGTCTTCGTAGCCACTTATTACGCGGTTCCTCTCAGGCGTACTACGGGCTTACGGGCACATTCTCGTGGGAAACCCGGTTTGAACGAAGTCCTTTCAATATGTATATATATATATGTATATATATACATTATATATGAAATAAAATATACATTATATATGAAATGAAATTAGATTTCAACGTTTGAATGTAATTAAATGGAAAATAGAAACAAATAAACGGAGGAATGGTAATAAAAGCGTTATTGATAATAGTTTTTGGAAAAGTTTTAAAAATAATAATTTTATTATTAACTATAATAAAAATGTAAATAAAACATAAACTTAACTATTATATAAAGCCTTAGTAATGGTTGGTTTGTGGTAATTAAAGAGGACACAGGTTTTTTATAAAGGTCTTGAAACTTGCATAATGTATGATCTAATATTGGTATCAGTTAATATATGCGTAAAATTTTGTCGATGTAAATAATAAATTGTATCAAAATTTAAGTTTAAAGTAAATCATCCACATATTATCAATTTAACATTGGTACTTACTTGATTTCATTATCGCAATCTTCAATTTTTACTGAATCACTTTGACAATTCAATATTTATTGATAACAATAACACAAATTTGTAATTAGAGATATTAAGAGAGGTTACGAGTATTATGGCACACACGGATTGTTCACACTCTTAAATGAATATAGCTGATGTGCATGCTGCACGTCTATATTGTTTTAATATTCCTATATATTGACATACGCTTGTAAACCCGCAAACATTTGTACTGTAGCAAACGTGTCAGCCAAAATCTTACACTTTTATTCTGTAGCAAAAGATGTCGGTCAAAATTTTACACATTTTTTTGGGGTAACTCTCATTCGCCGCGTGTGTAACGTGCGACGAGAAATTTCATACCAAAAATTAGTACATATTATCGATACGAGATCTGTAAAAAATTACCCACAAGTTTGATGGGTCATAATCTATCCTAAATTCAGTGTTATGATGTGATATATGGAGGGACAGATGAACAGGACGAAAATATGAGGGCAAAATGTTATCTTTATTGAAAGTCGATGTCCTAAAAAACAAAGTGGACATTTGCTTTCGGAGACACTGCTATACAAGGAAGAAAATAATATCTTTTTTTATAATGTATTTTTATAAATATAGTACTTGTGTCGATATAAGACTTTGTAATTTTTGTTACAAAAAGTGTTATAATAACAAATTGAATTAAAAATATTCTTTTCATTTCAATGACCCCCTGATCAAAAGTAACTCACAACAAACAAAATTCTTTCAGTTTAACTTGTCAAATTGGAATATTCACAAAATACCCTTTAAATATTATAGTTATGCTGTAACACAATTACAATACATCACTATGTATTGCTTTAGTCACTTCCACAGTTAGGAAAAAAGTTTCTAGACCGTTTTGAGCGTTATCCAAATATTTACATAGAATTGTGTGTAGCCCGCAAGCAAAGTGAAAGATCAAGAGGATGAAATGTCGTTACGTATGATGAAGTGGATAAATCTGAACGTACGACCCTTTAATTTGTTTTGAACAAAAAATTCTAAAATAATTTTGGGTATTTTCAATATTTTAACTATTTACCTAAATTTCTAATATAATATTATATTATAAGCAAATTTCATTGAGAACAAACGTTCGTTGTAGCTAGGTGATTATAGCTGACGGAATTTTGGGTGCGTCGTACTGTAAAGCGCCGCTGCCACCCACTTCAGATAAGCACTATATGATATTTGCTTAGTAGTAAAAATTGTGATAAAATTTATTAAGAATATATAATATTAGATATAGAAAATTATTTTCTGAAAGTAATATTAGATTTTAGAAGGTTTCCAGGAAGCACTTGTGTGAAGGATAAGCATGACTTTAAAACCTACAGTAATTTCTTTATAAGAAACATTATTTACGTTCACATAATTATTTGAAAGTTTCTTGTTAATGGATAGCTTATAATGAGGAATATGCAAAACAGAAATTAAAAATGAACTATATTTTTTACTAATATATGAAAAGGAACAATTTATTTCTTCATGTTAATATAAGTCGTATGTAAGCAGTGATAAAAATATTTTGGTACATTTTTATCACTGCTTTGCATTATGAATCGTAGTGTGATTTTACATAGCCTAAAAACTTTCTTCAAGTAGGGGATTTTGGAAATTGAATATGTGTTGCCAAAGATTGACACGAATACTTTTACTCGTTTTATATTATCATAGAGATGTACTGTAATTTTAATGTTTGTTTCGCATTTTCCTCATTTGTTTATATTTCTCAACTTATATCTCATAAGAATTGTGCTGTTAGGTAATCCATTGACAAGAAACCTTCAAATAAATACGTAAACCTAATTAATGTTTATAGTTAAAGAAATTGCTGTTTGTTTTAAAGACATAATTGATCCTTCCGTCACAAAAGTGCTGAAAGCTTTCTAAAATCTAACATCACTTTTAGAAAATAATTTTCCATGCCTATTATTATATTTTCTCAAAAAATTCCACCATAATCCTCACTGCAGGGCCAATATCATAAAATGCTAATGGAAAGCGGGATAGTAATCGGGGAAAGCTGTATGAACCGTGCAAAGAAGAGGAAAGCTGGCTTGTTCATATGGCACTCAGTAACTATGTCTATCAAATTTATGTTAATCTATTCACCCGTTCAGCCGTGACTGAATAGAACAATCGGAATTCACATTTCGTGGTATGTGTATTCCACAGAAGTAACATCATTGGCAATAGCTTCTGTATTTGTATTTTACATTAGCTATTTACATGCCAAATTTAGTATTGATAAGTCACTTGATTCTTAGTTGCAGAGTAAACACACACACAAAGGCGCGTACGTACGCTCGTACTCATGCACGCCGGAAGCACGCACGTTCGCACGCACGCACGCTCACACACACAAACACACGCGCGCGCCCTTACATACAAACGCATATACGTTCACACGTACACATGTCTTGTCCGTGTGCGTGCGTTTCGGACAAGATGATATAAACGCACGCACACGGACAAGATAATATTTGCACGCGCAAACACGCACACGGCCCACTCGACAACGCGCACACGTGAGTGCACGCACACACGCGCGTAGTGTCGCACGCGCGCACTCGCGCATACATGCACACACACACACACAAACAAAAACGCGCGTCGCGCGTTTACTTATGTTTGTATGTGTAAGAAATATTTATGTATCTACAGTATCTATGGAAAAAAATACCCAGACGAAACATCGGAAACTAGAACATCATTTCATCGACGATGGACCACCATCAGAAAGATATGAGAAGCCTAATTTTTTTTTTCATAACGGGTTCTTACATTTTACACATTAGGAAATGAATCACCTTAATGACCTTAAAACTATTTAAGAAAATAAAAAAAAATTAACATCTAAAGAAACTTTATTCTTTTTTAAGCTAAGGTAATCAAATTTCTGCTTAAAATGACAGTATTTATTTTGAGAATTATAAAATCGCAATATATTTCTTCTGCATTTCAAAGATACATTTTAATATAAATAATAAAATATTTATATTCTTTGAAAAGATAAAACTACTCTGTACCAGGCCCCCATAAATTATAAGACATCGTATACATTACCAAAAAGTAAGCTTAATTTCTATAATAAAACTATGCAAAAATTGTAAGTGTTAAGTGGTTAGGATTTTAACCGTTTTCAATGTAAACAGTATACGATATAAACGTTTTATGTACAGTATTACAACTCCGGTGTGCTCAATAGAAGGTAATAATAGTCTGTTAACTAAGTCAAGACAACCAATCACATCACATCACCATAACTCGTCTTATCGTACTTCTTCAAAAAGTAAATCGCGCTCTAAATTAATGAAAGAAACTCAAAGTTGGACCTTTACGAAAGTTTATGGCCCACACTACATATTTGCAGCATGGATTTCGTTTCAAAGAAGAAATGATGTACCTTCTCGTATTATGTGTACCGATGAAGTGAACTTTTTCCGCGCGGGATAACAAATTTTAGAATTATTTACGTCTGAAATAAGGATAATTCAAGAGCTGTGAGAACAAAATCCTGTAGTAAGTTTATATTAACGGTGGTGGCCTTAATTGAAAATATAATCATAATGAATCCAACACATTCCTTTAGGTTTTAAGAAACAAAGAAAAGATTTTTTTGGGCTACCATGCATAATGGTTTTATTTTATTGACTTCTATTTGTTTTTGATATTACAATTGTTTTATACTATTAGAATTCCTTTTCTTCCAAAACTCTAATAAATTCCACTTGACGAAACTTAATTTCTTTCTATTTTCGGGATGCCTCGGATTTAGCAGCTTTGTAACATTCAATTCAAAAATTATGAATTATTATTTTATTGGAATAGATAAATATTAAAACGTAATGCTCGTTTCTAACTTTTTAAGCTTTGACCAAACGGTTTATAGAAAGAACGTAGAGAAGTTTGAAGAAAAATTGCTACATTTAAAGGATTATTTTTCAACGTGACTACACAAAAAACGATAATTTAGCAATTTTAGTTAAATTCATGACGTTCACGTCTGACGTGTGACTGTTCATGTCTGACAGCACAAATGTTACGATGATGCGACTAATGTGCAATATGAAAGTTGACTGGTACAATGACTAAAACAGATACATATACATTAATATGTGGAATTTATGCGTAAGTTTCAAGTTACACAATACATTTATGACCATCAAACTATTACGGCAACAAATATTACCATAAAGGGATGAACCCGTACCATACCAAAAATATAAATATAAACCTATACCCAAAATATAAATATAATCACTTTTGTATGAGCCGACGTACTTACCTAATTTTCAAATTATGTTTTTAACCTTGACAAAGTTGTTCCCCAGAGAAAATGTGTCTTACAACAGTCCTGTGCCAGATGAATTGACAAATGAACGTATGGATCAGTGAGACAAATAGAGATGTAGCGCCCGATCTACGAATTTAAAATATAAATTTCTTGCTGACCTAGATGTTCGATAAATTAAAAAAAATGTAAGGGAAATATAATTTTAAACGAAATAAGTCGAAAGAGACCTGGCAAAGTTACAAACTTCAAATTGGCAGAAATAATTTTTGAAGTAGCTAATTGTGATTGCAACAGGTAAAATAACTTTGTTTTAAATTGTTTTAAAATATTAATTAATGATATTTAATTAATTCCAGTTAGAAGTTAGATGCTTAGCTTTACCTCAAAAGTATGCTTTCCGCGTATTTTTAAATTGTAGACTACAGTTTAAATTTTTGTCAGAATTCACCGTCATCGTAATCGTTCTTGCAATTGACCTTAAATTGTTGGCTTCACTTAATAGTGACGTACGTCTTATGTATTTATAGTTTGATTCAAAATTTGTTATACGCGTTAATAATTGATTTCATTATCTTTAAATTAAATATTTCCAATGTTTGAAACTGTTTTTTTTTTCAAAAATCCTCAATAATTAAAAAAATAATAATATATTAATGGAAACCGTCCTAAACCAAGATTGTAATTATAATTTGTTTTCTACAATTCTAATTTACTTTTTAGTCGACAATTACACGGTGAATACAACTTTTAATAAATTTATGCGCTTTAAATATGATAATTGCTAGATATTGGAATAAAACGAGCATAAACAAATTTCTGAAAAAAAATGCTTAGTAATTGTGAGGAGCATTTTTCTACATTATGACTAAATTTAGTATCAGTGTAACTAAGGTGAGATTAGCGTTAGTTTCCTATAAAATATCCTAATTCAACGACTATAAACATATATTTTTATAATTACATGCCATATACAAAACGGTAGATACAAATTGTGAGCAATTCCCTTAAGTAAGTGTGGGAATTTTTAGCAAAGTTTTGAAGTAAGCCCGAGGAAGTTATTTGTTGACAGCGTAAAACGTTTTTAAAACTTTCTTTTAATATTTTTGAGATTATCATTTCTCTTTAATTTGTGTCCTTATACCCTTATTTTTCGTTTGTTAAAGCATAAATAACATTCGTGCCATATTATTTTAAAAAAGCAATTTTGCAATAAAAAATTTTATCTCAACAAGGATGGAATGTTAACTTAGGTACATTTTGTAACTTTTATTACTTCAGATCTAACATTATTATTGTCGCACAGTGGCAGTTACTTTTAATTTTGACAACAGCTTGCAGCAGGTTGATTTATTTTCATGCCAAATTATTATTCATGCCAAAATAATAAAATAAGTGTAAATTTAACGCAAGTATTCGAAATGTATAATTTTGGGAACAGTCGGTAAAAAACTACATATTGCAGCGGTGCTGTATAGTTATATTGTCACATATAATTTTCGATGAGAGATTGCCCGCAAGTATTTTTTATACCAGGTTGTTATTTCCCGTTTAAAATATATATTTTTCTGAAAGTCTATAGTAGTTAAAAGCTGAATGGGTTTAACTAAGCATCAAAACAAATATTTTTCCTGTTTTTACTCATTCGTGTTGCAAAAATATTTATTGTCTTAATGTAAATTACAAATTTAATTTACCTTTACATAAGCAACTAAAATATTTATGAATTTATATTATGGCCTTTTATTGTCGTTATAGAAGCTTCGTATTCTACTCTAAAATGGTTTGTGTTTTCAAAGATTTATATTTATTGTTTTTGGTATGGTTTACTTTTGTTTGCCTTTATTTTTCACACCTCTTTTTTATCGAATTATTTCATTCAATTTCTTGTAATGAAAATATTTTTACTTATGGTAATGTTAGATAAATTTAAATGTTTTGATGCCCTATATAAATATGCAATGTACAGTTTAAAGCAATAAATAATATTACTGCACGTTGATTTGATTATCTCGATCTATGGATAAGTAACATTTCCCAAATATGGTATTCAAGTATTAATTATTCTTATACAGTTTGGGAAGACAACCTTGAAATTAAAACACTTCAGCAATGAGAAGAACTAATTTTCTGTTTTATTTTCCCTCATGCACGTTTACTTTTTAGTGAATGAAGTAGATAAGTTCAATGAAATTTGATTTAAAATGAAATTGCCAAAAACGATGGCTGTATTTATTGAGTACGATAAAGACACTTATCTCAACAGCAACATGTACATAAAGTTTCCATTTATTACTAAATAATATAGTGAAAAATAGACGTTTTAAAAGAAGTGCCTCTAAAAATTGCGATGAAGGAATAGTTAGTTCAGAAAAAAATTAAATTTAAAAATGTAAGAAACTGCACCGTTTCATATCAAAAAACCTGTTACAAATATTTATGGATGCATTAAATAATTATATATACTCCTATTCTTCTTTGCACAGGAATGAAGGTACAGCAAGAATTACATAAGAAATTACGGTCAGGGAAACAGTCAAGGTGCAATAGGATATTACCCCCAAATCGAGAACGGAATTCAATGAGTGCGGAGAAATACAACTGAGAGCACATTGAAACAAGGTAGAAATAAGATACAAATCTTATCAAGCACTTGATCCATAAACTAATTACTATGCTCCAATTGAAATAATTTTGCAACGATTTTTAATTTTAATTCTAATAATAAAGAAGACTTTAATTCCAATTGCAAATACTAAGGAGTGCAATTTCACCGGATAAATAACTTCTTTTACTAGGATTGTAAATAATAATGTTAGCATCGAAGATAGATGTAGACGTTGAAGTATCTTAGTGAATGATACCCAGCATCTACGTCTTCTTCATCTGATGATCAGATCCCAGACCTTCTATTTCCCAAGGCGTATCTGCCAATACCTTTGAATGAATTTCACAAAAAAATGTAACATGTACATAATATTATTCTGAAGCGCATTATTAGCTCAACAATTATTCCAGTATAATCTCTATAAATTTATTGCCGCCAGATAGATCAAATGTACGAGTATAATAACTTTGAAAATCCATTTTCGGGTTTTCATGAAAACTTGATAATAAATATTTCCTCTATTGATCTAATATATCCACTCCGCCCATGTTTTTTTAATCTTTTTTAATTATAGGACAATAAATATTGTGTAACTCACAATAGTTACAGGATTAGTGCTTAGTCTGTCTAAATAAAAGACGACATAATAATTATAGTTTTTTGTCGATTTACACAATTTTTTGTTTCGTAGTTTGCGAGACACAGCTTGTGATAATAAAAACTATTTATTTGTAAATAAGTTTTAGTTAAATTTATTAAAATTATAGCTGGGTCTCAAAAATTGTGTACTGTCGTGTACTTTATTTATTTGTATACCATTATATGGCTGCGTAATTATTTTCCAATTCAAAGAAGGTAAAGAGATTTGTAAACGTCCGGAATCTGAAATAATGTCATAAATATTATCGGATAGAATATTGTTTCCTACAGGAGAGATAATTTAAATGTTATATCGCAGGATATTTGAATAAATTGTTTTTCTCGAATTGGAATAGTAACTACCCTATAGCTCTATTAGCAGTTTTCAAGTTTCAGCTTGAGCATTAATCTTTTCTATAATATGATCAATTTGTTAAATTAAAAATACTCCTCTCGTTTTATTTCTTAATATTAAAGTTGTGCTGGATTGCAGCTCTAATAATTTTTGTAGAGGTGTGTAAAATCTTTGCATACTCTTTAATAAGACATGTATTATGGAAATATATACAAGCTTTTTACATTCAGTTCTACGAATGCGTAATGAAAACTATTCAATTGCAAAGGTTAATAATTTTGCATTACTCAGTTCAGTCGTAATTTCTCCCTTTTTAGTTAAAAATTTAAATACCAAACAAAATCTATTTTCCGATCTAATATAAGTAGAATATTTACGAACATGCTGCAATTATAAATCTAACCACAAGTGATACGTTTGATGAAACTGTATATTTCGCTATTCTGCCCAATGAATATTAGCCGACAAAACAAGGACACAAATTTGTTGGACATACGAAAGCAACAATTTTGCATAACACCTGGAATCGATGGGATACTTTAGCGTGATGTTATATGGTTCATAGATTGAAGGTTGTATTGATATTTGTTAATCTACGTGAAATAGCATATATGTTAAAAACTAGAAATAAACATACAATCTGTTGAGTATGACTAGAATTAACAGAAAGGGTTGTAAACTAGTAGAAATTTCCGTGCGTTCTTAGGCGGATATAAGTATTTAAGGGTATACAGTATTTATGTAAAACTATTTGAAAATGTTGGTATAATTTTTTATTATACGAATATATTGGCAAACATCGTAAAATCGTCATCATAAATATCGTGAATATCTCAAAAACTATGAACTTTCGAATCATCGCTTTAATTTTCGGGCAAACTTTAAATAAGCTTTTAATCACATTATTCTTTTTCATAATTTTAATTCCAACAGTTTGGGAGATAGAGACAGAGGGTATTTTTGTCAATATTTTGAATATTATCTTTAGAATTACCGGCCAAATAGTTTCTGAGAAATAGTTTTGGAATATAACAACTCACTGTTTTAAGCGATATTCCAAAATATAAATGAAATTAAAAAACATGCTTTATTCACTCTCTAAAATTTACATTAAAATATTCTAAATTTACATAAAATTTAAAAAATGAACACTTCAAGAATTCTTCTCCACCGCACTTTTGATTTAATAATCCACAAGATACATCTAACTGCTTTTGAAAAAAAAAACTTTTGCGGTAGGTCGACAGATTTCCTGACACGTAAACGATTTAATAATTCTAAGATTTTGGTTTTCGTCCTTTTAAGTGCGAACCTTTAAAATTATTTGAGTTGAAAATTTATGAGATAAATATTTCGCGCCGTAAATGTAATTTATTATATTTGTTCTCTTAGTTGTAATTTCTTACACTCATTAAATTTTAAATGATGTTTTCTTGCTTTTGATTTAGGAAACATAGGGGAAAATAACAATTTTTTGAATTTTCAAAAAATATTTTTGCCAATTTTTTTAAAACAAATTTTATATTTTTGGGATCCGGTAATTTTTATTTTTTATTTTTATGACTATACATGGTGGGTTTAGAAGAAAAATTAAGTCAAAATTAATATTGATTAATATTGAAAATGATATTTGACAATCCTTTGGCATTGCGTGAGTCGATTTTGTATTGGTTTTTATAGATTTGGATAAGTACGAATGCATCATTCGCACCCACTCACTATACACAATACGCTCATTATTTCATGAATATAATGAAACAGCGCCACTTCAATTCGCAATAATGCATGATGAATTATGAAGATTAGATAGAAATTCACTTTTTTTAAAGATGTACCACTTTTTTCTAAAACTTAAAAATTGTCATATCATTAATATGGAAATGTATCAACCTATACCTATTATTTCGATGAACGTAAGAAATTTGGCAATATTTCATAAATGTTGTCTTAGCGAACTTGGTTTTTCTAACAATCCCTTTCATTTGCATAGTTTTAAAAAACGAGGTTAAAAAAATAAAAGGATAACACAATTGAATTTTATAGTCAATTTGGTTTTAACGTCTAGGTTGCTTCTAATTCTTAAATATAACTTATTGCCATTTAAACATTTTAAACATCTATAATTCACACATGTGTAATAATATTAGTTTCATTATGATTACGATTTAAAAATAAATCTACTAAATGTTTTATTTAATATGACAACACTTAAATGTTGTCATAACGTCATTTAAACCAATCAGAATGATCAGTATGTTTAAATGTTTTTTGAAGAGATTGTTATTGTTTTTGAAAAGCGTATTTTTGTTATTTGTAAAATGTGGATTTGTGTCTATAAGTAATTTTTCTCTTAAATATTTGTAATACTTTCTCTAGTGAGTGGCATAAGTCAATATGTCGTTTTTTAGTGCAAACGAATATAATAAACGTGATTTTGGTGTATACTCAATGCAGTTGTATTACTACGAAGCACTAAGTATGTATGATGTACGGTACCTAAATTCAATATAAAATTAGGTAAGTACGGTACGTTCTAAATCAAAATAATTTGAATTTTAGTTATTGCATGCACGCGCGCAAACTAATTTTTAATGAATATCATGAAATATCGTGCAACAGCAAATTTATAGAAATAAGCGTATTCTTTGTTAAGTAACGAGTCATTACCATTACAATATTTAAATGAAGTATTTTAAATTAATTAAGAACGAAACCTATGCATTGTTTTCTAGTTTTTTCCAACGTATAAATGACAAATAATTTTAACACTTGTTAATTTACAATAAGTTATACATTGCCAAAATAACAATTGACGTTATTTGCAAGGGGTACTAATTTACACGTAATGATGATTTTATACAAAATACATCTCTAATTTTTTTATAAACTAGGCGACTGATTTAAAAAATAACATTTTGCCGGATTACGTATGATTAACTGCACAAGTGGTTGAAGTGGCGCTATTTAGTGATGGTACGTACTTATTACTTACTATGCATACAGTTAGTGGATCATGAACTTAAAGTGTCTAAGTATGTTTAAGTTTTTTAATAATAAATTGCATTAAAAAAAATATTAATGGAAAATATGATGTTTGTCATGTAAAAATTTATTACCTTGTACACTTTAATTGATATAAAATGAATTTGAATTATTTATTTGGTTGATCACAATTTTTTGACTTGTTGTTCAACAGTCACATTTGCGAAATATTAGGCTGCAAACTAACATGCATTGTGTTTCCCGTCATCGTTTTTTTAAATATAATGGCTGCCATTGCGCGTTAAAGTTATAAGGATTTATGGACGGAAATTAATGAGTATTTCTTAAGCTTAAATTAATTAGATCATTTCTAATGCGATCTTCAAAGGTGGGGGAAAATTAGTAATAAAAATTATGGCAAGTGAAAATTTCCTTGCTAAAATATATTAAATTGAGTTACAAATTATGCCATCTGTGAACGTTGCTATAAAAACACTGTATTCCAATCACTAACGAATGACTCTAAGTATTACAAATATCTAGTTACTACTAAAGAATAATATTGGTTCCAGGCGTTATACTCATATTAGGAGTTAAATTTATAAGTTAAAAATTCAGATTAATAATTAAATTTCATATAAAATAACATATATGTCTTTTACATATAACCATACTAATGTCAAAAAAAAATACACCGATATATAACGAATTAATTATTATTATGTATATCAGCCGTTTGATATATTGGTATCTTCCTCCATTTCCTTGACAGATTCTGTATTTAGTACTTATAAAACAATAATAGCGTGACCCGTGCGAAGTCTTCGCATTATAAATTATTCAACTCAATTTAATAAATCAAAATTGATTGCAGGTATTCAATTCATTTCTAATTTTGCACACTGCTTATTACGTTTTTATTCCATTATGAAGCTCAGATGACAGATCAAACAAATATTTTATTAAAATTGACATATAGAGGCGCAAGTATCAAAAGCATTGAGCTAAAGCGCCACTTTATTTATACGTGAGTGGATTTGAAATTAAACAAAAATTTTACCGACCGTCAATCATATTGACGTTGAGCCGTTAGATGGCAGCATTGCTGTTTTGTGTATATAATTTTAATAATTAATTAATTTGCAAAAGCAATAGCAATCATAAATTTTTTAGTTGTGGATGCCGGTAGAGCAAGCAATTATCTATAAAATGATATATAATTTATGTGGATTAGTTGTGAGGTTTTTTCTAAAAAGGGAGAGTAACATCTTAACCTTAGCGTATTAATATATATGATAAGTTATTGGCCGTTACAATATTCTTAAATGGTAAAATATAATGAAACTTACTGACACGTGTTACTAGCTTCCCTTTAAAATATATTGCTGATATTTTTATATGAGGGCTTCTATTTAAATGAGGGTGATTTTATTTTGAACTCAAGATTAATTTAGAAAGAGTTACGAGCTGAGAAACTAGAAATTCAGGTCAAAATAAAGCAGTGAATTGTGCTGTTTTTCCAAACATCCAAAATTACCAAAATAAAAATTGGAACTTTTTGAGCATTCTTCTTAAGTGTTGTTAATAATCTGAATTTTTTAAAGAATGGAGCGATCGTTATTTTTATCTAATTAAAACAGTCAATGATGGTGTATACTCTAAATCTGAGCTATTTAATTTGTATGTGAAATTGGCGTCACGTCCACTAATCAAAAAATGACCAATCTGACAAAAAATAATTACGTATATTTTAGAAGTATGAACGATATATAGTATATTTTAGAAGTATGAACGATGCACGTGTCTCAGACACGTGCGAACATAACATAATGGTCATCGATCGTAAAAAACGGCCAAATGTAATTAAATCTATGTAAAAAGTGACAAATATTTTTATTAATTATGTATATTGGAAATCGAAACGATTTGAGCTATGTCCGAACTTGACATTACCCAAATCTTTCTTAAAAAAGTTGATTTAAATTGGTGAGATTTTTTTAAATTGTATACTGTAAAAATCTCAACGATCGAATCACATGCAAACTTGATACCAGAAATACCTTAGTAATAAGCTAAATATAAATTATGCGATGTTGAAAGTTACAATACATTTTTTCAGGAAAATAATTTTATGATATTGTGATTTAATAGTTTCTTACGCATTATTTATCACCACATTTATACTATTCTTTAATATTTCCTTGAATATTAAAAATGATATATAGGATATTAGGGTAAAAATAATCCCAGAACTTTGTTAACTTATTTAACTCATATTTCAACTAATTTTGCGTCTAAACACTTATTGTAAAAGGAGATTTTCAAAATAATTACTGAACTACTTTTGTATTGGTTTACAAATCGCTTATGAGAAACTAAGTAACATATTATTGACATACAATGCTATGTTACCGCCATTTATACATGCATTTTTCGAAAAATTCTTGTAGTATTAAAATTAACGTTAAAATTTTAAATAAAGAATACCGATATAAATAAATATATATACGTTATTTACAACAAAGAAATTACACTTTTTGGGTGTGGGTTTCCATATAGTTATTTGCGTTTCAACTAAGTCATTTTAAAATATCTACCAATTTATATACCTCCACTGTGAAACAGACATTCTAATATAAAAAATAAAAGGTTGGTAAATTGTCTTGTAAATTTTAAATACTCTGTTGTTTATATATCCTTTAAGTTTATTCGCCATTCTTAAAACAAAATCATGAAAATCTTCTAAAACGTAATGAATCCTGATAGTTCATACAATATATCTATTTAATTCACTTTCATTTAAGGCCGCCTTAGCCATTATCTTCTGATAATTGACTATACATTACAATAAGATTCGTTCTAACACAAAATTATAGGGGCTCTTTATAAATATCTATATGTAGGCGGTAGCGACTATAGTAGACAATAACCCTTTTAGAATCAGATACAATATGCATTTTGTATGAATAAACAAAGAATAAGATGGGGACAAAAGGATATTTTTAATATCTTCTAAATTGTCAGAAAAAGTAAAATGAAACATTCTTCTTTAAGTTAGTCAATAATTATAAATATCTTGAAGCCTTTGTGTGCCAACGTAAACACAAATATAAACGATGTTATGTAGATATGATTAAAATGTTATTAAATATCTATCAATTAAAAACGAAAACATTTAAATACGAGACATGCACAAAATTAGCTGAACTTTTTATGCACTTTTTTATTCATATGATCAAAATTATTACAGGCTAATAATCCCTATCTATTATGCTATTCCAAGGTAAATTATTGACCCACCGTTTATTTCTATTCCAAATTCAACAATTATTTGAAGTGACTGAGATAGAGTAAACTGTTTAGACTATTTAACTTGATTCAATGCCAAGAAATGAAAAATATTTTTTCATTTCTTAAATAATGTTAAAGCACTCGACGCTATTCAATATTCACTTTTCTATAACACGTTTGGTTTTAGATTTTTGTATTTAAAATCCTAAAATTTTTGTTTTCAGTTGCGTAAACTCTTTTTTTATTATTCTTTTTGAACCCAAAAAAAGCGGCTAAATAAAGATTTGTTTTTCCTCTTTTAGCTTTACGTCACTGAAATCAATCAAATCTTTTACCTGAAATATTAGGCCTGTAAGAAATTGTTAATATAGCGAAGAATTTATTTTAGGTGTATGAAAATATAAATAATTCCAAAAGCTTTACATGTATAATGTTATGAACGCCGTCAAGAATAAGAAATATTAATAAATGGTCAAGTAAGAGACGGATAGAACATTTTCCAGATTTATGATCAGTATTTACGAATTGATAAAATCCTCAAATAAGATTTATGTAGTGCTACTGATAATAACTTGCTGGCTTGCTTATCCAATATATCCGGGAGACAGGTTACCGGAATACAAATTTGGTTTGGATCTAATTCGAGTAAAAGGAAACAGGGGTCTGTAATATCACAGTGTTATTAATCTACTGAGCGCAAAAATAGTTTTGCAATACAGACCTCTAGCTGAGCGAGAGAATGAACGCTTAGGATGACAAGCGGGTTTAAGATATTGAAAGAATATAGGCATAAATTTTTTACGTCAACATTCAACCTTAATTGACAAACATCAATAAGATCGTAACTTTATCTACTATACGAATGTCTTCGATAGGGCTGTGAGCGAAGAATTATGGAAAACAAATGTGTTTCTATAAAGCAAAAGTGTATCAGTATAGTTACGATTGGTTACTTTTTTATTTCAATTGCGACAAGATAGGAAAAACTGAAAGTGTCTTCGTAATAACTCATTATTTTACGCCCATAAAATAAGACAACGCTAACTTTCAGTGACGACAGTACGACTAAAGTGCACTCTTCATTTTCTAGATTAAATATTATAAATGCCTTTTTTAATACAAAATTTCTGTAAACAACATATAGCAATATACGAATAACACAGAAATTAAAATGCAGTAAGTAACTCGTGTATAACAATTCCGTATTGAAATTGTATGCATGTACTACACATTATATCTCAATACGATTTACTTTTTCTAATTTTGACGGACGGTGACTATACAAAGCTTAGTTTAAAATTTAGTTAAGACTTATTTCCAAAATTTAGTTAAGATATGTTTTATATAATAACAATATGTCAAAATCACTTTAAATAACAACATAATACTTCTTTCAAAACAATTGGGACGAACAAAGTATTACTTTCTGCATATACTTTATGCACATTTTGAAATATACTTATTCTGCAGATACTATTTAAATTGTTCTGTTAGTTAATTTGCCTGCGTTTTAATAGGTTACTAGACTCAATTTAATAAAATATTGCTTAGTGTAAGTTAATTATTTTATCTAACTGATCAGTCGCTAAATTAGAAAGCAAATTTCATATTGAATCGACCAAAGTGTCGCTGTCGTATAATGAAATGTGGGACATTACAAAACTTCTTTTGTCATGTCCCACATTTCATTAAAGAAGTTGAAGAATGATGGGGAAAATAAACAGAAGGCTATTACGGACGTAATGGTGAACAGGATATTACATTGTTTACACTTTAAAAGACGCTTTTGAGTCAGAAAATGGACAAACTATTAAGTAAAACATCTCAGAATGAGAAAAAGTCCCAATGTTAATTGAATCCTGTTAAAAACTAAGAGTTTTTAAAATACTTGTACCGTTTGATACCCTAAAAGAGGCTTATATTTTGGAAGAATATCCCGACTTCTAACAATTCAGACTGCATAAAAACATGTAATTGTGATGAGAGTGTCAAGTTTGAAAATGAATTAGAATAAATACCTAATGTCGTAATACAAAATTAAAATATGCTGCCGATAATTTAGTAAATAAAATATTTAAATTTTTAAAACTACAATAGATTTAATAATATACATTAATGTTTGAAAACATTATAAATTTTTCACATGTACATCGCAAGATTTATTACTTTGCAATGAACACACAATTTTAAATCTTAATATATTTTATTTTAAGATTTAATATTTTTTCCTCACTAAAAAGGAATAAATTAAATATTACGATTAAACATAAATTAATGAATAAGGTCTTCGAATATTAATTATTTCGTGTGGATATATTTTGCTTTAGTGTTTCATAATTTTTTGTACATACAGTGACGTTACTAAAATACTGCATTTTAGTTTGCAATGAATGTTAAAACATTCCGCATTGTAATTTAATTTGTTTTTATGTAATAGCTAGGATAATGAAGAATATTTAATATTATTTTGTAGAATAACCTACATACAATATTTTTTCCGTAAATGAGTCTTTGCATTCGGAGGGTTATTATAATATGTCACCTAAACATCATATATAGTTAAAATTATTAAATTTATTTACTCGCAGAAGGTTGTCGCATTTGTCTCGAAACCACATATCTAAACTTCTATTTGCTGTGAAATTTTAAAATTTTCTTTACAGTATCAAATGAATGGTTGCTTTTAGTGCTTCCTGTTTATAAATAGAAATACAAGCAATCCACCATCGCTAGTTTCGTACGATTTTAACTAGTCTGTAATATTTTATAGACTTAACTGTATAAATAAGTCATCCCAATGATGATATAATATTAGACTACAAGAATAACGACTATAAATATTTTATTTATAATCTATTTTTCCTCACTTTTTCACTGTGAAAGCTATCCTATATTAATGTGAAGATGGTTAAATCATTTTTAAGCTAAATGGAAAGACTATGATGAAAGCGTTCAAAATATCTAATTTAAAAAAAAGAGAAAACATTTTTCAATAAGAATTTGCAAAAAAATACCTAATGTCTAATGTCGTAATGTTAAATTTTTAAGACACGGAGTATAAAAGAAGCGATGCGTAGAAAATCGGTTCATAGGTGATATTACTGAATGACCATAGATTCAAATGCACATTGACATATTGAATTCACGGGACTCATTCCCATTAAATAATTTTATACAGATTATAAATTCTTTCTATTATTAGGAATGAGATTTTACAGTAGTCGTTTGCTTACTTTGTGAACGGATGAACTTTCTATTTAAAGATATTTTAGTTATGAAAATACTTAAAAAGATAGTAGAAATAATACTACATCACGTAGTTTCATTTAATTGCGAATAATGAATTTCTACAAAATTAACGCCAAATATATTCAAAATACTTTCTGTTAATAAAGTGGGCTCTTCTTGGAAATCATAAACTTAATCAAATTTTTTTGGTGGAATTAACCTGGGAATTGACCTCTTATTTTTTATCCTTTACCCTTTTCTTTCCAATATTATGCAAAGGAAGGGAGTAGTTACTAAAGTCAAATTTAGGGTAGTGTCACCAGGAGGGCATAAAGTAAGTCAAATTCACAGTCGCGTCGATAATTACGCAAGGTTGATGTTTTACCATATTAATTATTCAATATAATATTTTAATTATAAGAGGGTCGTACAGACTCTCGGAACGTTACTTCCACGTAGCCTAATTTTAATTTATATATTTATGTACTGTTTTATTGCATAATAAATTAATGACCTTATGAATAATTTACAAATTACATTTTATATAAATACAGGCCCAGTTTACTTATCTGTGTATAGTTACTGAACTTCACTGCTTAACGGTCTGTTATCAGGTATTATGCTGTATTCTTTGAATAAAATTTATTTAAAACTATTGATGAAATGCTGAGCATAGCGAGAAAAGGAAAGTGAACAATTTAGACTTATAAATGATCGTATATTCAAAATTCCTATTAACCCTTTAAACTTCGTGATTTCTAACAAAAATTGTAAAGGGAAGTCAATAAAGCTAGTTCAACTAACCTGTTATCTGTTTATATGCTTATTTTAAACATTCAAAATGAACAATTGATTTATTTCAGACGATAATTAAATCCTAAATCTTTCAGAAAAATTGTTCAGCAAAGTTTTGTTTTATTTTTGAAATATTGCTTTACTTTTATATCGTAATTTAAATACGAAAAATAAATTTACGAATAATTTTTCTTATTAAATACTGAATTAAGTTTCAAATTTAATATTATAAAAAACTAATATTATAAATGTAAAAGTTAGTAAATTTGTTTGTTTATTCGTTTGTTTATTTGGATATTTGACCTTCAATCACAAAAAAATACTGCATGGATTTGTATGAAACTTTGTATACAGTTAGACAATAACTTAGAATAGGACACAAGCTACTTTAAAAAATAGTGGGAAATGAGAATTTATACGGAAATTTGCATGTTTATGTTATTTATACATAATTTACTAATTATCATTAAATATTTATAATTTGAAGTACAATATTTTGGTATAAATTTCATGTCTAAAATATGTTAGTTTTAATACTTTAAAGTATTTTGTTAGTAAGAAAGGCGTATTAAAATTCTTCAATATGTGTAATTAATGCTCCTCCTCTTACATTCTGAGGAAAAATCTTTAAGGAAAGCAAAATTCGTCAACGAGAAGGGGTCAGTAGCCGGCAGGCGTGTTTTTAAACATATGAATGTATTATTGCTTTCTATTCATTCTATTTTCATGAAATTTGGCCATATACTACATGTTATATATATATATATATATATATATATATATATATAAATACACACGTGTATGTATAAATTTATATACAAAATACCTTTTATTTTAAGCAATGCTAATTCCGAACGTGCGAAGCCGCAGTTAACAACTAGTATTTCATTTTTCTCATAAACTGTGGCCTCCGCAGTTTGAGTGTTTTGATAATAAATTTTGAGTGTTTTGATTTTGAATTTGAATTCATGAATTGTGATTGAATTTTACAGATTTGTGAGTATATATACGATAGATAGATGTGATTTTCTAAAAATAAATTTGATATTTTCATTTTCGAAAACGATTGTTTTTGTTTGTAGGTCATACGCCGAATTAAAAAAAATGTAGTTGTAGCTTACATTATATTAAATTCGGCGTTATGGAGAAAATAAGCTTGCAAGCATATAAGTCAAAGTTCAAAATAAAATTTCTGGAATTCGTTTTTAAAAAATATTCCCACATATATTTTTTTACCAAATGAACTTTTAACACATTGAATATTTTTTATAAATGATCAATTCAGTCGAAAATTCGTAAAACTATAGAATAAATGTGTCCTTTCATATCGCACCTTTAAAATCTTTTGTCCTTTTTTTACTGAGCCCAATGTTGCTTGCGATAATTTACCATCGCTTATTATAGATAAGTCTTCTTCAATTACGTGGAAAACTGCATAAATATAAATTGTATAGGCAAGACTAATCTTCATTAGCCGTAACTAAAAATTGTCAAGTGCTATGGATACCATCACATACATAATACCGACCACAGGAAAATGTATTTTTCTTCATAATTCATTTTCAGCGCTCCTTGAAAGTTGTTTAATTATTTTTTTAAATTTAAGGTTTAATGTGAGGAATATTGAACACTTTTATTTTCTTTCTTTGGTTATGAAGAGTATTGTAATTTAAATTTCACTGAAAACACTGACTTTACCTTATTTCTAAATATATCATGATATTGGTGAATTATTCAGCGCCCTCATTCTTTTTTTTCAAAAATGGTCTGGTTATTGTCAGTAATATTTCGCTATTATTTCGAATGCATTCTAGTACAACTGTGACTATTCTGGTACAAATGAATTCTAATATAACTGTTGTTCAGAAGCATTTGACTTATGGAATTAGAATTTTGTAACATTGCTTTGAGTTTAGATATTTGAGTAGAAAATAAATCTTATAATTCCTGATCTGTGTGCATATAATCATTTGGGTGTGTACATCACTGAAAGGTAATTGAATGGTTACCCTTGATATTTTTACCATGGACAGACTGAAGTTCCTCCTCGCGTAACAACATGTACATACACACACGCAAAATTAACATTTATTTTTCATTTAAGTGTGTATATATAATATATATTTATATATATATATATATATATATATATATATATATATATAATTTGAAAATTGTAAAAAGTATATTAACTTTATCTTACTTACATTTATTGATAATACTTGATGTTTAAAGATGAATCTGGCTCACTTATTCTTATAAAATTAATACATCTTCACACGCTCGTGTAACTTATGGAATTGAAGGGACAGAAACGGAATAGCGCCCCTTTCCTCTCGGTCCAGTTAATGATTCAAGGCGTGGGTAGATAAATTTGTTTCCAAGATATCGGAGAGTAATATTCACATTAAATTATTTTATAATGTTTTACGTCCTATATTTGAAACTGCCTAAAATATAATTATTTTTAATTTTTGGGACATACAATATTTTGGAATATAATTTTTGTTAAACCTTTTTGTTATATAATCTATATAAACTTAAAATTTCTAAGCCTATATATTCTATACTAACTAGTATTAGATTGCTATATAAAACCTAAATAAAAGTATATAGTTCCTGTGAGTACATCAGGCATTATTTAATTTTTAGTCTGAAATTAACGAGAGATCAAAATTAATTTTGTACAAATTTAGATATAAAGTTCAAAAGTTTAGCGTTATTAATGCAGTGAAAACCTAATTTTTTTTATTTTAATGAATTCTTTAAATTTTAATTGGAATTCTTGCATATAATACTTTTAACAATTTTATCATTAGTAAAATATGATGAAGACACATTTTAATCAAGCAGTTTATTATTATCATCTAACCTGTGTTCTGTCTTCCTCAAAAATTTAATACTCTAAATTTTAATGTAGTGCTAATATATGTTTTTGAGTAATAAAAAACATTCTCTTGATAAGATATGAGACCAAAGCAAGTAGTGATGGAAATTGTCTCAAGGTGTATAAGCAATTCCTTACAATAAATGATTGATAATGAAATTCATATCCATTATTAGTTAAATTTATATATACTTATATACAATGAAAACACCCAAACAAAATACTAATTATTAAAGTAAATAATTTCTACTGTATCATGAGCAAAGTGTTCTTTCAATCAGAAACAAATTGTCCCTTCCATTGCCGCCGGAGATAGAACCTTATCGTAGTGATATCATTCAATACTTAGAGTAATTAACACCCGATCGACCAATTGACCGTGTTAACAATACTAAAACAAATGATCATTCAAACGAAATCTTCTTTTCGCCAGTTATCAAAGGCGTCGAGATAAAGTTATATGTAACAGTGTATCATCGAAAGTAATTGGCATCCGATCGAATGATTGACCTAATTAACAATACTGAAACAAATGAGTATTCGCAAGACATATTTTTTGGGAGTTACAAAAAGGAATTCAGTTGCCATCAAAATATAATTTTATGTAATTTTTTGCTGCTTAAGAGTTAATTGTAATTTTTTTTGTTTTGAGTTTTTTTATTTATTTCGTCATTGATTTTCTCATGTTGGTTCTTGATTTCATTGATAGTTTCTTATAGAATTTATTTGCCGTTCGTTAGGTATATAGTCCACGAGGCGGAGCTCTAGAAGTTTCCCGAAGGGAAATTCTCAAACATAGCTTGCAATTTAATTCATGATACCTTAATAATAGTCTTCTCGTCTGCACGAGTGGGTAAATTAAGCTACTACAAAGTAAAATATAAGCTACGATTGCGATTTGCAATTTGTTTGCACTTTATATTTTTACTTTACATGTGAGTTCTATTGAAATTAAACAAAGACTAAATTAAATTTAGCCACGTATTTTTTTTTTTGTTTTGGTGAAGTTTTTATTCATTAATCACGTTTTTTTCTAAAAGTACCTGTGATCGGAATAAGAGTAAATTATATCATAGACTGAATTATGTTTGCGTGTAATTCAAAACAAAGATAATTTCTGAAACAGAAGTTTATACTTCTGTTAAGCCTTATGGCTTAATAGTTTCAATTAAATTGCGTATAGTTATTAGTGGAAATAAATATAAAATAAGAATTTTGTTAGCGCGTAGTGATGTTTTTATGAGTGTACCATTATTCCTTTTTTATTATAGTTTAAAGGACAAAATTCCGAAATGCCGATAATTTTGATGTTGCAATTAAAGGATAATTTTTTTTTTGTATACGTCTCAATTTATCATTGTGTTGCAAGAAAATATTTGTGTTGTTTTCTAAATGACAAAAAAATTGTAAACGATTGAATATACTTTATAAACTCATCCATGCGTCTTTTTCATTTAAATTAAAATGAATTACTTCTGGTCTAAATGCCATAAAAATAAAAAAAAATTCTTATATTCACATAAGATGCTAAAAGAAGTCATATATTTAATTCAGTACATTTTGTTAATATGAAACCACTTAAGATAAATAAATTTCTTTATATCACTCTAAATGAAACAGGAGACAATTTTTTGTAAAAATTCCTTTTATCACTTTCATTTACGTCCTACGATTCATGTTACATAGCCGATAATTTCCTTTTTTACAAAAGTGGACACCTAGGCTTAATAAGATAGTAAACACCTATTCAATCTGGTGAAGACAAACGATAATTATAGCTGTCTGTCTATAAATTGATAAAATATTTAACATCACAGAAATATTTAATAAACATTATTTGTTAACATAAGGATATTCGAAAATATAGCAAAACTTGTTAAGCATGAGTAGGACTAGCAATTTGTGAGTTCCGTGCACGCGTCCGGACAAATAAACATTTAAAGGTATATTAATAAACGTTAACACCACTTTCAAACCTGTAAAAATATTTTTTAGCTTATCTTTTACAAGTGTAAAATATTATGTTTTTCAAGAAATTTTAAAAGTATTGTAGATTTTTGGTGAAGTTCATGTAAATTTTGGTTGTCCACTTTTCAGAATTTGGGGGTGAGTAACATATTTTTAGGGACTCTAAATAGTAATTTAGAAAAAAGATAATAGTTTTCGAATCCGTGATACCCCACACGATGCTATCAACGACGTCAGCTGGAAAAGGTCTACCACTGAATATAGATCTTCAATCAATAGGTCGATGTATGTGAGAGTCTTCCTGCAAATTTCGACCTCACGCTGCTTACATACAATGGTTTTCTATGACTTACCAGTTTATCTGTCCACCTAGCGAAGAGCTGTTGCACATTGTGTCTTCCAGTACGTAGTCACCGTACAAGAACCTTTCTCCTCCAGCGATCATCGGTTTTTCGTGCTATGTAAAATTGCCATTTCAGCCAGCCAATCCTACTACTTTACTCATTTTACGTTAAATGCGTGGAGTTTATGTATATTTCTATTCAGTTCAATAATCTATTTAATAACTAACGAAGAGGAAATGGTGTAAAAATGCGGCAAAATGTTGTGCCCGGAAATAAACAAGGCGGAAAGCTGTAAAAATGAATGGGTACATTTTCAATCAGTCGCTTCATTCTACTGCTATCGGACACTCTCCGTTTCCTAGAAGGTTCATATTGTACCTATGTGAACACAATATAGAGAAACTCACAAATAAATTTTAACTTGATTTTTTACTTTCAATAATTTGTTTTCCAATTTACATCTTAGGTTTAGTGCTTTCGTGCGCACATGGTTTTGGAACTATTCGCTCGATTCGCTTTGAATGGAAAATATGGAGTGTCTTATTTTTATATAAATTATGAGTTTAATTATTGTATAAATTATCAGGTGAAACTTTTATTTGCTTCCGCTGATTGAAATATAACATTTGCAGGCAAATTGATTATATAATTACGTAACAACTTCATCGCAGATATGCAGAATGAGATTTTAATAAAAAGTTTTATTTATATAACGAATATTTTCAAAACAATTTATATTTTATTTCCGTGTACAAAAAAACAAAGTTTTAGAATATTTTATAAAGAGAAACAGTTTTAAATTACTTTTCTAACCTTTAAAATTATAGCTTTTGATGGCAAATTTTTAATTCATTAATTCACTACTTTCATCTAAAGCTATCGTGACTTTAATTTTCACCTATAAACTGGCTAGCTAACTATTTTATTTTTGAATTACCCGAATCCCTCCTGTATCGATTTTATTATTTGCGCATTTATATTACCCTTTTAAAGTTTCACCTTCATTAACGTTTCAACGAATTAAGATAAATAAATAGATTTTTATAACAAGAAGAAATTATCGATATGTTTATCAGTACTAGAAAAACAAATTGCTATAAACATTTTAAAGTCATTGGTACGACTATAAAAAAATTAAAACAACTGCAGCGATCTAGAAGCACACACACACACACATATATATATATATATATATATATAAAGCTAATAGTGTAATACATTGAAACATTGTTGTAACGCTTCGACTTTTAGTGTACGTAATATGTCATACATATTACGTTTCCTTTCGGCGGTCCCGATCTGACTTAGTTTTAATCTAAATTAAACAATTTGAATATAATGCATATATGTTTTACTTATAACGCTCGAACAGTGCATGCGGAATCCTTTTGTTTCACTAGTGCATATCTATTCATATTGTGGCTGGGTTAGATTTGATTTAAAATATCACTACTTCGTTAATTACAACCATCCGTCTGTAATTAGCCAAAAAGCTATATATATATATATATATATATATATATATATATATATATATACACGTATATTACTAAATAATTATAGATAAATAATTAATCATCAACATAACAAAAAAATTTTTTAAGAAAATCAGTTTCATTGTACTAGGGAAAATGTTATTTTAGGTGGATATTTAAATCCACTGATCTGAACAAAGTAGTCTAATTAAAACTTACATAGAAATATTTTCTTTCAATCACGCTTCTGACCCAATTTCTTTACGTAAAGAGATGACATTCCGAAGACATACTTTATCTACTTATTCAAGAATATTTGGATGCACAATTTATGAAAACATCAACAACAATCAGAAATTCCACTACCGACTGAGTTCAAATGGAAACGAGGAAGCCGGACCGTGGCACCGATTGTATAATAAAAATACAGCGAAAGAGGCCATAACACCAAAACAGGACCTCTTAAACCAAAAATCGCTTTTGTAAATTGAATTCATTAATTACGAAACCCACGTTGTTGGCGGCAACTGGCGCAGAGCATTCGCGTCGATGCTAATTGAGGACTCCATTCGAGAGCTGATAGTAGCAATAAAATTTTAATACCCATTTTTTTGGACTCTCGGTTCGAACAGTGTCGGTTTTCGGGAAATTGTTACTTTATTCTGAATTAACCGTTTGGGTTATATTTGCATATTGCTTAATATAACGTTATCGTGTCACTAAATCAACCTTTACTAGTCACCGGCTTGGGAGTTTTAGTATTAATTTCGTTATTCCAATGTGATTACTTGTCAAAACGTTATTTTTGTCTAAAGGATACATTACTCCCAAATATGTGGGAAAGAAACATAGAAAGAAACAAAAATATATCTATCACGATATAATTACTAGCATAGAAAAATCCTTTACTTTGTTTAAAAATGTTAAAAATTAATTCATATGATTTTCATGGGAGTAGTGGAAATGAGCTTTAATGAAAAATCAGTATCCCTTTCGTAAAATTTTAAGAATGGTTTATGGCTTTTAATTTCTTTATTAAATTATAATGCAAATAACTTGTGATTAACATAACAAGCAAAAAGCATATATAATATTGTGAATGCAAAAGCGAGTTGGTACATTTGTTTGCATCGCTTTTACACCTTAAGTGCTCATTAGATTTCGATGAAATATTGTACGCATATCACCTATGTATTTCTAGGGGATATTTTGCATACTCCTTATTATCACATAATTATATTTGTTTTTATACTTTAATATAAAAATCCAATTTATTCCAAAATCAAATGTGCAATACGTGCTTTTTAATACGGACTAAAAAGATGCAAAATTTCACGAAATTATCCCTTAACGAAAAGAATGTGAACTTTAATATTAATATTTTGTTATGTAGTAAGTGAATAAAATCGTTTTCACCTTACAAATAATCCTCTTGATCTTAGAAATATTTTCCTATTTCTACGCCAGCGGAAACGCGGATCAAAATTAGTAAATGATATGAGAATATGGCAAAACTTTAACACGAACTGCATTCATGTTATGAGCCTTACGGACAAATTTTTATATTTTAAAATTTCATTTAGTTGAATTAACACAAAAAAACGTATATTTTGATGTTAATTAGTAAGGATTTACATAGATTACAATGATTATTTTAATCCACATACATAAAACTATAGCTTTTCAGGTTCTCATAGTGAAACGGAGAACCTATTATTTTCCTCAGGTTCATATATCTGTAATAGTCTCAATGTTTGTACAGTTTTAGACTTATATTAAAAATTTTGAATTTTCATTAAATAATATATTATTTACATAAGATGGGAGTGAAATATTTTTTTTCACGTATCCTATCGAATGTAATAGATCTCCTAAAATATAGTTCAGTTTCCACTTTTTATTTGTCATTTTGTATTTTTGTTTGCTGAATAGGAATAGAAAATGACAGTTTCATTAAAACCATAAAATGTCTTCCTGTCTTTCTCATGAATGTCTTCCTCAAATCCAATAACTATAATCGCTACACAGTTCGTAAATGATGCTTTATAGGTTTTCCCGTTTGCAAAAGGTGACAATGATATATTCAAAATATCTTGAATTGATTTCCTGTTATTTATTATATAATAGGCTTTCTTCCTAACTGCAAGGCCTGGTATAAATAATACGTATTGGTTTTCATCGGAATTAACGCCCCGTAAATCCTTCATGTCAAGCCATTACGGATATATCGAAACAGTTATTTTACAACTAAGAGATTTATATTGGTCATTGAAATCGTGACAAATGAGCACTAAAAACACTAAAAATGTCCGGACATGAAAAAATTATCGCTCGTCGTTCACATTCGTCGCATTTTGGGTGCGAATAGTTCAGTGATCCCCCTCTAATTTCAATATCTCTAAGAGTTAGTTCACTTTGACTAGCTGTCGCCTTCAGGTTCAGTTGAATACAAATTGGTTCATTCATATAATACGACGACGTCACTGTCGTAAAGATGATTATTTAACTCAATCTGAAATATTACAGTGAGTCTGTCATATATAATGCTCCAGTGCCTACCAACTTGCTTGTATGTGTATTTGTGTGTGGGTGTGCATGTGTGTGTGCGCGCGTGCGTTTGTGTTTGAGTAAAATTAGCTTATTGTCGTGAACGGTTATATTCAAAAACTATTATAAGCTAACTTTACCTTCATTTATTATAAACTAATTATTATCAATTACAAATAATTTTAAAAGAAGCCATTATTGTGACTTTTCTTTATTAATAATTAATTATTACATGGCACCAATATTTTTTATTATTGTATTTTTTGCTTAAACGATTTTGAAATTGAAGAGGAAAGAAACTACGAGTATGTGTAAATTAACTATTATCCAGTATTTTATGAAAATAGATTTATTTTCGAAGAATAGAGGAAATCAGTTGTCAGCTCGGGGCGGGAAGTTGTGTTGAAGACGATACTAAACGCAAAAAAATTTACTGTACTATTTCTCCATGCAAAATTTTCGTTTCTAATATTCTTTGAAAATCATCACACATTGTTAAGAGTTTTCTTTTCTGTCGACGTCTCTTTTCCATAATTCCATTTCGATCCCTGAAAATTTTTGTAATCATTTAAATTTCTAGGAATTGAATGTACTTTATTATGGAGTTAAAACTTATTTTTTTTGCAATTACCCACTATTACCTTTAGTATATATGCAAAAAAAACATTTAGATGCTTCAGTATTGTTTGCGATTTTTTCACAAATGGAAACCCGCCACTACGATGGTTCCATAAGTGTCTTGTAAGTTTATATTTTTACACACATACACACACACACATATATATACAAAACAGTTGACGCAATATTGCAGTAATACAAGATTTTGTCAATGGCTTTCTGTTTAGACTTAAGAGAAGTTCGATCATTTATATATTTCGATATTTATTTTTTTTTATTTTTCATCCATCATCACATCAATATATCATTACTTACCCAGTACTAAAAGAGTTTATTTCGAGCTATTTAATATGATAAATTATCTTATGGGATATCCGTCCCATTGTTTTAAAATTGTTATATAATAATATATAATATTTCTAAGATCAAGAGGATTATTTGTAAGGTGAAAACGATTTTATTCACTTACTATGTAACAAAACATTAATATTAAAGTTCACATTCTTATCCTTAAGGGATAATTACGTGAAATTTTGCATCTTCATGGTCCGTATTAAAAAGCACGTATTGCACATTTGATTTTGGAACAAATTGGATTTTTGTATTAAAGTATATAAACAAATATAATTATGTGATAATAAGGAGTAGGCTACACACATGCAAAATATCCCCTAGAAATACATAGGTGATATGCGTACAATATTTCATCGAAATCTAATGAGCACTTAAGGTGTGAAAGCGATGCAAACAAATGTACCAACTCGCTTTTGCATTCACAATATTATATATAAAATTAAAAAAGTTCCGAATAAAAAAAGTAAAATTGACAAGTTTAATGCCAGGTCACGTTTACCTTTCAATATTTTTTTCTTGCCATCAACTTCAGTTCGTTGGTTTCCCTTAGCCACTCCTATTCTTTTACGCCAGTAAGTAGAGCCTGTTTTGCTCGATTCCACTGCGATCATAATCACTCCTCGTTATTAATTATAAAGTATTTAAATAAGATCCTTAAAATATGAATTAGATTTTTTAAAATTTACCATGCATTTTCGAAAATTTATTCGGTTGATTCATCCTTCGTGGCATCTGATAAGATGTTCACGTTCATAGGTCTGTAGTAAAAATATTCTAATGTAAAAAATTTCAAAACAGTGACTTCGATACTAGGAGTGGATAGGATGAGGATGTAATATTTAGCATATAACGTTGAGAAAATTTGTTTTAAATTATTTCTACGATTTTTACTTAATATAATACTAATTTTGCTCAGAATTTTATATTTTAAAGGCATTTTTCTATTTTAGAACTGGCGAAATTTGGCGTTAATTAGGATAATTTCCATGATTTATAAACTCTCTGCAAAAGTCGTGATACCCATCAATAACATATCAGAAAAATGGAATGATTTCTCTTTAGACCACCATATTAGCTGAAAAAGTAATTGAATTCAAAATAACCGTGAAATTCCAAGTAGTTTCTTTATATATAATTAGAACATAGCAAAATTTAAAATGGAACCGATAAACATTTTTAAGTTCTTAACATATTTTTGTACTTAATATGTAGAACAAAACACAACCCGTTTTCCACATTTTAGTTTTTGGTGGAATTTGATACACATGCTAGGTTATACCACATGGTATATGAAACTTTTAAGTTATTTAGAAACATTTAATTTGATTAATTATTAGGATTTGAAGATAAACTTAAGGAGAATTGACAAATTAATAATTTTTTTCTTTATTAAAATTTGCTTTGCATAATATCAATATATGAATTTGTACAATCCCCATTTGATAATAAAAACATGTAGTAAATTTCCAATGAACTTAAAGTTAAGACTAGTCATTATGAAAAACATCTGTGAAATATTACATACTCGTAAGATAGCGAAACAGCATACATACCTGCATAGAAATACTCCATCCATATAAAAAAGGAAATAAGAGAAAAATATTTAAAATATTACAACGTGCAGGAATGGTTTTAATTTATATACGAATCCAAGGTAATGTGCATCCAAGTGAATAAGGACTGAATTTTATTAAATAACACCAAACTATTTTGCCATTAAATATTATATTGCCCACGCCTAATAGCGACAATTATTGTACGACTTTATTTTGACGCCTTGTAATCATTTTTCCTATATCTAAATTTGACTTCTTCTCTTCTCCCCGTGCCTTTGGGTCCAATTTCTCTTGGGGTCGGTCCTCCTAATCCTATTTCTCCACTCAGAGCGTAGTTGTGTTAATTCTGGTTTGAGTCCCCTAGTCCTCATATAATTCTTAATTTTCCGCATCCAGGTCGTTGGCAGGCGTCGCGAACCCCTTTCTGATTCGGAGATTTCCAGAAACTTTCTAGTCATATGATCATCTTCTCTACGCATAACATGGCCGCATAACATCGCCTACGTTCTTCTGCAATTTATCTGTTATATTGGCAATTTTTAACGTACCCCTAATGTAAAATTTTTCGTGAAATCTTCGGTAAAATTTATTAGCAATTGATAATCGCAGAATTAATAAGTTCGAATCAACTTATTTTTACACGTATGTAGTAACTTTGGATTTAATGATTGAATGTATTACTGAGAAGTAAAAGTATAAAAAACATTCTAAAAGCCACGAATGAAAATTAGTGACTTGTGAAATCATATACTACCTTTGTAATTATTGAACGTCATATATTGTATATAATATACTGGCTGTATATATTATGTATAATCGCAGAAAAAACGATTATTTTGTTTGAACTTTTATGTAAACTCTATTTTACCCAAACTGATAACACGTATAAGTAATATAAATCATAGGAAGGTGTATAATTAACAATTTAATATCATCATACCGAAGTTCCATTTTTCAATTTATAAATAAAATGAACAGGCTGATTTAAAATTAATGAAATATAAAAAATATTGAGGAAAATTCGCTTCGCTCGATATCCAAAATTAAAAAAAATTTGGCTTCACCCGATATCAAAAATTAAAGAAAAAATCGAAAACGCGACCGCAGTGCTGCCTATCGGATCAAATTGTGATTCTAAACCATTTTCGAATCAACTTAATCACATACACACAAAATTTCATAAAAATCAGTTCAGCCGTTTAGAAGGAATTCAGTCACATGCAAACGGACATTAGAAATATATATATATATATATATATATATATATATACACATATATATGAAGATATTTATCTAATAGTTATAAATAAAATATACTTCATTAATAATTTGTTTTTATTTCTTATTGTGGTTGCTTCCTCTAACTCATAAAGTGTATAGCGAGAAAAATCTAATCGATATAGCATCTGAAATAAAATTTACAGATCGAGAATGGTACAAAATAAAATAATTATTTGACAGCTTGCATCCGTTTAAATTGAGCGTTAAAGTGTTATGAAAAAGGGAGTTTACCCTAATAGCTGCAGACGAAATGTTTCGATTTACTTTAGAAAAATTTGAGAGTCAAGACAAAATTTTAAGTGGAGGCGCTTGGTGTAGGAATGAAAGAATGATGGGTTGAAGTTACAAGGAGATTGGCTTATTTAGATACTTACAAAAATATGATGAAGAATAGAAGACAACTGATTATACGTTCACGATGCTGAAGAAGAATACAATATGTCAAGAAATAAAAAAATGTTTTAAGTAGAGTAATTAAATATGGCGAAGATTACGTCGAAAATGTAAAAGTTGTAGATGAGAGCCAAAACTGCAAAATACGTTTTCGTTACAAGAGGAATTAGAGATGCAGATAAAGCTAGGTGATTAAGACTATACACTAACAGACAAGAACTGGAGGCAAGAAGGATTTTGAATAAGTATTGGCGTCATACAAACTGATAGATTGAAAGAAAAATAATTAACTTTGATGTATGACTATTTATTGACGCTTAAACCAACAATTGTAGAGACAGAAAGAGTATTTTTGGCCGCCGGCTACCTATGTACTTCTACAAGGAATAGATTAGGCGATAACACAATTGATGTTATTTGTTTTTTAGTCATTTTTTAAAAAAGAGAATTGACTAAAAATTCAATATACGCTTATAAATATTCCTTTTCATTTAAGGTGAAAATTGTCTGCATTTAATTAATCGTCATTTTATTTTAATAACTTAAAATTAATAACGGTTATCTCAGGTAGATAAGTCATAGACTAGCTAGATAATATTGGACATTATAACAAATAAATAAGTTTATTTGTCCAAAGTTACTTGCATTTAAGGAGCTGTTAAAGCTTAGTCATTATATATGTATGTGATATGTTACGAATATAAAGTGCAATTATCTAACTAATAAGAAGAAAAGTTAAAGTAATTTTGTCAACTAAAGTACTACTAATGGTTAATTTTATACCTTTTATTACACTTGGTTTGATTACTGACAAATAAACGTTTTATTTTTTAAATTTCACAAAGTTTTAATACATTCTCAGGATTTCGCGGGATACCGCGGCATTAGCACCAATCCAGCGGCATGGAGAACACTGATGGAATGCAATCCCTAATATGTAAATAAATTATCTTGCAGATAGCGATTCAGGGTCAGTATATTAAATTTCTTTATTTGTAAACGTAAGGAATAGACAGGGCTTGTGATAATTTTTTTTGTTGGAAATTTGTTGACGTTAACTTAACCGAATTTATTTTATTGAAATATTGAACTTTATTTATTTGGTCAAGTTTATTACAGTTGTCCGAAAATAAGAGGTTTTTCCTACTGTATTATGTGAATTAAATTGTGAATATTTTTACAGTCTTAGAATCGTGTGTTTAGAGGATCAAGCAATACAACTAATACAACTATAACCTCAGCAACTTATATTTACCAAAATTATGGAGAAAATGTGGAGTTAAAATGAACATTTTTCTTAAACAATTCCGTAAGTATATGGTTTAATATGAGAGCTTGTAGCATATATCATAATATTGCCAACAGCGTAAAGAACAACAATAAATTAAACGTATAAGCTCCTTGGTTATTTGTAACCCGATGATAATAAATTTCATTTTCTTGTAATTTATTAAATTTACATCTTGTATCAATTCATATGTTAAAAGTATAATTTTAGGTATATATGCCTGATTTTGCCGACACAACGAATTTTATTATGCATTAATAACTCATATTGCAATTTGCACTAGTTTGTTCACATTTAAAGTGAAAAAATAATTGAAAAGAAATTCATATAATATGTTAAATGATCATATTTGGTAGGTAAACAAGCTCCTGCAAATGTGACCAATTTTATGCCATTGCTTTTGAACTTGCAATCAATTTTGTGCGTTGATAACATTGAAAAACATTTAAAATTCCACCAGCTTATCGGGTTCTTCTGACTCGGCACCCAACAAATTGGGAATACTAAACTAATATTAAATAAATTATGAATACTAAATTGAAATAGTTGTAAACTTTTTGAAGTATTTTGCAAAGATATCCAAAATACTGTTTAGTCATCCAAAATATATTTCGTAGAAATATTTGATTTTTTTTTAACCCGGTTATCATCACAACTTTACCTAAAAGTTTACAAAATAGTAACTAGATTTTTATTTATTTATCTATTTTAATGTATCTAATTGATACTATTTTGTAGACTTATATATACGTAGACTACGTACTGTCTACGTAGACTTATTGCTACGAGAATCACCTCTTACAGTCAACCATAACACCAGTCCAGCTCCGTTCGACGAATGGCCAGGAATCGAACCCGGGTCCCCATGGGCCGCATCGTCAAAGACTGTCAAAGGCTTTGCGATCAACTCAACACACCACGGTGACGACAAAATAAATATATATATAAATATATATATGTATATATATATATATATATATATATATATATATATATATATATATATATATATATTGTTTTTTTGGTGTACGGTGCCTTGATTCGAGTACTCCTAATAACATTTAATGTATTTTCGGCATCACTGTAAGTACTAAGCACGCTTCACTCTACATAAAATTGTATAAACTGCAGTTAACCTCCCCGCATTCTTCATAAAAATATGTACAAAAACACTGTGAGTACAATTGTGTGGAAAATAAACACTATTGCACATTCAAGGATATTTTTATCTATTGAGGACGTTTTGACCAGTACGTCTAAAATATTATAATATCATCAACTATCGAATAAATAAAGGAAGTTTCACAATACATTTTTGTGTTAGATCTGAAGATATTCCAATTAATATAATACATTCTAGACTCGCCTTGGTGAATGTGATACTTGATGGTGTCGACTACTAACAATTTACATAGTTTCGAGGCGAATTTCCATTACAGTGTTCACGTTAGTGCAAAGCGTTGCCGATTTTGGTCCGAATTCAATCCCTGACATATGTGTCTACATCCTCTCTATAGTTAAAATGGCCGGCAATGCGTCTTACCAATATTGCAGAATTAGTAAGGCGGATTATTGGTAAGACGCATTGTCCGGTCTTTTCTGAGAAGGAAGGGTGTCGAAAGGCAAAGATAAATCCAAATATTATTGCGAGTTGCTGAGGAAATTTTTGTACCACCCTTACATGAAATTTAATGAGGGATATTCAGAATTAGTTTTAACCAAATAACCATCTGGTACTGTCTACCGTACTGCTATTGAGCCAAGCTAAAATTTTGAGACAACCATATGTAATATATATTACGATGACATTGTTTAAATAAAACTTAAATACAGTAAATCATATTTCTATAATTTACGAGATTGGTGATATAAATGGCTAAACAATTTGATTTTAATGGTTTCGAGCCGGAAATTAGGAAAGTGACCTTTTAAAACAAATTGTCTTATCTAGGAGTGGCACGATAAATTTATATCCGTATAAATTAGGTTAATTTTAGGAAAACTATTTCAATTTTTTGAGAAAAGGTAATTATTTAATACGACTTTTTACCCATTTACTTTTTTTTCCAATATAGAAATTATGTACAGTGAACAGCGTGAAATTTTTTCGTTAGAGATAATTGGGTTTTTCTATTTATTATCTCAGAGGTCTTAATCTTTGTTTTTATATTAATTAGGACACTTATTCAAATAGGTTACCATTATATCTTCTAAATAATCAATGCTATATTAAATATATACATTTGTTAAATAATTTATTCGTGGAAACAAATTTTCCCTGTGAAAAATACCGACAGAGTTTCCGTGTCACCTCCTTTGATGTTTTCAAAATAAACCACATTCCTCACCGCACCTTCCATGAACATTAATTCGATAAAAGTAATTAGAACGAAGGGGTGTATTATTTCATATCATTTATGCTTATTTTCCTCGCTTAGGTATTGAGGTTGATGTGAACGAGTCTGCAATAGTAGTAGGGTATCGGGTGAAATTAAGGATAGATTGTACCAAGCACATTAATTAAGCTAATGTAATAAGCTTTTTGATAATAATGATTCTCTTGGTGTATATTTATATAAGTAATTAATTAGTATTACTTCCGTTGGGAAGCGCAAAACCCCAAAATTATTTCGTTTGAAAGTTTTTTGGAGTGTGAATGTTTGCCGTCTCAGTTATTCCCAAAATCCATAGTAATTTAATATGTACTACTTGATGACAAATGGCAACAAATCTAAGCGTATAATATAGAGAGGACAGAGCAAGATGGGTTAAAAAGAGATGAGAAACCGTAAGATGCGATATCAAGTAATTTGTATAATTACCGTAACGATATCAAGTAATTTTGACGTACAAATACACCTATTCAGTACAAAATAATGAATCTAATTTACTGTTTATTTTTAAGGTCTAATTTATGAACTATCTCTACACTATCCCCGTCATAATATAGCTTACGAGACAAAACTAGATAAGAGACTTATTCTTCAATCGTGTACGTTAAGTGAATTACCGTGCGCTCCATTTTTCTAGATATAGTAGTTTCATGAAACGGTTATATTTATTATATTTTTTTCTTTCAGTTAGTTTGTAATTGTAAATATTATTTTTACGAAGATTTTTAAAGGGGAAGGGGAAGGGAAGGGGAAGGGAAGGGGAAGGGGAAGGGGAAGGGGAAGGGGAAGGGGAAGGGGAAGGGGAAGGGGAAGGGGAAGGGGAAGGGGAAGGGGAAGGGGAAGGGGAAGGGGAAGGGGAAGGGGAAGGGGAAGGGGAAGGGGAAGGGGAAGGGGAAGGGGAAGGGGAAGGGGAAGGGGAAGGGGAAGGGGAAGGGGAAGGGGAGAAACTTTTCTAATTATTTTAGTTTTTATCAAAATTAAAAATTGATATTAAACTTAAAAATTAAAATTTTAAATTTTTGAAGGTTTCACTTCTACCACGTGTGAATTGCACACATGATTTTTTCAGTATAATACAAATAGACGTGACTGGTACCCGGAACTAAACCAGTTGCGGGTACCAGTCACTTCTATTTTTTATTACACTGACAAAATATAAGAACACATACGCACGCGCACGCCCACGCGCGCTAGCGCACGCGCTTATATGCGTTAAAAATTTTTTTACATCTTGAATTGAATTATCTCGAGAGGGTTATTATTTGAACTTTACGTTACAAAATAACAATCCGAGTTGACTTTCAATTACAAGTTTTCCGTCGTCATACTTCAGTGAGTTTAAATATCCAATACTTTTTTTCAAAAAAGGCTGTATGATATTATAATTTCCGTCACATAGCGATTTCTTAAAACCAAATCTACACATACTTTTAGAATTATATATGTCGAAAAGATTATTAATTGTCTGCAAAAAAATGGCAGTGGCTTTAATTCATTTTCGCAAAATAAAAGTGCGTCAGCTACACTATTGCTGAATAATTGACTAGCCACCTAACCTTTCATATTTTGATTTATATATTTTTTTTAAATCAATATTTGCAACCTGTAGCTTCAACCCATTTTTCTTTAACATCATTTTCTTTGCGATATTTAAAAAGAAATATTTTATGAAATAAAAATATCCCTTAATTCGAATGAACACAATTAAATCATTGCTAATATTAAATAATAAAAGTGACTAGGTCCCATGTAAAGAATTTATAATACAGCGCATACATTTCAAAATTGGTAAAAATTTCTTATATTTTAACATTACATAGTGATAATCTCTAAATACAAAATGTTTACATCGATATACATTAATCTAGTTGCAAAAATATCGAGTGTCGCATCTAAGATGACGTGGTGCAGCCCTACAATGTATCGTCGTTGACCATCGGTGGCATCAAAATAAATATCAGATTAATTTCCACCCATCGAAATAATCTTGAAAAATGTGGTAAAAATACCTCCTTTAGTAAGGTTTTAGGTGTACGAATTTCATTTTTACACGATGCAGTTTCACAGTAAGGCATATTTTTATTTCTTTGCGCTGAAATAACGGAGAACTTTCTGGCGTCTCGGCAAATAACAAACTAATGTAGGGCAAGATGCACTTACTTCGAAATAAGCGGAGAATCAGATTATCCGTTCCGGCTCTGGAAATTTGTGGATACACTCACATACATAAGAAATAACATAAAATGAACTCGACGCACCTGATATACAAATTAGTCTATAAAAATTAGGTACTTTTATCAGACGTACGAACTTTAGTAGTATAAAATATAACCAATTGCTTTCTTAACGACAAGATTCTGTTCAACAAAAAGGAAAGGTTTTGGTGGTTCAGCCAAACTATACATTATGATTTCTTCTAAAATTACTTGCAATGATCCTTTCTTCAAAGCTACAGTGTTAGTTTTTAAGAGCGCTATCGCAGTTGTAAATCGTAGTAACTAACGACATAATTGGTGTGCGTAGAGAAATCACCTATATAACAAAACCATAACGAGTTCGTAAAACCAAGTCCCAAGCGAATCAACAGACACCCAATTTTAAACATGGGGTTTTTATATTTACTTGCAGTTTTCTGAAATTATAGCTGCTGTTGCAACAAATGTATAAATCCTTAATTTTTTTTAAGCTGTAAAATTTACAATTTTAGATTATAAAGATCTTGGAAACACAAGTTTGAATTCAACTTTTCACTTCCTAAAAACCAGATTTCCACCATTTTCTGGAATTGGGCTATGAGGGTATTAAAATAGCTGTAAAACACTTCGGGCAAAGGGTTCAGTATAAGGTAGTGTTGTTCGGAATCGACATTTCGCCTTCGAACTTATGACAGGCTCGAGACTACACGTGACTACCACGCGTGCAGATATAAATTTTGCTCAAAACGAGTAAATTGATATCGCAGAATTCTTATATACTCGTGATATTTCTGTTAAAAAGACGAAAAATCCGTTAGTATAATAAAGTTTCTGAAATTAATTTAATGTTTTCGTTTATCTTTGCTTTCTAGATTAACTTCAACCCACCATCAATAGCTACTGCGAAAATCCATAATAAAGACATTTAAAATTAAACGTAGAAACATATCGATGATATTTTTATTTTTCGATTTAAATTATTACGTACCTTAACGTATTTTTGAATCGAAATATATGCAAAAACATCAAAATTACGTTATTTTTGCCATTGAAAGATATATAAAGAAGCGTATGTGTGGAAAAAAATGTTTATACACTTATATATCTTAATAAATGATTAGGAATACATATTTCATTTCGTTGCCAATCGGTGTAATAAATGAGCGTCTTCAATTTTTATAGACATGTGAATATGTGTGCACACACACACACGCTCGCGCACACACACACATACATACACACACACTCACAAACACGCATATGTATATATAAATATATATTTGTGTGTGTGTCTGTGTTTGTGTGTGTGTATGTGTATAAATGTAAAGTCATTTACATGTTCTATAACCTTATATAAATATTTTAGAGGATCTTCTTAAATATATCGAATGTTCCATCTTGTCTTAGTTCTAGCTATGGCTATTGTTCTCTGAATACATTTCTTTTCCTTTTATAATTCATAAAAATACTAATGACTTTTTTCACATATACATTAACTACATCCAGGCAACAATTAAAAACCGATTGCAAATATATACATAATAAATACATTTATATTCCCTGTGGCTATATTTAGTCCAAAAGATTATATATTTGTTACCAACTTTACTCCGCATTCAAATATAATTTTCGGGTGGTTTAAAGCAATATTAATTTCCATCATTTGTTGATTATTTTTTAAAATGTACTCTTAAATATTTTTATGTCCTTTTATTTTCTTTCTATTAACGATGGGTTCAACACAATATTTACGAAACTTCCAAAATTATACATTTATATTATTTTATATTTACTTTTCAATACATGTTTTATAAATATATATTTAAAGAGCTTTGGGCCCTAACTAAACAAAATTCAATGTTACTACGAACCCAAATATGTCATATGTTGCTCGGTATAACAGATCTGCTCGCCATCAGTCCCTCCACTTGAACGAAAATACACAACTTTTTATAGGCGGTCTCATTTTTACCGGACACTATTTTATTCCACAGGCTTTATGAAACATTTGACACCGTAGTTCTGGGATGCATTAAGTGTTCCGCGTATCCTCAATAGCTCCTGTAAAATATACCTTTATACCGCGCCATTTGTTTGTTTTACCTTGATCTTTCAACAGCTAGTAAATTTTAAAACATGCATACTTGTGTGCATAAGGAGGCTTGTATAAACATTTTTTTTTAATATATTATGACTTAAAATACACATTCTATTGAATATATAGGTATCAAATATAATTTTTTTGAGAAAAATGAACACAATATTCGTTAAAATATTTTACTAGTATATTAAAATGCTAAGTTTTAAAAGTGTATCTAAATAATACTAAAATACTATATGAAATAAGTGTCGATGTTATCTGTGAAGAAGGGCAACTAGGAGCGTATGGTAGCCAGTATGTCATTAGCATAAAGCACATTAAGATATTTATATTAAGTAGCTAAACCAATTGTTAAGTAAAGCAAAAACCATTTCGATGAACGACTGTTTTTTTTTCTTTTAATAAAGAAAGCGATACGCCTTCTTTATTAAAAGAAAACTGCTGTCACGAAGGATTTGCCAATTTATTGGGAAGAGCGAAAATTTTCTGGGTTGTCTAGAAATCTATCTTGTTCCTCAATTATTTTGTGATAATATTATTATTATGGTAGATTTATAACTTTTATTTATTCTGAACTGTTTTATTTTTAATACTTTTTATTGGATTACATCTAATCGTATTTAATACATATTAATCATATTATTAAATTAATATACAAATTCAAAATTAGGTTACTTTTTTAATACAAATTCGTAAAGAATTCTAAGCCGCTCATAAATTTGTCATATTTAGCAGAGCAAACAATTGGGATGCAGAATTTTATTAAACCCCATAAAAATTTAGGTTATATTTATAAAAAACAAAAAGTAACGAGTTTAAAAATTTTCAATATGAATAATTCAAAAAAATCATTTAAAAAATCAGTTCTGTTTTGCTTTTTTCAGAAAACTGTTTTTCATTATTACTAACATACAATAAATATAAAATCGAATGAAAAAAATAATAGTAGTTAGTAATACTAAATTAAAATTACTTAATGCATTCTTAATAGCAGGAAAGAAGATGACTTTATGTCCACGTCGTTGTTACTCTTTCTTAAACCTTTCATTAAGGAAACAGTATTCTAGTAAGTGGGAAACATCGTATTTCCGGTTGTACTAAAGGTAAAGAAGGGAAAGATTTTTGAAAACAATTACATTATTTAACATGTCTTATTTTTTTTCCTGATACTTACTAGTCTAATTTTTAATTTTACTGTCAAATGCCTGGATTATTTAAGCGTTGTTAACATACTGCCAAACTGCGATGTGCTGATTTCTAAAAATTCAATTTTTATATCATATTGTTAAAACCAATATCTTAATATGATAAATATATGACTTAAAGAGTTTATAATTTATTTTTCAGGCTGCAACTCGTTGTATAAGTATTATAGACTGCGAAAAATATTTAAATTTTACATCTAACTCAATACATTCAATCAAAAAATTTGTGAATTCTAAATTTGACGAATTATTTTTGAAATTAAAAACAACTGGCCAAAAAAATTATATATATATATATATATATATATATATATATATATATATATATATGTGTGTATACATATATGTATATATATATATATATATATATATATATGCAAGCTTTTGAAATATACGTTATTGATATATACCTTGAGCATTTTTCAAGAGCTTGCAAAATATCTTTGTAATTTACATTGTAAATATTTGATATTATGTCGTGTAACGTGGCTTATTATTTACCAGCGAACTATGAACCTCGTAAGTCTGATGTTTTTTAAATATATTTACATTAAATAGAGTTCACAAGCACAGTAAAATAATAAAACATGGGATGCACCGTTTCTACGATATTCGTATATGAGACGTACTTTTTATATTACATATATTTTAAATATTATTTGAAATTGCCTACCAATAGTAAAGAAGCTGACAAATGACTAGGCTATATCGTATGAAAATCAGTAAACGGATAATTAAGTCGAATTGTAATAGCGATCCGTTGTCGTTATCTCGGTGTGCGAGAAAAGACAATGTAATTAGATTAATTATATATCGTAATTCTACTCTTATTAAATTAAATTCTTCTAAATCATAATTCATATTGGAGAATATAAATGACAAGCAAAAAAATCACTTTTATTTATTTTACAAATTTATTTGAATCTATTTTTAATGAAGTATTAAACTGTATTTCTCTTCCTAGAAACTATTAAATATAAAAGTACCTACAATTTCCATTCTTTTTCTCTGGAATCGAAACGAGATAAAATGGAAATGAAATTTATCTCTAAATGCGAGGCCTTAACCGCAAGTAAGATTAAAGTAGCCTTCTACTGCTGATCTTGTTTAAAGATAACATAAATATAAAGTAGGATAAATTCTAAAATATTTTGAGTATAATTACAAGGTTGAACGAATTTCCATCGTATGTAACGTAACATAAATCATTTCGTCTTTCAAAAGGTCTAAATTCAATGAAGCTATAACTGAATAGCTGACAGGGGTTCCGTCCTGAGTGTTTAACAGTCATTATTTTCGTCTATTTTGTCGATTATGTAACTAAGGAGACGGATCAAAGGCGTAATTTTAAAGAGGCATTTATTGACCTAGTTATGAAAGATATTCATCTGCTAAAATCATTGGAGGCTAGGAAAACTATCTTTCACTTTAGCAACATTTTTGGCTGTTTGTTTTTAATTTCAAAAATAATTCGTCAGATTCAGAATTCACAAATATTATCTTAAACTGATTTAATCTTTATTTAGACGAGGTACTAATTTGGTTCTCATTTGTTATCCCTTATGCTTAACCGATTTATGTACAATTTTATCCATTGCCAGTTTTATATGAAACTATTCCAACGACGCCTGAGAGAAAGTTATATTTTAGTAGAAAGACGTGAGCAATGATGACACACTTCCGCGTGGATATGTTGTACACAGTTGTGACCAAAATTGAACTATGCTTGAAAGAGCCCCATGATCTTGTCGTCTTTATAAATAATCTTTTTTGTTATGCAATTTCCTATTACTATGTTTAAAAAATAGAGTAACTTTTTATAACCCCCCAAACACTAGCATTTTTTTATCTACTGCAGTTTGGTTTTCGTGCAAAAGAGCTTATTTCTTACGTTGGACAAAAATGTACACTGGATTTTATAAAATTAAATTCATTGTTATTATGAAGTTTTCTTTTCTCCAGATTTTAAGATGGGCGTGGTTAGAAATAATTCTTTTCAAATCCGAAGGGTAATTTTTTTTTAAAGGGTAATTTATTAAATCTGCACATCGCAATTTGGCAGTATGTTAACAACGTTTAAATAATCCTTTAAATTGTTTTAAAAAATCTTTCCCTTCTTTACCTTTAGTACAACCGCAAATACAATGTTTCCCACTTACTAGAATACTGTTTACTTAATGAAAGGTTTAAGAGTGAGTGACGACGAGGTGGAAATAAAGTCATCTTCTTTTCTATTATTACGAATGCATTAAATAATTTTAATTTAGTATTACTAACTACTATTATTTTTTTCATCTGATTTTATATTTATTGTATGTTAGCAATAATGAAAAACAGTTTTCTGGGAAAAGCAAAACAGAACTGATTTTTTAAATGATTAATTTGAATTACTCATATTGGACATTTTTAAACTCGTAACTATTTGTTCTTTATAATAAATATTACCTAAGTTTTTATGGGGTTTAATAGAATTCTGAACCCCGATTATTTGCTCTGTTAAATATGATAAATTTATGTGCGGCTTAGAATTCTTTACGAATTTGTATTAAAAAAGTAAACTAATTTTGAATTTGTATATTAATTTAATAATATGATTAATAAATATTAAATACCATTCGATGTAATCCAAAAAAAGTATTAAAATTAAAACAGTTCAGAATAAAGAAAAGTTATAAATCTACCATAATAATAATATTATCACAAAATAATTTAGGAACAAGATAGATTTCTAGACAACCCAGAAAATTTTCGCTCTTCCCAATAAATTGGCAAACCCTATTTGATATAGTATTTTAGTATTATTTAGATACACTTTTAAAACTTAGCATTTTAATATACTAGTAAAATATTTTAACGAATATCGTGTTCATTTTTCTCAAAAAAATTCTATTTGGCACGTATATGTTCAATAGAATGTGTGTTTTAACTCATAAAATATTTTTCAAAAATGTTTGTACAAGCCTCCTTATGCACACAAGTCATGTGCATGTTTTAAAATTTACTAGCTGTAGAAAGATCAAGGTAAAACAAACAAATGGCGCGGTATAAAGGTATATTTTACAGGAGCTGTTGAGAATACGCGGAACACTTAATGCATCCTAGAACTACGGCGTCAAATGTTTCATAAAGCCTGTGGAATAAAATAGTGTCCGGTAAAAATGAGACCGCCTATTAAAAGTTGTGTATTTTCGGTCAAGTGGAGGGACTGATGGCGAGCAGATCTGTTATACCGAGCAACATATGACATATGTGGGTTCGTAGTAACATTGGATTTAATTTAGTTAGGGCCCAAAGCTCTTTAATATATCTTTATAAGGCATGTATTGAAAAGTAAATATAAAATAATATAAAAGTATAATTTTAGAAGTTTCGTAAATATTGTGTTGAACCCATCATCAATAGAAAGGTAAACGTAAAAGGGCGTAAAAATGTTTATAAGTACATTTAAAAAAAAATCAACCAATTATGGAAATTAATATTGCTTTAAACCACCCGAAAAAATATTTGAAGCGGGGTAAAGTTGGTAATAAACATATAATCTTTTGGACTACCTATAGCCCCAGGGAATACAAATGTATTTATTATGTATACATTTCTAATCGGTTTTTAATTGCTGCCTGGATGTAGTTAATGTATATGTGAAAAAAGTCATTAGTATTTTTATGAATTATAAGAGGAAGAGAAATGTATTCAGAGAACAATAGCCAGAGCTAGAACTAAGACAAGATGGAACATTCGATATATTTGAGAAGATCCTCTAAAACGTTTAAATAAGGTCATAGAGCATGTAAATTGCTTTACATTTATACACATACACACACACAAATACATATATATATATATATATATATATATATATATATATATATATATATATATATATATATGTGTGTGTGTGTGTTTGTGAGTGTGTGTGTGTATGTGTGTGCGCGCGCGTAGATGTGTGCATACATATTCATATGTCTATAAATATGGAAGACGCTCTTTTATTACACCGATTGGCAACGAAATAAAATATGTATTCCTAATCATTTATTAAGATATATAACTGAGTACCAACATTTTCTTCCGCACATACGCTTTTTTCATTTATCTTTCAATGGCACCAAAAATAACATAATTTCGATGTTTTTGCATATGTTTCGAGTTAAAAATATGTTAAGGTACGTAATAATTTAAATCGAAAAATAAAAATATCATCCATATGTTCCTACGTGTAATTTTAAGTACCTTTATTCTTGATATTCGCAGCAGGTATTGATGGTGGGTTGAAGTTAATCTAGAAAGCAAAGGTAGATTCAGGTAAATGAATGAGTTTAAAACCCGTTTGACTAGTCACCAATCGGCGATCATTTGAACCAACATCACCCGGGATTTATTTTTTTATTTATCGCATTCGCTTTCTTCATTTATTCAACAGTATTAGTCATTTTCTTAACGATTTTGGCTTGTTTATGGGGCGACTATTGCTCACCTGACTACTCGATTTATGTGATTTGGATTTCTTAGCCACACAGAGTTAAAACCGCGTTATTGATTGGAAAATTGTTTTGCTACAATTATGGCTGGAAATCGATATGAGCCTCGAATTTCCCATATACCACGTGAATATGCATTATTTTTATGGAGTTGCAAGAAGCATTTCATGGGAAGCTGCCAGGTTCTACCGAGAATTTGCTGAAAATCAACCAGAGCCAGCAAACAGGTACTTTCCGATCCACCAGGAACCGGGTCCGAGTGAATCGAGATCGTGGACCATTTGGACGTGGCGTAAAAAATAGGTCATAACTCTACCACTAGTCAAAGATGCACGTTAAAGCATACTGGTATCCCGAGATCGTCAATTCGAAGAATGTTTTGCGTTAACGATCAGTACTCTTACCGTTATGGAAAAGTTTATGCGCGTAAACCAGAATATTATCTAAGACGGGCTGCGTTTTGTCGGGAAATGCTGACAAAAAATTCGTGGACCTCTTTGATCTACCATCGTGCAAAATGAGCTGTCAAACCTTCTCCGCTATACTGTATCAAGATATTGCAAGAGAGCATGTGGCTGCAGCAGCGTAACGCCATTTACCACTTTGATCTGAGAGTTAGGGAGCACTTTAATGCGGTATATTCAGAGAGATAGGTCGGCGCGGTGATACAATTACCTTATCTCCAGGCCTAAACCCTATCTGCAGGCCTAAATCCTATCTCATCTAGGGTTACTTTAAAGAAATCCTTTACGCCCGAAAAAGCACGAACAAAGAGATTTGCGCTTAAATATCCGAAAGACAATAGCGATTATCAAATCGAATCGACAGCCGCTTTACAGGCTGAAAAGGAACTTTTACACCAGTGTCGTATATGTATTGTAAAACAAGGCAGACAGTGTAATTTTTTTTTAATTTGGATTAAATCCTTACGAAATATTTAAATCATTTTCGTGTTGCCTGATTTTCTAGCCAATACGTAACCCTTACATCTACATGTGCACAATTTTGATCACTTTTACATTTAGAAATTTGAAAGTGAAATAAATCTAAGTTGAAATAATGTTTTTTTTAAAAGACAGTTTGGTTGAAATTATGATTGTGAGAGAAATTCCTCATTTTGCGTTTTGCCTGGACTGTCGTCATAACCTATGATAGTTTTTAAGATTATACAGATTTGTTTCAAATTTTACAACAATGATTTTTAAAAGCTATTTTTTTTTTAAAACAGACAAAACAATATCAATTTTCCAACAATAGTGGAAGTTATGAATTAACACAGAAATAATTCTATACTAGCTACATAACTACTCTACTTGCTTGCCAAGGCAAAGTGGAAAAGATTTTGAACGGAAGTGATTAGTGTGACTAAAGTAAAGATTTTTCAGAAAAGTGCAAAAATCATAACTTCTGAACTATTATTTTTTCCGGAATTAATATTTTTTTAAATGGTTTACGACAATGTTTTCTATATTATCAAAATATTTAGACTACTATAAGGGCCAGCTAGTATAAATTAAATCCCAATTTGAGCATAAAGCATATTTTTGATGTGAAACTTATCATACCATAGTCAACAATTTTCGTAGCGTCATGGAAGAGTGTAACGGCAGTATTGCGGCAGGAGCGAGGAAGATATGTCTATTGCGTAGCGCCTCACGCGGTAGGATTAAGGAGCTATGCAAAATATGAGTAGTCAAACACCGTTAGAATCCCCCTATATATATCACTGACGTCGAATTCAGACAGTGGTGTTTTTTTATTACAGTACCTTTATTTATGATTTATATACACGCGATAATAAAGTGTTCCAAAGGCACATGAAAAATAACCAGAAGCATAGTAATCACCATACTACGTGAAATTTTAAAAATATTCAGTAGGGACTTTAAACATAATGGGATAAAAGATTACCAAAATCTGAGATTGGTTTTTCACAAACATTTTTAGAGCACCCAACATTACGCTTAGCAAAATCGAAATGTCAGTTGAAGACAATAGGTCTGCATAAAATTAAACTCCCCGATTTTATCCTGGAGTGTATTTAAACAAAGACAAAATGAATATAAAGGATAAACTTTGTTATCAAATATCAATTCCCATTTAGCTTGATACATTTTATTCAATTTAAAAATGGTACTCTATGCTGTTAACTTACCATCAGTTACGCAAGATTTCCTCAAGGAGGTAAGTATATATTTATATGAAAAAATTCCCAAGATTACAAATTATTGTAACCATAGAGCCGTATTGATATTTACCAGTTTTAGTTTGTTACAAGTTATTTTTAACGGGAGTCCTATTCAAAGTAGTCATTATTGCAGACCGACCTTAATTCTTAAAGTTCGCTCAATTATTAATAACTAATTCAAGTAACTGATACGTCATTTTTGTAAAACAATAATTTGTATAGTTATATTCAACGATACTCTTAGGAGTTTACTGTTTTTAATTCTTATTCTTAACAATTAAAGGTAATTTATCAACAAATTAACAAAATAATACCATACGCGATATTTAATTTTTGGTTTCCGGAAAATATTGTGGACAATTTATTTATTTATGTTGTGTCATTAACTATACTGAAAATTTATATCTTTTCTCTGCTATAATCGGATTTAGCAATTCAGAAATATTAAAAACTCTCATGCCCACAAATTATCTGGTGAACGCTGCAAAAAATATAAAAGTTTTATTTCTACCAAGTTCAAATTTCTAAAATATTTGATAAAAACCTGTACAAGATAATAAAACATATTGATATTAAGATAAACTCTAAAATTCCTTCCACTGCAGCACTAATGGATGATGCCATGAAAATTATATATTTAGCCAATATTTCTAATTACTGATTGTTATTTCGTACTAAAGTGTACATGTTTGGTATAAAAATTGTGTGTAAGCCAAAAATACTCGATGCTATTAGCGTTTGCGGAACGATTGAGTTTTTTTTTAAATATTCAATTCGATAACGATGGCATCAAGCAATCAGGGTATAGTTACCTATGGTTGTCGTATAGTTGACTTTAAAGAGTGGTACTGTGTTGGTATTTAGTGCATACATTTTTTAATTATACAGAATTATATTTCTATTAATTAAGGATTATAAACAAATTTTGAACAGCAAGTACCATTTTCAATAATAGTATTTTTTATATCAAATAAACGAAAAAAGAACAATATTATTTTATTGTTTTAAACTTTATTTCTTAATTTTTTTGCTTTGCACCCCCTTTTTATTTATATATTTTATGAAAACTAATTCTACAAGTTTTAAATTTACAATCTGAGAAAATATCTGGCTTTAATTTCTTTTCATATCCTTTTACGTGGTAGATTGTCAATCTGCACGAAATTTTAAAACAAAATTATTGTAGACGCCAAATAAAGCAGGAACACAATTTATTTTTTATTTTATGTCTCTTAAAGAATCATAAATTGAAAGGGTCTTCTTCTTTTTCAATGGCTTGACAGCCCAGGATGGGAACCTGCGTTCCGCAGAATCACCCTTTTCCAGCCAGTCGAGCCACCTAAGTTTAGGTCTTCCTCTTTTTTAAGAGCCCAATGATCTGCCTGAGAAGATCTTTTTCCTTGCCCGACTGTCGTCCATTCTGCTCAAGTTCCCTGCCCATTTTATTCTTCGAATTGCTATGTATTTGACCGCATTTGGTTCTTTGAATAATTTGTAAAGTTCAGAACTAATTTTTCTTCTCCAGATGATGTTACATTTTAGATGACCACAAATACTTCTTAAAATCTTTCTTTCAAAAACAAAAATGGTATGTTTAACTTTTTCTGTCATTGTCCGTGTCTCAGCAGAGTATATACGAATGGGTCTAATTAAGCTTTTGTAAATCAGAATATTTGTTTTTCTACTGGTGAAGCTAAACTTCAAGTACTTTTTAAGACCGAAAAAACATCGGTTAGCTGCTGTGACCCTACTACGGATCTCAGGCATGATATCATTAAGAATATAAACTTCTGATCCTAAGTATTTAAAGTTGCTAACGGTTTGAAACTTGTAATCCCCAATTTCAAAATAAGGGCTACTATAATTGGCACAGGTCATGTATTCAGCTTTATTTTGGTTGATTGCAAGATACATTTTGCAAGCTGCAGCATCTAGTGATGTAAAAGCCTCTCTAAGTACCTCAATAGTTCGTACGACAATGTCAATGTCGTCAGCGAATGCGAAGATTTAAATAGATTTGTTTAAAATTGTACCATGGGTATTTATGTTCGAATCTTTCCCAATCTTTTGGAGGGCAATATTAAAGAATAAGCAGGCCAGTGCATCCCCTTGTCTGAGCCTATTTGAAACAACTATGGGCTCTGAAAGATTGTTCTGCACTTTGACCCTAAGTTTTGTTTCGGTTAGCGTAATAGTTGTCAAATTTATAAGTTTTTCAGGTATTGCAAACTCGGTTATGGCTTCAATGAGTAGTTTTTTGTTTACTGAATCGTATGTAGACTTGAAATCAAGAAAGAGATGGTGTTTTGTTATGACGAATTGATTAGTTTTTTCCGTGATTTGCCTAATGTTAAAGATCTGTTCTGTTGTAAAAATAGCATGGGCAATCGCCTATAATCTGGCCTGTATAAGTTACTAGTCTGTTAAAAAGTACATTGGAAAAGTGTTTTTAAGAAGCGCAAAGGAGACTGTTCCCCTGTAAGTGGCACATTCCAAAACGTCTCCCTTTTTGTGAATAGGGCAAATGATGTTCAGTTTCCAATCTTCAGGCAAAACTTCTCAGTTCCAAACTGCTTCAGTGAGGTTTTGAATTTCCTCAATATTTTGGCTTGCTGCACTTTTGTTGAGTCCTGAAGGAATCGAGTTTGGTCCTGCGGCTTTGTTTGTTGTTGTGTTTGCAGTAGTATTAAGGTTGATTAAAGATTCATCCTGTGTGTGATCATTTAACAAGTCACGAAAATGCTCATTCTATCGATGAAGCACCTTTTTTCTGTCATTTAGGATGGTGTTATTTTTACCTCTGCAAGCAGTTGTTCTAGGCTTAAAATATTTGCGGCCAAGATTTCGCGGTAGAAAGCACGGGTTTCAATTAATCCTCACAGATATTCAATATTTTTAAATGGATCGTTGTGAAAAATTCTTTCTTTTAGCCGATGGACCTTGTTTTCCTGTTTTCCAGTTTTCTTATATTCCTCGACAGAGCTTCTTGAGTGGCACTTTTGGATCATCTTTTTAAAGGCAGCTCTTTTTATCTGTGTTGCAAGAAGGCATTCATTATCAAACCAGTCTTTTGATTTGGGTTTTTCTATACTTCCTAGTGAATTGTCAGCTGAGTAAATGATCGACTCTTAGCGAAGTCTACTTATTTTCCACACTATCAGTGTTTTTCACGGTAATTATTTTAGTTCCTATTTCTCCCTTAAGTGTGGACTGGAAGTCTTGTCTGTTTGTTTCAATCCTCTATTTTTCACAATTAAACCTCTTCTGCTTCTCTTCTTGTATGTTTCGAGCATTTAAAATTTTTGGCATTTAATTTAACGATAACTAAAAAGTGGTCGGAATCACAGGTTACGCCGCGATAAGTTCTATCATCCTAGATATCCGATGCATGCCTAGAATTGATGAGTACACATATAGTTAGGTGATCTAAATTGATTCCGGGTCTCTCCGTCGGGTGAGTTCTAGGTCATTTTGTTTAGTTTTTGTAGTTGAATTGAAAGGGTGACCAAAAATTTTAAAACTACTTTTTTTGCGATCTTGGAGAGGTTTCTGCGATCTTGGATAGGGTTGCTACAGGTGTCCTCCAAAAATATGTTCTCCCACCTACTTCTAATAGTTTTTGGAAAGTTCACGATATTTTACCATAGTGAGAGATATACTAAGCAAAATATGGTAAAAAAATTGTATTTAATTTTGTATATAGTTATGTTCTATGAATGTATCTTGAAATTTTATGTTCTATGAATGTATAACTGTGTGTCCTTACAGTACAAATTCTATTGATACTTGACGGGTTTTGTTCAAATAGTACAAACAAATTCTTTATTAAAACTAAATTTTAAGAATTACAATAGTAACTAAAATAATCTTCTTAACAACGACAACATAGTGATGAAAATTTACTTTTCAATACGTCTTAATTCTGTAAGAGAAATACATTTTATCTTCTCCAGGTAAATATTTTTAACGCAGTCTTTCAACGCGACAGCGATTTTTCTCGAAGTACCGTTGAATTGCACCCGTATACTCAACATTCCTTTCATTTTAAAAGCATTTCTATTCGAACTAGTGCTTTGAGCCTGTTAATCATATTTCTAATTATATTTAATATATTGCACTTTTGTCTTGTATTTTAAGAGATGAAAAAGACCAGTATATATAAATTTACAAGAGAAAAAGTTTTAAATTATGGAACATCTATAAAAAATCTACTAACTATAATCACTAAATAAAGTTTTTTGTTTATTTATTTGAAAAATTTATCCAAATATTAATTTATCACTTATTTGAATTGTCTTTTAATATCGAAATAGGAAGTGATAAAGCAGTCATTCTGTAAAAAATAGTTTTATTATCTCTCAAAATTATATGTTTAATCAATTTAGAGATGAAAAAGACCAATATAAATAAATTTATAAGAGAAAAAGTTTTAATTTATGGAACATATATCTGCAAAGAATCTACTAACTATAATTACTAAATAAAGAGTTTTGTTTATTTGAAAAATCTATCCAAATATTAATTTATTACTTATTTGAATTGTCTTTTAATATCGAAATAGGAAGTGATAAAGCAGTCATTCTGTAAAAAATAGTTTTATTATCTCTCAAAATTATATGTTTAATCAATTTAGAGATGAAAAAGACCAATATAAATAAATTTATAAGAGAAAAAGTTTTAATTTATGGAACATATATCTGCAAAGAATCTACTAACTATAATTACTAAATAAAGAGTTTTGTTTATTTGAAAAATCTATCCAAATATTAATTTATTACTTATTTGAATTGTCTTTTAATATCGAAATAGGAAGTGATAAAGCAGTCATTCTGTAAAAAATAGTTTTATTATCTCTCAAAATTATATGTTTCCAAATAATAATATGGATAATTAGAGTGGTATTTTAAAACGATTTTGGAAAAAACTTAATAAAATGTGTTTAAATGTAATTTGCATCTCTAATTTTAACTGAAACTTTTGGGTAAAAGCCAATTTGCAAACAATTAATACAAATTGGCCTTTAGCCAAAATTTTACCACTTCGCAATAACAGGAAACTCGAGACGTAGTTTTCATGGTAATTAATTAAACGTTTACAAATTATTGCAAATACCGAAGCCTACTTAATGGAGACAGTGATGTAATTTGCTATTTAAATTCTCTAATTACGGATCGCACCTACCTATTCTTCAAGAAATAATGAAGAAAATTACAATTTATGTCAAAATAATTAAAACATTGTTTTTCCTTTAGCTAATACTAAGTAGATTAATAATTAAATAAAATGTATTTCAAAAGTTTATTAAGTTAAAATAAAATAATTTATTAATTAGGTCAGCTTTGAATAAGTTTTTACTTTGTGGAGTTTTTTACGTTAGATGAAAAGTGGGTCTGCGTATAGAAAGAGTAATTTCTTTCCAGAGAAATTGAGCAAAAGAAATTCCAATTTTAGGCACAAACGATAATTTAGAGTATTAAGAATAAAATACTAAGCTAGTATATTAAGATTATATGGAAAATATAAAAAAATTCCAAGAAAATCGGAGCATTTATTCAAAAATCATGTAAAAGTAATTTTAAATAGAAACACAAATGATTCATCTCCATCAACGGTTTTTACGAAACATAACAAAACGCTGAAAAAGCTTCATTGGTACGGAATAATACTTAAATAGCACAGAACCATTCGAATAGCAAATGTATTTAAAAAAAACATATTAAAATTTTGATCCCCTAACTATATGTGTGGAAGCACTATTGTTCATGTACGTACCAAAATTGTCACTCGCGTCTCACAAGATATAAAATCTAAAATCAATATTTTCAAATGTATGCGTTTCGTTTTTTAATCGCATATAATTAGAAAAAAGCTGATATAACACTCAGACTACTAAAAAATAACAAAATATTAGTTACGTAATGTCAAATCAGCGAGACGTACTCGTATATGCATAATGTGCAATAAATTTCCCACATCAAACTAACATTCATAGATTTTATATTGTGGGATAGCCGTAAAGTACTAGAAAAATTTGAATAAAATTAAATTTTCACTAATCGATTTATTTTAAAACGCCATTACATATACGATTTCAACATATCGATATTTCATACTATTATGTACCATTATTTTTTTTTTATATTTATTATTATTTCTTTTTTTCTGTCAGTTTCTTTACACAATCTTAACAATTGCTATTTTTTTGAAATGAGATAAAATATTCTCATATAAATAGTAACTCAATATAAATAAAATAAAACCTATTCTATCGAATTGATTTTATTTAAAAATATGCTAACTGGTTTATGGAATTTGCAACAAATGCCAAAATAAAGTGTTTATTTTAAATCCTCATTCTTTTTTGTAATGTTTTTACCCTCTAATAATTTTTAGGTTAGATTTCATTACTTTTTGAAGCAAGTATATTAAAATGAAACAATTGAAATGAAACAGTTACACTCCTAGCTTAAAATTAAATCATTTTTTCACGAGAGTTGCGGTAAACATACTAAGCGATTCGTCCCATTTTACTTGACGTTTTCAACTTGAGAAATGTAAGTAGTTTGAAGATTTTTAACAATGCAGGAAGCAAACGGCTGATGCAATTGAAAATTAGAGAACTAAATTTACATTAAAACTAGCGTAGCACAATTAAATGAAACTACTTGATGTAGAATTATTCTTATTTTGTTTAAATTCTTTACCACGACCCAGATTTCGTTGTATTACAAAATCTTCAGGTCGGTAATTAGCAAAGATTGCGCTAAAGAAATTAGGAATAATAACTACATACCGTAGTTTCATTTAATTGTGAATAAAGAATTTCTAAAAAATTAACTTCAAATATATTCAGTAATTGGAATTATTCATCCATGTAAAACTAATAATTCGTTAGCATTTGGTATGTATAATGAAAGACGGATCAAAATTATATCTCGCAAAGGCTCAACCTTGATAAGACTATTCTCATTATTCATTCGCCAAAAAAAATTACTAACGGCACATATTCTTTTGATTTTTAGAAAGGTAAAAATGTTATGTAATTGACAATATAATTGTTGATAAAAGCTCATAGCACTTAAAATCAGTCGACATTATAATATTACTTAAAATATATCAACAACAATTATCAATTTATGCATCACCACTCACACTGAAACATGTACAGGCGTATAAACACATTCAACTCGCTCACATTCGACGTATGCGGTATTGTCTCTTTCTCTTAATGTCAAAGCCATTTTATAAACATTAAGAAGATCGTAATTGTCTCCAAATAATTACTATTTATTTAATTTGTTGAATATCTAGTGTAAATAAAAAGTAAAATTGATAATTAATAAAAAAATAAAATTGCTATTTTTTAAAAAGAGTTGCTCTTAGATATTGAAAAGTTTTCACGACCACCCCTTTCCTCTGTCTTTGATCTAAAGCCAAAGAGTTCTTTGAGACAAGTCGAACGAGTCCAAACTCGACAGTTTTACTGATAGCCATTGAGAATTCCTATAACCTCTTCTTTATATCATAATCATGTCAGTTTCATGGTGATAAGAATGAAATTATAATGTGTTATGGTAAAAATAGCATAAGTTTGAAAAGCTTAAAATCGATACAACAATTAGAAGTGGGCGAAGATATAAAAGTGTATAAAAGTTCAAAAAATTATGTCACTACAACAAGTATCTCCGACAATAAATTGTAATAAAATAACAAAGTGTTTCTGGACCGTAGGCCTCCTTGCATGAATACACACATACTCTTAATAAAGTTTGGCTTAAAATTTGAAGCGTTAAATATTCAATTATATTGCATAGCACGTGTTTCAAAAAGTCATGATAACAAGATACTTTAAAATCACTTGAAATAAAATTCGATTGGATCAAACTTTAATTATACATCATGTTTGAAAATAAGAACTTAATAAAAACAATTCTTTCCTTAGGCATGTAGATCATATTAAATGGTGAGAAAATACGACACATTGACACGTTGACATTTTCACAAGAAGTTATTAATATAATTGTTGATGATAGCTTAAAGATAGTTCACTTGAGGAAAGTAAAATTACATTTCTTATTGTACCGTGGATTAGATCGTTTCTCTCTTCTTTATTTGTAATTATTTTATTGTCATTTTACAACATGCTCCTGAAAGTTATAACGAATCGATACATTTAAACACTCGTTACATTTTCCTTAAAATTCGCGAAACATTTTTCAGGTTTTTAATTTGTACGTTAACAGTATTTATTACGACAATTAATTTTTTAAAACTTCCCAAAAAAGTGCTTGGACTAAATATTAAGCATTACTTAATATCAATTGGCCTTACTAGTATTAAACAAAAATTAAATTGTGTGTGTGAATAATTTTCACACAGTAGAAGTGACCTTCAGTATTCAAGTACTTACTTATTCACACAAATAAAAATACACCGCGCTGGGTTTTAACTAAAGCTTTGTTATACACAGGCGCATACACACATATTAACACACATACTAACATGCACACATAGAACGCTCGACCAGAGCAAGTATTAGACAGTGTGCAATATAGATACACGCCGACGCTTGCTTTCTCACTTTAGCTCAGCAATATACAGGCGCACCCATATGTACAATGCTTAGTAGACGAAAGGGAAATACTACGAAGCTTGGCACAAAGAGGAGACCTAAAATTCAAATCACCACGATTCTAAAGAAGATTCACCTAATAAAGAAGAGGAAACTTGGGTTCTCGTAAAGATGAAGAAAATATTTTACTATAATGGGTCAAACACTGTTCAAAAAAGAATTTCGAGCATAAAAATAGATGTGTAAATTTTTAAATCGAGATAGTAGAAATCAAAGTATATAGTTTCAAACGTGTTTTGATAATTTATATTGAAACTAGCTTTCGGTCACATTTACTCTCGACGAAATTTCTGCCTAACCTAATGAAATTATCACCACTCCATTCTACAAATAACGTTAAAAGTTTTGCTTTCTTTAGTATGAACACGCAGGTTTTGAGACCTAACTCGGGTTCTGAGACCCGTGAACAATAGATCTAATATAGATCTATCTATATGTTTCAAAACTTTTTCTATTAGTCACCATTCATTTTCATCCTATAATAATTATGTATTTTTTTGAGGTAAAAACACTTCCTACTTGTTAATGTAAATTACAAGCTGTACTATTTCTACTTACTGAATTAATTATAATTATAATGCATATATAGCCAATTAAATCTATTAACCTTCTTATCAAGGTAATAATAAGCAGAACTATATTGACCTCCACATATCTTTGTCACCAACATAATTACTTACATTATAATAAGCATTTAAAATCAGTACTTGCCTGATATGCAAATTAAGTATTGCGATGGATGCGTCTTTTATATCCCCAGGTATTTTATTGGAAAAACGTATGCCATCATCCAGGAAAGACGTATTAGTTAATTGTAACCTAAATTAATAATTGTTCATTTTTATTTTATACCAGCAAAAATAGGTTTAGACGTGATTGAATAATAAATATCCCAACACGTTTTTCTCGACGTTAGAATTTCACGCAAGTAAAGCTGCGGTAATAATCTAGGCTTTACTTCAGAAAACAAACTGTATGCAGATCAAAATTAGTTACTAGGTTTCAGAATTTACTAGGTTTCAGGTTTCAGAATATACAAACGGAAAGGCAAATTCACTGTGGCATTTAAAATATTCGGGGCGGTGAAAACGGTTAGTGAACCGATACAAAATATTTTATTAATATTTTTGAACCAAAAATGTACTAAATGAGGAAGAGAGTCAGCTCTGAATTATATAGAGTTCAAGGATGAAATGAAATAATCGATTTGAAGCTACATCAAACATTAAATTTACTGTTTTTTTCGTTTTTTTTTGAAAAAAACGATTCTGTTTTTACATGTAGTATTGTTTTAGTATTTCTTCGCCTTCGTCTACCTGTATAAAATAAGAAATTTAATAAATTCTTCATTTCCACACTTTGTAAATATATTTTTATATATTTGTTTTCTTTTTTTTTGTAAAACGTACCTATATCACTCAAATCGTATAAATGGTGTCGCTATAAGTCGTTCTGGGCCATTCTAAAAATACTTATTTTATCCACCATATCGTCTTTTATGTCATTCAATCCTAATGGATTCATTACGTCCGGATTTCCACTCGACAGACGCCGTTATTTTCATTCGACATTTTATTCTTATCAAATCCCGTTTTTTCTTAAATGTTCGTAAATGTCCTATTTAATTAATAATATGATGAGCACGTCTCTTTAAATCGTGCAATTAAAAAGGTGAACATTTCACAAGTTATTAAATCTTAGTGTGAATCACATTTATAACAGCAAACCCAATTTGGCATTTCCTTGCATTTCAAAATGAATTTACATTTGTGAAAAGAAAGGCCATTTAAAGCTTAAATTTATTGAAAATTATTATTAATACAAGAATCATTTTTAAATAAGAATATTATTGCATGAATCTTGAAAACTAAAAACTAGTACATTATTCAGCAAGTGTTTTATTTTATTTCATCTAAAAGAACAATAGACAAAAAAGAAACCTTTTTAAGTTAACTGTACGTTACACATATTGCTATAGTAACGGAAATTACGGTCAACTATTTCCAAAGCATAAATAATTCCTTTTCGAATGGTGAGTATTACATATTGAAACAGACGAATCACATTATAAAAGAAGCTCGTTCGTCATTTCGTATTTTTATTTGTTTATGGACCTACACTTTTCTTTAAGTTCACCCCGGATAAGAAACAGGATGGAACTTTTGCACAAAACCAGAATTATATACTGATTTTATTTAAATTAACTCCATAATTTCTTGAGAATAAGTTGCAGGGTAAAGCTTATAGGTCAGGCTGACTGATAGTTTCCCATACACTGAATTTGAAACCTTCATTATTCACAATATGATTAAAAAATGTGATACAGTCTACAAACGTATATTCATTGAATATTAGTTAGGTACCTAATAAACAGTAATATAGTTTACTAATAAGCTCGCTATCATCTCACAATCCCCAATAATTGAAATCGCGATAGGCGTAAACATTTTCGTCAGTTTGGTATTTGAGGGCACTTTGAACACATTACCTTGACTTTTATTGGGCTTGGCATTATCGGCCAATTTAGCAAATAAAAACCTTTCCCAATATAGTTTTTATAACGAACATCAATGGAATCAGAAAGACAGACACGTGAAGTTGAAAATGTCGCAAGTCATGTACATATAAATATAAATTTTGGCATTTTAATAATATTATATTATCACGGTCAGACATTAAAATATACACGAAATCGTAATAACTGGGATTGTACTAAAATCAGTTGTAACCTTCAATTATTGTAATAAGTAGTTGTATACTTTGGGCGAGACGGTATTGACCAAATTAAAGTAAAGGCGCTACTTACAGTGTTAATATAAGCAAAGAAATGAAATGTGGCAACCTGTTGAAAACCCACTCGTCTCTTTTCCCAATTCTTTATTCAATAAATCTCCCCATGCTGGAATACCATGTAATTAAATTTGTATGTGCCCGAAGCTATGTATATATATATAAATATATATATATATATATATATATATATATATATATATAATATATGTATATATATATATATATATATACATACACAAAAGCAGGCGCGCGCGCGTGTGTGTGTGTGTGTACGTGCATACCAATCTTTTCGAGATACGAGACACTATGCCAGCAACTTGTGGTCTTGCATTATCATGCATCAACTGTTTTACTGTACTATAACTTTTGTACTCCGTATACGGCTCGAGTGTCTCTGCAATGTACCTTGCAGCAATTAAACCACCTCTCTGTTTGAAAATAAGTTCTGTGCAGCCTTTGAAAGATATCCCTTTACAGGTACATAGCCCTTTTGCAATTCACAGTTTATTCAATACGACACCGAACGTATCATTTACTCGGGCATCTCAAGACATGATAAGGCACCTCGGAGCTACATAACATTATACGGCTTTCATCTGAGAAAAGATTTCCAACCCATTGCGCGAGGATCCCGACAATGCTGCCTAGGAAATTAAGGCTTGATTTCTATTTGAGCTGTTGTTAATTGAAACCCTGTAGATACCACGTAAAGTTTAAAACTTATACTTTCAAAGTCCTCCTGTGACCATTCCACCGCATAAATGTAAATCACGTTCCTCGTGTCGACGACGTTGAATTTCATCTCCTGAGATGTAACGATGAGAGGACAACTAAGCGATCATCTCAGATGTTATCCAATGTCTGCTAGATCTTACCATTTCTTCGATAAAGACTAATGTCTTGAAAGCTCCGGTAGACTCGAGGAACCGCTGAAAAGGTTAAATTTAACCTTTTATAGCTTTACCCTTACCGCGATAGGGTTACAACTCGCGCAGCTTTAATTTCAATAGTATATATTATTTTGTCAAGAAACTTTAATCTTATTTTTAATAAACAACAAAACTTTTCAAGAGTAATAACAATTTAAACAACCCACGAGAGAAGTTCCTAAAACATCCTAAGAAATTTGTGTCACACAACTCACCAACATTGTTTAGGTTTGTTTTGACCTTTAAAAGTTTTCGTGTACCTTCAAGTGGCACTAGTAATTCTTAGCAAATGCTCGGATATTTTTATACACCCCAAAAAATTATAAATAAAGTGAGAACGGAGATATGAAATTAAAAATAAAGCCGATTGAATAGGATTAGAATACATACGGGGATATTCCGAGGTATTCATTTACATTTGGGTACATTTAACATTTTAAACATTTACTTGAATGTAATATCTTCGTTAAATTATTCAAGAGCATTAATATTATTAGTCATCTCGTAAATTTATTGCCTTTTGCATTTTTACCAGGAGTCAGTATGTATTATTTTAAAACTTTATGAAAAATATTATCGCTGTTGTTATCCAGAGTACACTTATCTCTGGAGACATGCCCTTAAATTACGAAAAAAATATTTTTGAGATATCAACAGAAAACCGTATACCACCTGAGATATGAAATTATAAAACCAAATTATCGAACGTCAGTTTAGACAATCCATTATTAAAAATTAAATTTTAAAGTTCTTTTAAAATTTTATGCACCAGAATTTCTCGAAATTTAAACTTACAATGGAGCAAAAGTCCATAATGTAAAGTAACCTTTTAGTCAACTTTTGAAAAACAAATGGAATAGGTTTAGTCCTACTTTTCATTGTACAAATAATTATTTCATAAAATGAACTATATTATTAGTTAAAAAAATAAAATTAAATAAATTAATAAATATGAGATTAAATAACTATATCGATTTTCCAAGTATTCTTGAAGAAGGATTCTGTTCATTCTTAGAACAAAAATTAATATCAGAGTTACAACCGAAGATACTTATTATTCCGGCCGATAAAATTTTAAATTATTTACAATTTTCCATTAACAAAAAAACAATTAATTAAAAACATTGCATTTAGAAAAAATTGTAATAGATTGATTATAAATATAAAAAAACCGGCATTGCCGATACATGCATTCCTAGTGTTAGTTTCTTAAAGATTAGTAGTTCTTTTATGGGGAAAGTATTCACTTTTATAATAATGTACTAGATCTATTGAAATTGTCAGAAAAATATTTTAAACGCATTGTCAAGAAATATTTACTCGCAAAAGCGTATTACAAAATTAATGATTTTACGCACAACTGGAGCGGTATACCTTTTCAGAAACAGAATCCTGATTATAAGATTGTTTGAGTTTCCATCATTTCAACAAACGTCAAAAAATAGCAAATAAATTAACAAAAAATAACGGTATTAGTAAAGTAAACAAAATTAATATCATTATTTCACGTTCGTTCGAAGGTAATAACTGAATATGACGGGTTTCGAAGTCGTGACAACGAGCTATAATTTAAACTGCAATATCTACGCATTAATGTCACTCGTTACTCACTCCCAAAACGCCCAACACCTAACGACCGACCCGACAATTAGCCTCGTTAATTAGAGCGTGTGGTATATTATTTTCAAATAGACATTAGGCATACATCGAAATCATTAGTTAGATATAACTGAACGTTTGCTTTACTGCACTGTCAAAATATAAAAAAAGAACTGTTCGCAGCAAGTATCATTCAATATGTTGTCATATTTTGGTTGATTATATTAACGTAGTTTATGTTAAAAGTACCCAACCTTGAACTTCAGATATGGTAAACATCTATTTGTAGACACAGTTCTACAAGTGGAGGTATTAGTTGGCGGACGAAGTTCTACAAGTGGAGGTATTAGTTGGAGGACGAGTACTTAGGTTAGGATCGTATAATGTTTAGAGATTTTCCGTGACTACTACGAAAACTGAAAAATACGACATGTCAAACGTCCCTGGATTTTTTGTTATTGTTATAAAGATTAATAAACATGAAATGCACCAAAAATAAATAGACATATGAATATATATATATATATATATATATATATATATATATATATATATATATATATACACACGAGTGTTTCCAAACGAAAGATCAATTTTATTTAATTAAATGTTCAAACAAACAGCGATGAACATTATTTTTACACTTGACCTCAGACTTAAATAATATCAACATAAACATATTGAATAATTTGAATTCATGCTCACTAAACAAACTCATTTTTAATAAAACAAACGAACTTTATCTCGCGTCGTCGCGCGTGTCTCGTCTTGTCATTTTGTTTCGCAATGTTCGACTTGAGTGAGATAACTTTGTATACATGACCAGCGTCATAACTGGCAAAATGAAAAATATTAATTTTATGTCATAAAATATAAGCAAATGACGAAAATCTATTTCTCATGATGTCCACCAATTATTGTCATTTCATTAAGTTATGAATATATATTCTATGAAGTTCTAAAGATTTAAATACTTCTCCCGTAAACAATTAATTTAGCACCTTTGACGTATTTGCACCGGATGTGCGATACGCAAAAATATCGTGATATTTGACGTGAACGTTAATTTTTAATTGAAATAAACCATTACTCGATGATAGTCAAAGCCGCAACAGCCCGGGACAAATTCAAGGAAGAAAACTACGGTAATACGTGAAAATATTTAAACCGACAAGTGTTCTTTCAAAAGAAAACCAACATACAGGTAAAATATATGAGTTACGTCACAGTCAAATACTATTTAGTGGCAAAATCATTTCTTGGTGTGCGGTGTATATGTGTTAGTTGGTGTTATTATATTTAGTGGCTAAATTATTATTGAAAGTTTAATTTAGCGATTCGTTTTAAGTAAATAATATTTTTTAAATTTTCTAAGACCACTCAGATGTTTCTTATTTGCAGTGTACTTATCATCGATGCCTTGATGATAATGCTATTACGTTTCGATATTAATACAATATCTAAATGGAAAGTTATGAACTAAATGAGTAACATTAAAATATATAATTTTTTTTAAATATGTGTTGTCATAATAATCACACAGGTTAATATGCGATCCTGAATAAAGAAATATTTATTTAATTTGAATAAGAAATATACATCATGTTATACATTGCAACTTTGAACCGTGTGGTAATTCTTTAGTAAACCCCTTCACTAATTACGGCATTTCATTTAATATTATATATTTAAAAATGAATACAATTCTTTAATAATAATGATTTAAAAGATGCGAAATATTAATCAACGAACATTCAGAAGTAATTCTATAATGCACGTTTCTTCACGTAGTTTCATTTCAAACTTCTAAAGCAGGCTAGTTAAGTGTTTATATTAGAAAGTGACCATTAATTATGTTCCAGAGGTTTAATAGCACTTTTTAAAAAATTCATGCTCCAAACTTTTTATGTCAAGAGTTTTTGAAAAATGTATGCGCTAAAGTTTTTGCAAAAAAAAACAAATTAATATTTTTGATCTCTTTATTATTGATATCATTTGATAAAGTCTTTCGTGATGAGCTCGGTAAAAATAATTTTTAATCACTTATTTCCTTGTCAACCCCTGCCCTAATCAACCCTAAAATCACAGCATTTGGTTTTTATAATCACATCTGTGTTTGATAAACTACAAGCTATAAACATGCTAAATTTTTTATCAAATATTTAGATCAAACAAATCAGGGGATAAACGGCTGCGAAGTACATATAGATCGACACCGAGCTATTTGTATAAGTACATTATTTTTAAAATTTTTATAAGGAGTAATAAAAAAACATTAAAACGGAATCAAACATATAAATACAATGTTCAGTTTTTATATGCATCTAATAAACCTGCGCGTTCAATGCATAATGAAATTTACACATATAGTAAAATTGTAAAATTTAACATAATTTTAAATAATTATATACCCCAAAATGTCGATTTATTTTACCAATTTTCATATCTCTAAGACTGATTTTCGGAACACTCATTTCTAAAAGTCTTATAGCATGTTTTAAACATGATCTTGGAATAATTAGCAAAATATGACTTTATAGGTTTATCAGAGACTCACTGTAATAACTGAGGAAAATGTACAAAAAATTGTTTGTAATTTATATAGAAATTATAACTACCAGGTGGGTGAAGCTGGGGTCGCCACCCTCGAAATATTTATTATTAAGATACATGGTAAAGTATTGCTAGTAACATATGGTGAATCCATGCGGATTAAACTGAGCGAATTTTTAGGTAAACTGAGCGCATTCTTAGGTAAATAATAGTCCAAAAATTAATGGTAAATAATAATCCAAAAAAAAGGATTAAATTGAGCGCATTCTTAGGTAAATGATAGTCCAAACACGGAAAAATATATTTATCAACTTTAAAATGCTGCGTTACAATCTAGACTCCTCCAAACATCATTTTCTTTAAATACATAAAGAAACGAACGGGTTTGAAATGAGAGCCGTCTTAGTTCGATCAGTAAGTACAAATATCAGTTTAAATATTAAATTTCCCTCATTACAGCTGACCCTAATGATAAATACTAAATGGCTTGTATCTTTTAAGTTATTTATATTTAGTTTAATCTGACAGTAGCAGTTAGACGATAAAGGTTGTTTCATCTTTCCTACAGAGTTGTTTGTGGTGCCTATTATTCAAATTACTGTAAACAAATTATTATCACTCAGATTACTTCACTAATGAGACCAGATTTAACCATCTCGAATAAATGTGCCCCTAAAAGCATTAGATCTTATCGTATTTACTATTGTCGTATTACCTTTCGTATACTTGGAATTAATTTCAGCCTAGGTATTTTCTTACAATGCTAAGACGCATACATTTTAGGGGCGAATTAAATAGACCAAGAAACTGGAAGGAATAAGACTACAAATTAAAGAGCGAACGATATATTTATTCACCTGCGTGATAATTTGAAGACAAACTTCTAGAATATCTCCATGTTGTTAAAAAATATTAAACCATAAGCTTTCCCGTTTGTGGCTCAAATGTGACACAATACTTTATTTTATCACCAGAAAAGTACATTATTCGTATTATCAGCAACACTTGAAAAAATGTATAAATTTTTAGTTTCATAGAAGATAACAAAGAAGAATTGGATGAGATTATGGGGATGGTTGGGGACCATTTAATTCCATTAAAAAATTTTGTTAATATCATAAATGGAATGGAATCTGAGACCTGGATGTCTACATTTATCATGTCAGATTTTTTAAATTTATATAATTAAATACGATATTAAAAATTTAATATAGTTCCCCAGTATAATGGGAAAAATAATTTCTTCTAGTTTTTTTACTAGTTTTTTTTCCATAGGTTTGCAAACTTAAAAAAATCTAGATATGCATTTGATTAAAACTCTGACCGAAAATTATTGTGGACCAACTTTCATGAGTAATTTCAAGACTAATGCGGAATTTCATTTCATACATGTTCCAACAGGCACTTGACCGGTATTTTGTTAAGAGTCAAATAAAAATTAAAGTCAAAATATTTAAAAAATTGTATCTTGTCTACGCCTTAAAAAAAGTAACACATCCTCCTTACATGTTTATAAGTAAAATAAATAAATATACTTAATACTATTAAGCACTTAAATGTAGGTGTTGAAACGTAGATCTACGAGTACCACGGAATCTATATATTAATACGTGAAGCAAAAACTTTGGACCCCTTTTTACGAAAATTGCGCTGACGGAGGAGTATGAAATTTGGCATACTTATAGTTTATATGTAGGAAAAGTGCAGAACGCTAATATTTTTCAATAATAATGCTTATAAAGTACAGTAAATCAATAAATAAAATATTACACACACTACCATGCATTTGACACACACATATATATACATATAATTGACATATGAGTAGTCCATAGTTTTATTTTTCCGCTGGCTTTCCATTTTAGTTTATCTGCCAGACAGTCCGCAAGTTATTGTGTTTCAACTTTGTTATTTTTTCATATATAATAGTAAAAAATTTGATCTTTTATCTAGAATTACAGTTGTTATAATTTAATGTAACATTATTAATAATAATCATAATATTAATACGTGAAACAAAAACGTTGTACCTCTTTTACGAAAATTACGCGGACGGAGGAGTATGAGATTTGGCACAGTTAAAGTTTGTTTGGAGGAGTACCGAAAGCTAAAATGTTTATATAATAATGCATTAGAAACACATTACATTAATAAAAAAAACATTACACACACTACCATGCGTTTGACACACACACACACATGTATATACACACATATTGATATATGAGTTGTCCATACTTTTATTTTTCCGCTGGCTTTCCATTGTAGTTTATCTGCCAGACAGTTTCTAAGTTATTGTGCTTTAACTTTGTTATTTTCCCATATATTACGATTTAATAAAATATTATTCAATTTTTTAAAGGTTAGTAATAACCATAATTTAAATGTTAATAATAACCAAAATATTCACATGCTAAGCAAAAACTCCTTTTTACGAAAATTACGCGTCCGGAGGAGTATGAAATTTGGCACAGTTAAAGTTTATATGGAGAAGAGTGCTGAAAGCTAATATTTTTAGATAGAAAGAGATACATATATTTTTATTAGAAATACGTGCGTTTGACACACACACATATGTACTATTTTGTTTATGGTTGAAGTCTATGGTCAAACTGAGATTAATATTATTTATCCATAGTCTTACTGAATGTCAAAAATAATCATAATTATGATAATGTCATATTCATAATTTGTTTCGCATACACATATTAATAGACCAAACGCAAATTAAAGTAATATTAATAGTTTACAAACGAAGAAGTAATTTTTAGAGATACATATAAATGTGCACTAAATGTAATTCCAAGACTTTTTCATAGTTATGATCGTGGATTAATGGATTTACAATGCAGGTTTTGCAATGCGAAACGTTTTGAATCTGAAGTGACTTTAAGTGACAGGACTGAATTCACTTAATGTTGTCATAAGGGTAAAGCAATATTACCGCCTTTAAGTCAAAATGAATATTTTAAATCATTGTATTATGGACTTATTTCAAATGAACCTTCAATCAAAAGTAAGGCAAACAATTTTTTTGAAAACATTCGCAAATATAATTCATCATTTGCTATGGTTAGCTCAGAAGCTAAAATTTGCGGGGCAGTTACAAGTGGAGTGTATCATTTCAAAAACATGATGTTTTTATCACAGATCTAGTTCAATTAATGCGGCATATGGTCGCTCACCATGTCGTGCGCAATTCAATTTTTATGATGTCGACACTATCAATTATATATTATCAATTATAGATTACAACAACATTTTAATCAAACATGCAATAACAATATAATGCGCAAAATATCTCTTGAATTGGAACGCAGTAATCCTTTGGTTCGGTCATTCATTGCAATGAAACATCATTGTCATAGAGTTGGAAAGAAAAAAAAAGAAATTTGTATGCTCATTAAATTATCATCATGATTTAAATCAACGCCATTTCAATGATGCAGTTCAAACTGATGTAGCAATAATATTTAGTACAGTTGATGGTGAGCCACCTTTGAACGAAATATGGCTTTCGCCATGCTTCAGTATGCAGCCTATCGACTTGCGATTAGAGAAGATTTTAGCATGTAGCACCATTCACAAAAAAATATTTCTGAAGTGGATAGTCGATATATATATGAGAATATTACATTGCATTCGACAAAATAAAACAATTCTTAGATTTGAAGTTTACGACAATTTAACAGACTACATAGAATTGAACATCAATGCGAGTAATCTTGGCGGTAGAATAATTTTACCATCGTCGTTCAATGGATCTCCAAGAAATATGTATCAGAATTATGTAGATGCAGTATCATTTATAAAACATTTCGAAAAGCCTTCTTTATTTATTACAATGAATTGCAATTCAATTTGGCCGGAAATAATTAACAGTATTGTTTTCGGTGAAACTGCTAATTTTATACCTGATATTATGATTCGTGTATTCAAGTTTTTTGAAAACATTAATGAGGGCCTTTAACAAAAAAATATCTTTGTTAAATTGAAGCATTCATTTATACAATCGAGTGTCAAAAAAGGGGAATAAAAACAAATCCTAAATTACATAAATATGTTGTCAAACATATGATACCTAGTCCATGCGGAGTAATTAATTCTAATTCTGTATGTATGAGAGACGGAAAATGTACGAAAGATTATTTAAAACGTTTTAATGAATTTACATGTGAATCAACATGGACATCCATTATACGGCGTAATAATGGTACGCATGCAAAAGTTCACGGTAGTTGTCTTGACAATTGGTACGTTGTACCATACAATCCATATTTACTTGCCAAATTTAATTGTCATTTAAACGTTGTAGTTTGCACTTCAGACAAAAACGTTAAATACATAAATAAATACGTATATAAAAGCCATGACAGTGAATCTGTTGAATTAGATTCAGGGAGAAATGAACAAGGTGAAAATTTGTGAAAGTTACAAATTTTTTCATCGGTCGTTATGTCGAATCAACAGAAGCCATATGGCGCATCTATGAATTGCCAATGCATTTTCAATCACATACTATAGTCACACTTGATATTCATTTACCGCGTCGACAGAATGTATACCTCCGAGAAGGGCAAGAACGTCAAGTAATTGATAATGAAAGACAAACAAAATAATTAGCATTTTTTGAGTTGAATCGATCAGATCCATCAGCACGAGAGTATAAATATACTGAAATTCCTATGCATTATGTGTGGGAAGATTCCCGAAATAAATGGAAGAAGAGAATCCGTGGAGGTGATAAAATCATTACAAGGATATATGTAGTGTCACCAAAATATATCGAACTTTTTCACTTACGATTGCTTTTATTACATGTCTGTGGTCCGAAGTCATTTCGAGTTCGATGTTAGAACATACAATGAATTTTTATACCCTTCTTTTGTTGAAGCGTGCCATGCTCGCGGAATAGCTTCAAATGATAATGAATGGCGGGAATGTTTAAATGAATCAAAAGGATTACATTCACCAAAACAAATGCGGAATTGATTTGGTTACATTTGTGCAATAAATGTGCCAGCCAATGCATTAGCGTTATGGAATGAATTTAAAGTATATCTTAGTGAAGATTTTCTAAGACTTTGCAAAGAAGAAGTATCCTTTAATAGAGCTCTATTAGAAATTGATGATATTTTGAATGTTCATAATTTGTCCTGTCAAATTCTTGGTTTACCAGTTCTCACATACTCGCAGAGAATAGAAGAAGAAAATACTATTGATATAATAGAACAAGAGATGCTGTTTTGTGAGTGTTATGAAGGTGCAAATATTGAACAGCGTAATCCCATTGATCAAGTTATTCGTGAAATTTTGTATCATGATACTGGATCCAATGTTTTTTGTTTAACCGCTCACGCTGGTTGGGTCAAAACATTCACTCAAACAGCATTAATTCACAAATTAAATTCGCTTAATCTTCGTTGTATTCCAACTGCGTTCGGTGGAATAGCTTCAACTTTATTACTTGGAGGTAGGACTTTACATAATGTGCTTAAATTGCTTATACCCATTTTAGAAAATTTTTTATCAAATATTACTGCAAATAGTAGCTACGGTAGTTTCATAAATTCATCATCATTGATAATTATTGATGAAGTTTCTATGTGTCCTTTGCAAGTGTTAAAAATCCTAGATAGATTATTGCGTGATCTATCTGATGAAAAGGATAAACATAGAATGTTTGGAGGAAAAACTATACTTCTGTGCGGTGATTTTCAGCAAATCTTACCAGTAATCCCACATGGATCACGTGGAACTTTAATTGAAAATCGTGTTACAAGTTGGCATGAATTTCCTAATTTTCATAAAGTTACATTTACTCGAAATATGAGAGCTTTACCAAATGAAATAGAATTTGTAGAATTCTTCAATGGAACAAGAATGCGCATCAAATTTATATATCGAAATTCAATAGATTGCGAAGTTTTAACTGGGACCGCACGCAGTAAGAGAATTGTGAAAAATTTAACGCACTCTGGAACTATTTTACCGTTTAACTTTCAAAGAACACAATTTCCTATAATACCTGCATTTGCGATGACAATAAATAAGTCTCAAAAACAAACATTCCAAAAGGTTGAAATTTTATTGAATCGTCCAGTTTTCACACATGGGCAATTGTATGTCGCAGCAAGAAGAGTCCGTTCATTCGATGGTTTAAGGTTTTATATTTCCGAATATAACGGTCAAGGACGTTTAGCAAACGATGAAAGAATTTTTACAAAAAACATTGTTTTCAGAGAAGTTTTAAATCGTTAATTATATTATCGCAATATGCAATAAAAAATGCTATTCAATGGAGAGCATTTTTTACCACATAATTTTTTTATTTCGCATCATCTTACAGCATGTTCTGTTTCAATAATTTTTTTTTAAAATAGGTATTCTTTATTTTTCTCCTTTTCCATGTAATTTATTTTTTTTAAATAGGGAAATAACAGCGTTGGCGAAATCTGTGGTTATAGTAGTATATCGTCTTTGACAATAGAACCTTAATAATGTTTGAGCATTATATTTTAATAATTTATATTATATAACTTATAATTTAAATTTATTATGGTCGAATTTCGACCACTGGGCGAACACTAGTACTGATAATATCACAAGGAGTGGCAAATTCTGTGGCTACTGTTAGCGAAAGAAACATTTAACAAGTCTTTTATCCAAAAATGATGATAATGAAGTAATACGAGCTTGGTATCAATTTATGAAGAATGTGTAAAAATTGAAATTTTTTTCTTGACATTCTATCATAAACGATATTGGATAATATTTTATACTAGATACGATAAAATTATGTAGACTTGGCTATCAAAATACGAATTATCCCCTAGTATTACATTACACTTTAAGATAAACATTGAAATAATTTCCACACATAGGGCAAGCTTATATGATAAATGAGTTATTGGAAATATTCTCGATGGAGAAAATCTATCGTGGATATTGCACTCTCCGTTCAAATATGTGAAGCATTGACCAATGATATACTAGCTTTAACCAGTAAAAACACGTAGAATATACAGTAATAATTGACACAAACATCGATGGATATATTTGTAATTAAATTTAAAGTATATAATACAATTCACCGTCCTCGGGGTGAATTGCATTAGTCGCACTCACAAGGCTTACGATCTTCGACGGCGGCTCACCAAATGGGACTGAAGTGGTGTTTGTAACCACGTTGCAAAATGCGAAATATCAATGACGGGAAGTGAGGCCATTGGTTAAGAAGCTACGGACTTCTATCACCAACCCGCCTATCTGACGTAACAATGATGGGCATTACCTAAAATAATATATATATATATATATATATATATATATATATATATATATATATATATATATATATATATATATATATTACATTGTGTATTAAAACTAATAATACTAGAACTATTTTTTATAAGCAACTAAATAAATACAAATCAAGTATAGAAAAGAAGAGTATGGAAAAGAAGAGAAAGTAAAACCCGTACTACGAGGATTCCGTACACATTTAAGCATTTATAAACATTTAATAGTTCATAACATTTCTTTTAAATCGATCAGAACATTTTATATTTTTGGAGTATGAATATATTGCCTACTCTATCTTTCACAGGCACATGTTAAAGATAGAGTAGGCAATATATGTAAAAAAAAGCCTATAATTCCACATAGAATCAGAAATCATTAATTTTTTTTTCAATTTTCCATTTAATCGTATTATAAGATCTCTCATTATGCCGACTTTAAAGATTTTAGATCGACCGAAATATTCTATAAGTTCACTTTCAGATTTTGCTGATGGCACAAAGTGAAATATTTGGGTAAAACATTTACGCCTATGAATGATTTCAGTCTTATAAAATCCATCTTATATTATGAAGGAATTTGTTTCACTTGTCGCAAAAGTAACAATTCAGGTACTTAGGGTACACCCACGTTTTAACCACGACCTTTTCATAGACACTGCGACGAAAGCTAATTAATAAATTTACATTAACTTATCACACAATTAACATATCTTCTTGTACTTTAAATTATTTTTGACATATTATATTAAATTCAAAGTCAATAGTCCATGCTCACCCTTATTTGCAATTAAAGTATGCTAATCTCACAATCAAGAATGAGTGCGTAGACTGTAGCTGTAATGCTCATAATGATAACTAATTAATTCTGTGTTGCTATTAAGTACCATAATTAAATTCGGATAGATTGACAGTTATTATGATGTTACATAAACTATCAAAAAAAGTTCGTGTATTTTTTTCATTGTCAGCTGAGTATAAAGGTCAATGAATAATAAAAGTGGATATTACATTTTACTTTAAAGTATAAAAAGTTTGTGTAGTCTGTTTTCAAATAATGTTTGTATTGTATAATTAATATTACATGAACAGATGTTACTTGCGTGACATATAAGGTAGATTGTACCGAACACTAATTTTCTTTTTTTTTTAATAAGTTTGGTTTCCAATAAAATTTGTTGTAAAATTCTTAAATTAGTTTTAATTGGGATTGTTTTTTTACAAACAATTTGTGTTAGCATTTGAAGTATTCTTTCACATGTAATTCGAGTCCATTAAACTTTTTCCTAAAACATGCAAAATGAAAATATGAATATTCAATTTGCGATACTATTCTCAATTTAAAAAGAAGATAAAATATTTTGTATTTTTAATTTTCTTTGTATTTTTAAACGGGATTTCTTATTTTTTAATTTCTCATAACTTAATTCGTTTTATTTTAAAATTGTTTACCAAGTTTGCTTTAATATCTAAATCGATGTCCGGATCTGAATTATAGGTATGTCCATTGGCATGACAACATGACAACATTGTAGTACAACATCGATTAAAAAAAATCTATTCATTTCAAAAAGTTCTTCGCTCTTATTTTATTTTCAAATTATGTTGTGCTTTGTTTGCTTAGCTCAATTTTATTATATCGCTCCAGTGATTTGAGTACGATCTTGTGACCTACTTTATTAATTTGAAACTAACAAATTGTCAAGTCTCATGGTTTAGGCATGCCGTAAAACTGCAGCATTATTATGAAGAATGGGAATGCAAAGTTCAACAGAGTTTCAGTAACAGAGTCACTGCTTAAGATCCACAATACTAATTTTAAAACAGCAGATCCTCAAGTCCCACGATTTAAGCAGGAAGTATTCCACATAATCGGGTCGAGGAGTTAGAAACAGAATTTAATGGCAGAGCCTATGTTTAAAACGCACAATATTGCTTAAAAAACAACAGATCTTCAGGTCTCACAGTTCAGGCAAACAGTACTCCGGAGCATTGTGATCTACGGATCAAAGTTTAAAATTATTCGAAATTCGGCATTCGGCATTTCGGTTAAGGCAAATAGTTGATAAATCGATCAACGACAACATACGGAACGTCAAGTTAAATAAAATCGTCTAAACACGTGCCTTCGTGCCTTTGATTAATCCGTATATACTTACTTACATATATATTTTAATATTTTCTTGCTTATGTAAAAAACAAGTCAAACTAGTCCAAACTCGATGAGTTTACTCCTCATTACTGAAGAATTCCTTTTACCAATTTCCAACCCCCCCAATGTAACCTGATTTTGCTAGAGTAAATTTAAATCGCCTTTATTTGTCTCTTATTATTATTACACCCATATATCACGACATCTTTGTTTTTCAGTGCTGAAGAACAATAAGTTTCTATGGTCAGATTGTAACAAAATTCATGAGACTATCCTAGAAGTATTCCATTTCAAATAGAAAAGAATAATCTAGATTTATTGATAATATATATTCATAAATTCCGAAGGACATATATATCCAAAAAAAAAAATATATATATATATATATATACATATATTTATATATATATATACATATATTATATATATATATATATATATATATATATATATATATATATACATACATATATATATATATATATATATATATATATATATATATATATATAAATATACATAAATAAGAAAAAGTCAAAATTACAAGCGAGGAGCTTCCCATTTTTTGATATCCGTTAAATGTCGGCTTAAAATGGCCATGACACAATTGGTTATTATTATCTCCAGCATGCATATTTTACTCTCAGTAATGATAAATCAAACAGACTATGTGAACAAATTCAAGGGCAAAAAACTAGAAATGCTAATAAAATAAAAAAAAACCTTATGTCTATTCCCAATAAGGTGAAATAATACCTCTTCATCTTATTATAATGAGACTCCTGTGAACCCCCATTACTTGTCAGTACCTTCACCGCCATAAGAATAAAAAATTGATATAAGATTACTTACGTTTTCCACTAGATTAAAAAGGTAAGTATTCCATTAAACTATTTTTATTTTAATTTATCAATTCGCAATTCGCAAAATATTATTCTATCGTTAATTAACGGACTTAAATATTCCGTATACATTAAACGTAAAAGCTAACTTAAAGCTACTGCTTCTGTTCAACAGATCTGAATTTGTTTAAGTCTTTTCAGTTTTTGATAATTATATGACGAAATAAAAATGATGCAGTGAAAACGCTCAACGTTGATCATACTCTTAATCACTCTATGTGCACCCTTTACTCAGACACTACTCAATGATATCTTCGACGAAAATTAACAGAGTTCCTATATTTACTATTTTAGTCTACAATTTAATAAAAACGTTAAAGCAATTTTTTTAGCTCGCACGCTGAACCATACCTAATTAAACCACGCTTCCCCAATTTAGCATTCGCGTTCACTGATGGCGAGTAACTACCATTATAAAGGAGCATAAAAAGAAATTAAATACATATTTATCTAAATATACAATGGTTTGTAAATATATATTAAAATTGTAATATTATTTCGAAGCAATATACCGGATAAAGAGCATTTACGGAAACGTAAAGCGTACATAATCTCGTCTCTCCAACAATTGAATGTGAATACGCGCGAAGCCTGTTTCGCGGAAAGCGAATCATAAGTAATGAAATTTTATTAACGTTCACGCCGTTCAAAGATTCAATAGGCGCGTCTTGACAGTCAGTCCAGGATTTCCTTTCAAATATTCTTTGCTTTAGGCCTTTTATATTTATAGGCATGTCGGATTTGGAAAATTAATTGAAATCAATCTGATATGCCCGTATAACACATATTTTAAATTTTTACTTCAATATTATATAAATAAAATATTATAATATAATAAAATATTTACTTCAATATTAAAGGAAAATTGCAATACAAAACCAAACCAAACCAAACAAAATGAGATTTCATTAGATTCAATTTAATCTTCCGGATTTCTGTATGTAATTGATGCTAATATCCATCCAATAAGTCGGATGAGAATTTCGCCATTTTCGTCATCTAGCATTAAAAGAACTGGAAGGCTGAACTGAAATCGCAGTAGTTTCTCTATTTTGTATTAACAATCTACTGCATTATTTTTAAAAATTAGGCTAATAACTGATAATCTACATTGTATACATACACAAAATAAAAAAACATTATTTTTGTAATTAAAGTTTATTTCATTTATTGGTTTTCATTTTATTTAACAATTCCAACCACAACACGAAATACGTAATGTCTTACATTAGAGTAGCAATTGCTAATACTTTTTCGATACACCGATTTTAGAATATAACTTGCTTGCTATTTGGCTTGTTTTTGAATGAGTTGTGTAGGATCTTTGCATATATGCCAATGGCCCTACAAAAAAAAGTTACCACCAAAAGTTACTACAAAAATTTGGTATACGGTAGTCCTAAAAATGCTACCGTTAACAATTAATGTCAATGTACCCATCGCGTCCTTCGATATGGCTGTAATCAATAAGAGTTACGTTGCTTTGAATCCACCTTTCGTTAGTAAACAAAGAAGTGACTTGAATATTTTTATATCTTTTAGTTTTAAGCCATTCGTACTCAGATCATTGTCAGCACTACTATTAGAACTGACAATATCTTGATATGGGGTCAAGTGTGTGAAAAAATTAAAGTTATGAAACTAACATGGAAATCAAAACTAACAAAATCAAACTGATGATAACTGATCTCTATCATGGTTACAAACAAATCAAGTATCAACTTGGTTATGCAGACGTGTGTTAATTAAATTTCACCGAGCGCAGCTTATTGTACTAAATAATTTTCATGACTTATGGTCACCGCAATATTATTAATTTAGCTTCATTAAATAAGTTACGCATACAAACTATCTTCCATTATAAATGCAGTACTCCTTTCATTATCTGAATCTCTTTGAAGATCATTTATTTAAATTAGGAATGGCATATTCCAAAGGTCTTTAAATGAATTAGATATATCGTCTGAGGTTGCTCCGGGGACCGCAAGAAATACGATCACATTTCTGAATTTAAATTACAGTTCGATAGAATAAACGTGACCATTGTAATCAACTTATCGTATTAAATCTTGTTTATTAAGACACATATGTTTAACTCGAGATTTAAGTTGTACATGCATATACATAAGCTTAACTCCTCGTTATCAAACATTGTTTGACCAGTTATACATAAAAATATTTATTTACGAAACGTGTTGACGCAAAATTGATTTAGCTCGTATGTAAACTCTGAAAATTATGTACATTGTCATCAAGATGAGAAAAAGACAACACAAATTTAGACAGACAAATTTTATGAGCATCATTTTATTTTATGCAATCCTAAACAAATGAATTCGGAATGGAAAATATTTGCAGCAAAATGTTAGGTCAAATGACAAAGTAAAAAGTATTTTGGGTTTCTAATTAGATAGTTGATAAACGGCTACACATTCTGTGTGACACATGACTATAGAAACTATTCAAAACGGATGGAAAATAAATATATCATAAATTCCATGTTAAAACATATTTCATTCGTTTTGTTTTAAAAACAAAGCATACAAACATTCATTTCATACAAATATGTATTCCGATTGAGACACGCGTGTGAAAAATTATTGCACGGACCTATGAAATATACATCGTGAAAGCCACAAATATCGTATCAACCTATGAAATATCTTTGATGAAAGCCACAATTATTGTATTGACCTATGAAAAATTCATAGCGAAAGCCACAGTTATTGTATTCTACTGGCTAATTTATTAGAAGCGATGCGTTTAGATGGAATTACTTAATTATCATTATCATCTTTGTTCAAATTTTGATGCTGTCATTATAAATAACAGTTCTTTCGTTACTGGCCAATATCTGAGAAATTTATTTTGGTAGTTATTGATGGATTAGATATACTTCTTTTGTTTTTTATTAATTTACCCGTCTTATTTTATCCCATTCTAAATTACTTTTTAATAAAAAAATATTACTCATCGGTTTACAAACAAAAAATTATCGAGAAACTATTTGTACATATTCTCGTAAGAAGAATATGCTGCCAAAAAAACTCTAATAGTGAACGACTGATAAAGGTATTTACACATGAAAGATTAAGTATATCCAAGACTCCATGAGATATAATTAGGTGAAAATTTATAATTACTTAAATGTGGTAATTACTGTCATAAAACACCTTTAAATATATATATAAATTTGGTATTCGAAGGGAGATGATAAAACTGGAAAATGCGTTGTGTGGGATAATCCACTGAACATAGATTTATGGAAATATATATTTATTTCTAGATTCGCAGTTGTTTTGAAATGCTAGTAAATTGACATGCGTATATTTTACACGACATACATTTTAACATTTCTAATGAAATAAAAATGTACATATTTTGAACTTCCAGTTGACTACAAACGTGTGTAAATGTGTTACGATACATTATAATATATCGTTATTTTTATATGAAGAAAAATGCTATTAACACTTCGTGTTTTTTATTGAAATTGTTAATTCTACAATATATTTTGGATCGCAATTGAAAAATGCTATTAAGCTAAGCAAGAACTAGCAAAGAAGTTAAGCAAATATTGGTACCCTTATAATAAATATATAATGAGGTGTACATATGAAACTGTGAATGCTTTATCGTTACCACGAATAACATTTTTTCAGAAAAGAACAATATCAATTTAATAATATAGACACGGAATACATATGTAAGGTTGTACGAACATTCCTAGCCGGCATAACTTAATGACACCAGGATATTGAATAAATAGACCATCATTTAAGTTGACGTAATGTCTTATATACTTTGACTAGTTATTACATAAGGTTATTATTATATTCACTTTGAAAAGAAAAGAATGTGATTTTCATGTGTCTTTATGGCGGACCGCTGATTTAATAACGTACAATATTTAAGTTAAAATAATTTGTATCTATAATGTATATTTACCCAATGTTCTGTTAGCCGTAGTGTAACCTAAGTTTGAACATGAAAAAAAATATACTCTAGTCCATTTCAAACACAATGTTTGTAAATAAACCAATTTGGCAATTAAAATAAATATTTTAAAAATACATTGTAAGTCGACGATTATTAACTCATTCTATTATATACAGGATATCATTAAATGATCTATTACTATTAAACCTTAATAAACTGTCACGATAAATAATGTTGCAAACATCATTATTGCATGAAGTGGAAAATTCAAAGAAAAATAGATACATTTTCATTTCGATTATATAAAAGTCAGACGTAAAAAACATTGCGGAAATATACCCGAAATTCCGACGCGTAAAATATCTAGATTCTTTCATTATTTTATAACCCATTAGAGTGAGATAGTTACAATGACCGTTTTCAATCTGATATAGAATGATCTTTGACTATTTTATATGCGTATATATTTTATAAGATATTTGACGTAATGATAATGAAACAATACAATATTGTGAAATGTCATGATCTTTTCTAACAAATGTTAATATTATTTTGCACTGTAGAATGTGTATTTTATACGCATTCCGGCATTATACATAATAACCCGCAGCGCAGTGCCTATAGCGCCAGCACCCGTAGAAAACACTAAAGATTCGATTCCCGGTAGTATATTTGAACAGTCATAAATGATTTAAATAACTGTAAATAATTACTTACACCTTATGTTTGATTGAGACGTTAAGTAAAAGAGAGGGCTGTAAAGTACAACCTATCAGGTTTATTATCACAAAATACACTCGTGAAAACAATACGTGTTAGAATAGAAATTTATTATGATTACTTCCAATACCGAGAGAAAGTCGGGAGGCAAAATGTAATGTGTGTGTCATTTTATATTACAGGCGCTAAATGTGGATATATCTCAATAGTTAATACTTAAAAGTCTTTATGTGAAAGTCTTTAGGTGGCAATTTTTTTTTTTAATTTCATGTATTGTGCTGGGAATCAGTTAAGTTGAAATAGAAGAAATCACCATTTTTTTGCAGATTATGATGCATACATTTTTCTTCTTCACTTCGAAAGACGTAAGGCATAAATTATGAAAAAAATGAAATTACTAAAAATTTACCTTAAGTTTCCTCACCGCATAGTTTTTGAGAAATTGTAGCTATTATTTATTTCTGTGGAAGATATTTTAGGCGACATATTAACATAATTAAAAACGATAGCGTCATTTTTAAATAATTTAGTAGGAATACTTATAATACAGATAGGTGCAATAGATACCAGAGAAATGTACATAGTGTGTACAGATTATTCGTAATGCAAGTACTGTTCATAGTAAAGAGTGCTTTGTTACGACGCATTTTAAGGATTTTATCTAAAAAATTCATTATTAATGGCATGGTGTACTTAACGGAAAACAATATAATGATTAAAGCTTTATTTTTATTTAAAAAAAACAAATATCCTGGTTTATAAATTCGTCATATCAACGGCTGAGGTTTACGTTTCAAAGTTTTCGACAAATTATAATATTTATTTATAATTGACATAGCTATAATAATTTTTATACTATATGTATAACATAAAAAAAACTCGAATATATATTAAAAAGGGAAGAAAAGTAATGCACACTTTTTATAGCCAATACGCTTAGTTAATGACATTATTTTAATAGCCATATTTTCGTCGGATTTTCGCAAACTGTCAGTTTCAGATGAAGATATTAATTTACGCTTATGAATTTTGCGGGACGACTGGCGAAAAAAAATTAGAAATTAATTGTATTTTTTGACTAATTACAGACGGAAAGTTGTAATTAATTACCTAGTGATAATTTAAATCAGAGCTAACCCAGCCACAATACAAGTAGATATGCACTATTGAAACAATACGATTCCGCATGCAGTGCTTGCGGAATTCGAGCGTTATACGCAAAACATATATGCATTATATTCAAGTTGTTTAATGTGGATTAAAACTAAAGTCAGATCGGGACCGCCGAAAGGAAACATTATATATATGTAGCACTGAAAGTCGAAGCGTTACAACAATGTTTTACTGTATGATACTATTAGCTTTTGTTTATTTTTTTAAGTGCTAGCTTATTTGGTATATTTAATAACTAGTATATTTGAAGTTTAAAAAAATTCTTTAATGACCATTTAAAACTGACATTATGTATTTAAGAAAGTAACATATTTTTTGTCAATATGCTAGCGTATTTACTTGATACATAAATTACAGTTGATCGAATATGTTTTACTCAGTGCTGCCTGAGCCCTATTGTTCAAAGTTATATACGAATAAGAAAATCTTTTCATTTTGAATCTAAAAATCATGTAATGTTTTTCCCAAAAGATTAGATTACAATGACACTTTTTCAGGTTAAATTTAAAAAATTATATCTCTAAAAGCTCTAATTTTATAAAAAAAATTGTCATTGCTTGTTGAAATAGCCAGATAATTTCAATTGTAGAGAGCAAATAGAAGACGCAATATATATATTTCTTGATTGATAGACCCAAAAGCGACATAAAGCAAGTTTTGAAAAGATATTAAGGAGGTGGAATAACCATAAAGTGAAAAATTTTAATAAATATATGTATATATAATAATGTTAATTTTCATAAGAATATTTTTCATATTTTGCTAAGCTAAGAAACAGATGTTTTTTCGCCAATGGGTTTCCTCGAGCCTCCGAAAAGGAGTAAATGATACTTTGGATGATATCCTTTCAGAAAACATTGGAAAAAATTCTCCATGCTTTTCAATTAATTTGCTCTAGAATAGGTGTATACGGATCACACTACAAAAAGTTACGTGAAATATATATTTTGATTCTCGTTACGTGGTAATTATATGAAGAGCTAAAATGTTATGTAAAATGTGACAAAAGTTAAATTCCGGTAATTGTGATTTTATTAGTGTGGATTTTTTTACCAGCAACTTTTCAAACACGTTCTTTAGACCATTTTAAATAAATTTTCAAAAGAATTATTTAATTAATAAACGCTATTGGTGGATATATCTATGACATGGTACTTTTATTTTTTGCTAGTTTTGTGCACATCTTGCGTCAAAAACATAACAGTTTTAATATTAAATATAACTAGTTAGAAGAATACCTGCATTCTTGAGGAGTGATGAATCATTGTGGAGTGATTTTTTCGTGTTACACTTTATATGCTCCTACATACACTGTGGAAGTTTCAAAATAAAACTTACTACCAGAGTGAATAAAAAATATTCACTTATTTTTTCACTTACAGTTTCATAGTCGTAATAATAAATTGACAAATGATAACTGAGCATAATATATTCAATATTACATGTAAGACAACTTTCTTACTCGTATATCATCTATAAACAGACTATATTAAGATAATTTACAGACTATATACAGATAGTTTCTTTACATGCAATGGATCATTTCTGGAAAAAATGTTAATGATATTACTAAACAATAAAAACGAATATAAATAAATATTATATATATATATATATATATATATATATATATATATATATATATATATATATATATATATATACATACAAACACACACTTATAAGGACATATCAGTAATTACTGATACTTCCGTTAAGTACACCATGCCATTAATAATGAATTTTTTAGTAAAATCCTTAAAATGCGTCGTAACAAAGCACTCTTTACTATGAACAGTACTTGCATTACGAATAATCTGTACACACTATGTACATTTCTCTGGTATCTATTGCACCTATCTGTATTGTAAGTATTCCTACTAAATTATTTAAAAATGACGCTATCGTTTTTAATTATGTTAATATGTCGCCTAAAATATCTTCCACAGAAATAAATAATAGCTACAATTTCTCAAAAACTATGCGTTGAGGAAACTTAAGGTAAATTTTTCGTAATTTCATTTTTTTCATAATTTATGCCTTACGTCTTTCGAAGTGAAGAAGAAAAATGTATGCATCATAATCTGCAAAAAATGGTGATTTCTTCTATTTCAACTTAACTGATTCCCAGCACAATACATGAAATTAAAAAAAAAAATTGCCACCTAAAGACTTTCACATAAAGACTTTTAAGTATTAACTATTGAGATATATCCACATTTAGCGCCTGTAATATAAAATGACACACACATTACATTTTGCCTCCCGACTTTCTCTCGGTATTGGAAGTGATCATAATAAATTTCTATTCTAACACGTATTGTTTTCACGAGTGTATTTTGTGATAATAAACCTGATAGGTTGTACTTTACAGCCCTCTCTTTTACTTAACGTCTCAATCAAACATAAGGTGTAAGTAATTATTTACAGTTATTTAAATCATTTATGACTGTTCAAATATACTACCGGGAATCGAATCTTTAGTGTTTTCTACGGGTGCTGGCGCTATAGGCACTGCGCTGCGGGTTATTATGTATAATGCCGGAATGCGTATAAAATACACATTCTACAGTGCAAAATAATATTAACATTTGTTAGAAAAGATCATGACATTTCACAATATTGTATTGTTTCATTATCATTACGTCAAATATCTTATAAAATATATACGCATATAAAATAGTCAAAGATCATTCTATATCAGATTGAAAACGGTCATTGTAACTATCTCACTCTAATGGGTTATAAAATAATGAAAGAATCTAGATATTTTACGCGTCGGAATTTCGGGTATATTTCCGCAATGTTTTTTACGTCTGACTTTTATATAATCGAAATGAAAATGTATCTATTTTTCTTTGAATTTTCCACTTCATGCAATAATGATGTTTGCAACATTATTTATCGTGACAGTTTATTAAGGTTTAATAGTAATAGATCATTTAATGATATCCTGTATATAATAGAATGAGTTAATAATCGTCGACTTACAATGTATTTTTAAAATATTTATTTTAATTGCCAAATTGGTTTATTTACAAACATTGTGTTTGAAATGGACTAGAGTATATTTTTTTTCATGTTCAAACTTAGGTTACACTACGGCTAACAGAACATTGGGTAAATATACATTATAGATACAAATTATTTTAACTTAAATATTGTACGTTATTAAATCAGCGGTCCGCCATAAAGACACATGAAAATCACATTCTTTTCTTTTCAAAGTGAATATAATAATAACCTTATGTAATAACTAGTCAAAGTATATAAGACATTACGTCAACTTAAATGATGGTCTATTTATTCAATATCCTGGTGTCATTAAGTTATGCCGGCTAGGAATGTTCGTACAACCTTACATATGTATTCCGTGTCTATATTATTAAATTGATATTGTTCTTTTCTGAAAAAATGTTATTCGTGGTAACGATAAAGCATTCACAGTTTCATATGTACACCTCATTATATATTTATTATAAGGGTACCAATATTTGCTTAACTTCTTTGCTAGTTCTTGCTTAGCTTAATAGCATTTTTCAATTGCGATCCAAAATATATTGTAGAATTAACAATTTCAATAAAAAACACGAAGTGTTAATAGCATTTTTCTTCATATAAAAATAACGATATATTATAATGTATCGTAACACATTTACACACGTTTGTAGTCAACTGGAAGTTCAAAATATGTACATTTTTATTTCATTAGAAATGTTAAAATGTATGTCGTGTAAAATATACGCATGTCAATTTACTAGCATTTCAAAACAACTGCGAATCTAGAAATAAATATATATTTCCATAAATCTATGTTCAGTGGATTATCCCACACAACGCATTTTCCAGTTTTATCATCTCCCTTCGAATACCAAATTTATATATATATTTAAAGGTGTTTTATGACAGTAATTACCACATTTAAGTAATTATAAATTTTCACCTAATTATATCTCATGGAGTCTTGGATATACTTAATCTTTCATGTGTAAATACCTTTATCAGTCGTTCACTATTAGAGTTTTTTTGGCAGCATATTCTTCTTACGAGAATATGTACAAATAGTTTCTCGATAATTTTTTGTTTGTAAACCGATGAGTAATATTTTTTTATTAAAAAGTAATTTAGAATGGGATAAAATAAGACGGGTAAATTAATAAAAAACAAAAGAAGTATATCTAATCCATCAATAACTACCAAAATAAATTTCTCAGATATTGGCCAGTAACGAAAGAACTGTTATTTATAATGACAGCATCAAAATTTGAACAAAGATGATAATGATAATTAAGTAATTCCATCTAAACGCATCGCTTCTAATAAATTAGCCAGTAGAATACAATAACTGTGGCTTTCGCTATGAATTTTTCATAGGTCAATACAATAATTGTGGCTTTCATCAAAGATATTTCATAGGTTGATACGATATTTGTGGCTTTCACGATGTATATTTCATAGGTCCGTGCAATAATTTTTCACACGCGTGTCTCAATCGGAATACATATTTGTATGAAATGAATGTTTGTATGCTTTGTTTTTAAAACAAAACGAATGAAATATGTTTTAACATGGAATTTATGATATATTTATTTTCCATCCGTTTTGAATAGTTTCTATAGTCATGTGTCACACAGAATGTGTAGCCGTTTATCAACTATCTAATTAGAAACCCAAAATACTTTTTACTTTGTCATTTGACCTAACATTTTGCTGCAAATATTTTCCATTCCGAATTCATTTGTTTAGGATTGCATAAAATAAAATGATGCTCATAAAATTTGTCTGTCTAAATTTGTGTTGTGTTTTTCTCATCTTGATGACAATGTACATAATTTTCAGAGTTTACATACGAGCTAAATCAATTTTGCGTCAACACGTTTCGTAAATAAATATTTTTATGTATAACTGGTCAAACAATGTTTGATAACGAGGAGTTAAGCTTATGTATATGCATGTACAACTTAAATCTCGAGTTAAACATATGTGTCTTAATAAACAAGATTTAATACGATAAGTTGATTACAATGGTCACGTTTATTCTATCGAACTGTAATTTAAATTCAGAAATGTGATCGTATTTCTTGCGGTCCCCGGAGCAACCTCAGACGATATATCTAATTCATTTAAAGACCTTTGGAATATGCCATTCCTAATTTAAATAAATGATCTTCAAAGAGATTCAGATAATGAAAGGAGTACTGCATTTATAATGGAAGATAGTTTGTATGCGTAACTTATTTAATGAAGCTAAATTAATAATATTGCGGTGACCATAAGTCATGAAAATTATTTAGTACAATAAGCTGCGCTCGGTGAAATTTAATTAACACACGTCTGCATAACCAAGTTGATACTTGATTTGTTTGTAACCATGATAGAGATCAGTTATCATCAGTTTGATTTTGTTAGTTTTGATTTCCATGTTAGTTTCATAACTTTAATTTTTTCACACACTTGACCCCATATCAAGATATTGTCAGTTCTAATAGTAGTGCTGACAATGATCTGAGTACGAATGGCTTAAAACTAAAAGATATAAAAATATTCAAGTCACTTCTTTGTTTACTAACGAAAGGTGGATTCAAAGCAACGTAACTCTTATTGATTACAGCCATATCGAAGGACGCGATGGGTACATTGACATTAATTGTTAACGGTAGCATTTTTAGGACTACCGTATACCAAATTTTTGTAGTAACTTTTGGTGGTAACTTTTTTTTGTAGGGCCATTGGCATATATGCAAAGATCCTACACAACTCATTCAAAAACAAGCCAAATAGCAAGCAAGTTATATTCTAAAATCGGTGTATCGAAAAAGTATTAGCAATTGCTACTCTAATGTAAGACATTACGTATTTCGTGTTGTGGTTGGAATTGTTAAATAAAATGAAAACCAATAAATGAAATAAACTTTAATTACAAAAATAATGTTTTTTTATTTTGTGTATGTATACAATGTAGATTATCAGTTATTAGCCTAATTTTTAAAAATAATGCAGTAGATTGTTAATACAAAATAGAGAAACTACTGCGATTTCAGTTCAGCCTTCCAGTTCTTTTAATGCTAGATGACGAAAATGGCGAAATTCTCATCCGACTTATTGGATGGATATTAGCATCAATTACATACAGAAATCCGGAAGATTAAATTGAATCTAATGAAATCTCATTTTGTTTGGTTTGGTTTGGTTTTGTATTGCAATTTTCCTTTAATATTGAAGTAAATATTTTATTATATTATAATATTTTATTTATATAATATTGAAGTAAAAATTTAAAATATGTGTTATACGGGCATATCAGATTGATTTCAATTAATTTTCCAAATCCGACATGCCTATAAATATAAAAGGCCTAAAGCAAAGAATATTTGAAAGGAAATCCTGGACTGACTGTCAAGACGCGCCTATTGAATCTTTGAACGGCGTGAACGTTAATAAAATTTCATTACTTATGATTCGCTTTCCGCGAAACAGGCTTCGCGCGTATTCACATTCAATTGTTGGAGAGACGAGATTATGTACGCTTTACGTTTCCGTAAATGCTCTTTATCCGGTATATTGCTTCGAAATAATATTACAATTTTAATATATATTTACAAACCATTGTATATTTAGATAAATATGTATTTAATTTCTTTTTATGCTCCTTTATAATGGTAGTTACTCGCCATCAGTGAACGCGAATGCTAAATTGGGGAAGCGTGGTTTAATTAGGTATGGTTCAGCGTGCGAGCTAAAAAAATTGCTTTAACGTTTTTATTAAATTGTAGACTAAAATAGTAAATATAGGAACTCTGTTAATTTTCGTCGAAGATATCATTGAGTAGTGTCTGAGTAAAGGGTGCACATAGAGTGATTAAGAGTATGATCAACGTTGAGCGTTTTCACTGCATCATTTTTATTTCGTCATATAATTATCAAAAACTGAAAAGACTTAAACAAATTCAGATCTGTTGAACAGAAGCAGTAGCTTTAAGTTAGCTTTTACGTTTAATGTATACGGAATATTTAAGTCCGTTAATTAACGATAGAATAATATTTTGCGAATTGCGAATTGATAAATTAAAATAAAAATAGTTTAATGGAATACTTACCTTTTTAATCTAGTGGAAAACGTAAGTAATCTTATATCAATTTTTTATTCTTATGGCGGTGAAGGTACTGACAAGTAATGGGGGTTCACAGGAGTCTCATTATAATAAGATGAAGAGGTATTATTTCACCTTATTGGGAATAGACATAAGGTTTTTTTTTATTTTATTAGCATTTCTTATAGGAATTTTAAAATTTTAAAGGAAAAAAATCGGAATGTAATTAAGTCAATCCTTAATAAATATTTCTGGGATTTTAGCGTACAATATTTAATGTTTTAAAAGTTGTATGGAAGAGAGTGATATGTGTTGTATAAGTTTTGATTAACAAGTGAAAATATATTTTTCCGTATACGTAAAATTGTGAGAGATGATATGGAAAATATAAATCATAAATGACAAAAAAGCTTGACGACTTGGATATAAATGTGAAGTTAACTTTATGAAATGAAATAAATAATTAATAAGCTTATTATTGGAAATAGTAAGTCGAATGACGTGCTGCAAGTAATATTGTTAAGTAGACGAATATTTCTAAATACTCGAAAATGAATGTTTTTTACTTTATAGGTTCCACCTCGCTATCATGCGTGCGAAAGTTTTTGGAGTGATGAATTTATACTAAGAAGAATGATTTGAAATAATCATTTACTTCACAACTCCTAAAACTTTCCAGAAAGATAGCAAGGTTGCACATATTTACTCATTATTATCACTTTACCAGTTCGATAGGATAACTTATATCTTGTTGAGTAAGTTGTGGGCAACAATTTGAAACTTACTACTAGATGACAGGCAGAAAACCAAATGAGTAACATTGTGATACAGAGTGCTAGAAAATGTAAAGCCTTTAAAATGCACATTAATGCATATATTACATTAACATTTAATGAAAATACAAATTTTTACTCATTTCAAAATGAGATATGTCTGGGAAATTCTAAATAGAAATACTAAGTACGTAAGCATTTGCTAGAAAGCTAAACTTAAGGAAAAGAGGGTTTAATTCATATAGAGGTGATGATTTACCAACAGGGCAAGCAATTTCTCTTGCCATTATGGGTAAAGCCACCCGTGACAAGCGTTCATTATTCAAGTTACTCGAAGGGTGCTGGCCCCTTGAGTGCCTGTTGGCCTGTAGATGTGGCACATTACGTAATTTACGGAATAATCTTTTAGCTTTTACACGTTTACAGTCAAGCAAACTTTCATAATTAAAGTATTTTACTCTCCCTTACTCTGTTAGTTTTAAAAAATTTAATATTTGTCCAATTTTATACAAATAAATAAGACATAATTAAAGAACAGCGAATCGGTTCGCGATTTGTTTTTGCTGTAGATAAAGTTTTGATAGAATCCCTTTTTTTTATAAACGCGGTTTGGTTTTCACCTCTATTTTAGATTGATAATGAGGCCCATAAACTCAAAAAATAAAATATCTCAATTTTTTCAATATTTTGTTTGTGTCTGTAATCAAGATTTCATTAAATATTATTAGTATTTAGATTTAATTTTTATGAAAATCTGCAAACAAAGCTGTTTTCTATTATTTAAGTGGTTTGATATGACATCCAAAATACTCAAAATTGAAATGTATAGCGAATTGTGGTGTCACTCTACGAGTAACAAATATAGTTTCACCTAGATTTAAATTGTGTATTATTAAAAATCTAATTTTCAAAGAGCCCTACTTTACAATAGCCTTCATAAGTTTTATATTAAATGCGATTAAATTATAGAAATATTTGTAACTACTTATGTTATTCACTCGTGTTCCCTCGCATCAAATATTTCAAAGACAAAATAAGATAATGCATTATTGATCATGAATTTTGATCCCTGTCTATTAGTAAGGCAAAAACGTAATCGATGGTATGATATTTAATACTTATCTAAATCTATTACTACACGCATCAATTCAGCCGTAGAGGAAAACCAATTTCTCCTTCCATTCAAATCTTTACTTAAATTGGAAAGTGTTATTTTTGTGCATAACATTGTTGCGTACATATGACGTGATTTTTTTCAAAATATCCTCTTAGTGTTGTAACACTTTTATTATGTCAACTTTAGATTAAGTTTCTCAGGTGCCTAACTTATTATGATAAAGATTTTGTCGAAATGGGGTTGCGAAACTAGTTTGTTTTCTATTTGTGAAATTTGCAAACAGTAATCTATTTTTACTCTGATATGATATTATTGATGATGACTATGATATTCCACAATTATCAGAAGCAATTATTTAAACTAAAATTCTAATATGACATATTTAAAATAAATCTACTGTTCACCCATTCAATTATTAACATTAATACCACACATGCAGTTTAGATTTTTACAATATTTCAAATTCGTCATTTCTTGTGTTTATGATCGTATCAAAATTATACATCAATTATGAATATAATACATACATATATATATATATATATATATATATATATATATATACATTTTTGAACAAAAATATACATTTAAATGTTAAAAAAATACACTTTTATTTTAAAGTTATTTTAAATCTAATTTAATTAATTTTAAATTTCAAACAGGATCAACTTTTTACTATTCGGTATGAGAAAATCATAAAATTGAAGCTTGATAATTTGAAAATAGTATGGCAGATGATTGGTTTACAATGGAAAGCCAGCAGAAAAATAAAATGGTTGACAATTCATCTGCCAAATAAATTTTTATTTTTAATATTTTATTATTTGATTGAATTTAATTTTTATCAACCTTGTTTGTAATCATACTCCAGTCCTTTTATTATTTTATTTCAATTAATTGTTTGCGTGCTAAATAAAGTATAATTTCTAACGCGTATAAGAAGTATGATATATATATATATATATATATATATATATATATATATATATATATATATAAGAAGAATGACTTTTAAAGCGTATACATAAGTACACAAACAGTGTTTTTTACATATTTTATACATATAAACATGTTCCCAAACACTTTCTAGCTTACTTATATTTGTGTTATTGTAATTTCGTTAATATATCGTTGGTTTTAGATTTTTATCCAATAAAATGTTTGATTAAACCTGCAACTATTTGTAACCTGACAATATCATAATCACACTATAGTCTCACTGACATCATTTAGAAGAAATTCCGTTTCCTCATTTGTATATTTTTTTTAGAGATTCACGCAACAACATATAGATTTTGAAATATTATAGTATATTGTCTCACAAGGATATAGTATGTACATATGTAATATAATTACTGAGATATAATTAATATTATCGACAACAGATCTACAGAAAAACCTGGGCAGTATATACATATATATATATATATATATATATATATATATATATATATACACACACACACACACACACACATATATATATATATATATATATAATATATTATGTGTGTGTATGTATATGCTGTTATCATAGATAAACCGCAATAATGTGAAATTCTCGTTTGCACATTATAAACAATTATAAGGAATGACATTGTTACTATTCTGGGTTGCTTAAATATCTGGTGAATTAAAATATTAGGTACAATTCATGTGATTATGAAGATGTAAAGCTGCCATATAAGTTTGAAGCTTTCAAACTGGCTGATACGCTTTCTGAATGAGGAAAGCCGGAGCCTATCGACAGAAATCTGAAAATGGAGCTTGTTTGATGTTTATTTTATCTTCGCAAGTTTTCAAAGCAAAATTTGTATCACATAAACGTCATTTCAAATTAAACGTCGAGGAGATCCCTTTCGGTATTCCAGGAATAGTAGAGATGTGTTTATTCATGCCTTCGTGACAGGCATTAACTTAAGTTAATAGAAAGAAAAAAAGAAAAATATTATTCTTCGATCACATATATCCATTAATACCGCATTCTGTTATATTGAAAATATATATCTACTATACCAGTTTTATGTGGCTTTGATGCGAGTAGATTGTTTTCTATGACTTAATAGGGCTGCTTATCACTAATACTAATAGTTTACTACATCATTTTTGAACACGGTATAATTCAGCTTTATGAAGCATCTAATATAGCTCTGTTATTCCTAAGTGCCACACAATTGAGGTGACGATGCGAGCTTGCGGCTATAATTTAATATTGAATGGACCGAAGAAAAGTTTAAAGCACAACGTACGAGTAGTATCTAAAATCAGATATGATGTGTAAAAACTGTGTCATTAATTGAAAGACAATTTTTGTAAATTTCGCCTCATGTTTTCCTAAAATAAATCACTCCAGAATAAAAGTAGTTATAATTTAAAAATTGCTAAGATATACATTTTTAAATTATATCCAATATAAAACTCTAAAAATAAACACTTTTTCCAGTTTTATAACTTGGTATTTCAATTGATATCTCTCATAACGTCTGAACTTAAAAATAAAATCGATTATTTTACCTGTTTCCTTTAGAATGTTTATATAAATGTATTTGAATTTTAACTATGTATTGTGTAGATAAATATATTTTTCAACTAGAGTTTCTGAGGAAAACGGTTGTGATATACGAACAGACTGATGGACACGGTAACACCTAAAATATTGCTGCAAGATTATTTATTCGCAGGTCGTTTTCATTAGTTACGTTTATGGAAAAAACAATTTAGTAATTCTCACCTAAATTTAATATTTTTAGAGATATTTAAGAGTCTAAAAATATAAATTTCTAAAATAGCTCCCGAAACCGATTTTCCGGATTATCATTTGTATTATGTCATCTAGATAGAAAGGAAACTGAGTATGTATTAGGCAATAGGAATGTAATAGTGTATCTTTTTTATACATGTCTTTCGCCTTTAGCAAATTAAGGAAGGGTTAAGACACGAATCAAATACAAATAAATAATAATATATGGAGCTATTACCACAATTGGATTTTGGTAAGATATTGCGACCTCGAGTCATTCGGTAAGATTTATAAGCACTTCAGCAAGATACACCAATAACTGTCACCTATAATTAATTAGATTTTTTCGCTTATAAAATACTAGAACATAAATATCATAGACGTTATCTATTTTACTACTATACAGTGTTAATATACGTTTGTATAAATGTCTTTTTTGTAACTGTGGTCAAAGATGTTGGTGTTTTAGAATTTTATCCTCTTTTGTGTTGTATATTTTATAAAAATGCTTTATAGCATTTGATTAGTTCGTAAAATGGTACTTTTTTAGGTAGCGTAGACATATTAAAGTAAAGATAATAGAACTACACAATTAAATGAAACTACGTGATGTAGTGTTATATCTACTTTCTTTAAGTTCTTTACCACGACCTAGGTTTCGTTGTATTACAACATCTTCAGGGAAGCTGTTGTAATACAACGAAACCTAGGTCGTGGTAAAGAACTTAAAGAGAGTCGAAATAACACTACATCACGTAGTTTCATTTAATTGTGAATAATGCATTTCTACAAAATTAACGCCAAATATATTCAATAGCAGAACTAAATTAAAATCCCAAAATACATTTTATAGTTTTTTGTAATTTGAGTAATCAATACGAAATGTTATGATTGGATAATTAACGAAGAGCGTAATATAATCTATTTCTAACCATATTTTGAATAAACATGACTTCTATTTACATGGTTTCCCATAATTTATATTATTTTCCAACTAACCAAGCGGCGATGACAGAACATCATATCGGAAGTTTAAAACAGACCGTCGCGGAATCTTATCTTGTCAGGCTTAAATATTTCTGCATTATTAAATTAAGACAATTGGTAAAAATATGGTCATGAGGTCATAAATGTCTATATGTTCATATGAAGTCGAATTTTTGAAAGTATACAAAAATTTTAAATTTGTCCATATTTACTTATAATTAAAAATAAATTATAAATGCAGTAAACTTATATTTAACTGTTAAAAAGGAATTAGTATTAATGTCACGTATTAACACAATTAACACGTCGCACATCATATTAACTGTTTTTAAGTTGATATGGCTCAGCAATTCTTAAATATTTGACTTTTCTATAATACTGATCCATTTTAATAAATGTTACATTAGTCAAGAGTAGCCACCTAGGTTCAAAAGTTACAATTGAATCGAAATAAATTTGAAATATTTATACAAAATGCTAACAGCCGGCGCTGTACCATTTTGTTATGTCTTGACGTATACAAATTAATGAAGATATTCGAGTCCATTACATTGTGTAACTTTATGTACATAAAGGTTAAATTCTCAGTACCAAAGACCTCATTAAATCTGCAAATGTACAGTTTTTTTTCATTTAAAATACCTAATATCATTAAGAAGTAAGTTTTCGGTTAATTAAAAAATTACAACCAAGATTTATTACTAAACTTTCAACAAAACTCCCAGTTTTTGTTTTAATTTCTTTCCTCGGTAGTATTTGCTACCAAATCTTGCAACTGAATAAAGTTATAGGCGAAATATTTACAATTTCCGCGTGTAATTCCCAATAAGAGTGCCGGGAATGAGGTGAAATCAAGTCCGAACAAGTCCTTCACGTTTTTCGACAACTATTTGCTGGACGCTTCATGGACGTATAATTTATAAGAACTCACCCGTTACGTTATTTTCTTAAATAATTGCTTGATCCTCTTTCGTCTTACCTGCTCAGTTTGTAGGTATTTTTATGAAGATTATATTTTTAAGGAAATTATACTTTATGGATATCAAATGTTTCCTGCCACTTTGTCAACCGTTTTGTAAGATAATATATATTCCGCTACAGAATACTGTTTCATAATATTTTTAATGACACGAATTAACTTCCCTCATTTTCTGTTGAAAATATAAAACAAATGAAAAAAAAAATAAATTCCTTTTTAAACTGTTAAACCGATTTTAAGGATATATTTTTTTCTGAAACCTAGTCCTTAAAGTCTAAGAATAAGCTTTATAATTTATACCACTAGGCGAATTTAAATATTATGACTATACCATTCTATACCATTCCCCCTTAGTTCTCGCTAAAACAATAGGAGGGAGAAATATACCGTAATCATATATTACATCTATGTGTTGTTCCTTATAAACCCCCATGATCAGTCACAAATAACCTTAAATAATCGAAATATTATAACACACTAAATCATCATACTATCATCATATTTCTCAATTCAAATGAAGGTTGGTATTGTTACATATAATACCACATATACAGCGCTTCCATATTTCATTGTGTTGGATGAAAATTGTACTCTATATCACATTGACATATTAAACAATTACACATATTCTATTACTTTAGAAATGTTTGCCATTTATCATAGTTCACGAGGGAAGTGCCATTTCCTTTACAAATCGCCCACGAAATGCGAAACTTTCTTTGAAATATTTTTACTCGCTCTCGTGTTAGCGGTGGGAAAATTATTATTTTATTTCAATTCCGATTTTTTTTACAACCAACAAAATTATATATTACGTTGCTCTTCCTTCCTTTATTTCAATTCGTGTCCATTTTTCAATAAGTTACACTTAGAGTTAGATTTTCTTTAATGAATTATACGTACTACAGTAACATATACTAATAGTAAAACAGACTATTATATATATAGAATTGATTAAATTAAGTCAACAAGAAATTAGCCGGAGTTTGCAAATGCAAATCCACAAATTGATCAGTATTTTTTTATAACTATCCTTATATATAGTCTTACACTGAGATATATTATGTTAGGATATTCTACACTATACCTATTATCCATAGTTTTTCGACCATTAGTCGCTTATAGCTTTAATAGTTATATAGAACTTTTTGTTACAAAAGTGATACACGCTTTGAGTCATTTCAATACTTGCAAACTAAATATACGTGTAGGTTTTGCTTTATTAAAATGCAGAAATACATTGACAAATGTGCAATTCACATTTTAATAAAACCGACAAAATTTCCACGCACTTTGTTTTGAGGGAGCTTGATCTTTAGATATTTTTGTATTTTTTTAACAACCCAACGGTTTCTGATTGAAATTCAGAACTTATAAGTTTTTATAGTTTTATTTATCGTAGTCGTTTTTCGTTTGACTAAAATAATTTGGAATATTTTCTCACCTTAGAATCATATTATGTTGACTTGTAAGTGGTTAAATTCCTACAATTCGGTTTCGATCACGTATTCAATATCTATACTTTGGTGGTTCGGTCATTTAAACTGAATATGTAGTGAACTGTTTTAGGAAACGGATGTATTTAAATGCACAATATGGTAGGTTAATGAACTCACACAAAATATGAGTGAGTTGAATTGACGAATTTTAAGTTTTAAGATTAGAAAACTAGATATCAATAGTCCGTGCATAATTTATCTATTATCAAAGATAGTTAAACAAGAAAAACCGAATTGATTAATCTTTTCAGTAACTGAGTTGTTCATTTTTCATACAACGGTTTTCGTGTAGTTTCCTTCAAACATTGAAATATACTTAAGGGCATTTTTAATCAATTATTTATAATTCAAGGTTCTGATTTGATTATGAATTCTTTGATGGATAGTTTCTGTATTTTTAAATATTACACAATGTATACTAGAAGGTTTCGTTGTAGGAGTAAGTTATTTTTTATATCTGTATACATAATAATTTTAATTAATTCACTAATAAATTGTACGCGTTATTTTATACTAATTTCTATTATTATACTAATAAATTGAACTCTGTATTCATAAAAAATAATTAAATTGATTTATTAATTTAGATAAATTATTATGATAATTGCAAATCTTGAAAATAAATTTTTGTGAAAAACTTTTCAATGTAGCATTTAATTACTTGAATCAATTGTCCCTATCATTTAAATACTTTGAATCAATTGTTTCTACAGCTGACAAACTAGCTTCATTATAATCATAATCAAATTTTACTCATTTTTATTAACTCATTCTTCACTTTCTTAATCTAGGCCTGAAAAAATCATAAAAATGAGGTGAATCTATTTTTAAGATTCACTATTCATCAAATCAACTGACTGACGCTTAGTTTTTGTTTAATAGAATAATAGATATATAAAATATAGTTGCTGTATTGATGATTATATTTTTAGTTTCAAATTACTCCCAATCCCTTTATTTGGTCACACAAATTACGTTTTATCTGGTCAAAATAGCAAACGGGCAGTTGACATTTTCCTCGGTTGGGGCAATAATTAATAAAGAAAATGTAAAATTGGAATTTATGCTTTTACATGTATGTACCATTTTTATACGATCGTGGAAACGGATCGTGTACCATTTTTATACAAATCTATTAGCCTATTTATAGTTACGTAACTTTTTCTTAACCTAAAATATTGGTAAATGTAAGAAAATTTTTCGTTTTGTACCTGATTGTGATATTATCATATATATGATACTTTATGAAAAACAAAACGAACACTATATTATCCTGTTTATGAAATTAAAGTTTCCAAAATTAAAGTGTCCTTCCATGATATTAGGAAAAAGTACTTGTAAAAATTTGAAACAAATATGACATTCAAAAATATTTTTTATTTTTATAAGGCAGAGATATAATCAATATTAATTATCTTCATTTACGTGTTGTTACGATACCTTATTATAGTTGTATTAAAAAAACAAGGTTTGGTAGATTATAAAAACTTCCTAAGATTGTAGTCAATGGATATTTAATTACTATATGTATAATTATTTTTAGGTAGCAAGTTATGCTCATTAAACTCTTTCAAACCATATCGTAAAATATAATAAATATTATTATATGAATTGATATGGTTTAGGTCATATAACATGTTGTATATCGTGTCATATGTCATATCATACCTTATGTCATGTCATGTCACGGTAATATATCATTGTCATGTGTCACACCGAGTAAAATTTTATGTAATATCAAATATCTTATAACATGATGCTTGTTATTTATCATTTCATATATCGTATACCATGTCATATATCATACGCTGTGTCAAACATCAATGTTAATGTCATATGTCTGCCATGCCACATGTCATGTAATCTGTCATATGTCACATATGTATCATGTCACATGTCATATGCCATGGTTTCCAATTCTTTCAACACCATGTCATACCATACGATTCCGTTCCATTTCATGCGTTGTGCTATGTCATGTCATGTCTTAGTAAGCTAAATTCTGATGTCACATATTAGATCCTGTTAGGTAGGCCAGATAGCTTCGGCTACCGACACTATGTATTAATAAAAGAAATTGATAGAATAAGTGATATGGAATGAATGGTAGTCTAACCACAGACACTAAATACATTATATATTGTTCTATTTTATTTTGATTAACTCCAAATAATGGAGATCTACAGTTCATCAGTAAGTAAGTCTCAAACTACAATAATTGGTAACGAGAGGCTTACTTTTATATTTGCGTACTCATATTTTTGCACAGTATAAATTTTCCAAAAAGTATCACTTAATTTTTATTCTTGAATTCTGAGAACTTCTAAATATTCTTGTGGACTTTAATTGGTCATATAACAATTTATCCAAAAAAAGAAAATTTAGGTTTTTAAAATTTCGAAACGTTGATAGGGAATTAAGTATGTGTTAAATTATAGATGAAATTGTAATTTCAACACAAAACACGGATTTTCTACTGAAACCATAAGAAACGTAATAAATTCACATACAGTATCTAAATATATTTAAAAGTTTTCTAATCATTCAGAAATATTTTATAAAATATATTTTATGTCTTTTACTAACTCCCTGGACATCAAAATTATCTCCGCAAATACATGATTATCAGCAATTACTGGGAATAACAAGGTAACGAAAACATATTTAAATAAATCGCATAATATTCAAGGATTTACGTACGAAAATGATAATTTAACGGTAGTTACCGTGTCAGTTTATAAATCACTCTGCACTCTGATCAGAAACTGTATATTTTTAATTTCTCTGTAAAAACGGAACACAACTCTACATCAGTATTATATAAACAAAACAATATTTGACTTTATTTTATATTGAATAATTCAAACCTTGTTCCTAATTATCTACAGAAGCAATGAATAGTTTGGACTAAATTATAAAAAGCTTTGAAAAAGCTTAGAACTGTAAGCGTTCATTTGTCCATTTCAGGCGACGATATTTAAAAGTTAATACTCTTAAAATATCCGCACCGTGCTGTTCCTGCTAATGCAAATTGGCTTTTGGACTAGAGCCAGCCGCTTCGCAATAACAGAAAACTCGGTACACGTTTCCTTGGAAAATAAATTAAAAGCTTGCCATTTGCTACAAATGCCGAAGCTTATACTAAGCGTAGTAGTGGTGCTTTTTCGTATTAAAATTCCATTCCTTCTCCAGCTTCGTGTTACACTTATTTCTCGAGAGAAGTAATTAAATGAAAATCTCAAATTCCTGCTAATAATTACCACTCACATTGTGACCGTTTGTTTTGGTCATGTCATATTTTGGCTAATACTAAATTTAATTCAGTTCTTCATTTTGATGAAAACCTGTGGTAGTATAAAATAAAAATAAAATAGCCTAATAATGGTTTAGTTCAATTAAACAAAAAAGCTTGGCAAATTGAAGGATATTTTAGGGATATTTCCCGCTTAAAGAGAAATGACTTAAAATTATACCTCTTGAGGTGATCAAGTAGTATTTAAACTTACTTAAAACAAACTTGTTGCAGATAATAATGAAATACAATGTTAAAGAGCTCCGAAATTGTAACTCAGTAGCCATTGAAATGGTACAAGTGCATTAATTTCTGTACAACTTCTTTGACTTAGAAAGGATATTTTAAATTTAAAATCTCACTATAAGCTTATTCAATACAAAATATTGGAACTATTCATGGAAAGAAATCACTCTGATTCGAGAGTGGAGACGTTGTACAACGTAAAAAAATATACATTTATTGTAGTATAATTAATATAACAGTATTTTCCACTCTTATTTATTTTTTTAAATAATTTTTTATTATTTTCAAATATGCGACTGAAACATTTGAAGGTACTCATCGTTTCAGTTTACTCATCGTATATTCAGAATGGCTAAAGTGGATTTTAAAAACTTTCAGGCATATATAAAGAGGCGTACAGCGTCATAACTTCTGACGTATTTTCATACAGCAAAAGTCGCTTATTAACGTCTGTTCATTAGCAGTTGAACAAATTCTCAACATAATATTATGTTATGTTTGGAAATACGCTAATGATGTTACTTTCATGACTTATTTTAACTACCCGTCTATTTATCAAAGTTTTTCCACCATATTGTTAAAAAAATAAGTCAACAATATAACATTATTAATAATACATAAAATAAAACAGTTTATATAACAGATAAAAAACGTTATTGGATTTCATTAATATTGATCAATTTTACACCATAAATGTTATGCTAGACCGAAATCATTGTTGATAATATCAATTCAAACTTTATATTTTTTATTTACTTACAAGGCTTGTTCTTTATTATTTTAAGGAACAATTCATAAGTATCGAAGGACATATAATACGGGACCATACACCTAGTCTCCATTTATTTATTTACTTTATATTTTGAGTTCTATTTATAAAGACGTACATTAGGCGAATTTATTGTTAAATGAGCAATCTCAGCACACAAATCTACACAAGTTGAGAACTCAATGCTCTGGACCCAAGTGTTGCATGATGAAGTTTAAGAAACCATAAAGTTAATAATTTTTGCAATAACCATCAATTTATGTAATTTAAATATCAATACGAGGAAGAAATATAAGATAGAATTTAACAGGATCAAATATGGAAGTAAGGGATAGGGTAGTGATAGAGAATCAAGGAATTGGAACTATTGAATACGATAAATTTATGTTGCGTTTCAATAATAGCATAAAGTCTGTAGCTAAGTTTTACTCTACAGTATATATAGAGGTTAAAAATATTTTTTGAGTTGTTTTCCCCTCAAAAATTGTTACATGAATATTTTTGAATATTAACTATATTTTAATAAAATTTAACACTAACGAAATAGAAAAAATAAAAAGGTGATAAAATGTATTTGTCCATCATATTGTTTAGCGCCTTATAATTTTTTGATAAATAGTTTCAGACGTTTTTTTAGATATTACATTTTTGATATTAGGTGTAAGAAAAAATTTACATGTTTAAATTTTTTATACAACGGATACGGAAAATTGAATTGTAAGTCAATTTAATTGAAGCCATTAAAATTTTACTCTTATCTCATGGTCCCGAGCAGGATAAACTGTATATAGGTGATTACTCGCAGTTCAGTCAATCTACTCTTAACTATATTGAGATTTGAAGACTAGGGTTTAATCACTTATTGGATAATGTGTCGGTTATACCAAAACCGTTCTCAAAATTAACTTCTTGTCAATCTTTATAATCTGACAGTTCTAATAGAGCTGTTTTAGTCTATGTTAATATATTATATTAGAATAATTCACATGGTACAAATCAAATAAATATTAAATATATTTTACAGAGGCAAATATGCAAATATATAAAGTGACATAGTTGTGAAAAAGACCAGAATTAATTTGGTAAACGATTCACGGAAGAACCATGTCTCATCTCATTATTATGGTTTGAAATTAATCATTAATAAATATAAAATTTTGCGACATCTATCGAGAATATCATGGGTTGTGTAGTAAAATAAACATGGGTTGGCAGTAAAACCAAATTATATCACGTAAAAACCAAATTATATCACGTAAAGTACACGGGGCGCATTTGCATACTTCTATATTTAGTCGATTTCTTGGAACCAACTTATGTGATGATGAACTTTTATTTTATAAATGTTTGAATAATGGACTTTTAAAATCAATTTCTAGTCAGAAATAACAAAAAATAAAAAAAATTACATTACTAATTTTTTTTATCTCGAAAACAGTTCATTTTAAAGCCAGTATTTTGCTAGCAATACTACATAAAGAAAATAAGCGGAAATATGGCGTCTAATTTTATATATATATATATATATATATATATATATATATATATATATATGTATATATGTATATATATATATATATATATATATATATATATATATATATATATATATATATATATATATATATATATATATATATATAGTTAATTTTTACTTACTATTTGAGAAATTCTAATAATGACTAAAGTGAATTCACAATTAGCGAAGATCCCCAGAGGTCTATCCATAGGTTTTATTTCATAAAAATCATGGTGTGCATAAAATACATGGTCTGTTTATTACTACGTCTATTTGCTTGAACCATTAATGCTATTATTCCCAAAGACTACTAACTTATTCTACATATTTTGAGCCATGTTTTATAATGTTGTTAAACGAAACTTTGCCATAGTTTACATGAGTAGACAAAGCGGGAAATTGAAAATTGTAAAATAACATCATCATTTAGTGAAACAATGTTGTAGGAAGTAATAATATTTTCTGGTATTACGAAATTTTATACCAGAATAAAAATTAACTAAATTATTGTATTTAAAATAAATGCTCGTTACTCATTGATAGTATTCAAAAATCATATGTTGGATACAAATAATATGTAGGTAGTTTCAATTAACATATTACGCACATAATTAATAGGAGAAATTTATACCTTTTCTTTTGTCTAATCGACACGACATATTTAAGAAAGCCATTTTTAATATCCTGTTTTGTAAAGATAAGGTAAGTTGTGATGATAAGTTGTGATAAAAAAAGTTGATGAGGTCTCTGTCCAGTGAAATAAACATATTCTCTCTCTGATTTAAGATTCATTGGACTTACTAAGGTTTAAATTAAAGAGTTATTACTTGCTTGAAGGCATGTAAAATAGGACGTCAAATCGAAATAATATCACATGATGTAAAAAGAGTTGTTTAAACATTGTCCCAAATTTTCAGATTGTATAATTAATTGCATAAATATTATCTTTATCTCTCGATTAGATGGTGTCTTCGTCGATATTGTTAAAAAAATCTAGATATCAATATTTTCAAAATTAATATCTAACTTGATGTGAAACAGCTGTAAAAAGAAAAAGTGTTTCTGAGATTTGATGAAAAACGAGAGAAAACTATATCAAAGACGTGCTTTAGTAGAAGTGAGGCTAATTTTTGTAATTTTTCAGGAATGAATTTTTAAAATAATAATACCTTTACTCAAGATTCAGTTTTAGGGAAGTAATTATTACATAAAAAATTAAATGTTTATTTTTCTTTGTTGTCGTATAAATAATCATTACGTTTGTTGCCGCTTACGACAAGTGGCAGCAATCATCTTCGCCGAATTTATAGAATTTCCCACAGCATATCTTCAGAAACAAGTAGAATTTTGTAATGAACATTGTCGACTGTCTATACTTGTAGCAATATCGATCATTCCTAAAGATTGGGATAACTTGATAATGGGAATTACTGGATAAATTTACACAATTACGTTTATTCAAGCTTTGGTCTGCGGCTTCGCTCACATTATATTTGTTATATTTTTTATCTTCGAGGTTGAGTTTTTTGTTTTTATCTCAAATTCAATCTTGATTAGAATAAAAATAAATATGTCATTTAACAAAGTGCTAACCAAGTTCAGTGGAAGGAATGTGAAGAGGAAAAAAGAGGAAGGGGGGAAAAGGGAGTTCTACCCATGTGTAAATCTCATCCTACTGGAAAAAAATATTTTTTGAAACTTTTTTACTGCACTCCATAATAATACTGTGCCTGATAATAATATTGCGTTACATCATCATGAGAACCCAACCTTTCTTAAACGAATCCAACCTGGCCTAACACAACATAACGCAATCTTATCCATTTTAACACAACATAACTTAACCTTATTAATCTTACTTGATTTAATCTAACCCAACTTAACCTAACTTAATAATATTAATTTAATCTAGCCAAGCATATCTAACCTAGCATAACATAATCTAATACATTGTAACTTAACATAATACCACCTAATCCATCCTAACTTAATATAACATAACATAACCCAAACTAAGTTAACCTAAAAATGAAGAGACCTATTGTCCAAGTATAGGGGCGGGGGGCAGGGTGCGATTCCTCTTTCATAAACCCTTAGAGATGTTTTCTTTATTAAGAAAAATGTTTTATATATCCAGTTCGTATTCCATTAAAGTAATATTCTTGACAAAAATATTGTACTCGATGGTAATATAAATCTAATCTAACACAAATCTAATATGATGTAATATAAATCTAATATAACTACAATCAGATTCCACCTTACGTAATAAAACATAACTCAACCTATTCTAAGATAACCTTACCTAACTGAACCTAACCCAGCCTAATCAAACCTAAATTACCCAATCTGATCAAATTTAACCCAACCTTACCCAAACTAAACTGACCTAATTTAACCTCGCTTAACCCAACCTGATATAATGTAAACCGACAAAATTCAATATTATCCAACTTAAACCAACTTGTGTCAACCTGATCTAATCTAAGCTATCCTAACTACGCCGAATCTAACCTAACCTAATCAAGTTAGATCTAAATATGAAATTTTGCGACATCTATCGAGAATTATACGGGTTGATAGTAAAATATTATATCAGTTTCTGGTGCATGGTAAAATATAGGGATGATAGTATATAACCTAATCTGACACAATCAAACTGAATCCAATTTAACTTAACCTATCTGGACGAGAAAACAAGGCGGGAGAGAGGTCAAGATCTCCGACTTTATACTCAAAAAGGGCTTCACGGTGTTTCAGACGGATATATGGTATGGATATATTAATTTAATTAACTTTAAAAAATTACATTTTAATAGTATAAAATCAGTTGGTTTCAGCGGAAATCAACTGAAATGATACATTTTAACATATTTTCCAAAAAGTGATAAAAGTCTTTTATGGGAACAAACCTTTATGGGGTTAAATGTAGAATTCGAGGTCAAACAATGTTTTACAAAAGAATAATTTTTCGATATATTTATGCATATTTGCAAACGGCTTATCAAAATACACATCTTAGTGTCCTAATTTAACAAAAATATATATTAATGTAACCCTTAGAAAGTTTACTAACTATTTACCCATAAAAAGTACTCAAAATTTCATTAATTTTGTCCGCGTCAACAACTGCGAAATTGATTAAATAAAAAAGTTGGCTTCGTAGATAATACCCATATATTAAAAACAAAACAGTTTTACGTATATTTTATTATATAATTGCGAAGAGACTTAACTATCTTTGTAAGTAAATTCCATTGAGGATCCGATAATATAGTACAAAATCGAATATGGCAATTTTACCTGGATAAACTTAAAGTTAGTTTAACGACTGATAAAATATTTTTCATTGATTTTCGTATCAGAGCTTTGTGCGTTCTTCTTTCGCTTTTCATTTTAACATAGCCTAACTTAATTTAGCGATTGGCGCTTCTGCGCGCTTTTCAAAGATAACGCGTAATTGTTGTGAATGATATCTTGCCTTTCCCAGGTTTCGGATTTACGTAACCGTTTGTATTGTTACAAACTTATTTTCTTACAGCTCGCTTTATGTAGACTTTTTGCCTTTTCATACTCTTGAGCTAAAGTCTCACACAAAAAGATTAATCAAACGTTACCACAGTAGCTAAATAAACAATGAATTCATTTTCAAACCTTACTCGGGGAAGATTTAAAATCTACAAGGGGTTCTCGTAGATTTTAGTCTTTTGTAAAAATGGTTTCATGGGCAAGAGTTTTTATATAAATTTATTAAATCAGACATTTATAAACTAAATGAACTAAATTTTTAGGTTAGGTTAATTAGTTCTTCCATTCGCATCTTAATGTATTAATTTATTTAGAACAAAAGAATCTTTACATTCTTTTTGATCTGAAAATATGACCACGTTTTGATGTAAAATTATATATAAGAATGAAAAATTACATATAAACCGGTAAAAAGGTGAAAAAAAATTTAATTTCTTACGATTACATTTTATCGCAGCACTTATTTCGTTTGGACCGAATGAAAATTAATTTGATAGTACTAAAAATTCGCTTAACTTTTTATTATATTCATAATATAATTTGTGAAATAAAATTAATTCAACTTTTTGTTCAAAACTTATCCTAATGATGAGTATCGAATTTACATTTGACAGAAATTCTTTGATTTTCATTTTTATTAATTCTTGCAGAAATAACAGTATATCTGGTTTTGAGATACTATTTTGCGTCAATGTGCAAAGGTTATATTTATGCTATTGATGACTTAAAATCTTGAGAGTTGTGTAAAATGGACCTGCGGGTGAAGTAATAAAATACGTATACTATTTTGTGATGTTTAATATATGGAACTACCAAAGCATAAATTGAATTTCCACATATTTGCCTCTTCCTTTCGAGTCACGGAATTCTTGAGAGTTTCATAAAACACTGCATTTTTATAAGATCATACGCATGTCCGCTCGTCAGTCTAATCGTTCGTGTACCACAGTCGTTCATTTACATATAATAGTTTGACGTGAAAATTTGAAAAATAGTGCTAAAGTATATCACATATATCTTTAATAGTTAGCACTCAAAACTATTCACATGACAATTTTACACGAACAAATAATTTTGTTTAACTTTTGGTGCTACGTTTTTTCTTGCATGAAAAGAAAGAATTTAAAGGATTCCGAAATTACTTAGTTTAGAATTTTATGTGAAACTATTTACTTTACAATTTTATGTAGGACAGTTATGGAGATATTGCCAAAAATATCTACAAAATTTTCTCAGTCATCATTTGACGTAAAAATTTAAAACTTGCTACCCCAATATATCTTGATAGTTAACAATCAAATAAATATTCAAATGGAAATTTTTGAAGGGATAAATCAAAACCAAAGGAAAAGTTTCCTTTGGATGGAAGAGTCATAACGAAAAAAAACGTAAAAATTATTTAATGGAAAGAGCAAGTTACAAGGATTCCAAAATATAACGGAAATAAATTATTTAAAGTATATATAATAATTTTTTTAAAGTTATAAATAAAATAAAACTGTCAGGTTATCTCACGTCGTAGTCAATTAAAGTATTTAAGATTATATAAACAATCATTGTAAAAAGTATTAGTTGTTCAGGTAAAATAAGTTTCGCACTCCCTTGAAACGTTCCACACGTTTTGCGATCAGGAGAAGAGAACCTCAATTTCAACTACTCAGAATTTCAGCAACGTTCGATAACGATTAATAACATAATCGAAATACATAATGTCAATATGACTCAACTGAAGTCCGGTTTTATTGACATAATATGTGTCCTTCAATATTCGAACGTGCCTTATATCGGCAGGTTTATCTCTTATTGACGGTTATGTTTCAAAAGTCCACTTTAACTAAGATAAAATATACGATGTGAATACATGATGAGAATTCGTTAAGTGACAATATTCAACATCAGATATAAGTAAAATCGTTAAATCATTATATGGTTAAAAATATTCCTTTTGTGTACTTGTCTATTTTAATATATATTTAGTTTGAAGTTCTTTACTTGCATTTTGAATTATTGTAAAGCATTTATTATTTTAATCAAGTACTAAAGATTGACCTTTAAATTTATCAATGTTGTCTAATTTTTACTCGATTACGTAGAGGAAGGGTTATAAATTTCACAGGCTATGTATGTATGTAAGTATGTCAGTTAGTTTGTTCCCTTGTGCAGACGAAACTACTAAAGTGCTTTCTACAAATGAGGGTCCTCAGATTTGTCATGATCCATAGAGTGTCCTAGACTATATAACGTTATCGTTTTGATACAGAGACTAATTTAGGGTATGTAACGTTATGAATTTTACAAGCTATGTATGTATGTGAGTAAATTTGTTCCCTTGTACAATCTAAACTAGAATAGTTATTTCAACAAATGACGCGTACTTAGATTCGTTTTGATACAGAGAGTGCCCGAGGGTATGTAACATTATGAATTTTACAAGGTATGTATGTATGTATGTGTGTGAGTAAATTTCTTCCCTTGCACAGACTAAACTAGTAAAATGATTTCAACAAATGAGGTGTCCTTAGATTAGTTTTGATCCAGAGAGTATCGTAGAGTATACCATATAACCTTATAAATTTCATCGACTAGGTTTGTATGTATGTGTGTGAGTTATTTTGTTCCCTGGTACAGAATAAACTACTAAAGTGATTTCAAGAATTGAGGTATATTTAAATTCATGTTGATCCAGATTGTGTCGTGGAGTATACTACACAGCGTTATAAATTTCACAGGTTGGGTTTGTATGTATGTATTTGAGTTAGTTTGTTCCCACGTAGAGATTAAATTACTAAAGTTGTTTTAAAAAATGTGGTTTCCATAGATTCGTTTTGATCTAGAGAGCGAGATTAACGTTATAAATTTTACAGGCTATGTATGTTCGTACGTACGTATGCATGTATGTAACGTAGTAAATTTTCTCCCTCGTATAGATTAAATTACTAAAGTACTTTAAAAAATGAATTGTCCTTATATTCGTCTCAATCTAGGGTGTCTAAGGGTACATAACGTTATAGATTTCAAATACTGTAGGGTACATAACGTTATAGATTTCAATAACTATGCATGTATTTATTTCGTACTTTTCAGTTATTTTCTCCCATAGCCGGGTTTTAGATTTTCCTATTGTTCCTAATACAATAATAAACAAAGTTTTTCTTCATCTTTCCACAAGAGCTTTGTTTGCAAGGTTGAGGTTGAACTAATCGATCCTCAAAGGAACAATTAACTTGGCCGTTTTTGCCGGCTAATCGTCGTCTCGTAGCCAAATTTACATTTAAATAACATCGCCGAAAACGTGAGACGCATATTCAAAGGTCGAAAAAATTAAGGGTAAAAGGGTCACTCGTTCTGTTTCGTTAAACATAATTCTAATCGTATGTACTGGTTTTGCTTAATTCTTTGACCATATTACGTGTGGACCAGTTTATAATATAATAGTAATCTGTCTACGTTACTTTGTTGTAGTATGCCTAAAGACACAGATTTTACAATTAGTGAATTTTAACAACGAAAGTTTGTTTGCAGGTATGTAAGCAAATTTTCTTTAATTCATAATATAATGTATTATTTGTGCATAGACTGATTCTGTTTCTCAGTTAATATTTCACGCTATAAGCAGAGTCTTTGTAAGCAGAGTCAACAATTAATAAAGAATGATGTTGTAGCGATATTCTCCATTTTCTTAGCATACACACCTCTTCCATTTGACTTATTCCCATAGGTACTTTCATGTTCTTCCTTTTACTGTTTTTGGCCCTTACATTTTCATACTTGATAATTGTTTTTGCTCCATCTATGTCTTTCTAGATACATTATTTTCATTCTTTTTCACAAATATATTTTTGTCAGTATTTAATATTAGTAAACGATTTTATCATTCAATTGTCATTATTAACGACCAGAATATCGTATTCAAGCTTATTTATATCGATAAATTATTCTGTTTGGTTTTGAGATTTGAATTGATGTTGATTTTTGATTGAGGAAAAAGATATAAATTACGAAGTCACATATATTTGTATTACACCAGAAGTTGCAATGCCTGGTTCATTTACAGTTAAAATAATAGTGTAGCGTCGTAAATAATTACTAGAAGGATAACAGGAAAATTCACTTTGTCACATTAAGAACGTATCGGAAACGTATAAATATTCTCTACATTTTCTTTCTTAACACAAGTTACGGCAAATAAATTCAACGTGACTGATCGTAGAACTCGTTACAAAAGAGCATCAAATATTTTATTTATTTATTTATTTTCTTCTTAATGAATTTTTATTCCATTTATATATATATATATATATATATATATATATATATATATATATATATATATATATATATATATATATAAATGGAATAAAGATTGCATAAATATAAATCAATTAATATTGTCATTAAGTCAATAATTTGAGAAAGTTATTAAGATAATAATATTTACGGAAAAATAAACAGAAACAATGATTAAAAATATAGTAAATACAAAATATAATTAAAAATAAGGAGTTAGTCGCAAACTACTCAAAGATTTCACTGTCTGGACTCTAAATTCGTACAGGAGAATAACTCGAGATAGAAATTAACGCGCAGAATCGGGAATCGCAACTAATGAGCACGTGGAATATAAGATAGTGGTGTTTTTGTATTTGCGTATAATATTCCGTCACGCAAATAAATTCTGACATAAATGAATTGTTAAGGTAATCTTTTAATAATTTGAATGAAGGTAAGACCAGATGCAACTCTGTTATCAGTGGCAAAGAGATATATATTTATCTATTACATTGGAAATGAAAATCGAGGGTTAGGTAAGAATAAAATGTATAAGTTTTATAAGAATAAAATCGAATAATATTTTTTTAATCATAAGGAAGTAAGTCATCTCATGTGGGGATTAAATAATAGAATTCGTTTCCAATTTATTACGAACGAATGTTGTAAAAAATCTTAATTTACGTGGTATTCCTTGGAGATGGGTGGAAGTCCCCGAGTGCCACATAAATGCTAGTGTCCGAAAGATAACCTTCTAAATAATATATATCCTGAAATCATAGACGGCTATCCATTAAAACACCGAAATTCCGAATATTGGAAACAAACATAGAACAAGAGCCCGTTACTGTATATGGACATGATCGGGCCAGATAATGAAAATAGGTTAACATCCCGCACTCGAAACATATTTTTATTTCCGAAACTCGTACTGTCTTTACTTTCAAAATGAAAAATGAATGCTAGGGGTGTCACTGAGATTAACTTTTCCTTCTACATTGATTAATTGTAGTTTCCCGGAAAATTTACTTTGAGATTTTAAATCAAGATGGATGATGATGTTGGATATTAAAATAGGTACATAGAGTAGGCATGTGGTATGTGTCGATGAATCAGTCTAAAATAATTTTGATACTTATTTAACAATTATTTTTTTGTTATAGTAATTTAGCAAGTTTTTGTTTTTATGCATTTAATGTTACGATTATCTTTTAGTGACATAATTACCTTCACTCAAAAGATAAAGAAATTAAAGCGAATTGCGCTTATTGATAACAAAAAGTTAACCATTATATTACAGTTTTTTGAAAGTGTGTTATACAGATATACAATTTGATAAAATGCTTGAATTCACATTTTTTTTATTTTAAGGTTTGATGAGCAAATTACATAATAAATAGATAAAAGATTTTTTTGAAATTTTAACGTAACTCGTAAACAGTAGCTTGTATGATATTGCTCCATTAAGGAAGTAATGTAAAATTTAATGTCCTACAAAAAATAACACTGCGACAAAAATTTTAAATGTACGTGGGAAGAGCATATTTACTTTCTTTTCCTACTTACATTTAAGATTTTTGTCGTAGTATTAACGACATATTTAGCTTTATGTTTTCGTAAAAATGAAATGTTTTCGTAAATTCGTCAATTTAGAGTAAAAGCTGTACTGCACCAACTTGGCAAGTTACTTAAGATGTGGTCTTTCTCAATATTGTTACAAAACCTATATTGTTGCATAATTTTACTAAGCTTCGATGGAAGATAGGTGGTCCATTTCAAAACAAAAGAAAAAATGGCGGTTCGATAGGAAAATCTATGTAGTTCCGCATTATATTTCTTATGTTTAGGTACAATTTTTGAAACGTGCTTGATAAGAGACAGAAAAAAACGAGTATGTATGTTTAATTTTTATACCTTTTGAAGTAGCAAAAAAAGGTTGAGACATTGAAATCCATAAGGACAGAACACATTTACCCTAGGTGAGTGTACACATTTTTAATTGTTTGAAACTGCAGATGCATCTATTAAATTAAAGTAAAGTAAACCCAACGAATACACAAACATTTATAGGCATCTGCTAAACTTGACATCAACAGGGCTTAGTTCGCATAATGGTGATAATTCACCAACATGGAAAGCGAACTCTCTTATCATTGTGAATAAAGACACCCGTGGAATGTGCCATACTCGAAGGTTGCAGCTCCTTTATCGCTATGACGAACCGTGGAGGTAGTATTTTATGTAATTTACGGAAACATTTTTTTTAGTTTCGTGACACGTTTATAGCAAAACAAAACTACACAGCGAAAGTGTTTGACCGCATAAGCAGATATGTAGGGCGAATACGAATTAACACGTTATGTTGTAGACTAACATGACCACTATGTTTATCGTTAAATTTTTTGTCGAAGTAAATTTTGTTATGTAAATTTGTCCTTATAGGTGTATAGGAACTCGTTCAAGTTTATCTAAATAGGAACTCGTTCAAGTTTATCTAAATAGGAACTCGTTCAAGTTTATATAAATTAATATAATAACTTCAAAAATTGGAATTTCATTTTATTATTCATTCATTTTAATATTGTTTAAAAAATTAATGTTTGTAATTAATATCTTTTCATATATCTATGTACTTAGGCATATTTCTCAGAGGGTATTATCAAAGCTCTTTCATATTCTCTAATGAAAGGATTTCATTGATAACTTTCAAAACAAAACAAAATGATATGGGTTCCTTATCAACGCTAATTAGTGTGGTTTCACCTAGATTTGCATTGTTTGAAAATGTGGGTTAATAGCAATGTAGTTCATTTTGAAATTTCGTTGTAGGTCTTTTATTTTCTTATTTTACAACGCAATAGATTCATTTCGATAATTTTACGTTAAATGAGGCAAAATTATGGAAAATATGTGGACCTATTTATTATATTAGCTCGTGTTAAACACGTACTTTTTAAAAAGAATATCGCTTTTTTATCAGTTTTCCAACTATAGTCTCCTTGAGCAATATATTTAAGAAGAAGCCTAAGATTTACCCAACAGTTTGTAGACGCTATCGAACTATTTGTTGAGAAATGATGAAGATGATCGTTTTTATTTTTAAATACCGTTTGTCATATTGACTTCACATGTACCTCATAACTTTAATCCCGTCCCTATTTTTTAAATCATTGAAAGACAAATTTGAAAAAGTTCATAAACCGTAGCGTCAACAATTTCAAGAGATAGAAAACTACCAAACCCAATTTGCTGCGTGTTACGGGGCATACACTTGGTCGGTATTGTTTATAGCCGTTCCAATGCAAAACTAGCCACACTCACAGCGATCATAACGGAAATTTGTGAATTCTTGTTTTAATTTTCAACTAGATTTTTCACAGATAATTTGTGAAAAAAAATGATTTTTCTTTTTTGAAACTAAACGCTTTAAATGGCGTATTGGTTGAAATAAGAGCATATATGGTGTTTAAATATTTGCTGTAGGTAATTTATGTTAAGGAAGGTAGGCTTTGGATGTCAAACTGCAGTCCATTTTAGTCTGAATATCAGATATTTAAACTAAGATATTATCATTTTTTATTTAAAATATCTTTACTGTTCACGCATATAATTATTAACTGAAATTTTGTACATGTTGTGCTTATTTTATTATCTCAGGTTTATGATGTGTTTTTTAAATTTTATGTTTCCGTGTCTAAAACGTAAAAGTAGCTCATCTGATATCTATCTGCCGCAGTCATTTTTTTATTATTTGTGATTTTATTAGAGGGAATAATATTAATGGAATAATGAATTTATTTTTTATGTTTTTTCGTATTTATTTTTCTTTCTTTAATATCTTTTTTATGTTGATTACCTATTTTATTTAATTGGTAAGACCTTCGTTAAATATACGTTTATAGTTTTATTACATTGCGTGTGTCGAATATGTCGATTTTATGAATTTATCGCTCTGAAAAACCCGATAATAATATTCAATTAAAAGAGCACTTTGATCTCAATTCACGTAAAGAAATTCAAGTAAAGAAATCTTACACAAGTTCATAGGCTCGGAAAGATTCTAAAAAATAATAATATGGTTAAATGTTTGATAAGGCGATATGGCTAATGTTTAATTGAAGGAAATGGCATTTAAAACAATAAATTCGCGATCTGTACACTTACGCTTATAACTTTGTAGTGACACTACTCTAAATAAATGGCCTCTTATTTACCGGTTTTGTTTACGACGTAAGATAAATAGCACTTCTTTCGGAAAATTATCTGATACGATAAAATTTTATTTTAAATAAGTCTTTAAATATTTCGAAAATTTTAATAAATAAATAAATACGCACTATAGATGATCTGCCTCTTTTTTTAAATTTTCGTATACTTAGTGAACGCTCCACGTAAGCTTAAGAGAGGAACTGACAACAAAAGATTGTTATTGTTCAGTTTTCGGCTTTCGGCGCGCTGCAGCCGGAAGTAATACAAATTAATAAAAAGTAATAAAAATAATATCAAAGATAGCAATATATTTTTTTAGAAATTATAAAATCCTGAAATTTTGCATAAACAAATATTTTTAAAATTTTTTTACTAATTCACCTAAAACAATTAGTATTAAACGTTATTTCCTTTTCTACATTATACGATTACGCTATAATATAATTAAAAAAAATATTATTTATATTTTTCATAATAATTATATTATAAAACTACAAGGCATCCCGCAAACAGTAGACCTCATTTACTATATTAATAAGTACACCAATAAGTGAAATTAACCTCGACTATGAAACTATGCACATATTATACTAGTTTTAAGTTGTTAGGATCATAAACGTTGTACGGTGTAAACAGTTTACGAGTGGTATGACAATCTACTGATTGAGAGGTAATTAGCTTCAGTTAGAGAGGTCAGTTAGCTTAGTCAAGACCGCCAGTCGCTTGGCAACATTTTTTGTTGCAACTTTGTTATTTGTTATCAAATGGCTCGTCTCCCCGTTCTTATTTAAATCGTACATCACACTGAGTAAATAAGAGAGCTCAATGAAAAGCCCGACTCGAACATTTACAAAGTCACCGAGATTGACGAAGGTGTATTGAATGACGTTTTATCTGACCCAACCTTAAGTAAACGACGTTTTGCGTTGAGACATGGGATCTGTAAATCCTTCGTATGCGAGAATTTGAAAAAAAACCCGTTTCGCTATCGATTTGTATAAAAGTTGAATAAGACTTTGTGCCACCTTGTACATCTGAAACGTGGAATTTGCGTAAATAACATGGTGTCCGGTTTTCACAATATATTACAAGAACCAAAGGATTAAATTTACCTGCGTAGAATAACGAATTTTAAAAACTTGCGCGTTCGAATGAATGAACGATAATCCACATTATGCAAGACCAACCGATCTCCAGGTGCAGTTCTTTGTTAACATGTGTGTTGACTTAATCGAAAGCGTAATGATCACACCCACAATGGTACCTCACGTTTTAAACAGTGAGTTGTTTTTATTTGGGGTATAGTACCCCAAATAAAAACTAGTTTTTTGAAAAATATGTTCTGTTTCTGTAACGTCAGGCCCATTTTCGCTGGTCTCATTTATCACACTAATATGATAAACATTATGTAAATCAAAATATAGATATGTTTAAAATAATGTGGTTCATTCTGCACATGGTACAAAAATGTTTTAAAAACATTCGGCTATATCTGTATTTAAAATTTATAATTTAACTAGAAATTTGATATACAGATGGATAATAACATACAATTGACAGGTTTTTAGGAAAAATGGGCGATTCTTCTAACCAACTACTGACAAAATTAATGGCTAAGTAATACAATTATTATTAGATGCTGATTACCTAAATATATTTTTCATAATATTTTTATTTTTATGGAAATATAGAAAGTACCGGTTCGCGTTTACGGGCATCCGCATCTAACGTTCAAATAGCCATAATGATTGCCAATTTTAGTTAGGAGAAGGCACGACCAAAATAAATGTTTTTATGCCAAAATATCCCTGGGGATATTATGGCATAAAACGCTTATTAATCTAATACGTATCCTATTTTAAAAGTATAAAGGAAAAAAGATGTCCCTTTCAAATAACTGATTTTCCTTAAAAAATGGACTTTCTTAGTAAATCAACTGATCCACTTATTTATAGCATTACCAGTGTTGGTTTTACACAAAGTTTAAGACCTGTGAAATAATCACTGTATTTTAGGTTGATCTTTGGTGATTATGGCTTCCAGGCACGATTATCAAGGCGACTTTTAAATTTATATACGGGATATATCTTAATTGCTCTGGGGGAATATAGATTTGCTCTGGAAAACATGTAGAGGCATATGAATTTGTACCTTTTTTATAATATATATGTTGTATATAATATACATCCTTTCATCTTTATATTTTCTAACTTTACTAAAATACTTGTACATATATTTTTATTCAACGGGAAGCGGCGGAAAATATATACAAAAGTATAAAATTGAATAAAACCCTTGTCAAAACTGTCTGCGCTTTGCGGCAAGATAAATTCGTTTATTTTTTGCAGAAATTATCAACATAAAAGGAACTGCGTATTTGTCGGTTTTAATAAATTATGTAGATAAAGTGATTGTTAAATTTGTAATTGTGATGTTTATACAATATAATAATATAAATGTTTATACAATATAATATAATATTGCTTGTTAACATTGCATTTAAATATTCGAAAATACATTTTCAAAAGACGCATAAAACGTTTTTCCTTATTTACTTTTTAAATCTTAAATCTGTTTTCATCTGTACATTGATATAATATTTTATCAGGTTTGTAAACTTTTTAATTACCCTATATTATAAATCTATATGTATAGAAAAATTAAGTTTTTATTGCCCTGAAATATGAAGATATCACGAACCTTATCTATTGGCGGAAGTATACTTCACTATTCAGCATTTTTATTATGAATCTTAATGGCCCAAATACTTGGCTTTTATTTGCTGGCTAATTATGAAGCGCTGAGAGAAATTAAGACGCTATTAACAAGGTTGTGTCTATACCTTAATGAGTTGTACTTTTTCATTGTGGGAAACTTTGAGGATATGCGCATTCCAAATCAACCGAGAAACTAAGAAGTTTTATTTTGAAAGAAATAATTTTTTTCGAGGATTTCATACAATGTTTATAAATTAACGATCAATAAAATAAAATATTGCGATTTTATTCAATAACATATAAACTTTTTTCTGCTAATATATAATAACATAAAAATCATTGTATGATTTTTAAACAAAATTGAACGTATTTTTTTTTTAATTATTTGTAAAATTTTGTGGTGGTAAAGCAGCTTGCACATGTATTTCTTTGCGTTCAAAAACTACATAATTTCTTCAGTTTAGGAAATTAGGGTCATACAAAATCAATGTGGGTATGAACATATAATACGCAATGTGTTATATGGACATTAATTATAGGGATAAAGCATCAAAAAAAGGGTAAGCATAAAAGAAAATCGCTAATATATATATATATCTATATCTATATATATATATATATATATATATATATATATATATATATATATATATATATATATATATATATATATTGCAAGCCAATCGTAAAATTATGAGAAATTAGCCTGTGAATACATTTAGAAATAATCAAAATTCTGTGAATTTAATGGCGAGAGTCTTGGAAAAAAGTAATTTTTGTGTGTTTATGGAAAATTAATTGTATGCTGAGATATTTTTAATAACCAGCGGCTCATAATGAATGACGTACTCTTAGACAGTATAAAACAACAAAAAAATATTTACAGCTTAGTTTATATCAGATATCTGAGAATAGTATCGATAATCCTATTTTCGTATCGTGGAATAATATATAAAGGTGTACTGTAAAAATATTAGTCGCAAAATTGGGTCTTGCTTTAATGTGAGTAATATCAACCTGTTATATAAATAGACTTTTTTTATTTGTATAATAGATAATCCTTATTGATAAATTAGATATCTGAACTAAGGAGAAAAAATTATATGAAAGAATTAAAAACCTGAGGAACAGCAATAAGATTTGAATGAAAAATAATTAAATTGAAGCTGAAAAGAAATTGTCACCATTAATGTAAAGTAGGCTTACAAGCAAATATTGAAGTCAAATTCAGTTTGTAAATTAAAAAGAGCGTTGACGAAGAATCAAAAGTTGCTACTAGCAACGGAAAGATTAATCTGCTGACACACTTACATTGAAAATCAGAAATCTGCCCATAGGTTAGGTGGAAGATACACAGATCAGTTATTACATGAAAAATATGTAGTTTGGCTGCTGTACGATAGCAATTTAAACTTTACGTTGAGCTTATTGCATGTCCTTACAACCACAAAGATCAGAGATAATCCTAAATATTAGTTCTTAAATATTAGGAAAATATTAATTATTGAAATATTCATCAGTTGCTTATAAGAAGACAATTTCCAAATAGAGAAGTTATTTGCTCACATCTCACAAAATTCAGTATTTCAAATCAATTGCTTTAAGTGCACACAAGTCACAAATATTTATCGATAGAAATTTACCAAAACTATGTAGAAAAACGTCACCCTAAGATAAAGCTAACAGAAAGGTGGGAATCAAATAAAATAGTCTCTCGTACACTTTGAATGCATCGTATTCAGATATTATTGAAATTAGTTCCTTGCCATAACATGCTGACACTACATAATTACAAAGGTATGTTGTATTGTCCCACCTGACAATTTAAAAATTAAAATCATCCACATAAAAAGAGAAACGTATTAGAATAAAAAAGTAATAATTTTTTTTCTTTTATGTAGCTATTCTAAACACCAATATCAATTCTACGAGCCCTGAAAGACTAGCTTTGCGCTGTTCAGTCTAGAGAATTTATGGGCTAGTACAAATTATATATAGACTGGTAGAGTGCTGACATGTAAATAATATCAGTTTTCAAGAAAAATTAAAGATATAGGGGATATAATTGATAAGCTTTATTGCCCCTTCATTAATTTATCTTTAACAATCCTATAAAATACTAACGTCAACATTAGTTGTTGCCAAATGCAGTGCATGAAAAAAAGAGCAAAAATCTCTATTTAGACTTATAAAGTTCATAGTTGAACTTGCATAGATAACTGCTGCCCATCATTGAATCCATTTTAAGGCAAAATTCGTTGGTTTGGGGAAACGCCAATCGCCGAGGAGCTTAAAAGTCTTTGTAAGAGGGATTCGATTGTAGGTCATATAATTCCGATTGGTAGTTAGTATTTACATCTTTAATAGGAATCGTTAATCGATGAGTGAAAAATGAAAAATTACTCTCTAATTCGTTAAAACTGTGAATCGCTGCTCATATTAAAAATTATCCCATTTATGTACTTAATCTGGTCAAAAAGTTGCATACTTCGAAATTCATATGTAATATAATTTGCAACTCGTAAAAAGAAAAATCTTTCTTTTCTAGTGACGTTTAAAACAATTCCAGTTTATTTTTGTACATATTCAAACATCCAATTGGCTATATTGTGTTGTCTGCTCTGTATCTTTAAATTTAATCCATTCAAGTATTATGTCACATTAGTTAAAAACACTAGATCGGTAAGGAATTCAGGATCTTGCATTTTATTTTCCACTTCAGTCGTATTAAATTTTATTTCGTTCTTTATAAAAATGTGAATTTATTTTCGCAAAACAAAAGAAGCGCCGTAAGCAATGACCAGCACTTAACCATTTTATTTCTGAGAGTAATAGCAAATCTTCAAATGTTGCGTCAATATCGTTTAAAAAATCGCAATTTTATGATGAGTAATGGCTTTGTTTGCGCTTCTTATTAAATCTGTTATTGTAACAGCGACTTTCATTGCATTCAGTTGGCGCAAAGGTTTTCTGTATAAGACTTGTTGGTGTTTTTTTAAGAAGTTCCGCAAATCCTATCATTGTCCCTGTTTATAGCTTGTACTGCATCAGTTGCAAAGCAGGACCATTTTTAGAATTCTACTCAAAAACAGTTTCATTGATAATTTCAAAGATACTATCAATGAAACTGTTTTTGAGTAGAATTTTAAAATTAGCTTTTAGTTGAAATGATATTAAATTTAACATTTCCTCCGTAGTTGTGATTTTTTCTAAAATGAGAGAATAAATTAATGACTGATTGATATCTGTCTGGTCAATACTTTCATCAAAACATACTGAATAGTATTCACATTCTACAACTATAATAATTATCAAATGTGTTCGCCCTCATCATTTATTCATCGTGCCACTGATTGGTGAGACTGTGTTATGGATTTAAATTCTTCCACTGGTTCTGACTCAAATAAAAAAAAACGAAGCTATCATAACTGTATATTTTTTTATTTCAATAGTTTTGTAGCTTTGGCTAATGGTGAAGAAATTTCATAAGAATCAGTCAAACTTTTACCGTTATTTGTATTTACTTTAAAAAAATACTTGTCTGTTCCATGTGTAATTATGTATTCTTTATTCAAAAGCAGAAAATGTTAATTAATGTATTCTTTATTCAAAAGCAGAACTTGCATGTAAGTCATACACTGAATTTTATTATTACTGTTTTAGATAATATAGTCTTTTTCTTATTAAAGGCATGATTTTCATTACTGAATTTTGGCTTCTTCACAGACATAATGAGATTCGTTACTTCTCATAAAGAGTACGGATATTATTGTAAATACGATACAAAAAGCATCATTACATAGTGATGCAGATGAAGGCACAAGCTAAAATAGACGAGCTAAGAAACAAACGGGTAGCACAAATACGAAGAAACATACACAAAGACACAACCTATACTTTGTCGATGTGTGTCAAGTATACAATATATATTTGCAAACAAAATACACTTGCTTTAATTCGAGAAATCCCTTTGAAAAAAAAATAGTATTGTTGTCATGCAAATAAAAGTTCTTTTTATTATTTGACATGCTGGAAAAATAAACAAAATTATACCAAATATATTTTGTGAGATGGTATTAATTTTTGTATTACTAGGTAGATTAAAAATATACATCACTAGCTATCCAAATATAAACCATAGTTATTGAAAAATGTCATAGTTATCGAAATATTTGTAGTTTTTTGAAATTCGGGAAATTTTTTATGTCAGCATTTCGGGTACCATAGATTCAAATGTAGATATTTGGTGATTTAATTTTTTGCATAATTTTACAGAAAATCTATGCTATGAAATCTGTTTTAATAGTTTTTCAATACGGTTATGGACTTCTCATGAAAAAATGTTTTCAGGTATTTCAAATATGCATCGCACAATTTCGGCCGCTTCTAAAAAAATGTACTAGGTTAAATTGGTCCATTATTTGAAAAAACATTTTTATTTAGTATTGCTTTAAAGTGTATGACGTTTGCTAATTTCTACTTTTGAAAAAAAATGCGTATGCTCAAAATAGCTCTAGTTATATTATTTCATTAGTTAGGAGTTTTAATTAAAATAACAGTTATGTATTATTTATGACATTAATAGAGCAAAGTAAATATATGAATTTTTTGCAACTTAATCGCGTGGTATCTACTTAAAAAGATACAAAGATGACATTTGCATTTTTTGGACTTCCATATGCAGCTGCATTATCATTGGGTTGTTAACTTGTTTGCGAAGATTCAAGTTGAGAGATTGCAAAGGTCACAAAATGGATGAAGACCTCCGATCCTACTCTGTTATTGTTTGCTCTGAATGATTTTGTACTTGTCGTGCCTGATAAGTTGTACTTGTTTTGCCTGATTGAAAGCCATTACTTTGAAGCTGCATTAACCTTCGTGTGGCCAAAAATATATTTTACAAACGACACTCCAGTTACTTTGTTAAAAAACTGAGATAATTTTCATTGTTCAGGTTCGGTAATTCAAAGAACTTGCTAAAGTATCGGTTGATAAATTTACTTTAAATTAACACTGTATCTGTTTTTTTGTGTTAAATGTGGGTTTTCAATTACTCACTTGTGAAAATACTGCATTTCATAAACCCATATCTTTTGAATGTACTTATATAATATGTACCATAAAATTGTGTTCAACAACTTTGGATCTTCTTTATTTTTCGGCAAAATTTTTCGGCATAATTGGATTCGCTTTGGATAATCATGGGATATAAATTGCTGGACATATTATATCCATATTGTAGTATGGTGCGCAAAATTTTAGTATCGTTTTACGATGTTCGCTTGATCATATCAAAGTATTCAGGTCGTCTGAAATTTCTTGCAAAACTTTTTCATCGTAATTCATAAAAAGATATGAATATTATTGATCCATTGTGATTGTAAGGTATTTAATCTTCCGAATATGCGAGATCAATATGAATGATTGGGCAATGATAAAAATGTCTCTAAATATCTCAATCGAAATATCAAAGAAGAAATATCTCAATCATAAGAATGTTTCGGTTGTCTCTACGTTTCCCATGAGACATTCATTAAGAATGTCAGCAAATTCTTGTGTAGTTTAAGGCATGTTAGCTAATTCCCGAGATAGTATGATTAATGACTTTTAAATATATACGTAATACATAAACAGTCCAGAAGAATGGCAGACTAGTTCATGACTAATGGGCAACACAAGTGCGGATGCACAAAATAAATACACAAACCGATTATACAATAAAAATACGAAAATAGAACGACGCGTAATAATTAAAGTAACGTAATATACTGACAGTACTTTCTTTGTCCCGTTAATAAACAAATCATTAGAGCAAATGCCGCTGTCACGATGCATTTCATTTCGTTGTATTGCTTTTGTTACTTATTTAAGATATATCATTTGGTGACGCTATTACTCGAGTTAATAAAAAAAACATATGGCCACTGGTCTCTTAAATATTTAAATATATATTACTATAATTAAATACATTGCTTACTATATATTTTATAGGCGTAAAACATAACCCATAATTCAAAAATAAATCACTACATTTTCTCTGTGAAATTTTATTGAGTTTTTACAAACATTGTTTTCCTTATGATTTTTGGCTCATTAGTTTTGGAATGCCGAAAGTTTAAAAACGTACTTTGTAAAAAATGCGCAGGTTAACAATATGTATTACTGAGTCAAATTTCAAGATTCTATGTCACGCTGTTTCTGAGAAAATCGAATGTGAGCGACTATAAAAAAAAATAAATATATTGCGTACTATGTTTTAAGTATATAGTATATGTAGGCCTAAAAATATTGTGCATATTTAAAAAATTATGACATCTAGGATTATGGAATAAGGGAAAAACATATTTTTATGCATATTTTCAATATATTTCTGAACACGTAATACTGAAAACTAAGAAAAAAAATTACAACCTTTATTTTAATACTAGCTCTTTCAAAAGACATCGCGCAGACTTAATAGACCATTCTAACATTTTCAAATAGACATTTTCTAATTTTACTTATTGAGATATGGGCAGATTTATTACTATGCCAAACTTCAAATTTCTACATCAAGGGGTTTTTAAACAAAACGGCTATGACCGACTGTTGGACAGACACGTCAGTGATCTTAAAATGGTTCTGTTTTCCTGTTTGAAGTATGGAACTCTAAAATGATTAAAAACAAAAACCATTGGCTATTAAAATCTTAATTAACAAAATAGCTTCATAAAAAATACTTTTCCGGTGAAATATTTATTTTTCTTTACTAAAGTAAAAGTCAGTAAATGTTACATCATTTTAAAAATTATGCTAAGTGAACATTTTTTAATATGCTGCATGAATATTTTTTTTATCTTTTTAATGTAATTTTATGATAATAGATTAGTTTAACGTAGCGCCTTTTTGAAGCATACTTTGTTAAAATTAGGTTAAAATTAGAAGATCTGAAAAGTGGGGAAAACATTTTCGTGAGAAATTAATGAAATTATTGGAAACAACTTTTAACTACATTTGACAGCATAATTATTCGGTAAAATTTAGAAAAGCACGTAATCACAAGATACTTATATTTGTGATTATGAAAACCGAATCATTAACTCAAGTGGTTATTAGCTAGCCCTCACAGGGTTGACTTTAGTTTTTTGACTTATACAAATATCTTAAGACGATATTTTAAGTACTCATACCAATGTCACTACTTAGTTTTCTCAAAATATGCGAGGAACAACTGCTTCTCCCTACTTACTAAAATTAATTATATATTGAAAGAAAAGAACAAGATATCTATCACCATGCAGAAAAAACCCTGATTCCAAAGTACCTCCATGATTTTTTTGATATAATTTCCAACCACTTTCGTGTTTTGTAACCTGACAGTGGTGTCTATTACATCGGTATCAACCATGAGGTTCCCACTATTTAGTTACATTTAATGTAACAATGGTGTTCAATTAATGCCAAACAGATATTTTAATGAAAAAGTCAACAATTTACCGGCATTGTTTTTTTAATTAATAACAGAGGGTTTAATTTTACTTAAAATATAAATTTGCATATTCTCTTGATGATGTTAGGAATTACATACCTGGTACTACATACTTTTAAATTATTCTATCGAACTCGCTGAATTATTACTCATTTGATTATATAAACATATTTAAACATTGATAGATGTTTGGCTATTAATCCACATCAAAAGTTTATAAGCATAATTAATCTCTTTGTCATTTACATTATTATAAAGCAGTGTTCTCTGTTCTAGCATCTAAAATTAATCAGTTGATATCGTTGACGATGTCTTCGTATACTATATACAAGTTAATTAATTGGTTTTAATTCAATTTGCTAGTCTGTTTGCACAACGGTAAATTAGTAATACTCCGTACACAAAATACCTCAACTGTCATTTATATTATTAAACCTCACACTTATTTATATTATTATAGTTACATTATTACAAAGCGGTGTTCTCTATTCTAGCATCTAAAATTAATCAGTTAATGCCGTTGACGATAACTTCGTTAACTGTTTACAAGTGAATTATTTGATTTTAATTTAATTTACTAGTCTGTTTGCACAAAGGTAAATTAGTAATATTCCGTTCACATACCAGGGCAGTCAATATGTCGAATATTTCATAAAGGATGATTAATGTATGTGTTTGTGCAAGATTAATATTACGGTAACTTCCACTTTGGTGAAAATTACGTTATACATGGGTTTCCTACCTACTCATTTAATCTTATGTCAGTGTCATTAAATGAAACGTTAAAACGAGATATATCCTAACAAAACTTTATATTTGGAATTTTTAGTAATAAGGTATAGATAAAAGTGCACGAAGTTTATACTTCTTTGAATGTATTTGTACGACGACCCGGACAGAGTTAACCTATTAAATCGAATATAACTCTGATAGATTTCGTGTAAGCATTATCCTTAATTTTTTGAGTATTATTGAGTAAAGTGTTATTTATTCCATGAAGGGAAATATTTTCACTCACAATATGCTGGGGAGATTTAACCAAGATATAGTTGCGTTAGTTGCGTTGCACATATATTCGCTATAGTTGCGTTGCCCATATATTCGCTAGATATATTGATGTTCAAAATTTAATCAACGCCTGAAATGCCAAAAAACTAAGACTTTTGTAGTAGGTAACCGTAAAGATATAGGCAAACAATAAATTTAAGCTTCGGGTATATAACACTTCATTCCGAATTTTAACTCGAAAAAAAATTAGCGCAGTAAGTTTTATGCTTTTTTATTAAACTTAAAGAAGAGGATAGTAAATGTTTTTGAAGCTGTTTCTACCAATATTGTAATGAAGTTATAAAGTAGGATTAGTCAAGGAATTAATATAATTTTTTTTAAAACTTCATCTTTGCTTTTGTCTGTTTATTATTGTGAACTTTTCGAAAAGGTTAAGCTAACAAAATGAAATGCCACATTTATTATTAAACAGTGGCAAATTAAAATTAGGTAAAATTATTTTGTTTTGTGCTTTTCATCTTTTTTTTACTTACAATCAATTAAAAAAAGAATTTGATATAATAAACTATAATTCGACAACTGGCTATATTATAAAGAGAAGGAATTCACCTGTAGCTTTCTTGTTACCCTTATTGTTTTTTTGTTTCGCAGTTTTCGCTGCAATATTTTTGAAACTTGGAGATGAGGAAGGTTTCGCTTCTTTATTTTTACTTTTATGAAAAAAAAGAGTGGATTTTAGGTAAATAGATCAGGAACCACATTTAAAAAAAAGATAAAAAAATTATATTATATATAGGGTATGTATATTTTTTTCAAACTTGACCTCTTTCCAGCGATATGCTTGCATGTTTAAAAAAAATTGAAAAGTTATAAATTTCACGGCCTATTTGGTTATTTTTTTGGTATATGTTAGTTTTTTGTGGATGAGTCAAGTAGAGAATAAACACCAGATAGACGACGGTATTTTATTGTAAAAATAGCAGAAATTGCCTTTTGTTCTTATCAAAATTTTGATAAGAAATTTGCACAAAAGTTTTGAAGAAATGGATATATGACAAAGTTTCAAAATATTTCAATTAAGATATACTATTTAAACATAATGTCAGCACCGTTTAGAATTAAATTTAATTTTTTGGCATTATTGTTTACGATGATAACTTACTTAGGACGTACCTAAGTAAGTTATCAAGTTGGCGCGGTCTCAGAGCTTATGGTAAATTCATCAACTTTGCGAAAACTTTAAACTTAAATATTTCGGTAAACATAAATCGACTAAAATAAACAAATAATTTTTTATAAAACATTAAACGTTCAAAATGACTTATTAAAAATTATATATTGTATTTCACTATCTACAGTTTTTATACAAAACATTTCTCCGTAGGATTAATAGCTCAAGAGATATAGATTAATAGCATAAGATAGATATTTGTTATTGTAATATTTGTTTTTCAGTTTGCCAAATAATTTGGAAAAACAAATTTTTGTAAATTTTTACGCACCATAACTCAAACAGTTAATTGTACGACAATGGATCCGTTCTAAAAATAATAGAAAAGTTAATGGCCTATAAATATTAATTGATTAATCTTCGTTGGAGTATCAAAAGTTCACGAGATATTTAACATCAAAGTTTTCGCATGACTTCTCGGGCTGCGTCAACTTGGCAAATTCTTAAACATGACATAATATTGTTAAATAAAGAAAGCTATTTAAAAAAAAGCTATTTATTATCAAACCAACATTTTTGGAAAATTTGACTGGATTATTAATGACAATATAGTGAACGCACATTGTAATTAGGCTGGGTCACGAGGAGATGTGCTCTTTTATGTTCACACCGGTGTCCTTAACCTTTATACGGAAATGTTTGTCACCGGCTGTTGAGGCATTATATAGTTGCTGTACATCAGTGGATTAAAGCTTAATTCATACATATAGGTACTTAGTAGTAAGTTACAGTTATGTTCGCTTTCCTATCAGTGACATTTATTACATTGGCCTTAGCATGTTACGTCATAGTATCACGGAGCAGGGCGTGCAATTCACGACACGGTTAGCCTTTTGTGATCACGTCTCTTATATATCCCATCTCTTTCGTACTCGTGGAGTCAGTCTATAAAATGCACGTGACCTTATCATATTATAATCTACTTGCCTTTTCTATGAGAGATAGTTCGCAGGAAAATTGAGGCATCATGCTTTATATGAAGTTTATATGGAAGTAAGTACAATGTAATGCTTTAAAGATTTTGAACTCTTATATTTAACTACCTTAAACATTTGTTTAAACAAAACATAAACACAAGAAAATATATTAGTTCTCTTTTTCTTCCTTACTTCTTTTATGCTTGGTGTGGTAAGGGTTTGGAAGGGATTTGATATTACCCATTTTCATTTCTAAACTGTTGCGCGGAATTTTTTTCTATCAATACTATTATACGAAACATCCTTTTTGCCCCAAATTAATACACGATAGTTCGTGAACACAAATTGTTGGCCGTATTATTCTGTTATGATTATTCAAAAGTCTGTTAATTATTAAAATAATTGTTAGGAAACGTAAAGTCGATCTTTAATTCAAAATATAACAGAAAACTGTTTTATAAGTGTATATATGCGTGCGTGCGTGAGTGCGACTGTGCGTGGTTGCTTGTCGTGCGTGCATGCACACTCAAGTGCAGATCACTCAAATGCCCGTCACAGCCATTGGTTTCAAAAACCTTTATCATTCTGCCCGTCACAGCCATTGGTTTCAGAAATCTTTGGACGCAGAAATTTATTTTTTAAAAATTTCATCTACCGTATGGGATATTCCTTGAAAGAACTAATCATATCCCACGCTACAGACGAAATTAAAGAAAAATTAGACTTTCATGTTAAATTGTTTTAGATATTGTTGAAAATGTAAACGAAAAATATTCCATTTCTAAATAGTTGAAATCAAAATTATGGAAAAATAGTATTATTAGAAATTACCTGAAGTTAAGAAGAAAACGATAGCGGTGATTCTAAATTAAATAGTTTTGCAGATATTCAGGGAATTTTAAGCCTACGTAAATAATACTAGTACGTGGATGACCATGCATGGTGAAATATAATACTTTTAAATAGTTTAATGGAAATATCATACACGCTTAAATATTTTTATGTAAGTATGTACGGGACCTTCGTCGTGCGAGTTCTGTTCGTACTTATTAGGATTATTACTTGTATTTATTTAGAATGATATCGACATTACTATATTCTTGAATCATAAAAATTTGGACACTTCTTATGTTTCTGAGTTGTTATGTTTGTTATTAAAATTAACAATTAATTTTCAGTATGTACGTATTGAATCTTAAGTTAGAGGAAATGAGGTTTATATAAGGAAATATTTTAAAATATTATATGAAATCTTTTAAGGGGAGAAATAACAATCCACAAGTAGAGGAATGCACTCAAAATAATGCAACGCATTTCCTTAGGTACTCTTATTTAAAAGTGAAAACTTTAAAGCGATATATTTTGACTTTTTTATGAATATTAAATAAATGTTTCTCAACTCTTAAAAAAAATAGACGAAAAGTCCGTGTGAAAATTATGCTGTTTTTCGAAGAGTTCAAGAGAAAAATATTATCTTAGATAATGTTAAAATTTGTATACCTGAATAATGTTGAAAGCCACATTAAAGAATAGGCAAATTAAAAACGACTCGTCGCTTCTCGTAAATTTTAATGTAACGCTCTGGTCGGTTAGTATTATTGTAACTATCTGAACCCTGACGGATACCATAGATTTTTTGGTATTTAAAATACAGTAAGTTGATTGTTAAATATGAAGTAAATAATGTAAAATATTCTATGTATAGTTTGCTATTGCCACATAGGTTTCGTTCTTTGTCCTATAAGGAACAATTGATACTTCACAAATTTTGGAATTTTCCCAAATTACTTGTAAATCTTTTTATGTATATGTTTGATCAATATTATAACAATAAGAACTTTTGTTTATTTAAGCAGACGACGCTGGGGTACTGCCCGGCATAAAAAAGGACGTAATGTATCTGAAATTATAATTTCCCGCCGACAACGCCTGAGCCTTCTGGATCATAAAATGTTGTTGCTGCTCTTATATTCCGCATTGGCCTTACACATATCCCACTCATATTGTCTTTAATTTCTCCTTCAAATGTTTTAGGCCTAGCCTTTAAAGTCTACAATAATTCCCATTATAATCACAAAGAAACTAGCTAGCGAAAAAATCAACAACAAGGCAAGATTCAAAAACAACATACCAAAGGGTTTTACTTGTCTCACCAACCAGTGGTAAAAGAATTCAGTATGACGACGAAAGTAAGGGTGGTCTTGGACACATTCGCCCATAGTAGCACTAGAGTGTTGTTGAATGAGGTCTTATTAACTGGCCCTACCATATATGGTAACATCTTCTCTCTTTTATTAAGATTCCATCTACCTTTTATTAAGATTCCATCCTATATAACTGCCGGTGACACCAAAAAGACGTATCTACAAATTAAGGTACAAGAATCTGATCAATGATATCTTCGAATTTTGTGGAGGGATCCTGAAGGGATAGTTTGCTCGTATCAGTTTATCAGATTAATTTTCGGTTTAAAATCAGCCTCATATCTCGCCACACGTTAATTGCCTACACCAGTTAGATTTAAATAAACAAGACAATTATCCTAGAGCTACCTCAGTTTTAAATAAAGATTTGTACGTAGACGATCTATTTACCCGGGCCGATACCGTAGAATAAATGATCCTCCAGGATTATTTAATCCAGTAATGATAATAGCTAAATTGGCAAGCAAGAATTATGGAAGTTGGAAGTTGATTGGGATGAGTCGCTATCTCTTGAATTACATACACGTTGGATGGCTTGTGCCTCTCAATTGACAGAATTGAATGAGGTCAGCTTTCCTCGAAGAACGTTATTAAGCGATACAAAAGAGGCGCAGCTTCATGAGTTGTGCTACGCTAGCGCAAAGGTTTACAGCCTTGTATCTATTTGCGATCATCAAACAATCTCGGCAAGATGATAGTAACATTATGTTGTGCTAAACCCCGTGGACCTTTGAAAACCACATAAATCGTACCTCGATTGGTACCTCGATTGCTGCGAATTTACTGGCAAATTTATATACCACGGTGAGATCCTTAGTCAATGTAAATATTCTATGGAAAAGTAACCTATGGAGAACGTACTTCTGGACCGATTCAACGGTTACCTCACACTGGATAAGCATATCACCTCACGGTTTAAAAACCTTTGTGGCCAAACCGTAATTCTGATATACATTTGTGTGTTTCATCAGTTTTTGATTAACATTTTAATTAATTTAACACCTTTAATTGACCAATGAAGTCATCGACATCGAAGTATGTTAGAGAGATGAACTTTTTCTGGGGCCTTTGCATTTGTCATTAAGAATCATAACAGAACTTCAGAAAGATATTGGCATTTTGGAACGGGAAGTTTCCTTTGTTTTATGCCCACTCTTTTCTCTGCCATTCTAAACTCACTGATTTTTTTTTGTTGTAGAAATTTTTCTCATAAAATAATTAAGATATTAGCTTTCAAACATTAAAACGAAACAAAATGCATTTGGATGATTATTTTAATATTTACACTGCATAAAATAATGAAATCAATAATAGAGTGAAATAACCTGAACAATTGTTAGATTTTAAAGCTTTATTTCTTTATCTCAATATAATATCAACATGTTTAAAATACTTTGAACAATCATAGGGCATTGTCAAAATTTTATATTACTGCATATCTATTATTCTCGTTCATTAGTAAGTGCATCTAGGATAGTATTTATGTAAAAATTCATTATGCAGCTTTCTTTGTAGTTACTTGGAATCTCATCTGTTTGATCGATATGAATTTAATTTAATTAAATTGAAAGAAAACAAAAGAAAGGACTTCCTGAAGGCATTGATTTTGGGTGTAGTTAGGCCTGGGCTATTTGAAAATGATTGTTTAAATTCACTTATTTCTTCAATATATTGTCAATATCAAATAGGTTCTGTGAGTAACGTTACGCACGTATTTACTCTTCGCAAGCTACCATCTAATTACATTTCTCTAAACGTACAACCATCAAAACTTGAGAAGAAACTAAGAAAATGAAATTTATATTGTATTAATATATGTCACTTTTTTGAAATTTGATTTTGGGCAGAGATTGATAACTGAACACCACCTACTTTTTTCGCTCTAAAATAAGATAATAAAACCAGTAACATACCTATATTTTCATCAGATAGCGTGCCTGTCTAATGTATGATACATTTTTAAATGAACATTTTCAACATAAACAAATTTTGACTTTTTTTAGCTCGAAATGATAATCTTTGTGCAATAGAGTTTTTTCAAGGGGCAAAGGAATATGCACTGTGATTTGTATTATGTCCATGTACAAATAGTTCCTGCAGCGCTAAGCAATGCCCACAGATATTACTTTTATTTTGCATTATTCCGTGTCACTTAGTGTTTAGTTTTTTTGCCTAATGGTACAGTTTGAGTAGTTCACAGCCAATTTGTATTATACCATCTGCGTCTTAAATAAATTAATTTTAAGATAAAATAATTTTATTTTACATATCAATGCATCGTGGTATGTAAGAAACGTAAAAACAAAACAGAAGCTATCATTGAGCCAACATGTAGCTTTCGGTATAAAAATATATCAAGCAATGCGAATCGTGCCTAAAGACAAAGTACGAAGAAAACCCCTTAAATCCATAATTAACTTTAACATACATCTCGATTAAACCTATGGAACACTTATGTATAGAATTAGACACATTCGGCAGAGTTGCTTTCTCAACACTAGTATATTACTTTTAAAAATATTCACAGGCCATAACTTATACAGAAATAAACCGCGTGCGGATAGCGGAAGCATTATTGTAACATTTTTAATGTAAGAACTTCCCAACAAAAATCACTGCAGACTCAAACTTTAAATTCAATAAATGATGGCCAAAGAAATCTGCGCACTACACAAAATACATACATATTTTACTACCCTGTACAATCCAAACTCAAATTCTCCCATTGAAAGGTTTCATACTACAACGAATAAAAAATGTAGACGACACCATGCATGTTATGCGCCATGTATTGATAGCGTATAACAATACGATAGACTCGGTAACAAGTCACTCACCCCACGAACTCCTATGTGGAACTACAAATTCATCGGTAAAGAAAACAACGTATCAAAGTTTAATAGAGGCATAGAATCCACAAAACTTCAAAGTAGGCAAAATAGTTTTCAAACAGATAGCGAAAACTACGCGTAATGCAAAAGCGTAGCTCATATATAAAGGTCATTGTAAAATCATACGTTTAAACCCATATTACGTAGGCGAAGTAATAGGTAAACACCCGAATGCCAAGACCTACAGAATATTAAGGCGACCCTTGTTACAGGTGCGGAGCACTCGGAACCTTCATGCTCGTCATAACGACCCTAGTGATCGTTTCAACGATCATAAATTTCGTGCATCGCCACAGCTTGTACATTGAAATCTTATAGTCACTATTATATTATAATTAGATTTTTTTATCAAATAGATATGTTTTTTTGAGTTTTCGGCGCTCGCTATACAACTTACATCTATAAAGGATGTCCGGCCCTTTTAAATTTTAGAAAATAAAAATGGAAAGGTATACTATTCTACAACGTGATGAAATTGATAAGGTTTATTATCAAAATTGATATTCAGTTCACAAGACATTTTGGGCGTTAAGTGAAATTTATGGTGGGTGTAATCTCATCGAAATAATAAAGAGACATTAAAATAAATGTTTAGCCTCTCTTACTTGTGTTAAAAAAGATAAAATAAAATCATTATTATAATTTGAAATATAATGGGGTCATTACGAGCATAAAATTCAGCAGCTTGGAAGGATGACGAACTTACTTAACGACTGGTTTCCACCATGGCCGTTTTATAAATACACTTCTGAATTCGATTGAATCACAGTACGAAGGCAACAACAAAGACGTTTAGAGGGCGGTAAAATAATGCTTTCAACGCTTTTTTTCTCAAACCATAAATTCTTAATCGTACACTTTTCGCCATCAAAATGGTTTGTTAGACAAAAACTTTTTATATTAAGTTGGTAGCTCGTAAACTGTCGTCATGTTTTATGAGACCGTATTACAAATCTGAGGGGCTGCAAAAATTTCTTTTTGAAGGATACTTTTACTTATGTTAAAGAAGTCACATTTATTTCTTCCGACACCTTTTGCATCGAGCCATGTACGGAGGTACGCAAACAAATTTCGGGATTATGTTTATTAAGCTTTCTTTTCTTTTTATTGAAACTATGGTTTAATTCCTATTTTTTGGATGGTTAATATATTAGTTTACGTATATTTTTAATTGGCAAAACTATAGAGACAAGACTCTGTTCAAGTACATATCGAATTAGCTGTTCCTTCATCTGTATTATTAAATCTTTAGGCCTTCCAATCCATGCATGGTCATTCAAGCCTTTCAGATGACGATAAAATATTGGTTTAGAAATATTATAGAAACGACATAATATATTAAATTTCATAAAACTATCGTAAAATTTTTGGAGTGCAATTTCCATATTATCTTTATATTAGGTGTTATACTTCCGCGGTACGATTTTAATGAAAATTTAAAAATATGGTATCCATTTCTGTCAATAATCCATTTCTACATGAAATTGAATAATCCTATAGGAGCGAATGAGGCAAACATCTTATTGAAAATTAAAATTTTCCACTTGAATAAATAATGGCGTCAAAAACATTTTAATTCGGAAAAATATGAGGGGTATTTAATCTTTGCTTTTGGATAAAAATAATAGCTCTTAGTAATGGATCTATAAGGTTGTGCAATGCGTAAAAAAGTACTTAAACATTAGAAAATATTTACTTTTTGGATATTTTCCCATCGAGACACCGTAAAGCATTTTTTTCCCTGGAAAATGGAAGACTAGAGTTTACGTTTTAGGTCACTTGTAACGACGTGTGTACCTTGGGGTGGATGAGTCACACCAGGTACTATTTCGGTGCAGGTAAGATTAAGGAAAGTTCAACTAATATATTATCATATATTACTTAGCAAACTTAACAAAATTTATGTTAATAATGATATAAATTAATTTCGAATATCACAGAATTATGCTGTCCTACATTAAATTTTTACTACATCAAAAGGGGTAGACATTTAAATAAAAATGTATTGATGATATCAATGTATTACAATTAAACTAGCGAAGTGCAAATAGGGAAATATGGCCATAAACTACAAACAAATTAAATGAAGCGTATCTTTTATTTTATTAATTAAATATACACGCAAAGCTATTTAATATTCATAAATTGTAAAATTGTGAATTAGTTGCTGAGATGATTTTGTCGCAATTAATCAAATAAGAAAGAATAAATAAGGTTCATTGTGAAATTGGTATAGTAAGTACGTTTCTGTGGGTTTTATACACAAAATAAGGCGATTATAATAATTTTTTTCTCCTTCTGGTTAAGTGTCCTGCGTTACACGCGTACCAGACACCGCGTGGCATCGTCAAAGCGAATCGTCACGACGCGGAGCTATTATTCGGCTTTAAATATTGAGCGACACGGGTATTATTTCGTTTATAGAAATTTTGATTACATTTCTAATTCATCGTTTTTACATCGAATACATTTCTCTATAATTCGAGGTTATGTGTTAGTCTCTAAGATAACAGGTGTCTAAAACATGTCCTGCTACTTTATAACATAAACGTGCCTTTATTTTATTTCATTTCGTTGAATTGAAATACCATATTATTAGTCAGTCGTTGCACTTTAGTTTTAAATCATTGGTACTCATTTTAGATGATACCGTTAATAGTAGGAAAAAATTAAAAACTAAACAAAAAAAAACGTGCAAACTCATAAGTATGAAGTTTTTTTTAATTTTAAGTGTGATAGTAATTAGTTTAAGTAAATGCTGTTAATTATTACTAGATATATTGAGACCATATCAACCTTGCAATCCGAGGTTGTGGGTTCGATCCTGTTCTTATTAGTTTTAATATTTCTTCGATTTCTGAATTACCCTATTTCATGACCCAGTGACATTTTTTTTAAATCAATTACTTACTTTACAAAATTACAATTATTCACTCAAAATTATTCACTAATACAAAAGTTATCTTATTTTCACAATGTTTAGCAATCTAATCATTTCGTAAATACACCCATTTTTTCGCAACACGATTGCTTGGTAAAAGAGATTTTGATAAAAATTTGTGGCTCTACAGGCGCCAAATTTATATGGATTTTGATAAAATTTGTGGGATACAGACGCCAAATTTATAATTCCTCTTATAACAAGATGATGGCAAGTAGTTATCGTATTGTTATAAAAACATTTAAATATTTCAATGTATTATATAACACTACACGGGATATACCGTTTGTATGAAAGAAACCGCGAGTAACTGCGTGAGTTTGTAAAATTCTTTTATTACATGGAAGTAAACACAGCACTCATCTCTACTTATACACATACGCACACTCATGTACATGTATATCTATAAACCCATGTACAGAAATATATTCTGTTACATTTGTAGCTTTGATTCATCTTGTTTAATTCGTTCAGTGATAAATAAATAAATTGAACACACATACGTATATTGGAGGGAGGCTATTAGTGTTCGTTTTTACCGAAGCCCGTTTGAATTAATAATTTGTAATTTTAATTACAATGTCAGTCATGTAATTAAATAATATTCAAAATATAATATAATACTGTGTTTTGTTAAAACTGGGTAACAAGGAAAATAAATTCGTACTTTAAATTGCAATCTTTCACCGTTCTGTGCAGAAAACAATATTCACAAAATTCCTTACGTATTATTGTTAGTATTTGTTTCTGACAGACTAGATAAAATCTTGTAAAATATCAACAATAATTTCATGATTGAGTGAGTTGAGTTTACATTGCTCTAAGCTATTTTTATTTAAAATTTTGTTAAAGGTTTAAATGTTTATAAATTTACATCACCTACATAACGTGCCCCTAACCAGTACCAGAACTACCAACGGACACAGATGTAAATTTTTTTGCTTCAAAAATCTACATTGCCCTCACCTCCGACATTCCAGAAATAAAATATATAACAGTTGTGGCATTTAAAATGTTGGTGATACGCTGGTTTGTTGACAAGCGAAGATGGCAGACGAAAATATTATAGAATATTGAACATTATAATGCTTTGTTTTTGTGAAGTTTTGTACAATTTGTTCATATCTATTATTGATGTCTACACCAGAACATTTATGTTGTGTGTGTGTAAAATATCTGTGTATTTGCGCCAGTGAAGTTAAATGTTTTAATTGTTAATGAACATTTTTTTCTATGATAAGAGATGATGTATGGATACATGCAATTATAAATATTGGTATATATAGATTATTGTTGCGCTGATGGAATCGCTTGGGTAATTGATGAGATATTTCTTAATGCGGAATTCGGACAAATAGCCACCGCAATTCTTGATATCAAGAACAGAATCGTTTTTCTGTTCGTTGATAGTTGAGTAGGGTGATGAAGTTACGGTTTATATTCCATTTACCATACTAATCATACAGGAAGGAACGACATTACAATGAACTAAATATTTTATTATTGTGAACCATTTTCTAAATTTATTTATATCTGTTTTCAGTTTATATTAGTCTGTATTTTACAAATTGTACGTTTTAATACCAAGCATCTACAAGTACTAAGCATCTATTGATGTAATTGTATTTCACTGCTATGCTTTCCTAATTAGAGCAATTTTAACAGGTGTAGGTACCTAATATAAGATAGCTAGTTTACACAGCAAGTGACTATCCAAATTTAAAATTATGTAGTATATCCTATTTCAAATTTTCAAAGATAAGCAAGATATGCAATTAATTTTACCTAAGTTTAAGTTTAACAAATACTTTCAACATTTTCATTTTATATTTTAAACTTTTCATCTTATAGTTTACATTAAGGTCAACAAATTTATTCTATGATTACACGTCTACATTTTGATTCGACATGAGTTTACAGTTTACATCTCCAGTATTGATTTACATTAAAATAGAGTTGTACGGTATACATATCTGAATTCACTTTTTATTAAAAACTTTGTTTCGTTATTTAAATTTATATAGCAAAATATATATTCAAAATGGATTTGAATTTAAAACAAAATTAAAATAAAGAGCCATATGGAAAAGTTAATGCAACCCGTAAATTTTCAATTAATATTAGTGAATTATTTACAAAATTATTTACGGAGTTACGGTTTATATATCCTCAATGATATATGAATTATACCGGAAGGGACGACATTATCATAAGCTAAATGTTTTATATATTCAAATAGATTTTTAAATTTTCTGTAATAATTTATTCCTTTATTATGGTTACATTTAAGATGCTTATCTGATCAGTCATAAATAATACGGAGACCCTAAAATACGCCTTACTGCTACTAAGGTGGCAATATATATGCTAATCGACCATTTCGCTTATTAGTGCCTAAAACAAAATTCTGTATCGTTAGTTTGTTTCATAAATAGAGTCTTAAGCAAAAAAGGTTCTTATAATATCCATCAACAAAAAAAATTCATTAAAAAATTAAATGTGTAAGATATAAAATATAATTTTCCATTAACTTAAAAGAACATAGAAATAATTGGATCTGTTGAACTGTAGATCCAAGAACAATCATTGATGTCGTAATATCATTTGCTCGAAATTATGACGTCATCTATAACCATATATTCTTTATGTGGTCATATTGATACTGCGTCACACCGTAAGGGTAAATATTTTAAATATTTTAAGAAGTTTTCAGATAAGAACATACCTTTAGTTACACATTAAGATAATTAGGTATACATTAAGTTATGCATTAAGATAATTACATAATTAAAATAATTAGATATACATTAAGATAATTATATTTCAAGATAAGGGACGATATTAATTATACAAGCATACAATTGTTAGTAATAATCGTATTTCCAAATATCATGTCTTAAATAAATTACACAGAGATTTTGTGATAAAATAATCGATCAACATAAAGCTTGAATTTATTTGTATTTTTCAATTATTGTTTCGATACATACGATTTTTTTGTTCCGCAGTTTATTAAACACAGCTTATAATAAGGAAAACGATTTATATGTAAATAAGTCTCTGTTAAGTTTATGGAAATTATAACTGAGACTCGAATATCGTGAACGTGCCGTCTACTTATTTGTTCAGCATAATATGTTTGCGTATATTTTAATGGTTTATCAATTTAAAGAAGATAATGGTTTGAATATGTCCGGAATCTGGAGTAATGTTACAAATATTAGTTGATAAAATACTACAGTGCACATAAAATATGTTATATTGGAGGAGGATTATTTTTCTTTAATTGAAGTAGTATCGACCCGGAAGTTTCATTAGTCATTTCCCTAGGTTGGCCTGAGCATTTATCAGATTGTATGATGTAAGTAGTAAGTAGCTTCATAACAAAAACGTTGTGCTGGATTACAGCTTTAATAAGTTTTTTTGAGGGCGTGTAAAATATCGTCATACTTTTTAATACGTCACGTATGTTGAAAAAAGTTAAAGTTTATAATTGTGAACAGACAAAACTACGTATGTGAAATAAAAATTAATTATTTCCAAATGTTTATAATCTTGGAATACTTAGTTCAGTCGTAAATCTTACCTTTTTAATTTAAAAATTTAAATAAAAGACGAAATTGAATATCAACTCCAATTTCGGTATATGTATATGAATATTGAAATTATAAATGTAGCCGTATTATTCGTCCAATGAATATCAGCCGATCATGACGGACACACATTGATTACGAAAACAATTTTACATAAGTCCGGGAATCGGTGGGACACCTTAATGTTAGAATAGGTGGAACACCTTATGTTATTATATTTATTTATTGATTTTTTTTTCATTACACGAGTTAGCATAAATATTCCTTAAATGTCAGAAATAAAAATTAAATCTGTTAAATATAACTAGAATTCGTAACACGAGGCTAACGTTAGCTAGTAGAATTTTTTATACATGCTTAGGCGTATAAAAACCTTTAAGGGTATATAGTATTTTTATTAAATATATAAAAATATTAATGTAAATTTTTACCACATAAATATATTGCTTATTTCATAAGAGTAAAATTATCATGAATATCTCAAAAAGGACTTTTCTGTGTGCAAAATTTGGATATATAAGATTTAACATTTTTATAATTTTCACTTCAAACCTTGTAAATAAATATACAAATAGGTATTTGCATTGAATCAGTGTACACATGTTGCACATATTTACATACATTTGTTGAACATGAATTTTTTGTATGTTTTTGTATTTTTGGGGAAATGTTCTATGAAACTAATAAGTGAAACTTTAAAATTCCGACAAATTTAATAAACGTATTCAACTGCACGAATGGTATTTTTTGTAAATTTGGGGGAAATGTTTTATCAACCTAATAAATAAAACTTTAAAATTCCGACAAATTTAATAAACATATTCAAACCTTTTCGTAAATATAGTCAACATCTACATACTGTTTCAATACCAATACCTATTTGCGTATTTATTTACTAGTTTTGAAGTGAATGATATAAAAATGTTAAGTCAACTATATCGAAATTGTGCACACAGAAAACTCTTTATTGTCAAATATAATAATAAAGTATGTTATATACACACACACACACATATATATAAATATGTATATATATATATATATATATATATATATATATATATTGTATGTATATATTGAATGTTAATTACTTTGTAGATATTGACGTGTTTCTGTGATGATATCACAGAAATATGTCAATAGCTGCATAGAAATCACATTCCATTATTTGTTATTTATAGACTTATATTGGGAAAAGTACAAATTAGGTTATAAATACTGAACACTTTAAAATATATAAAAATGACCCCTTTTGTTATTTAGACTTTTAAATAAAGTCGTTGAAATGTAGTCGAATAAAACACACTTAAGAAGAAATTTTAATTTAGGATAGCTTTTTTAAAAATTAAGCTAATGTTACGTCGATAAAAGATCCATGTTGAGATTTCATGTTTTTATCAGTCGCCTCGTTGTGTGAGTGTCGCTATCATTCGCTTTTACACGTGGATGTCCGCTATCAGTCGCCCCTACGGGTGAATGTCCGTTGACCTAGCAAATTGGTCTTGTTCAATTTGATGATAGACATGATCCGTCATCTTGATCTATTTTTTACTCAATTTATGACCACAGGAAGGCCATCGTGTAGTATATTAGAGACATATTTTGAACTAAAATCTAATGACCTCCATTTTTAAATTTTTTTTTATTATTAATAATTTTTAATTTTCATGGTCTTTTTAAATTTCGGTCACATAAAAAAAATATTTGTTTTTTTTATACGCTGTAATCTAGGAACTATAAGGAGACCTAACGTTTAGCTAGCTATTGGCTGGGTGCGTGACATCAGCGCCTCCGGGTGTCAGCAGCTTTATAGGCGCTTCAATTTTATTAGTATCTACGTAAAAATTAATATTAACAACTTTGGTAAATGTTTACGTGAATAGTATAAAAATAAAGGAAAATATCTAAATAAATGATTTTATAAACGAATAATAACAAGATTTTAGTTGCCTGTACCCAGAATATTCATCTATTTTTTTGAAGTACAACAAAATAAGTAAAATAATAAATGTATTACACATATTATAACATTTCAGCCACAAATAATGTCACACGGAATGCATTTTATACCATCTATCCATTTTTTATCTAATTATATATATATACATAAAAATAACGTATTTAAAAAGATACGACTCAGTATGCCAAAAATTGATTTTAAAAAATTTACTTACAATGAATATCTTTATTTTGTTATTGCTGAAGTATTTTTCACTATTTTCATTTTAAAATTATGATTATATACTACACACTCAATAAGCATCTTATCAGAAATATTAAAAATAATATTTAAAAAAGTAAATAATTATGACTTTTAAATATTTAGTTTATGATATACAAATTTTTTAATTTATATTTTTATGGACCTTCTTTACTTACTTTAAATTTTTTCTTTTTTTGAGGTAAATAAACGGTGAATTGTTGTTTCTCATTGTTGCTAAAGTGCATTTTTTCCCATTATTAATTTACAATTAAAAAAAGTCAAAGATTACATTTTACATAGACATTTTTAAAATTGGTAGAATTGAATGTTTTTGTTGATATTAAGTGAGATAGACGTCATCTTTTTAAAATTTTGTAGTTTCCCTCAGTTTGATTTAATTTATGAATTTTATAAGTTCGAATAGGTATTGTGCAATTTGCTTTAAGTATTACTATCATTGATTGACGTGGGAGTTTGTAGTGAAAAGTATTTTAACACTTTTCTTGATTCTGTGAAGTGTCAGTCACTTTCGTGCACATTTGTTTGTTGTTAGAGTATAATCTAAAAATGAAACATTTTGGGAAAGGCCTTCCAATTTTTAATTAATGTGCACATTTCAATGAAATATTTTTTTTAATATAAACTGTCAGCCATTATTGTTATTTTTTAAATACTTATACCTCTATTACGATAGTAAATATTTTAAATAATTTTTTTCACTTTTCAGCGTCAATTTCTGTTTGATGTCTTCGTTTTCATATGCAATTAATTATTTATTAAAGGTTTACTCGAGAATAGTAGATTTAATTCGTATCCTTCGGAAGAAAAATAGTTTTCTTTTATTTAATCCTTTCTGAGTGTCGTAGAATCTTATAAAATTATAAAGTCTACACTTATAAATGAAATTGGAATGTCTGTCTAGGATTTAAAATTCCTAATTTATTGTTTGTGGATTTTATTATATTAACTACACCCAACCGCATACAATCGATTTTACAAATTTCGTTTGTCCGGATGTGCTAAAGCTGAACGGATTTTGAGAACTTACGCACATGCAATCTGTAGCTTCAGGAAATTACAAGAATTATTTAAAAAATCAGGGATATACGTGGTGGAGTTTAGATTTTGCGAAAGTTATCTGCCGCACATAACATATTCCATTAATTTAAATTAAGTCACGGAACAATCATTGCGTGTGTTCGACTCGTACTTTATTGTTTAGCTATTATATTATTAGGTCTTCGTGGCATTATTGTTAAATTTATCAATGCATTACCATAAAGATATTACTTGGGCATTAGTTGAAATTCCAATTATTTTTTTATCAATATAGTGTGCTATATTGACAGCACTTTCGTTATGAAACATTTGATACCGTGACTTTCTTGCGCTCATAGCTATTGGCGTGTTTGTGTGAAAAATATTTTACTTAAAACAATAACTAAATATGTCTCAAAAATATTTGGCATTAACTTATTTAAATAATAAAATGACTTCTGATTTTATTTAAATAATTAAAATTAAATCACAAAAAAATTTAAGGCTAAAATATAGAAAATATAACTTACGTTATTTCTTTTATATTTTTACTATAGTGTGACGCGCTCAACGATAATAGAGAACAAGTCACAAATTAACGAAGCATACCATGGTAAGTAGTTTATTAAGCAAGTACAGAAAAGTGTCAAGCATTATGAAGTTTCACATATCTCGGTTGAGACAACAATATAATTGTGGTTGAGGATAGTGCACCAAGCAGTTTACTAGACATTATTCAGACGAGTAATGATATATGAAATTATAAGGGAAACAAATATAGACAATTGAAATAAATACCATCAATTACAAAATAAGAAAATTATTATCACATCTCTTTTATCATTAGTACTTATTTTTTTAAAAGTTTTATGCGTAAGTTTCTAGAAGCGATTTGAAATATAGACAGGAAATATAATAAATTGAAATCAGAAAGACTGCGAATACTTTTCGGCTTTGTGCATAAACAACGAATGGAATTTTTAAAAATATTGAATACTTAAATGTAACCTTAATTAAAATCCAGTTATTTGAATTTCAATTGATAGCGTACATATATTCTTTATAGATGCATAAATTTAAATATTGCTTTTTTATTTAGTGGAGATATTGTTCGGGATGGTACCATTGTTGTATTATTAAAACATGTTCAGTAGTTAAATAGACAAAATTATACATTGCATGTTCACTAAAGAACAAATTTAATGTATCGAATTTTCCCGATACTGTAGCAACAAAGAAATTGAACTCGTTGAGTGTTTACTCAGTATTAAAAATTGCAACTTGGTTTTAACTTTAAAAATACGGGAAGACATTCCATAAATTTGAATAAGAAAATAAACTACTATATCAAAATAAAGGCAAGAAGTTAAATATTAAAACGTTTTATTTCATTATATATATATATATATATATATATATATATATATATATATATACATATATATATATATATATATATATATATATATATATATAAATTTATTCAGTTTCATCTTCAAGATATACGATAAGTAGCACGGATATAAACTTGCTTCTAGGTAAACTTACTAAACCCGTTGGTATTAAACATACAACATCTTTGCTGAAACTTTAAATGAATATACACATTAACAAAGATATTCTCCTAATACATAAAGCTCAAAGACAAACTGGGCTAGTGTTGAAACAATACGCCAAACCGAAACAATGTCGATTAGACCATAGCTAATAGTAATATCCAGAACTCTGAAGTTTTTAGAGGTTAGTGAAAGTTAAATTACTAACTTTTGTAGTACGTTGTTAATGTTCATTTTATTACTATAACTAAATATTTGCTAAAACTACGAAGTTTTTGTTTTTTTTAAAGAAAATATTGATTTATATGAATTTCAGTAGCGAACAACAAAATGTCCTAAAGTATGACTCATCGTGAATATTTTATTTTATGTTTTGAATAATCACTGCATTCCAAGAATTCATTTGTTGGGCGCCCTTTTGTTAATTTATAGGTAGGTATCTTGGATGTATCAAACAGCCACTGCTCATCACTTCTAATTAATCTATCTTAGTGTTTTAGTCCTCCGCCCACTTCCTTTTGAATTACGACGTACTGTCTTAGTTTTCGGTGTAAATAGCAGGTTTTGTCATTAGACAAATTTGTCAGAGCTATTGTTGGTTATTCTCGGAAAACTTCAATTTCTCATAGAATATACAAGAAGTTACAAGTGACTTATTCCAAATTTAAAGGAAACAAATCAATATAATTATTGGACAAGAATTTACCTGAATTAAACAACATTGAATAAAAAAAGGTGCAATTAATATTAAACTGTATAATAAAGGCATTTTTACACAACAAGGAAAGTCTGTATAAGACTAATTACAATTAAAAAAATTAATTACATACCAAAGAAAGTCTAAATATGACTTAACTACAACATTTTACTGTTACTGCTTGAAATAAAACGGCCATTGAATATATTTGGCGTTAATTTTGTAGAAATTCATTATTCACAATTAAATGAAACTACGTGATGTATTATTATTTCTACTTTCTTTGAGTTCTTTACCACGACCTAGGTTTCGTTGTATTACAACATCATTACTAATAGCCTACCTGAATATGTTGTAATACAACGAAACCTACGTCGCGGTAAAGACATAAAAGTAAGCAGAAATAATACTACATCACGTAATTTCATTTAATTGTAAATAACTTTCCCAGTTAAACGTTTAAATGATCAGTTTTAGTGCTAAATTTTAAGTTACTTTTAGTGATAAATTCTATCCCTACTTTCTGTTCTAAAAATTCCAAATTAAGCGATAACGGACTAATAAAATGTAATAAAAAGTGACTTTCTGAGAAAGCTATTTTTTAATTAAAACTTTTTGACGCTTCGCAGAAAGCCGATTTTTAGGGAGCGCCGAAAACGAAGATATGCACCATGGCTACGACCGAATTCCGACTGATTATAAAAGGGTGACAACATTTTTAAGCATTTTTTATCTTCTTGCCTTGGGACATCATAAGTATCAGGCTAACGAAACTAATTATTAATAGTAATATACGGTTAAGCTTGCCTGCTTGATTTTTGACCAACTTTTAATATCAATTATCCGCATGTGCGTCGATCAATGGAAAAGATGTACCCACTCTGCCTAAGATAATTTTCATACATTTATATCAAGTGGTTTTAACATGCGTTATTTCATTTAATTATGTGTTATGTTAACGAGATTATTAAAGTAGCCATCCACCGGTTAACTTAATTTTGTTCAGAAATTCTTTAAATGTATGTCCTTGTCATTTCTTTTATCAAGAGTGATGGGAAAGAACTGAAAGTTTTTCTTCTCTATTATAGAATAAATACACTGAAAAAAAATTTTAAAGATAAAATAAAGGTAATGATTAACTTTAATACAAAAAGTTTATATATATACATTTGAATTCTGTTGTTATTTATCTGTCAAAACTTAACATTTTTATTCATATTCGTTTTGTTTGCGACGTTTACTGACAATGTATAATGGACAAAATATATGCATTTCAACATTACTTTATTTCTGTGTTAATATTAAATTATTCGTACATTATTTTAAAAGTTACAAATTTCACTACAAACATCTATCGACCTTCTATTGTTAACTGGTTTATTAGAAGCACGCTATGTGTGAATACTGCTGAGTCAGTCAATCTTTCCCCAATTGAGAACCTGGGAAGTAGGTAAATTATCGGGTACATCTGTGGAAGTATTATATAATGTTATGTTTGGGAAAAGTATAAAATATATCTAGATTATTTTATATTACCTATTCCTAAAACATTACCTAATATTGTTCATAATGGTGCATAAAAGAATATGATTAAAATATTTAAACCTAAACAATATTAATAAATATTTAAACCTAAACAAGTGGGGACAATATTTGTATGAATTACCCGTTACTTTAAATTTTGATTAGAATTATTAATCAACGTTGTTTACAGTTCTCAGTACAGTATCAGAACGAGAGTTCATTTGATCTCTTGATATGGAAATTGTGTTCTAACAGTTAAGAATTGCGTTAGAGTCATATTGAGTTGTTATAAGCAAGAAATATAAGTATACTTTTCTAACTGACACATAAAAATAAATGAAGATTTCTCAAAATTTTCAGCTTTATTTAATTTTACGTTAAAGAAAGTAAAAACACGATTTTACTGCGAAACTTAGTGCCAAAATATCGATTATTGGCTTATTAAATCTTTAAAATAGTTGGTTGAAAATTGTAATAATTCAAAATGATAATATTTTATTTTTATTTTTTTTTTATAATTATTGCATGGGAATAATTAATTTTAGATATCAATTAAATTTGTTAAATTTTATTTCATCGCCACCTGTGTGAGGAACGACATTTGCGACTTAACGTTTTGTCAAATGATTAATAGTTCTAATGATTTTTTTTCTGTTTGGTTTTCTAATGTTTAAGTGCCAGCAACGTTGTATTTAATTTTATTGAAACACGGAATAATTTTTGTAAGGTATAGAACATTCTCAAAGGAATTTCTGTTGCATTCCTTTTTTAAATAATTAAATTGTATTTTGTTTTTACGCGTTCTTTTAGCAAAATTTTCCATTCAAACTTTTCGAAACCTTTTACAAGTATACATCGTTAATAATTTTTCAGTTGTTTTCGAGTTCTCAACGGGCATGGATAATAACTATAGATCCTAGTTGCGAAAATGTTTTAAATTAATAAAGTGCGAGGATCTTTAACTGTATATCCAAACAGTAAAGTCCTGTGATCATTTACTTTAAATTATTGAATTGCGAGGATTTTTAATTATTTATCCTAGCAGTAAGTTCTGTGATCAGTTACTTTAAACTCTAAAAGGCTAGGTAATTACTGTATACCGTAGCCGCAAAATATCAGTTTCTTTTAACTCTTAGAATGCGTGAACAATCTACACATCTTAGCCGCAAGGCCTTGGTAAAACTTGAATTTTAAAACGGACTGTGCTATGGAATATTAATTTGAGAAAATTCTATATCCATAAGAAAATTAATGAGTTGTGTATTATAAAAATAAATAATGAAACTGGTCCTGATTGTTTCATTCAGAAGACACATTTAAAAGGTTTTCTCCAATTTAAATCACATCATGAATTATCCTGTGGATCAACGACGATCAGTTTTGAGTCGAGATTTTACATCATCATCTTTAGGTGACCATCTGATGGAGCAGCAAAAGACTTCGAGAACCATTTTGTTCCGTTAAGGTCAGTGAATGCCAATTTTTCATACAGATGGCGAATTTATTTTGTCTTATAACAGTAAAGAACTGAGATTCATTATTTCATTAAAACTTAATTTAATTGTTAAAATATTAATTCGAATTTAAAAATTAATTATTATTTGCAAAGATTAATTTGTTAAAATATTTTTGCTTCTTAATTTAATTCGAAAATGTAATTCACCATTCTGTTAGTATATTCTGTCAGATTTGAAATTTTGAGAATTTTTATTTTTTTTATGGCATTCTGCTATTTACACACGATTCGCCATAACAATAGTATTTATTGTTATAAATACGTTGAAAGCAATATTTTGTTTTTAAATGTATTGAAAGAAATGAAAATATTTATTTCTTAGAATTAATTACGCTATATAAAAAAAACTCTAAAACTTTTCAAATAGGATTAAAGGGTCGTCAGCAATCCGCAAAATCTCTTCCCTTTCTTTATTCTTTGTCGTCTCGCTCGATACTAATTTGTACATTTTTTCAACAACAAATTTAATGTTGGCCTATAAAAACGTGAATAATTCACCGCCTACGTTTAACACGTTACTAATACTAAAATGAACTGTTTTTGTAATCAATTAATCGTAAAATGGAAATCTTAAGGTTCAAAACTTTTTTCATGACGTAGGAAAGCGATGAAAGTATTGTTGAATATTCTATTATTTAGGCAAATTAATGTCTTATGCCATACAATTAGTATTATTTCTTAAATATATCACCTAATTAGCCTCTAAGGTTTATGCGTCATGGTCTACACAATAGTGTATTACAAATTGCCCTGCGACTAAAGTTATAATATTGAACTTATAATTTGCCGTCACTTTAAGTAAGTTGAAGATTCAAAATGTTTGATTATTTCCTTTTTATTTTTTTGCCTAATTGTTATTGAGTATTATCATCTTACCTTTATGATGATAAACTTGTGCGTGTTGTCTGTTTGATTTCATTAGATCATCTATTTTGTGGTCACTTTAGTTGCTTATTTAAATTCCAGACGTTCATTAATTTAATACGCCTGTATATTTACAAATCTAATCTAAGATTCCTATAGACAGAAGAATCCCTAGGTACGGATGATAGTCACCAAGTTGACAACAGTTCTGGAGAACTTTCAAACAAGTTAATAGCCATGTATGAACAATATTAAGGAATACCTAACTTAGCTCATATTACTAGAAGAATAGGTAGGTTTTGTGATGGATTGAAATTTACACAAACGTTTCGCAAAAATAAATGAAAAAATAACAGTTTACTTTTATATTACTATTTAAAAAGTAATTATATCTTAATTTATTTACAATTCAAAGATTCCCGTAAGCACAGAACAATTTTTATAGAAAGTACTTGGATACCAACTCAACAGGAACCAAATTATGACAAATATCTCTCAAAACCCTTAATAAGCTAATAGTACATTTGATATAAAATATCAACAAATAATTTCAATATTCGTGGTACTTAACTTAAATTCAGTTTTTTTTTTCATTCCTAATGTATTTACATATTTCGTTTTGTACAAGGGTAAGCGTGATAATAAGTAGATGGGCAATACTCTTTCTCTGCCTAAATACCTAGCCAGTGTTCTTACTGTAAAGTGAACACTTTGATTTAACATGAAATAAAAAGGTAAATTAAAAATTTAAAAATCCGTAACATAGGAGTAGAACTCCAGGGTTCTGTACACATTTAGGCATTTATGAATATTTTACGGTACATCGTATTTCCATTAAACTATTTACAAATATTAATTTTTCACACCGTAAACGTAAGACCTATTATATTTCACAGGCGTGAAAACACGGGGCATATTTGAAAAGTTATAAGATCTATCGTTAGAGATATCGTTAGAGTTTTCCTAGTTGGGTTTTGCCTACTCCGTATTTTCTATAATTTTTGATTCCGTAGAAAAAGTGTACAGTAAATTGAACTATTTATGCATATTTATAACCTTTCAAATATACGATTTAAAATCTAAATATTTAAAATTTTATTCTATTTTTTTAATAATTAAAAATTTTATTCCTCGTAAATTTTATTAAAAAAAATTATTATTATAAAAATAGCAAAACAAAAAATTATTTTTGTATTCCCTTTTGAAAGATACCGCATATGACATAATATTAAGTAAATAATTTTTTGGGTAGTTTATTTACTCTATCTTTAGTTCTGATACGAATATTTTAAAAAAGGTAGTATATACCCAACATGTGGATTAACAAGATTTATTACAATGGCAAACTCTAAGTCTCTATATATCAGAGTTTCTGTATAAATTTACTGTGACCAACGTACAAACAGATTCAGTAAAAATGGTTCATCTGATAAAGGGTTTCGCTTTGTCCTTTTATGTACGAAACCCTAAAAACCACAAAAATGGAAACTTTAAAAAGTGTGAAATAATTGGCAGTATAAAATAATTTGTTTGGATATTTCTTCCAAGAATATATCACAATATTTTTCGGTTTCTTTATTGATTTTACTACAGAAAAGGATAAACGTTCTCGTAAATATTAACACTTTTATAAATTCTCTCAACAATGGTAGTTAATAACCTACAGGTTTCAGTTTTTATATTACTTTTAAATATTTTCAAGTATCTCAGCTGTGCCTGAAGCATTAATGAATTAAATATTTCAATACAAAATTATGCATGAACTATGATTGTTATTTGACAATTTAGATTTGTACTTTAAATTTTGGTTGCTTAGTTATTTTGGTGAAACACTGTTTTATGAATTTGGTTATTGTTCGGGATTTTAATAAATTAATTTTGATTGTAATAAATCTAATTGCAAACATTTTGGTAAGACATTGTTTTATGGATTTAATTATTGCTCAGGATTTAGTTACTTTAACAAATTAATGTTGATTTCAATAATAACAGTTAAGAATACGGTACGGCGAGAAATCATATAATAATATGATGAACATTGATTTTATATGTCGGTTGACAAAAATATCGCACTTTAATTTCAGATGCTCAAGATGCCTTTGTATAGACTTGTTTTTAGAACTCCATAGACTATTTGTTACAATGTACACTGAAACTGTATAATCGGTATTGTTTGCACTAAATAGGGGTTTACGCGAACATAAAGAAACTAAATGTAGAATGTTGATGTATAATTTGTAGTGTAAAATACAAATTATTGTATAAATTCAAAATTCAAAGTATGAAAATATTGAAACATTGAGGCTGATGTTGTGTCGTCCAGAGCCGAAAGTGCAGTGTGTGGGTATAGAAGAACTTCAACACAGTCAAAACGCGCTGTGCTTTGCTTGGCTAGATTGATCGTTGTCCGTGCCTGCGCGGTTGTACTCCTTTACGGTGGCGCGAACAGGTATCCTTTCCGATTTTTTGTATCCTATTTAAGATTTGTATTCTGGGTTTAGGAGTAAAGTAGATCAACCCGCCATTCTTTACTTCTGCAAACATAATTTCTTTTATTCTACCAGTGAACCAATGGATTGCGTCATGCAAAATTTATTCACAAATATATAGTTATCATATTTGCAAATATAAAATTCTAAAACTGTTCTCTAAATCTAAAATTCCTGTAAGCACACATATTTGTTTATATCTATTTATACCTTAAGAGCGTATTCAGTCTTCTTTATGTATATTATAAATGGGTATTCTGTTAACAAAAAATGTATATATATATATATATACATATTTTTATTTATTTTGCTTAATTGATTTAAGGACTATATATTATATTAATGGCTCATAGTTTATAAAAAGCAAGCTGTTGAAACAAAGTGTTTATTTCGTTCTTGGATACCTTTTCACAATCGCCGATTTTGAATCACTCGGCAAAGTTTTTAGAAATACCGTAAATTCTAAAAACAACCTTTTAAATATTATCTACTTTCTTTCATAAAATTTAGGTTCACGAAGGTTGGGGCATATACATTCATGCAAATTTTTATTCATATTTAAGTTCCGCTGAACGTCGGTAATGATATCGCTGAGTATTTACATACAAGACTACAAATTGCAATGACGTTTTATGTTATCTATGTTAAATTTATTTAAACATTACACAAGTTAAAAAATTACAGTATGCTTTATTAAAAATAATGTTTGTTTAGTGAATGAATATCGTTACTTTTTATAAAAATTACAACAAATTCAAGCAAGCCAGGAATGCAGTGGTTCACATTAAGTAAGTGTTACGTAGTATTTGTTAAAATGCGAATGTACTATTACAACTTAAGCACTCATAAGTTTCCAAATAGACATGTCACGTTTCCACGTCTAGTTATAGAGAACTTCATTCCACAGTATAAGATTCGTATTAAAAGTGGTCGCCTCGAGTGCATACAGAACAAACTATGCTAATATAGTAACCAAGATACGGCGGTATCTTATGTGGCGTGACTTGTAAACAGTTCGCTCGTCATATTTTAACATTACAGTAAAGAAAGACTTCAGTTACTTATAATTGATGATTGGTATGTGTGTCGATTACGAGGGATGTTGATTATAGAATATTATGCCACATGCGTCAATTAATATTGCTTATTAATTTAGGATCAATATTATTGAGAGTGTATGGTCACGTTATCATGTAGATATTAATGTTAAATTATCACCATGGTGAAAGTGACGAAATGAAACTGATTTTAACCACTAAGTAAATTTTGCCTTTTGAATTTCTTTGTTATTTTTTCTTCGTTTCTTTAACAGACTGAAACTCAAACATTGTTCTAATTGCGCTTCTGTATATCAAAAATTAAAATAAATAATTATGACTTATAAGGGTGGTACAATGTTTTCTAAACCATACCCATGACCGTACCCATAGATTTGGAAGTACGTATTCAAAATAATCTTTGAATTTTTTTTAACCGACGAGTGGCTAAAATATTTTGAATCTATATTAAGATATTTTAAAGCGAACACAATAATAATTCTAATTTGTCCATTACCCATTGTAGTATTAATTAGATTTGCAACTGATTTTTCTGTTAATTATAAAAAAAATTACGTCTTCGGTTAACACAGCCATAGCAAGAATAGTGAAAATTGTACGTCGATAAATTATTTTTTTCTCAAATTTGCAGAAAATTTTCTTATTTAATCCAATGACTTTTATTTGAAGTGTATAGGGTGGGATATAACCAGTTTTTATTAGGAATTAATTTTTTTAAACTGATTATAAGTTACGTCGATTCTAATGGAATTTGTAGTATTTTTTATTCCAAATTTCAGTATAACAGCCAAAATACACACACGCTATGGACAATTATCCTTAATGATAATATAACTTTAATTTGGGATTAATCATGGTTTTTCTCCAGAATTATATCTTTCCGATTTGTTTATGATTTTATATACTAAATCTTGGCCGGTTTTTATAATTCAAAGCTCAATGTGACTGTAGTATTGGATCTGTTTCCTATTATTTTTTTTTGTTGCTTCCATCCAAGAATCAATGCAAAACGTTAAAAAAATTATATTTGTCTTATTTTTAAATTTCAAGTTTTTAAGTTTAAAAAATCTTCAGAAAGATTTTAGGATACAAAAATATTTTAAAACTTGGTTGATAGATCTGCAGCCATAAATACAGCCAATTCAGTAAAATAATTTCGATTGATTTAAATTTTGGACCGAGGTTTATATAACTTGTTTTTCTGTATTATGTAATTTTCCCACGTGTAATTTTTGTCTCTTTATCTACGCTAATCTTACTTCTTCCTCTTTCATTATATTTCAACCCATAATATTAGTAGATTCAATAATAAACAAACCATTTCTACTTAATAACCTTGAAACGGTAACCGGTAATAATTTGCCATTCTACAAAGTCTTCAATGATTAATACAACTTTATAGATGCACTGGACCTAACGAATTATCCATTATATGGCGTTGCAGAATCCCGTTAAAGAGTAAAAGTTAAAAAAGAAAGTATCTCAAGAAAGAAGCAAATATATGGTTTTTTCATCAAGTTTTCGCGAATAATCTTAGTGACAAAAACCTGTCAAGCACGAGTAAAATTCATACCATAATTCCGTACACATTTTGGAATTTTAAACATTTAAACGTATATAGCATTTCTGTTGAAAGATTTACAAATATACATTTTTCTTTGCTAATAGCCCACCTGAAGATGTTCTAATACATCGAAACATAACAGAATAGAAAAATATGCACGATGATAAGAATTTTTTTAAAAATATGGTGAATTGACTTATTAGCATTGGACGTTTTTATAACAAATGAATAGAACAATGTGGCGAAGATTTCTTCCGAGGTGCCCTGTTATATATGTTCAAAAATAGATACTAAAAAGGAAATCAAAAGTGAGCAGAAAGTAAGTTGAAATCGTGCGCAAAATTATGCAAGTATTATTCGAAATATAAAGTAGAAAGAACAAACAAGAAATTTTAAAACAATTGCATCGAAAAATTTAATTTACGTAGAGCCAGGTAGAAAGATAAATAGTGCGCATGCGGGACGGTATTTCAGATGCTGCGGCACCTCTTTTAATTAATTTCGTCTTAATACTTCCTCCCTCACGCAGTGCTTTTGATAGAATGGTTATGGCTAAAATATGTTCTTGTGAATAATTGATGTAAGCTACGATGTTATAACATATCTCTCTGTTTATTGTCAGTCTAGTGTACTTGTGCATGGGACTTCCCATGATAGATTTGATCTGGACGGTCTATCACCTTGGCAACCGTTCGAGCGCACGAGTACCCTTTACTGTACTCTGAACGATAAGGTCTTGTATTTTGGAAGGACATGGTCAAAAAATTTGAGTATTCAAAATAGTACCTAGGGAGATAGATGTCTTGTTTTATGTAGAGTTCTTAGAGTATGAATACAATAGTTTGGAATTCAGTCCAGGATATTCCAAGTAGTGTTTTCTAGAACCACATCTGCAGTTCGTCTTCTTCTTCTTGATTTCTTGAAGTGTCCATGTCTTTAAGACCTGCAAAAATATGTCGAACACAAGAAACCGAAGAGTACGGATATGATGGTAGTTTTGGTAAGTTTGTATTTTGGTTTCTCCATATTTTTTTAAACTTATCTATTACAGTTCTAATTATAACCGCTATACGCTGTTTCACGTCATCTAGGCAATCCCCAATTTATAGCTTATTATTATTTTCTTCAGTTATTGCTGGCACCGTCTCACTACCGATCCAATACCAATTACATTTTCAAAGAAATAAAAGTTAGCTAATTAAATATAATATTCCTCTGCTCACTATTGATTGTATTTTTATAGTTACTTTTGGCTTTATATATTTATTGTCAAAAAACGATTTTACCAGAAACGACTACACAATCTATCAACATTACAACAAAATTAACGAATTCATAAGCCAAAAAATATACGGGCATTTAATTGTTCTAACAGGATCGTGGTTCTCTCATTGTGGTACGCGTAAAACGGAAAAATATGAAGGAAATATCTTAGGTTTTGTAAATATTTTACTTTAGATGCCTAAGAAATTGTGCAAATATTGGTATAAATACGGTTTATATTGTAAGTGAACTTAATCTTATTTATAAAATATCACATGACATGTCTTCAGGCCACTATCTTTTTATTATAAACTAAATAAATATATACATGCAACATTTTAACCGTTATTTGTTTAAACATTTACTAGCGATGTCTCGTCTGCATTAAAATTTTATGTGAAAAAGCTTAGGAAAGTCAATTACAACGCTATCTACTATCGTAGATCTGAAGTAGATATCCACCCGAATTGGGTCAAGGTTGAATATTTTGTCAAGTGCGTCTTTGAGAAGAACAAAGGTGGAATCTCAATATTACGATAAAATTCGAAGGTATTTTTGGGTGTGCCTTGATATCTATTTCATATATTTGATTTAATTTATCAGAGAACATCAAGTATGCATTCAATTGTTTTAAAGATTTTTATACACATTTTTGCTTCATTTGTAATTTAGGCTAGATTAAAGACTAACTATTTAAAAATACCATAATATATACTTTTCAGTAATTATTCAAGTCAAGATTTTTTTTTTGGAGAAACTTCATTTTTTGTATCTGTATGTTGTAGTCTGCGTATGATATTGTCTCTGTCAATGGACTGATGGGTCAATAGGACATATTTTGTGATTTTTATTTCTTGGTATTTTCTCTTTCCACCAAAAATTTAAGTTTTAAATTTTTTTTGAAAGAGTTCTTTAATTAATGAGAAATAATTTTATTTTAATTTTTACTTAAACTTAGAAGAACCAAAAATTTAAAACCACAAAATGTCACATTCATTCTTTTACCTTAAAAATTGGCGGTAGGTGTAGCCAGTCGGTACTATTCCATGCGGGAAAAATAAATATTGTTTAAATTTAATAAATTGATACTTGGCTGTATTTTTTTCTGTAATGTTAATGTTTCTTGTCAGCATATACGTTATTATGTTTACAAGCGGAATCCTAATAAATTTAATTCATAATTGCTTTTCCTGGGTACTATGGTAGTGAGTAACCATACATAATCTTTGAAAGATTAGGTGTCACAAGTAATGCCTCTTACAAAATCAATAAATTTTTGAGTTCAATTATTAACATCATTTTAACTTTTGCTGCTGCTGTACCGTTGTCTGGATATTTTTATTAACAAATCTTTCTTACTAATTAAATATTCTATAATTTTGTTAATCATGAAAAATAAAATAGAGACCTTTGTTAAAAATTACAGTTTTCAGCTAAATGTCAAAAAAATCAAATGTAATAAATATCCATAACTTTGTTTTGCAAATTGTCGTAAGGTATAATGATTTAATAGAAAATGAAAATGGAAACGAATTATAGGAAAGTAGAAATTAAATACGTCCTACATGAAGGTAAACCTTAGTTTGAACTACCATTAGGCGTTTTTGTTGTTAATCATTATCGTAATTAATTAATCAAATAAAATCGAATACTTTCAATTTTTATAATTATATTTTTGATTCCTATTAACGTTTATCAAAATTTTTTTTCTAATTGGTCATTAACCATTATGTTTCGTCAATCAATTATTTCTAGTATTTTTTGACAATATTTTTTGAAAGTAATATTTCAGTTATATTAATTAATCATTTCAGCGAAGTCGTGAAGTTATTAAATTGTAAGGAATAAGTTATTTCACAAAATATGAGTGTTCTGATTATACGAAAAATGAAACAAAAAATTGGCAATAAAATTTTATTCTGACAAATAGAGATGTGAATAAAGGTGTGTAGATAAAGGAAAAAGAATAAGTGAAATGCACTATTACAATGTAACTTTTATGATGAGTTTATAACGTCCCGGCAATGCTACGATTTTGATTACAATTTGCATGATATTTTTTTAGCTCTCCGTCTTTTAGATATAACTAAATCGTTCATCAAGTGTGTTATCGTGTTTCCAAACAAAAAGCAACTTAGGTAAAGCGATTCAAAATATAATTTCATCAAACTCGATTCAATCTTTATTAATTTTGAAATTTGTACTAATTTCGATATTCGAAATAATTAACATTATTTTCACAGTGCCTTCACATCCTACTAAATTATTTTATTACTATGTATATTGTCACAGTAAAAATTTATTAGAACATAATCGTGTAAATGTCCGCAAAGACCAAAACACGGATGTTTTGAAAGCTTCTACATTGTGTTTTGGTTAATGTAATAAATTGAACTTTTATGTGAAAATATGTGCATTCTTATCTTTCACAGTCGCCTGAAGGTAACTTTTCTTTTGAAATATATTAATTTTTTTTGTATACAAGAAATTTATCCTATTGATAATAAATATATTTTATTTTTATGTAATAAAACATGCATGGCTCAATTGAATTAAGGGAAAATAAGTTACAAAATTGATAATAGATATTTTTTTAAAATAAATGCGTTTTATGATCTGTCAATGATATTACTTTGGAAACTACTAAACCCTCCTTGGGTTTAGTAGCATGGGTTATATAAAGGCGTAGCATTCCATTTTATGTTCAGTTAGCAACAGAGTTTTGACGAGCAAAGGATAAATAGGAAAGGTGATGAAGAGATCTTAGAGTGTCCTTCTATCATGAATTCCGTTAAGACAACAAGTGAGTGAAGCATGATGCGACATATGTACAATGCGTGCACGACACAGCCAAATATTCGTTTAAAAAATTCCAAGAAATATATTTTGATCTCTCTTAAATCTCATCCAGAGCGATCTTCTACAGTTACATTTAGGAAAATTAAAGAGCCTTTTTGAAACAAACCCCTGGTTAAATTGCGGTTACCTTACGGTTTCTAAGCTACTCCCATACCTGAAAAGGGAAAAAAATATCTCATTATCCATTCTGCTCTCTGAACCTTTTACTCGCCGAGTACCATCTGTTTCGCTTATTTTCTAGTTATTACACGATATTTAATTTGAAGATTTCTAATTTTTAAGTCAACGTTCAAAGACTAACGAAAGAATTTTATCTCAGTTAATAATTTATTTCAAAAGAATTTTATTCTTGTTAATTACTAACGTAATTTATAACTCAAAAATGTGTATAGACTTTCAACTCTCAAATGTTGGTACATTAACATGAAACATTAAAATAATAAAATAGTTTATTAAACGGTTGGTTTTAGTCGATTACATTTATTGAAATAATATAAAAGTATAGGTCGCAAGGGTAATACAGATGACATATTTCTTTCGTTACATAATGTTTCGAAGTAATTCTTATTACTTTCGCGTCTGTTAACTTCCCATGTTTTCCGCCTAAGTGATTATTGTTTATATTGTGTTATCATTGGTATTATCGTATTAATAATGATACAATAAACATTTAATAATAATGGCTATTATTTAGAGACGTGTATGGTGTCAACATTTTTAGGACCAATTTTTTTTACATGTGAAAAATGAAGAAATATAATTCAGTAATGAGAGCATGTTGAATTCAAAAGTGATGAAAATTGAGATTATTTAAACTTTTCCATACCTATTACCTGGGGAACATAAATAATGCGTTACATAAATTAATTTTCGCCAATAATTTACAATTTCAGAAAATTATTAATAATATTAATATTATATTACGAAAATGTTTATTCAGCTGTTATAACGAAATTGAAATGAAATATGACGTTCAAGGTGAGGATTTTATTAATTACATACATTTTATGCAAATGCGGAATAAAATTAAAGAAACAGCCTCCGAAACGTTTCTACGGTTTTAATATATGACATTTATAAAACATTTAAAAATAATATATTAAATGAATCATTTTGCAACTTTCTCTCTACATCAAAAGGTACAAAAAAAATTATAAAAAATTTGGTTTCCCTCCCCTGAAATTCTTATGTAAATGTTTTTGTGTGTTTGTTATTAAGCATATTAATCCTCTTGTATTAAAATACATGCGGGTTAATATGCTTAATTACTATGAGAAATTTCATTTATCCACATTATAGCGATTTCGTTTTTTTATTTTGGGGTACAGAATCGTAAACATCAAAGGACAGATCTTTCAAAATGAAATTCAGTGTCCATTTAAGATTTTTTTTCTAAATTCGATGTCATGTGTAATGCGGTGTAATACTCTTGACGCTTTTAACTCTGAACTAGAAAAAAATGGAAATGTTATATTTAGTAGAGCGCTTTATTAGACATTGCAATGAAATATATTTCCACTAACTTTCTGAAAAATTTTAAAATATGCAGACTACGAAACCATGCTTAATACGTGTTCTGACACTGACTTGGCCGATGTGTTATTATAGTTTATAATTATAGAGAATTCTCCGTATGATATTTTTGGATTTATTTTTTTTGGGCTATTGAGATTTCATCATCGTAAAGGATATGTCTTACCAAAAATTTATAAATATTCATTTTAATTTTAAGGATAAAATTCGTCAACAAATTATTGACAATTTGAATTTAACTTTAATTTTATGAATAACAAATATGTTAAAGTATGTGGGGGTCTTTCAAAAATATTTTTGGTTCATTCCTGCACAAATTACCAAAAACTTTTGTTTTTGTTAGTAAATTAGGATGAACGATAGATACCCTTACTTTTGACAAGAAATTCTGACTTAGATAATTTAAGTAATATACAGAGAAATTGTTAAGCAGAAATTGAACTCGTGCCCCGGGGCTTCCGGACATATTCTGGCACTTGTAAATGTTTAAGTGTACATAGTTATTAACAAGTATTAACTTTCATAACGCAAATATATTGCAGAGTATTATATACTATATATTTTACAGGGGTAAACAAATAGTGTATAATTTAACAATTGTGAGATCTAGTATGAACGCTATGTTTTTCTTGTCATATTCTACTCAGATTTTACTAATTCTGTTTATTTATTACTTTTGGCTCAGTAGTTTCGGATATAAGATGACAGTACGCCATATTTTTTAATATATTTTAGATGTGGTTTTAATATGCGATTTAAAATTGTGAAAACAATATTTTTGGGTTCTTCCTAACTCGCCTTTTCAAATGATTCTCCTCATAATATACGAAATGAGAAAATACATTTTTTGGATCTTTACCTCCTCTTCAATTGATATTCAAATATTTAAAAAAAGTTTATGGTGTAAAATGTGTGCAAAATATGTGTGTTAGTAATATGTTTTACTATGTCAACTTTAAAATATTAGGTCGCATGGTTTGTGGAAAAATTGGTTTTCAAAATAGAAAAATGTCAATGTAGTGTACTATATCTTTAGTGAGCTTAAATATATGGGGATATTTAAAAAATTATAACATTTAGAATCATTGCTATAGTTTATTTACAATTTTGCGGGGATTTTGAAAAACTCATATTTTTCCATAATTTTAAATTAAGTAGTATCGGAAATGAGGAGGAGGGTCATATATTTTTTTGTATATTTTTCAGTACGTTTTTGAAGATATAATTACTAAAGTTATAAAAAAACTTTGGACTGTTGTGACTAACCCTTTCCAACGACAACCCGCTCTATAAATGGAAACAAAAAAAACATTCTAATGCATAATTCGCTCTTCTTAAAATTTCCAAATAAATATTTTGGAATTTTAGCTATTGCGATATGTGGGGTTTAATATTTTTATTACTTTTACAAATTTCAACTTATTACGTCAAGTAGTTTCTGAGAAAAACGGATGTGACGGACATAGGGACAGACATGTGAGTGATTCTATAAGGGTTCCATTTTCCCTTTTGAAATACAGCGTCCTAAAAAAATGCTTTATTATTATATTTGAATTAACCCATATATATATATATATATATATATATATAAATATATTTATACATATATATATATATATATATATATATATATATATATATATATATATATATATATATATATATATATATATATATAAAAGTATATGTTGAGAAATATACTGAAAAGCTACGTGCAGTAAAATCAACATGGATGCATGCAATTATAAATTATCTTGACACGTATCGTCTCGATATGCATAAATCAGGCATATATGCGATCGCACTTGGAACACTACCGTCAGTCGTGTTTTGATCGCGGTGCGTCAATATCGTTCCGACATTTTTCAAAATGTGGAGACATTCAGAATTTGTATCTAGAATTAATAGCGCAAATAAAAACTTCTGATAAGTATAAGATTTGGTAAGATTTTCCAATTTTAAACACTTTTCATACTGCTTGCCAGTTGATTTTGTTTTGCTTACAATATGACAGGTTAATACAATATGACCGTGCCGGATGGCCCGGCGCTGAACTAATATCGACAATATAGTTTAAAATATATCTACAATCGACGATATATCGATGAAAACTACTGTTTTTTTATGCGTTTCTCAAAATTGAGGAATAAGTACAAAAGAGAGTCATTGTCTATTACATCAGAAAGGAGACACTCTTTCTCGATAGTCGTAGTATATTATTCAGAGACATTAGTATTTTTTTCATTACAGATACTCGCAGAACAACAAAGTTAAAAAAAGTAATTGACAGAAATATAGGTTTGATAAAAATTTAAAAATTACAGACGAAGCGTTTTGAAATTGTCAGGAAAAGTTATCGGAAAAGTATATTTTTGAAGCTTTATTCTAGGTTATAAGCTTGTGTAAGATGTATATCTTATATTGAATATCGTAAATTTTGTAAAAGAAAATTGGACGCATGTAATATTAAAATCATTAATCGATATTTTTAATTATAACTAGTGTATTCTTATTACATATACAGCTTTTATTGAAAATTGCTTATGTGTCTACTTTCGCCAAGTAGAAGTATCGTAAAGTTACGAATAAATGATTTCAAATTATTATTCAACTATGGTTGTCAGAAAAAGACGGAGATATTAATATTTTTCTAACGTTTTGTTAGGTGATAAATGTTATTTTCTTAAATTGTTAGTTTTCTTTATAATATCACATCCATAAAATCTCCTATTATTGGGTTCAAGAAACTACATTTTTATATTGTTAATCGTGACATCGATTTATATCTCATAATCTCATAATTTTGTCTCAACCCACCATTTAAGATAGGGTGTAGCTCTTTTTAGAGTTTTTTCCGAAAATAGTAAAAAAATTTAAAAAATATAGTCGTGTTAATGAATTATCATAAATAAAAATGGTCATTACTTAAATTTTTGAACGTTATATGTATTTTATTAAAAATGTGTTTTTCAAACGGAAATTTCTTAAAATACTATTTACCTAATTTAATCATAATCAGATGTTTGAATAAAGTGATGAGAACTAAAAAAAAGTATTTAATAATGCATAACAGTTTATGAGGATTAAAAAGAAAATCAGTTCTGGATATGAATGAAGTGGGGTTCCGTAGTTTGTTTATACATCTTGAAAATGTTAATATGGGTAAAACGATATAATTTCAATGTATAGTTCTTTTTGTATGCTGATACTTTTAGGATGCTAATATCAATTTAGTTTCATATGACATCATTGTGGATAGCTGTATATTTCTGCACTAGATAAACCGATCTAGTGCAAACACAAAGGGTTTACACTAGGTTCACCGAACAGAAATCGATAATAGAGTGTCGATAAGGCTAAACATGCAATGTATTAGTATAAGGCCAAAATGTAGAAAGAAGAAAACCAGAGATGGGGGCCAGAAAGACAAAATGTAAATAAAACAAGCCTGAAATATCAAGAATTATGTAAAGTTTCCCTATTAAAATGTTTAATTTGTTGATCTGTATGTCTTGTGCGTACTTTTATTGTGCACGTTAAACTCAGCAAAGGTGACTTGGATTCGGTTTTAATTTAAGTTTCTATTTAGATTAGCTGCTAACGCTATCTATTAGCGTTTTTATTAAACTTTATGCTTATAGAGTTTTGAGAGGGAAAGGAAAAAGAAAACGCACACAAAGAAATTGCTAATAAATTTTCTTACTTCAAATTCCACTCGAACAAAGTCGCGAGCATAGTTAGTTTCTAATGTATTTCATATTGGTTTTACCGTTTCGCATACTTCACCGCAACCTAAATCACGTCGTCCAATTACTAACAAGAAGAGTCGAAATATTCGCTTCGTGCCCTCGGTTGAGTAATAATACCGTACTAGGAAAAGCAATTCCAGACGAGTGATGTGTAATTTTCAGTGCAATGCTCGCTTTTGTCCGGTAATATGTGATATTACAATACGTTGTCGTGGGATATCATACAGATGAGATCACACGTTTTACCTCCACCTCTTTAATCCGAATGTGGTAATAATAACATCCTAAGCGCGGACAGCATACCCATTGAATTTGGGTATATGTAATTTGTCTTGATAAGACCTTCGCTTCGTTGATGATGGTGCTAAAATATGATGGTATTAACTGTACAATAACGAGCGGTATGTCAGCAAGTCTAATTCAATTTGATGAGACCTTTTATCTAACTGATTGTTACAGGAAATTCGTACGGGCGTAAAGCAGACTCATCCCGTTTAGCGCATTCATCTTGTCGCGGTGAGACTTTGTCTTCTCTAATGTCCATTGTTTGATGCTAGGTAAATGGAGTTGGACAGTGGTGAAGGGTATCTTATAAAGAACAATGATGAAAACCTCGTGTTTGGACTTATATTATTCGGCGTACAGTTCTGATAATATTGCACCAATTTCATGTTCAGGATTTGTTGCTTCAGCTAGAATAGTTTACAAGGAAACCATCCAATGGTCAATGGCAGAATCATGATGTCTTTGGATTTTTTTTATTTCGTAAATATTTGTATAATGATCGTACAAAACTTTTTGCTGCGACTAGGATGTTCATAAGGAAATTTCAGAAATCAAATCTGGCTGGTTCTGTTTCGACTGGTTCTACAGAATAGACGTCATTAGCAATGGTATGTAAATAACTTAGTAGAGGTAAAACTCCTCAATAAAGCTAGGAATAGAATTTTGGTTAGCCGTGGATATAAATTGCACCATACAACTCTCCCTGATTATTTTGAACACTTATAGTTAGGTCGCGAAAAAGTTTTGTCTAAAGTGTTTATTATAGTATACATACTTTTTACATTTTTTTACTTCGTTTTTTAGATGTTTTGTTGTCGTAGTAGCCCTTCTTATCTTATCGCACACTGGGAATTTTAACATATTTAGTTCGTCTCTCAGCGAGTAACAATACGACCAGTAAATAAATCGTACATTTTAATGATATCCGATGAAAGTTACGCATATGGAATAAAAATTTTATTAATGAAGATAACAAAGGTGTGGTTATATAATACTCGTAGTTCAAGTAAATACTTCTTATAGGTCCGTGACATAAATATCGCTTATATATTCACGCTATTTTTAAGAATTAATTTTAAGCAATTCTTTTGATTTTTTATACTTTTTAATGCGCTGAGCGATTGAAAACAAAATATACCTAATTTGATAACGTACATAAAATTAAAACACAATAGATAAATAACATAAAATCGCTATAAATTACAACCGGTTGTGACTAACCTTACACACTATGACTGCCATTTTCAAACCGTGAACTGAATAGCATAATGAAAGATTATAAATGGTCATGGTGCGGCGGTATCAATTTAAACTAGGCAAAGTAGGTATATGCCAAAAGTTTCATAAATAGCCATGCAGAAACATAATGGTTATCAAATTAACAACGTCTATTTTAATTGAAATATTTTTAAGTAAAACATGGATTTTTTTATGGAAACATTTTTTTTTCATAAAAAAAATGAATAAATATCGAACTAACATGTTAATATGCATGGCGTTTGATGAAAGTTTTATAATTCAAAGTTATAAGACTTTCTAATTATAAGTTTTAAAGTTAAATTATGTATTTGTTAGTTTACAATGGCTCTGTTTTAAAGCAGTTTAAAAGTGCGTTATAATATCGAGTGTTTACGTCTCGAATTTCTCAAGATAATGAGGGACAAAGAAACCTCACAAACATTGTAGGCGCAATACTTTGTAGGTTATGCATATAGATATATATATATATATATATATATATATATATATATATATATATATAAGTTATATTCTATATAGGGAACTAGCATTTTCTTAAAGTATAAAACGATAAGGCAATGCTAAACGAACAACCGTTGATAAAGTGAATTAATAAGTTATACTCAAAATAGATCACGTACTTTTAATTGTACTGACGTCAAGAATATATACCTCATTTCTTATGAACTCATGTGTACAGTCAGTGATAATGTTCAAAACGAAAACAAACGAAAAATTGAATTTATAAAAAATGAATTTGGTAATTAAAGATTATGAGGTTAACTTATCGTAACGTAGAATAATTTTTCGTGGGAATTTTTTTCAACTTAACAGCATGAATAAAGGCAGTCTCAAAGGGAATATAATAGACTGGATATGTAAGAAGTACAATGCTCGCTTGCCCTACGGTAGTACAATGCTTAGCTGTCAGTAAATAGAACATTTAATGTAATTTACGGGTCTATTTTTTACCTTTGCGACATTTTAAGAACTAACCTACCGACTTTCGTTTTAGACAATCATTGTTGAATCAGAGGAGAGATTGAGCCGGAAATCTTTACGGTACTTTAGTCTATAATATTGCAACTGGTATTTGTGAAGATTATTAATTGACCAGGAAAATATTTCTCGGGAAATCGGGGATCGGAATTGGGGGTCAAAATAAAAGAAAAGATATTTACGAGTAGGTTCGGAATTGGAATTTTTTACATACGTTAATTTTATTATATCAAGTTGACGACAGTATAGTGATTAGGGAAATGTGCGGTAATGTAATAAAATACTGGTATGTATGTTCATATGCGTAATGATCGATACGCACGTATAGCAAATGAAATGTATTAGAATTGTTGAAATGAGGAAAAGTAGTGACTAACTATTTAGTCACCGTTATAAAAAATATTTTTATTAATTTTGTTACACATTCAGTAACATTCCCTCTAAAAATTAAAATGTTAGCGACAATGATTTAGTTTATTGTTTGGTCTTAATTTAACGCCGTTGTTTTTTCACCATTTCTAATAGTTTTGGTCGCTAGTCGGTTTTTCAGACTTCTTCTATTTAAAATTTGTTTCTCACTTTCTAAAAATAGTTTCACCATTTCTTGAGAGGAATCCTACTGATTTTTAAACTAGTCATATTTGGAGCGTAGGTAAAAGAGTACTTACTGCCATGTTGCAAGTATTCTAGTTGCATTCATAAAAAATATTTATGTGCTCTTGAATGGATATGAATATTTTCCATATTGTGATATGTTTATTACTATATATAGACAGTTTATTTTTGAAGTCTCAAAATTTGAGGAGAAAATATAAATAATTTATGAGTTTTTAACAAATCTGGAAAATTTACCGTCATTTAAACTTTAAACTGAATAAATTCAAAGTTAAAAGAATAAATTCAAAAAAGGAATATAGGTGGTTATTTTTCCGCTTATATGCTTTTATTTGTAAATAAAACAGGCAAAGAAACAAAATAAAAAGGGATACCACACTCATTGTGTAGTGAATTGTAAAAATACTGGATATAAAAGTAAAAGCAAGATTTACGGACTTCGAGTTGCATATGAAATCAACAAAACAAATGTCGAGTCTCTATAAAGGAGAAATTAGTATATTTTGTTACTTCAATTCGTATATCAATATATTTAAATTACTTTGAAATGAAGTGACATTTTGTAGTCGAAAACAATATGACACTGAATCTGGAGAGTACGATTTCGGGCAGTTAAAACTATTACTTATTGCTCATTTTATAAAAAAAATGATGTTATCAAATATTTATCATAAAACTTATGAAGCTAAAATTGTTTTACTATTTTTTGACATAATTGCTTAATTGTTATGCCGTGCCCCTGCAGACTAATTTAAAAATACTAGCATAATTTAATTACACGTGATAAAAAGTTGAAGTGTTGTTAGAAATAACACTCAAAATTATCAATTTCGTCATGAAATTGAAAGAGAGAAAGAGTCGTAAATTTTTAGCCCACTAACTTTTAATATATCTGTGGAGAATTTACCGTAAGGAAACGAAGATGAAATATATCAAGCTTTGTTGGAAATATTTTTAGAACCGGAAAAAATATGTATAGAGAACAAACTTGGTTGACACGAAAAAGTGCTTCTTCCTTTAGATTAATTTCGGCTGACAGAGCTATTTATGAAGGCAATGACGAGATAATGGGAATGTTTTAAATATATCTACCTGGTGTTCATCACTATTAAAGGTCAAGCCGAAGAAAGGCATTTTTATAGACTCAGATATTCGAAAATTTTGAATGGACAATGAACGCAGGAGAAAAAGAAGCTTGGATTTCTTTGAGAGATGCAGTTAAAAAATCTTCCGACAAGGTCCGATTTCGTCCAATTAGTAGAAAATATACTTCGCTGGACATTTTAAAAAATTAGGATGTAATATAAATTTGAAAGTCCACTTTCTGTAATCATTCTTGGCTTACCATCTTAAAAATTCTGAAAGGGGGAAAAGTTTTCAGCAAGGGATAAAGATAATGAAACAACTATGTAAGGGCAAGTGGGATATAAACATGGTTGCATATCATTGTTGGATATTGATGCACGAATAACAACCGTTAAAAAATTTTCGAAGAAAGATTTGTTAACACTTTAATTAGTTATGTTAATTTTGTTTAGTTTAGTTAATTATGTTTTCGTCAATAAAATTGAAAAAAAAATTATTTTTCTGTATTGTTTTACAAAAAAGCTTATGCGATAGAACAAAATGAATACCATATCAGAATTAAGTACCCCAAAATGGTCTCTAGATATTCTTCAAGTGGAGAGTTTTGAAAAAATATAATTTTACTGACTTGATGGTGTCACGAAATGATTACGTACATACATTTTGGTTTATTTAATGTACTCTTGTTTCCTATTTCTTTTTTATAAAGTCACAATTCATTATGCCAGTTATATTTTAATCTCATTTTACATTTTCTTCTATCTATATATTCGTTTTTTCTCTTTGAAACAGATATAACTTTACTGTCCATTTGTAAATTTTACATAAATCAAATATTGAAATACATTCGAATTGAGTAAAACTTCTTGAGTAGAGTATAATATAAGTATAATTCTTGATTGAATTCTTAAAATAAAAGTTAATATATAACACAACTTAAAAACGGAATAACATTGCTTGACGCTATGCGCGAGTTAAGTTTTGTCGTGAGATTGATTTGAATTATTTTACAATTTCAGTCTATTTAAATGTAGGTATATATTGAATATATTTGGCGTTAATTTTGTGAAATTCATTAGTCACAATTAAATGAAATTACGTGATGTAGTATTATTTCTACTTCCTTTAATTTCTTTACCACGACCTAGGTTCCGTTGTATTACAACATCAGTAGAAATAAATCAATCAAGAAGAAATAATACTATATCACGTAATTTTATTTAATTGTGTAGTTATGTAATAATACAATGAAATTCGTGGACAAAGAATATAAGTATAATACATTTTTCATTAAATTTTCGAACGAATTTATTATTTGCAAGTAAATAAGAATTTTGTAGATCGTGTGAGAATCAAGAGATAGCAAATTATTTTTGAATATGACTAACTTTTAAGTTCGAAATTCAAATTTTATTTATATTGAAGAAAATGGTAAATGGCTAAAACACATTGCGAAAATGTCGAGAAAAATAATATAACAATGTTTACACCACTTATAAAATATCCTATTTCTTGTTAAGTGATATGTTTAGATGTTCTAAGTGTTATTTAAAATATTTACGTACTCTATCCTGAATACTAGAATTACTTAGGACGATGTTCTGAGTAATAAAATTACTCTTTTATTAGCTTTTATCAATGCTATATTATTGGAATTATATTTTGATAGTGAACAAAATTGCACCGTCATTCTCTTCAATACGGTTTCTGCGACGTTACTTTGTAAGATAACGTCATGAAAATAGCATGTGATGAAAATATTTTTAATTTTTGGCTTAATGTGTAATAAAAAAACATTAAAATTAATATGCATTTTCAAAACTTCAATACAGTTGCTGCAGCGAGAACAAAAAGGCTCCGTTAGACGTTTTACTTCAAAATTAAAAAAAAATTCCTATTTTTGAATAGGGAAAGAATTATAAAACATAGATATACTGTCAATATTTCATTAGAATATTTTAGTTGACACTTAGGAGTGTACTTTACACTTGTAAAAATGTGCATTTTTCTTGTATGTACATGTTTAATTTAAAAGGACGATTTTAACTCGCATTATAGATTATGCACACACACGCTTATATAGAACACACGCACGCTCGTACGCACGTAGGCACGCAGAGCACAGGCATATGAACACGCACGCGAACATGCATACTTATATATAATATGTCAATAGTATTAATATAAATATATTAAATGTATCGCTACCTTTAAAGATAATCCCTACTCGTAGGTCAAGTTGACACAATAGTCTTATGAATATTATTCGAAAGTTATTTCGTCAAATAGCTAGCTATAGCAATTAACTTAGTTCAAATTAGACATTAAAAGTATATAAAATACCATTGCCCCGTAATCTTCAAACTTTATCTTCGCAATAATTTGAAGTTGAAAATTATGACAGAATTAATTAACTTAATAACATAGGCCTTTGCTTGTAATTTGATATTGTGTTAGTTCAGCGGCGAAGAAATCAAATAATATTAACTTATTATTAAATTTTGCTTTTGTTCTGAATTGTCACTGAGTATTTCTTGGGTAAATGATTATAGAACTGATGTGACATTTTAGTAATGTTGAAATAATTGGTTTTAAAATAAATACCTATATTATTGGGTTTTAAATTTATTTACACAATTAAAATATTAGCATTATTTAATTCTTTGTATGTTATGAACATACACACTATTAATAAAAAAGGGTATATTTGAAGTTATGTTCACAGTATGTCCCATAACATCAATTTTTTAGGAAATATCTTTAGATTCTAGAAATATATTTACATTCCTGAAATTCATCAAACTTTTAACTCGTATCTATAAGGAATATTAATGACACGTTTAACCATGGTCAATATTCAGGGCCATAAGACGAATGAGTTATTTATTAGGTAGGTTTTCTCACATAGTTTTGTCGGCTACGTTTTCTGTATATCCATCGCAAATATTTTATGCTCATCACATATATCCTATCGCAGAAAATAAAATTTTAATTTTTCATTGTTTAACTTTAACTGTTGTACAGTCGTAAGAGTATTTAACTGTAACTGTTGACATTATTTAACTAACTCTTAACAGTATTTAACTGTACATCGTAACAGTATTTAACTGTAACTGGTAACAGTATTTAACTAACTCGGAACAGTATTTAACTGCAACTGTTGTACGTTTATAGTTAAATACTGTTACAATGTGATGTCAATGTACTTTCTTAAATAATATAAGAATCATTAGAAGTGTAGGTAACATATGTAAAAATTGCTGTTAATTTACTAATGCTTTTTAGATTCCGTAATGAAGCAAGGATCCTTTATAATTTCGTCAAGTTCGACTGTTCGTCTCTCAGTCGGCTTACAGGCTTATAGTTTTCAAAGTTTTAGACCGATGTGCATAGAATTTTGCAAATTTTGGCAAAATATTTAAAAAATGCATGGAATATGTGAAACGGGGCAAGAATTTTTTTCGGACTTTCCATCAAATGAGTTTGGCACCATTGGTCAAGTCTCTTAAAATTAAATTAAATTTCCCGTTCTTTTCATTTGAACTTTGTTTTTAAAAAATGGAGTGCATTTTTTCAACCATCAATTTGAAAATTTTTAAATTATTCTAGATGTTGATAAGAGCATTGACTATATGGATTAACTTGTATTTCACATTTAAAGAGCTCTAAATAATTATAAAACACTACATGTCCCGATAAGCAACTAGTTGTTTATAGGGCATCGTTCTCAAAATGAAAAAAAAAACACACCATTAAGGATCATTTCGTTACGATTAAAGTTCTTTTCTTAAAAATGGCCTGTGATATGAAATTAATATCATATACTGAAACCTATAGCCTGACATTGCTGTAATTTCAAGTTGTTTGGTTTACGCAACAAAAAGATATGATCCTTTAAAGCGTATGTTTTTTTAATTCACCTTTAAAACCTATAGTTACTTCTGGCCAATCTACAATCTTGAAAATCGTTATATTTGGAGATTAGATATTGCTTTTGGTTACTTTATGCTAAACATATTGTGACGATCTAACTCAAAATGGTAGATTTTTTACTGAATACAAGAAGTTTAATTCAACTCTGTACCGATTGTGCAGATTATATTTATCAGATAACATTAAGAAAAATACAAATTATCCTGTTTTGAATATTTGTATAGAAATTAGCAAAAGATATATATATCTTTTGCTAATTTCTAAATATTCGTAGGCATTATTATTCTATAGGCTAGGCCAGGAAAAAGAGGAAAAGACAGATAGGATGGAATGACACTTAAGGCAAAGCAGAAAAATCTAATCTTTTCTTTTTTTATATTACAAGATTGCATTCAAATTTTGAGCTTACAAATTATGTTATGGCAAATAATTCATCAAATAAATCAAAAGTATATTTCTTCTAAACATTTAATGTTTACACGGAGTTTTCATAACTTTACGTCATTTTCTTTCTAGACATAACGTATAAAAATCGCATATTAATTTATCCACAAATATTTATTTTGCATTTATTCACTCTCGTGATCTTCACGTGTGAAAGTCTTATTAACTGTTTCGCTATTTTTTTAAATCACTTCTACTTCTTCATTTGACATCAAAAATTTTGTTTCGAATATTTTATTTTACCTCATAATATTTCTTAACTTTCTCGAGTAGATGACATTAAGAAAAATTATGGTTTTAAAATCATATCAAAGATAAATTGCTCGTGCAGCTTTATATGAGTTTTTGTAGATCTTTTTATTTTATGAACGAGATCTCATAGATATTGTAGTTTGTCAATTAGATACTTTTTGTAAACGAAATGGGGGATTAATTATAATACAGGACGTATTGATACAAATAAACATATTAGATTTCCCACTAATTATCATTTAGACAGCCGCGAAGAAAAATTAGGACACATAAAATATAGATAACTTTGGGGAATCAAATTACTGGATTTTATATGACTTAGATTGATCGAATGGTTATTTAAGTAGTATTGTGCAGTTAAAATTTCCGAAGTAATTTCCAGCACAATGCTTGAAAATTATCTATTCTTGGTGACAGGTCTTACAAGACTTCTGTTCTCCTTCATGAGCCGAAAATTTGAAAAATGCGAGTTGTTTGATTTGATGTAAAAGTAGTTTAAGTAATACTGTAGTAACATAGTTGTCGATGGTATTTGGTGTCAATGTAATAAAGTACGAGTATGAAAATTATTTACGCTGGCAGAAAATTTTGTAATTACTATTGTAGTATATAAATAAGTTTATTTTAAAAATCCAATTTATTAAGTAGTATACATTGTTTTCATAATTAACAAATAGTTAATTACGCGAAATATTCGATATAATAAAATTTAAAGACATCATATTTAATCATATTTTTGATGTGGTAGTTGAGATCGACATTTTTAAATGCAAGATATATTACGTCACAGTTTAGGCTCGCGGTTTTGCTCTTGCGTATATAGGACATTACATTACAGCTGTAATATTTTACAAATATTACTTGTTAGAGCATTAGTTCTCATTTGTGCTCTCAGAATGTCCCGTAGTTTGCTCCCTGTTCAGCGATTTGGAAGGATATTAAACTGATTTAATCTAACCGCAATTTATATGTTAATTGGGGAATAACACGATATCACTTAGATTGATATTAAATACGTTTACGAAGTTCCCCGAATACGTCCTGTGCAATTAGTTGCCAAGGAGGATTAACAGTTTCTTCTGAGCTTTCAAATGTTTAATGAAAGCTTTAAGTAAGCTCTAGATTACCGTTGAGAGAACAAAATTCTTGGTAGCTGAATGGGTTCCTTAGAGAGGTTTTGGTGCGTTATATTACGAAGGACCACCGCCATACACGTTTAATGAGTATTATGTGGTATTCACTCTGTAGTAGGTATTAAGGTCGAATTTGTTGAGATAATTAATTAATAGATCTGAGAAAATCTTATATAATATACTGATGCTGAATTTTCCGTAGCCTTTGGTTTAATGAACGTTAAATGTTGTTTTGTTTAGACGACTTCAGAGATATAGACAATAGTACATACGAGAGGATATCTAATCGATACATAAGACAGGAAATCTTAAATTCATAAATCAAACTTAAAGCGATATTAGGCTCAAAGTTGATGAGATATATGACTACATTTATTATTACGGTTAACAGGAATAAATATATTGGAGAGATTGATTTTATGCCAAACGCAAAAGATTATATATAACCACATAGGTTTGAAAGCAAAAGGTTTGAATATGGTGATTTATTAAATATATGTTGAAGAGTTGTCTTTATAACTCCCAACACGAATGCATTTTTTTGTATCAGAATTTAGCTTTTATATACATATTTATATACATATTTAAATACGTTGTTCTACCTTATTATTTCTTATTAAACTATCCAAAATACAATAAAAATGTTATACGAATGCATGACCCCTTAATACAAAATGTAATAAAAGGTTATTTCCGTAACTCGTAATTCTCTGTGTTAGACTTGGAGGAAATGGTAAGGAATCAGAGTTGTTTAAAAAGTATTTAGTCGTGTTGCTATATTTACTTGAAACTATATACTCGTATATATGGCATACATCTGGTAATACTCGACCGTGTTTCAGAGCTGCAATTCTATAGATTAATTAAATAAATTAAAAGATAATTCCGTCAAAATTTATTAATACTTAAAAATGAGGGAAATTCCTGAAACAATAATTTAGTTTTGCAATAACATTACGATAAAGGTAGAAACGCACTGCAGACTTGTGAAAAAATTTATTCTATTAACAGTGAAGGGACTTTGTTCATAGCTACAATCAAATCACGATTCGCTAATCTTTGTTATAGAACTTTGAACACCTCGCTCGGGTTGAGCAATTACCGAAATAATGTAGCAATCTTGAAAGAAAATGAAGAAAATCGATACATTTTACTAATATCATAGCTACGGAGTTGGATAGGTTGAAAAAATTATCAATAAGTAATAATTGAAACGAGCAATTACTGAAAAAATTGGCCAGAAATATAAAATAGGAAAGAAGTCATTTTCCTCCACGCAATGCTAGACCATATCTGTTTTTGATAACCTAACAAAATTTTAAAAATTTCGACATGAAGTTTTAATGCAAAAAATGTTGTGAAACATTCTTTTATTTTCCAGAGGGCGATTCCACGGTGTAAAGAAATTGAATGCAAAACAATAATTTATTTGAGAGAAGTTTAATTGCGCCAAAAAAAGAACAATGGATCTAAGAAATATAGTAAAAAGTTATCGATCAAAACAGCAATATTTAATATAATGAAATTCATTTTGTTTGTGAAATAAATTATTCTGAATTTTGATTAAAAAGGCTCAATAATTTTTCATCGATCTATTATTATATCTTCATTGTACTTAAATCGCTAGCATACATAATTAAATTAAAAATTTTTTTTAAATGTAAATTATTTTACTAATTTGATGCTTAGGTCGTCTAGTGTAGGTAAATTTTTTTCGGTAAATATTTATATGTGTTTAGTTTCAATACCCACAAGTCAATTTTATTTATTAATTAACGTTTCTTTAGTTTATGGTACATGTATGGTTTTTATATTTAAGGTTAAATGAATATGGCATTTAATTTTAACCAGTATTTTTAACTGACTACAAAAAAAGGGATGTTCTCAATTCGACCCACACCTTTTTTTTATTATTTGCTAATAAGTTTTTACTGAGTCGAAAATTATTTTTTAAATAGTGAGATATACATTTTAAACAATCAAATATACTTTTTAAATTTTTGGCCTCGGATTTCGAGGAAAGAAAGAATTTTTCACCGACCGTTTGGTTTACCTCGGCGAATCCTTTGTTCACAACTAATGGAAAGGGTCTCATAATGGAGCTATAAAGTACTGATGTGGGCTTATCTATGGTGAGGAGAAGATTCATCGAGTTTGGACTCATTTTACTTTCCTTTACCTGCAAACAGTGGTTAGAGTCCGGTGATGAAACTATAGGAGAGTGACAGGAGTATCTTAGTGGCGACCCATGTAATCTGTAACAGTATCAGTAATTTAAAAATATATTTAATTTTGGGAGAGACATTGTAAGGCAAATATTTGGACTAAGTACTCTTATTTTCATTATTGTGTACTTTTCAGTGTTTCTCATTCAGCGGTTTTTTGAAGTGGTTTAAATTTTGTTTAAGTTTTTGGGCAATTATATAGCCACCACGAAAATTTTGCTACACCTTTTGATATCATATAATTTCAGATTATAGCACTAATTGGATGCTCCACAGTACGTCAATCACAACCCAAAACTGCTTCGATTTTTCCTTAGAATATGTTATTATTTTATTTAACTAAATATTTATTTTAAGATTTTATGTTTAAGAATAACCCATTTTGTCATAAAAATCTCCCACATGTCCTGAATAAGCGAAAGAAGACCTAGTTGTCCAAAGTGTTTGCACTTGAACAAGTTAGTTTAGTCACAATAAACCGATTACATTTACTTTGTGAACTTTTTTAATTCAGTAAAACGACCTTGGATATTATCACAATAAAACATCTAGTACACTTTTCAAAAAATCATTATGAAGAAGGGACGACTTCAGTGTAAACTGATGACATACATTCAAAAAATTTTCACTCCATTGCACTTAACCGCAAAGGTTGGATAATTTCTCCTGCTTAACATACATACCGAGATGAGGATCACTCTGGAAGACTCGATAGATTGTTTAGCAGTTGGTGGCTACAGGATTGCAAGCTTGTGCCACGCAGATGATATTACCTTATTTGCGACTAATTCTTATCATATAGAGGGATTATAAATTAGAAAATTACTTCTAAAAATATTACGCATGAGCCATGGATTTATACTAAGCATCAATTGCAACCAGAGTTAAAAATTATCTAGTGGACCGTGCTAACAAAAACTAGACAGAAATAATTCAGAAAGCGAACTGTTAAGTAGTTCAATCATACTTATATGTTGGAATTTAAATCTCAATTAATGACATTTGCATAAATGAACCAAAACGGCGTATGGCGATAACTACAATTACAATGGACAAGTTAAAGAAAATATGCAGGAAATAAATATGAGTAAAACCGTCGAGTCCGGTATCATTCCAGTTCTTGAATTTCCTGTCGTTTCTGTATGCCCCAGAGGAATTGAAACTTCCAGAAACTCGGAAGAAAAAAATAGATGCCCGGAGGATATGTGCTGGAGAAAAATACGCGAAATATGATGGTTCAAAGTCCGAACCAATGTTCCCATATCCCAAGAACTCGGCATCAAGCAGCGTCTATTGAATTTAGTACATGTCGAATCCTCAAGTTATTTGGCCATGTCTCATGAAGAAATGAAAATTCCATAGAGCACCTTTTTGTGTAGGGCATAGTGGAGGGCATCAGATCCCGCGAGTGGATTCAAAGCTGCTGTGGGCGGCCTCTTATATGAGTGAATCAGACTAATGGCAAGGACAGAAAGGTGGCGGGATATTGTTTGGGCATACATCAGCTCCAAACAATACAACGCTATGACCACCATTGCTCTTTCAAGAGCATCACAAGAGAGAAGAAGAAAATATGACGAAATGATTATGAATGCGTTCGTGCCCAAGAATGTTACAAGATGAAACTTATGGCACTAAAACGAATACACTCAAAATACTATAACAAATTATTAGATATAGAAATTCAAAAGAGTTTTACCTTATCTTTTCGAAAAATGAGTTTATGAGAAGAAATTATTAAGAGATACTGTTGAATTAAAATAAATTTCTCCTAGATACGCGAGTTATTATTTATTTATTTTAATAGATAAAACTTAAAACAAAAGGAAATCAGCTATATTGCTAAAATGCGCACTTATTACGGAAATCAATAGCAAAATATTCGTAATTCAATAAAGAGTGCGGGGATCTTGGGTAAATTTCTATGGACATCGGCCTATTCATGTATATAACCTAAATATTAGATTGGCAACTTATACACACGCCATCTCTGTACAAAAACTTAAACTTTTTTATATGTATAGTCAAAAAAATCAATCGTTAATTATATGAGCACTGTCGGTACCACTTGTCGCCAATGTGTAGGCACAGGTAACATTTCGACTTGGTAGAAATCTTGGGGCCTTTGACTGGAAAAACCGGTGAAGTTGATTGAATAAGACTTTCATCTTTAAATTGTCTGTCACGTAAATAATTAGACGGAGAACAACACAGATGATAATTAGATGGTTAAAGATCTGGAGAGTACGGTGGACAAAATTCATGTGAAAATAGTTTTTCATGTGTTTCTTTTGCTACGTGGAGTCGAGCATTGTCATGTAAAAAACAAACTTGCTTTGATTTGAAGGAATTTTAGCGGTGACTGCTCATTTGTTCACAATACATATAATTGCAATGTTAGTTAGGAAGAGTCTCCATTGAATAACTCCATTTATACTCCATCATGCACTCAAAAGTATCTTTTGTGCAATATTATATTTTGGTCTAGGTACACCTTTTTCTTCAGCTCCTAGCTACTGGCGTTTACACTAAAATTAACACAAGCCACCCACTTTTCATCTCCTGTAACTAGATATTTTAGCCTCTCCTTGGTACGACAGTATCAACCGGAGGCTAAAGTGTAATATACAAACTCAGTAGCTTCAAGCACACATTCTGAAGTTGAAAGAGTGTTAGCTCATGTGGTAGCCAAACGGAATATTTCCACTTCTTTCTCAAAGCTTGTTTTTCCATTTCAGTATAAGAGCATGAAAATAGTTTTGCCAAAGAATGCGAACTTAATCTGGAATCTGTTTCAATAAGGCTTTTAATTTGTTCTAAGTCAATTATAGAAGGCCGCTTTGGATGAGGCTTATCGGACAGGTCAAAATTCTCTTCTTTGATTATTTAGAACCAGTGCTTGGCTGTGACATAAAAGGGCATACTTTCATACATCGTTGTATATATATATTGCGTGACGCTTTGCTGGTTTTTCGACCTAAACGACTTTCATGAAGAAGGAGTCCTCTAAGTTCGCTTCGAAATATTTCCATTTTAATTTTACTTTTTACTCGACGGTTACTCAATAGAAAACTGAACATAAGTTTGAATGTCTTATATACTTACATGAAATATCACTCTTTATATACACACTTACAAGAAATCTTCTACAAACTTCTATGATATTTCAGAAATCGGTCGAAAAAAGTAGTGGGTTTATAAGTTGCCAAACTAATATATACCAAATAAAAGGTACTTAATTAAGCTTTTATTTTTATTAAAGTGCTTAGCTCCTGAGGTACCTGAGTTTATTTTTAATGGGGGCTTCTAAAGAATGGTTATTCATTAGATAAGTTAAATAAGCCATATACGAACACATAGCATACCCATCTTAATTTATATCGTACAATCGGGGATAATTGTCCTAATAAAAATGGTGCACATAATCCAACATCTGGTTAAGCAGGTACCATAGTAGTTAATCTCTACCACTGTAGTCCCGATTCATTAGAACTTAGGAATAATATGCACGTGCCCTTATGTCCAGCGATTTCATACATCTACCGAGCAGCCAGACATGAGTGAATAGAACACATCGCTAAATTATTTTTTTAAATTTCGTGAATTTTTTATTTTACCTACACAATATAAATTTAAAGTCTAATGTTACTTTTAAAAAAATGCAATAAAATAAAGTGCGTTTTATTTTTTTCCTACTTTTTAGAGTATTGTACTTTTTAGAGTATTGAGATATGCAATCCGATGCTAAACACAAATCTGACTTAAGGACAGACCTGAGTTGATATTCGTAGTGGACACAAGTCTTCTACATTAATTTATCAAATACATACTAAATATATAAATTAATAATTATAATTAAATAAAAATTTCCTTTTTGAAAAGACTATTTCATCGAACCCCGTAACAGTGGTGTTAGAAGTGGGATGATTGGTTCTTTTTGTTGCTGATCACCTAATTATTATCTCTTCTTGTGTCCACATTCGCGTCTCATAATATCTACTAATTCCACTGTTTTTGAAAACTCGCTGAACCCTGTAAATTTATTTGAAATAAAAAAAACAACTGATTACTATCCTGATTACTATCTCGCCGGTTCTGTTACCTGGCCACTGTATCCCTGGTCGACTTCTTATTAACCGTACGCCATATATTCATTTGCTTAAAAGGTTGCGGCTGAACGTTGTCCTGTTCCTTGAACATCTTCGAATTGATGTCACTGTTCTTGGAAAACTACATCATCTACTGCTGATATAGTGAGTAAAATATTGCTATCTCCGGTATCGGTATTTTCACTTCCCACCGCAAATACTTTTGTTAGCTTATTGAATAATATTTCCTTTAAATCTATCGAACAACCATTTTCAAATGTAAATAAATCTTCCTATACTGAAACATTTCCGATTCAAATCCTCTGTAATTTAATTAACACGTACAAAGGAAAACATGAAATATTAATAGCGTTTTTAACTAATTGCCAAAATACGCTTGATCTGGTATCCGAAAGCCTAAAGAGCTTATTACTTAAATATGTGTTTTCCCGGCACGAGGGAAAAGCTCAAATTGTTTGCTCGAATCGAGTTTTTGAACAATTCGAAGACTTAAGTTCTTTCCCAAAACAACATTTTAGCGAAATTAACACTATGCTCATTTATTACTAAAATTACTATACTGTAAAAAAACAAATCAATGAATCCGTAGTTCAATATGCATTAAGAATAGAAAGTTATTTAACAGATCTCCACTTCGAAATACATAACTCAGATTCGTTAAAAAAGGAAAAATCGCTGGTTGCATAGCCATGACGGAAGACTTAGCCTTATTCACATTTACGATGGGATCACATCCTAGCTTAAATAATATAGTTTGCTGTAGAGATCCGAAAATTTTAAATCTAGCAGTTAACATCGTGATAGAGGAAGAAAAAGTACAAAAATACATTTTTGTTAAATATAATTTTTTTAAAAACATAAATTGTTTAATAAAAATTTATGGCAAATTTTACAAATATTTACTTTTCTGTGTTTTTTTTAAACAAAAGCACACTAGAGTAAATGTTTGTAAAATTTGCCATAAATCTGGTCACATTAAAGGCGATTGCTACAATCGTAATAAATCTCGAAAATCAGTTTATAATAATAAATATCAACCTTCACTTAAACCGCTATTTAATTCTTTCGCTAATTCTAATAACAGTCGAAATAATACTCCCGTGGTTTACAAATCCTGTAAAAATATAGGTGATAATAGTTCAGAACGGCGTAAACGCGCTTATAGTAATTCTAAATCAGCGAATTATTATAAATATAATAACGATCGTCAACATCAATACCATGTTGACTATCCCCAATTATTAAAAAATGACGAACTATCTGATAATGTCCCCAACAGACTTTAAACTAAATGATCAGGTTGCGCATTCTTGCCGCTGTATTCCCGAAATCGTAGGTATTAAAATTCTAAATTCTAAAACTAATCCTAGGTACTTACGTTTCTTAAGTCTTTTGCGTCTTATGTTGAATCTAATAAAAATATACCACTTCGACTGAATCTTATGCTAATTCAAATATTAATTTATTTAAAAACATATTATTAAATCCGCTGGATCTAGTGATACGATAAACTCAGTGCTAAACCTATTGAATGTTAAATTAAATCCAACATTGAGTAAAACCTCTTACTATTTCCAATAAATCTAATTTTACAATTTTTATATCGACTTGAAGGCCAATTAATAAAAATAAAAATACGTTACGTCTATATGGACAATTATTACAATAGTGTGACTAATGCTATACAGCTTCTCGAGAACAAAATTCAATTTTGCGGAACAATAAAAGAAAATAGAGGCTTATCACCGTATCTTCAAAATACACGTTTGAATAAAGTACAGTCTCACTGCGGAAATACAGGAGAGCCATAATATTAATCGAAAAATACGACAAAACATTACAAAACCAAAAAAAATGTGTAGTAAATGTAAAAACAATAAAAAGCAATATTCGAAACAAGAAGCTATTTTTAAAACTGAACATGATAATGAATATGAAATATATGCTACGTCTTTACAAGTCCAATCGTAAAGACATAAAATAATTATATATTATGTATATATATATATATATATAATACATAATTATTTATGTCTATATATATAACAAAATATTATAAAAAAAATTATTATTATCAAGTCCTTTAGGAATCTCACTCTGTTTCTGCTATTTCTTAATACAATATCACTTTAAGGGATGATGTTTCATCTTATGGGGCATCTATATGAGCTTTATTAACAGTATTATGAATATATTGCCGATCAAACAGGTTCTCACACGTCAAAACGTCCGTCCGTTGACAAAACGTCCGTTTAAATTGATTAAGCTAAAATATAACAGGAAACTCCCAGTAGAGTTATAATTAATCAAATTATTAGCACGTAATCCAAATATTGTATGCATTTTATTAGCCTACGTAATTTGTAGAACGTGTAGTACTTGCTTTTCACAATGTATCATAATCTAGGGTTTCTCATCCTCTCGTGTTGGTTTGCGCAATAGACAAATGTATTTGGCGGTAACTACTCGTACTAAATATACACGTAATAGTATACACGCAAATAGTTAGGTTTTAATTAAATTTACCACATTGCTTGCTCGATGCTAAATTAATAATGCTCGTAATGAATACTCTACACAAAATATGAGTTGAGAGTGTGTTTCGAATACTTCATAAAGTACAATTAAGGTGCGTGTTTATGCAGATGAAAATTATAATACATTTAACCACGGGGAAAATTAAATTAAATCCGAACTCTCTGTGTAGTTATTTAGTGGTATTGCTGGGATCAGATGAAGCGCCTAATTAAAAACATATTAGAGATTCACAACCATTAATAAATCAAGCGCTTATATCTGATATTTCTTCTTTTTATATCTGGAGTGCGCAACTGACTAAGATTAAATATAATTGTGTGTATGATCTGAGGAAACGGTTGCGTAAGTACAAAGGCGTATTGTGAACATTCCAAATACGTTATTGTACATTTAAAAATCGGTCAACTGCCAGCTATACTTCCACAATTAGTGTTTCTTGCCATTAACCCCTTTCAAATATTGATAGTAATGTACTCTTACTTTGTTACCCACGACGGAACGGAGAAGGTATATGCTCTTAGGGTGAAAAGTTGTTTGTTTGTGTGTGCAATCCAATGTTCCCATTTATCTCCAGAACGGTTTGACCGGTTGAGACACAGTTTTCTGTAAAATATTTGTGATTACTGGCAATGGTTCTTAGATACACGTTGTTACGGTGATTACTCACCAGGGGACGCCGCAATAAACATTTTGTTGTAAACGAATATTTTCACTTATCTCCCAAGTGGTTCAATTGATTTAAATACTTTTTTTGCAATCTTTTTTGGACTAATCGGCGAAGGTTGATTGATAGGTGTTATCAAATAATTCAGTTAGTCAAATCATTTACGTGATAGAAAATTTAAAGACAAAGCCTGCCGGTACTTTGTCGACAAGTGTTATATAAATAGCAATTTATTTTATTGGCCACATATAAAAAGTTGAAAAGTTAGTGTACAGAGATGGGGGGTTTATAAGTTGCCAACCTAATGTAATACCGGATGTAAGTACGAGTATAATAGAAGTAGAAGTAATGAAAAATTATTGCTGCGACAGAAATACGGGAAATTAATTTCCCTTGAGTTCCTCGTATGTATGTGACATTGAATCCAAAGGCGATAAAGTAAAAATATCTCGGTAATATAAAACATAACTTATTTCAGCAGCTTTTTTCCACGTCGTATTGAAAAAAAATATACGCCTTTTTTATGGAAAATGTTATCTGCCGCGATAGCTTTATATCGTTAACATCAACGTCGCGTCGCATTCCCAGGACGTTATGTCTGCATAATTGTGTGTAAATGTTTATATATCTGTACTGTTTCCAGTTTCATTTCGCCTTTGAAGTTTACATCCAATTATGAAATTATTAACTACATTAAGTAATTAAAAAGAATATGGAAATTAAAAACGTATATCCCAATGATATTAGTATATTACTTGTTGGTCGATAGAGTTTTAGAAAATATTTTTGTTCACAATGAGGTTAATATTTATAATCAGAATAGGAGAATAGAGATTACACTTAAAATTTTGCTACAAAGAATTACTATTACCAAGAAAACGGCTTAACGTTTTTTTTAAATTTTGAACTTCACTGTTGGAAACCAAGAAAAAATGTCTATTATGTCTGGATAATACTAATTTCAATTGTATACTTACTGCACTAAGTAGTACCGTTAAACAATATATTTAAGTTAATTGTCTTATGACAATAAGATCCAAAATTATTACAAATTGTTTAATAACATTTTTTTCTTTTCCAAATTTTCAATTTAACATCATAGCAGTTTGTAAGAAAAAAAATGTTTGCGTTTTTTAAAAGAAATGAAGTGAGGTGAAATACTTACTTTTTCTGTAATGTTAGTTGTACAATTTTTGAGAACGATTTTTACCGAAACTAAATGGTAAATAATTTTCTTTCTTAACCCAAAATCAGTGTAATTTAATTAACATATATAACGAAAAATGTTCCTTGTACTATTGATGTAATTATAAAAAGTGTTTTTCATCATGTAATCTGTATTTAGAATACTCCATGTTTCCTATTAACATATTTGTTGTTGTCCTAACAGAATAAAATTTAGCTTAATTTTCTTTTAAAATAAAATTGCAATCTCTATTATTTTAGTATATACTTTCTAATGTGAAAATTCAAAAATTCGTAATATAAATATATATTACTTGTATTTTCAAGTATAAAGGAACTGCGTAACTCATATTGTGTGAAGATAGGGATTTGACTAATATTATGATCAAAAACTCCCGAAATATTTTATCGTTACGCGTAGATGTTCTCAATGGATTTATTGTTAAGTAATAGATTATTGAATATATTTGGCGTTAATTTTGTAGAAATTCATTATTCATAATTAAATGAAACTACGTGGTGTAGTATTATTTCTACTTTCTTTAATTTCTTTACCACGACCTAGGTTTCGTTGTATTACGACATCTTCAGGTGGGATATTAGCAAAGATCTTTGCTAATAGTATTCCAAAAGTATATTATAGTCATTATGATATTTGAGTAGTCGTAAATTACGCATATTATAAAATATGAAAATAAAGCTGACAGATGTTTAGGATGATTTTAAAATATGGTCAAACTGCCCCAAAAACTGCAATTATAAAATATGCCGAAAATATATTTTAAGTACCCTAACAGTTTTCCAGATTTTTTTTAAAAATTTATCTAAGACCACTTGTAAGAAGGCAATTGGATATTATGGTTTTAAATAATTGGTAAAAGTACAAGAAAATTTTAAATATGTGCGAGTGAAAAGCTTTATGTGCAGACCTAAGTGTAAGTGAGAAAAGGTTAAACCAGAGTTTTAGGGCCTTCGCGCGCTATGCTAGATTGAAATAAATAAAATTTAATATAGTTATATTAAATAAATTATACCATTCCTATCTTATAATAAATGATATTTATTTTACTTAAATTTAATAAAATGATTAATTATTTCGAACATACGCACAGAATTTTGACTAATATGATACACAAATTTATACTGTTAAGCAATATAATAGAAATCTAATGATATCAGTAGTAATAGGACTACTTCTGTGTTAAAACTATACACATTTTGTATTTTCATCTGTCGTAAACAATATTTGATGTCTGTTCAAGATAATAATATTGCAATGTCCGGTAAAATCCGTTTTTAAATATTTGGCTATAATGTTACAAAAGTATAATGGCTGTATTAGATCAAAGGCGTATAAGCTATGAAAAAAACCTTGTCTCAGTAACTCCTCATACGGACTATTTCAAATTAATAATTTAATAAATATATGTTAGAAGCAAACTGTTTATTATAAATTTAAGTAGATAAAAATTTAGCACAAAACAAAATTAAAAGAAAACAAGAAACGGAAGTATTAACATTGCCTCATGATAGGAATTTTTCTGATAAAAAGGGTAATTAAGCTCATTTTTAATCTGCTAGTGTACGGAAAATATACACCGGAAATCGTTGGCTACACTGATTTACTGCATCCCGATAACAAAATATTCAAATATGATAAGAGCATGCGTTCCGGTCTAGTTTATTGCTGTAGTCATAACTACTTATTATGCTTCATTCGATGCCGACGTCGATATAATGCAGCAATATCTATTGAACTGTTATAATTACAATAACAGAAAAATTTAAGTCGATTGAGAATAGTAAAGAGTACTTAGTTTTCACAGCACTGCTGACATCGTTTACTAGTATAGTGAATATTTGTATGAAAGAAATGATAAAAGAAACCTTGAATATAGAAGAAATTACAATTTCAGAAGAATGAAGGGTTTTGTAAATAATGTTGTGAAAAAATCGTACAGATGGCAATAAAATGGAGGTATAGGATGGGATAGAGTTGTGTAATTCACCTATTTTCTACGAATAATGCTTACTTTTTCCAGTTGAAAGACCGTTTAAAGGTGTAGTCGTATAGCTAAATTCTTGAAAATGCTATTTGGGTCTCGAATATTAATTATCTAATTGATATCCTTAATTATTTTCTAGTTTGAAGCACATGACTAATTTCTTAAATAGTATAATAAATTATTGAATATGAAAAAGACTATTTAATTGTTATATTGTAGAAGACCAATTTAAACTTTGTTTCTCAAATTAGCTTGTGTAGATGGGATAATACTGTTTTCTTTAAATTGGCGTTGCGTTAGTCGTGGTTTTCCCATTTTTCAATTTCAGTCGTAGCGTTTCTTTGGTTGGCAAATGTAGAGATTTTGTTAAATAAACTTACTCTTTTCAATCAATTACACACTTGTAGCATTTAGGGAAAAGCAAGATTTTGGAAGTGGAAGAAATCATATATCATTTTTTAATATTATTCGTAAAGATTATATGATTCGTGATGAAATCTATGTATTTGGTAAACTAGATAAAACGACACTCAAATTGATTTTTTTATATGCGGGCTTCAAACACTAGACTAATAAAAATAACAATTTCCACAAGTTAATAAATTTTAAATGCGCAGTTCTGATATCATGTCTACTTTTGTAGTTAAAAGTTTCACTAAGTAATAATAAACGGAAGTATGTAAATCACAATGTAAATCGTAATATTTTATATAACATATTTAGTGAAATTAAAATTATAAATTTAGTACCATATATTTAATTTAATATCAGCAAATTATACTGCGAACTTTCTTATGATTTTGAGGCTTTTGCGGGAGCTAGGGAATACATAGGACGCCTGCGATTATAATGTTTATCACCGCAGTGTGTTCAGTGCGATATTATGTTTTATAATTGCTGTTTATATAATTACAGTCAGCTTCTTCAACACGCTCTATCGTAGCCACGCACGCTTCATAAATGTGTTTGAAGTATGCCAATAGTAGTTCCTATGCTCTTTTTTTGAAGAGGTTTATGCATACCAACTTTCGTTACTTTCGCCAGTTCATTTTCAGTATTTAATCATTAATAACCAAGGTTCTCCTCAGATTTATTTTTAAATTATTTCAATAAATTCTATTAAATTTACACCTTTTTCTTTTTCAGACTACGACAAACAGAAGAAAAATTAATGTTTTCCTTCCGTTAATTGTTAGTGTTCTGTATCCGAAGGATCCGAACAGAATTCTATTGTGATGACACTGGCAGTCGGTCCGTCTGGTCCAAGTGTTTGTAATTATTTCATCGAAAAAGAAAATCGTATTAAAAATTATTTGCAGCATGCTGTGAGGGTATTATCGAAAAGAGAATGATGAAGATGTGGAATACCTTGAAATTTGTGAATTGACTATTAGAGTCAATTGTCATTTGCGTGTCAGTATATCGACCAATAAAATTGCAAAAAATAAATTTGTGAATAGAGTTTCTCTTTTTATCACGACACTTCAAATATTGTCCTTCCACTTTTATAGACAAATTCGTATAGAACTGAAACTTTTTGCCCCAACGTTTTAATTATTATCCAGTTTTAACGGATTAGCATTCATTTCACTGCTACAATATTACCTCATTACGTACCACAACAAATCAGAATACCCGCATAAATAACGATACATAAAGCTATAATGATACCATTAACCTACGGGTTAGCCTAGTTCCAGTCAGTAATAATGATCTATATCGTCGACATCATAAAAAGATCTCCTCATTAAAATTTAACTTCCTACACAATAATAGTTCAAAAGTTCATTCGAACTACGGGAAGCGAGGTTATCTCTAATATGCAATAAATATGGAACCCAAAAAATAGTGTTTCATGTATTGCGAACCGAACCGGTTTGGACGATAACGTTATCTTTGTTATATGTTTACAGCTCTGTTTCTAGAAAGAGTAGAGCCCTAAAATTCACGAGTTAATGTATCTTTCTCAATTGTTAGCTAAAATTTTTGAATAGTATTTTCAGTTGAGTCACGCATAAGGTCAGAGGTTAGATTTTCCGTAGAAAATGTATTAAGCTGTAAGTGTTCCTGTTTTTTTTTATATATTATATTTTTCAATTTTTATGTAGATATCTTGTTTTTTTTCGTAATTTCTTTTTTAAATTTATATTAACACATTTGTGAAATACACGTTTACATTTGTGAAATACGTGTTGTTGATTCTTGATATGATATAGATCTTCTATTATTGATTTACGTCGAGGTTTCTCGACTAATAACTAACGCAAACTTTGATGTAGCCAAGCAGAAAAATAAAGTACTATAACTGAGACGCAGTTTTTATTTTCTCTACCATAGACTATTAACTATTAACTATATCTATTAACTAGTATCTAATATTTTAACAACTTTATATGGAAAATAATTTTTAATGCTACTTTTTAAAGAGCGTACATATAGTTTTGCAATAGTTCGTGAAATATAACAAGGGTGGAATAAATAAATAAGTAAAAATATATTCATTTAAGAGAATGTCGTTGAGGGGAAGGAACCCAAACGCACACAAATACACATTAGTTGTGACTACTATTATTATAAACTCTGAATAAAAATATACTTTATTTTAAAAAGTGATAAAATTTATATTTACAGATTTTAAAGGAAAAGTAAGGATTTATGAGTGACTTGGAATTTATAGGATAGCGTATGAAAAAGGAAAACCTTTCTGCAGAGACTGCAGTTATTTTCTTTATTGTGTGTACGTGTTCCATTGTACATAAGCGTACAAACGACAATAATTTATTACCTTTATATTTTCGTGATTATTTGTTAAAAAAGAAGCAAATAAAAATATCAGAGGATGCTGTAAATTGAGAAATAGTTACATATAACATAGTGAGAAAATTGGAAATAAAATTAAAAATATTCTTATTTTTACTTTTATTTGCGTGTGACAAAAATATATACAAAGATGAATGGAGTGAAAAAGATATAACGGTGAAGATTTATGACGAACACTTTAAACCTTTATTTTTACAAATCTTTATGGACAATGATGTTATAAATATAACAGAATGGTAAATTTACAAAAACTATCACTTAGGAAATATTATCCTCCAGCTCTGGAAAAACGCTGAAATCCTTGTGGATTTATAGTTTTCTGTCGTTCAATATGACGAAAAAATCAATTTTGTTAAGTGATAACCTGATATGAGTAGAGTAGATGAACTAATAGCGAAATTTTTGAGATATTTTCAATATCTATTCAAATGAACTCATTGAGAAACTCACTACTAACACTTCCTACCTGTAAATAGAAGAAATGGAATGAAAAATGTAAGGATGTAGCGGTGCTGATTAAATGTTGGCTGTAAAATATTTTTCTTACGATCTTACGTTCGTTCAGATACGATGAATTTGTTTTGGTATAATAAAGTGCTATGAAATAGTGAGATACTTAAGTGTCTAATATATTCTTCATATCTTCGAATATGGATTGTAGTTATTTATTAGTTAATGTTATCAAATAATTGAATATTTAGATAAAGTGAAAAATTTCAGTGTAACATTATAAGATATACTACAATATTTCAACGAAGAATTGTGAATTATATGAAGAGAGATACTGATTGCATAGGCGTAGAAAGTTATTTCATAAGTATATATATAAATATATATATATATATATATATATATATATACATTTTCTGATCTATATATATATAAATTTTTAAGAGCAAAGAAACAATTATTCCGTTTTGATCATGTCCATTATATTTTTTTTGCAGTGAACTGGAATAGATATCAGTCCTTTGGTTTAAATTTAAGAGTTAATTTATATATATATATATACATATATATATATATATATATATATATATATATATATATATATATATATATATATTCCTTATAGGTGTATACATCTCCAGGCGTAAAGTAAATGCTTTAAATACATCGACATTATCTGCGCGTTTTTTCCACCTATATCCGTGTATAATCGCAAAGTTAAAAAACTGCAGCCGCGAAGACGTTTAATTAAAATCTCACTCGGTTATTTTGTTAACCCAGTGGACAAATTGACAAGTGAAATTTTATCTAATTAGTTTATAAATTACTGCATACAAGGGAGAGGAATAGAGATATATATTAATAGATTACGTATATATTAATAGATTACGTATTCGAATCGTACTTTGGCAGTCCAATCTGTCTGCAATCAATTCATGTCCTAAAAACTAAGATCTTTGAGTATGTTGATAGCTCAGTACCTAACCAAACTAATGGTAAGTAACATCTACCATATGGTAAGTATATCTAATACTTATCTAAATGGTAAGTATTATTTATATCTGTTTAGAACTGAGCGTATTCGGTTTTATTTAAAGTTCTTCTTTGAGTTTAGTTTTATTTAAACTATGAATATAAATTAAATTTAAGTATCTAATTTTAAATTTAAGTATTGACATAATTTTAATGTTTCACAAACATAACCATATTAATCTAATATTAGAACACAATATTAATCTAACAAATGAACATAAGAATATAATGAAACAAACATCAAAAACTGAAATAAACCTTATTTATTATAAAATCAGTTTTGCCTATTTATAAAGAACTTTATAATTTTTTTAGGATAATATTTCAGTAGAGGCGTTTGAGATATAACCTGAAAATACATGTATTCTATTGAAATCTACGTCTAATCTGCGTTAGATTGGAAATATTTTTTGGATTTAAGGAATTATTAGCGAATACATTATTTTAAATAAATATGTTTAAATCTAACTTAATTTAAAATATTGGAATAAAAATTGTCAAGTGGTGTAGAATTCGCGTTACGAGTGTTCTGTACATATGAATTTAGACACTTGAAAAAAGTTAAGGTTAGTATTTCTATTAAACTATTTACAAATATTAATTTTTCACGACGTAATTTTATCGTCTACTGTGTTTTATATAGGCGTTAAATAAGGGCGCCTATTGCCAAAATTATAAGAACTAGATTAATCATTATAGTCTTTCTATATTTTATGAGTACATTTCTAATACCCATATTTTTTCACAATATAAGGTCGAATAGTTTCGGAAATAAAGTGAGACAACATTTTTTTCCACTTTTTCAGTATATCTCCAAGGATGCACAACGTGAAATTATGAAGAAATATTTTTGGGGCATTATTATTAGCCTCTGACGATACCTCGCTTTATATAAACGAATAAAAAAATATTTCGAGTACTTAATTGACCCCTCTCGCTCCTATAATTTTCCTATGGATATTTTTGAGTGTTAGCTGCTGAAATATGTGCGGATTAAGATGATTGATTGTTAAGTCAAATTATAAGTTTCGACGTCAAGCGGTTGTGATAGAATGACAGACTGATATGCAATTAATATCATAAGGTTTCCAAATTTTCTTTTGAGGTAGGGAAATCTAAAAATAATAGAGTTTTTCATAACTCTTTTAGACCTATGAGAAATTCCATTATTTCCTTATGTCAATATATGATTTTTGCTCCTATATATCAATTTAAAATATCACAGTTTTTTAATTCACACAATAGTCTTGGTGAGTATGTATAATAAATTCTTGGGAATATAATCAACTTATACTAAAATAGTTATTCCTCTAGTAATTATTGAACTTATAAAACTAAAAAAAAACAGTATAAAATAAAGTTAACAAAACTCGCTAAGATTCGTTTTAGATTTTTCTTACCTTTCAATAAGTTTATCCTTCATGATTTCAACTAGTGCTCCTTTGTACTGGGGGACCGGTATATTAACATTGAGTTTAGATTTATTTCTTTGACCATTTTATGTATATGTATGCATTTAACGTGGAGGCGATGATTTTTTTCGTAATGCATGTCGAATGGGGTCTACTTGGTTATTTTCCTTGTACGGAGTTTCATTGAGTATGTTTTAACGTTTTGTAGCATGTTTGGAGAATTTTGAGCTTCAGATCGTTTACAATATATTTCCCACTGTAATACAAGTACTGAAGTAAAATTGTAAATCTGAAAAAAATTGAAAGTAGTTTTTAGTTTCTTTAAAGTTATATCGGATACATTGTATTAACAAGTTTGTTTTATAGAATGATTACGGAATCCTTCTTTAACACCTTTCTATACATACCTGACTAGTTTCTTTATGTAGAGTGTATCTGGCGTACACTCACAAGAATATTTATACATTTTTTAATAATAATATGTCCCTGGATTATGGACTGCTTTATATTCGCTCGTGTTTAGGAAGCTAACATATTATGTCTTTCAACGATTTCACGATTTCTTTACAAGTAAAACTATTTTAGGTGATAAGATAGGTTTTATAAAAATTTATTGACTTATATAAAGTTTGGTTTTTGATGTTTTTTTTTGAAATTGTTCATTGGAATGAAGTTTCTTATCGCACGTTACACACTTGGAGAATGAGAGCTAGCCCCAAGAAAAGTATAAGATTTCAACCAACATTTTTGCTACAGTACAACATTTCAAATTTCAACTGACACTTTTGCTACAGCATAAGCGTTTGCGTGTTTATAAGCGTACGTCATTGCATGTGTATATTATTACAGTATAGACTCACCAGCTGTATTCTTTTAAGCATGTGTGTTTAGCAATCTGTGCGCGTCGTAAAATTCATAACCTCTTCTCACTATTTTTAAACTTTTATCATTGTTATCAATAAAGAATGAATCGCGAATTCAGTAGAAGTTGAGGATGGTGATGATGAAGTCAGGTAAGTACCAGTGTTAAAGTGACAATAAGTGGATGATTTACTATAAATATTTATATATATTATATACATATATATATATATATATATATATATATATATATATATATATATATATACGTATAAATAGTTTATTTTAATAGCGAATTAACTAAGGCATCGACGGCTGAGACATAATTTATAAGACCAAAAAATAAAACCAATGTGCAAAAATGTAACGAATATCGTGCGAGGCAGAAAGTAAAGAAATAAATTGAATTACAGCAAAAAAATACTGACTATTTTCAAAGGTATATATCTTACACATAATAAATATTTACATTTACCGCTTATTATTTTATTACTCGCTATGATCATTATTAGCTGATGCACATATGTTTATTAACATGTTTCAATAGTTTTTGAGAGACAGATAAAATTGAATCCCAAACATATGTGTTCTACTTTAGTTACCACAAACCAATCATTACTAAGACTGAATATACTGATTACGTTTATAATTACTTCGTATTTTTATAATAATTAATAATAAATATTTAGTTCCACATCTTTTATAAACATTATTAATTACAATTTTATTACCATTCTTTTATTCACTTCTTTTAATTTTTCATTTAGTTACTCGCAAACTTTGTTAACTTAATTCATTGTGCCTGTTATTTAATACATAATATATAGCAAAAAGAACTTCGTTACAATCGAATGTCCCACGACATCTCTCGTTCTTTTTTACTGCAAAGACTTCTTACATATTGTATTTAAATTATTGTCAAAAATATGTAGTACTATTTATTATTAAAGAATTGTTAAAAGTTCTGTGTTTCTACTTACAAACAATAAAAAAACTCATCATAAATTAATTCCTCTTCTTTTAGTTTATGGCATTGTATTTATAAATGTATATTAGCACGGACATATGTTTTAGAGTTACGTCGCAACTAAGAATTGACATTCTTGCGTTATTTCTTTTTCCGATGACGCACCATTTGATCGGTTGATGTGATTGGTTGATTTTTTTAAGTTATCCTTATACGAACAGAATAACTTCAGATATTTAAAAACATATGTATTCGCAGCATACTCGCAACATGATATACGACATATAAAAAATGTCATAAATATGATGGAAATTTAGAAAAGGGGATATTTATTGTCGAGATTGAAATATTTGAATCTCAATGTCAGACTAAATAACGAATTCATTACTGCTTAGGTTTAACGGTCACTCGTCACTATAAGGCGCTTTTCATAATGAGAAGTAGGTTCCGCATAGATGGAGAAAAATATTTAATCAGTTATATCGTTTCCATTCAAATGTAATTACGCCATTGGAAAATTAAATTCAATATATATTTATTAAATACCTATCATTTAGTAATAGAAATTGTTATCATTGAATTACGAGCAATATCATATATGTTCAATTGCTGTCAATCGACAAAGTTTTGTATTAGTATTTGCGTGGCATGTTACTGACATGACGTGGCATGTTACAGGTCAAGTAAATAAACTACATGAAAAAATAAATTCAATTATTTTCAGTAAGGAATTATTAAGACGTGAATTATAAATACTTGGATATCAATAGCAATAATAGTGAAAATGGAAGATCATTTTCTTAAATAACTTCTTAGTGATGGATAACTAACTTTGGTCGTTTTCAGTCATATAGATATACAAATCCATTTAAAGATTTCTGTATATGAAAGATTTGATAAAAATATTGCATACTAATAAATCAATGATCCTTTGTGAAGATAATGGAAAGGAATAGACATTATTTTCGTTTAAACATAATTATGTAAACATCACCTTATTTTCTAACTAGTCTCTCTCTTTATTAAATATCCTCGCTTTAAAAATATTCATATCCTGAGCTTAGTAAATCTTTCATCTCACTGAATAGTTCTTACCACGATATATAAGCTTTTTCTTGTTTATATTAACAATATGATGTCGTTTTTATTGTCAAAATTTTGTTTACAATAATTTATTTATTTGTTTTTTGAAAACCTCATGTTCTACTTACAGATTTACACCAAGCGCTGGGCTTGTGGAAGGACATAAGAACAAATTATTTTAAAACAGTAATGAATAAGAAAAACAGTAATAACAAAAAAAGAACGGGAGGTTTCGTGCAACACCCGGTTGGAACGAAGTTTCTTTCGCTATATATAATTTACTAAATAATAAGCACAATGCAATAAGTCAACAACGTTTAAGAGTAATTAAATGAAAAATTAAAAGAAATAAATGAAAGAATAGTATTATGCGTCTCAGACGTGGATGCCTTGCTTAATTCGTTGTAGAAATAAAAGATTTATATTTACGTATATATATATATTATCAGCATATGGTAATAAAGCGAACCGAGGAACATCTCTCAATTACACATAATTTACATAATACGTAGATAGTATTGCAAGGTTTAATATTGGTATAAGTTAATTTATTTGTAACTGCAAATAAACCCAACTTATACTGAATAAATTTCACTATTAATTCTTCATTGACAACAATAACACGAGTTTGAAAATAGTGAAGAGAGGTTATGAGTCTTATGGCGACATGGAATGCAAAACACAATGCTTAAACGAATACAGTTAATGTGCAGGCAGCATGACTATACTGTAGTAATATAACTAGACATTTACATCCGCTTGTAAACACACAAACGCTTATACTGTAGCAAAAGTGTCGGTCGAAATCTTACACTTTTTTCGGGCTAGCTCTCATTTGCCAAGTGTGTAACGTGCGACAAGGAACTTCTTTCCGATATCGAATACGACAGAAACACATAGAAATTGGAATAAATATTTTCTAGTGATCAGTCGTGAATTATCAAGCAGATGAGGTTATGGAGCTGAAATATTCTGAAATATTCGACGAAGCAGAAAAAATGTCTAGAATTGATACACACAGATTTTATTAGGATACTGAGCCGATATCACTTTGGTTCAGCTCGCTATCAGTGACGCAACGAGCAGTATTCAGAATTGAGAGCAAGTAATTTATCATGAAGAGAATCAGGATTGAACCCGAATTACTATCTTGATCGGCTAGACTGAGTAACATAAAACCGAGCTTTGAATTGCCAAACAGGACGTATTGTTTACGAGCCTAAAAATAATTGCCGAGAATATTAGAATATTAGCGCGGTGCACTCCGGGGCAGGCCTCGACACTCAAACACATAGATCGACGGCAATCACATAGACCTACGGCAGCTTTTTTCAAACATAGTTCTATTTTTTTTAAATAATCCTTCACTCTGTGCATTGTTAAATTATGGAGTAATATTAATGCAAGTATTAATTTTCTGAAATAGAATTCCGAAATTGTTTAACCTTATTTAACCTCTTCAGATCCAGCGTACAATAAATATTCGATTTTAGTTAATATTAATTCAATGTTATTCAACACGTAATATAAACATAAAATTAAATTCGTAGTTTTTCTTGGAAGATAAATATAAAGCGAAAACAAAGATGTTGTTAGGTCAATATGTCTTGTCAATATATATTGTTTTTATCAGAACAAATTTTTTTCCTCCTCCCCTTTTTTCACATCACATTTTCTACAACAGGAGTCGATTGGGTACGTTTTTAAATTGTACGATCGTGTTTTTTTATTAAAAAAATATTCGTTTATTTCATTTTAATGATTCATTTTAGGAAATTAGGAACATAGCCTATGTTCCTTGTGATTTGGTTAATAAATAAGATATTGTATTTATCTACACATAATGTTAGTCTTCACCGTCACGAAATAAATGATAGCTCTATCAATACAATTTGAAGAAAAACTTACAAAGAAGAAAAATGAAGACATATGAAGAAAAACTTAAAACCAAAATATTAACGGGTTCATATAATTTTACAAAGGTTTTATCACGATTTGCCCAGAAAACATATCTACATTTGGAAAATATATTAAAAATGTATTTAAATTTTCATATAAATTCATATAGACCGTCATTTTAACACGAAACATGTTACTTAGGTTATTCTAAATTATCCAAACTAATCAGAAAATAACGCCTTGGAAACGAATATACTCCTGCTAATCAAATCTGGTGTAATTTTACATAATTGTTTTCCGGCGAACTTAAGGTAAACGACTAGTAATCCCGTTTTCCCATAATTTGATATTAGCAATTTTCATAGAAATTATATAAAAATATTAATAGCATAGGAATCTTCAGAAAAAAAACTAAACTAATTACATACTGAAATCACTAACTAGTTTCTAATAAAATTTTGCATGCATTTCTATTAAAAACCCTGTAATTTTGATCACACTATCTTACACATTTCATGAGAGAATAACATTTGCATAAGAGAATAAAGGATGTTGATGACATTCAGGTGCGTTTTTTTCATCATCTTATATAAAAAAGCTTGATCGGTCTTGCAATATATTTTATTAGAAAGAAAAATAAAGTGTTATCTTTTATAGCAAAAACTAAAATTACTGCATGAGATGTACTGGAAGAAAACTACATGTTAATTCCAAACATGAATATATGAAAGAGGTTAGCTGAAGAATTCAATTTATATTAGAATTTAACCAAATGCTTGGGTTCGTTTGAGGGTAAGTAATATAAACACTTCAATTAACCTACAATAAACTACAAATAAGTAATGACATGCTTTGAGCATTTTTTTAAATCATGTGGAAAGAAATAGCGAATTGCAAATTTCGTGTGTCATATGGTAAAAGCGGGCTTGAAAATAACGTAAATTTTCCATTTTATTTTGCGGCTATGAAGATTTCCCCCTATGGGATATTTGCTAAGAACATACCCACAATTTTTGGTAACATAAAAAGGCTATTCAATCACAGACTTAGCAGAAGAATAAAAACTATCGAATGTACAATTGGTAGCACGGTGAAAAATATTCATTTGTTTAGTAGTTTCATTTTGGTGTTATGACCCCCTAAAAATTACTAATATTTTAAATGCAGGTCTACGTACTGCCAGTCCATTATAATATAAGGGAATTTGAAAACAAGTTGACCTCAACTCTATACATGTCATCGCCATCGTTACACTTTCAAATAAAACCTCATTCATCAGCAATCAAAAAATATTTAGCTTAATTGCTGATTAATGAGGAATTCAATTTTTAAAAAAGATTGCATTATTACTTAACTAATAGCATCTCCACGGATGTGGAATTATATTGTATAATTTATACGATGAACGTCATACGATGAACATCATATCAAGAATATCCATATTTTAAATAAATTTAAAATATATTTAGCTCGTGTTTCCTATTGAATATCGGTATAAACTTAAGCGAGACTGAATTTTAAATGTTAGTTAATTAGTTAAAGTGTACTCTGATCAATGGCAAGAAATAAAAGTGAAAAACTATCAATATTCACCAGTATTAAAAACAGTGAAATAAACATGTACAATCAAATACTGAACACCTAGATAGGTAACTTTCATTATCATTTTGTGTGAAGTGGATCAAGTAACTTTTATGTAATACTTTAACTTAAATAATGAAATTTAGAGTAAATTAAATGTAAAGCTGAGAACATTTTATTTTCTGGTGCTATATATCAATTGGAATCCAATGTGTTCAATAGAATTACGAGGAATGTTCCAGATGGTTAGAAATGTATGGTCAAATATTCATTAGATACAAGGTAATCTGAATATTATCAATTTAATTATCTATTACCAATAACAATGCCATTGAACGTTGTAAAATTTTACTATTACCAAAACAAAAGAGTTTTATAGAGAAGGATAGTTGGGACGACTAGAGGACACTACCTATACCAAAAAATTGTGGAAAAAGTAGAAAAATTGATAATTGAAATGAAAAAGGACATACGACAAAAATTCAGTGCAATGGAAAATATCTTCTACAAAACTGGAAGAAAAAATTGACATCAAAATAAATAGTAATGTCAACGAAAAAATCCAAAAAAATTGGTAGTAAGTTGGTCACATTGAGCTCACGAATAGAAAAACAGAAAAAGAGATTAGATGAATTAATCATTAAAAATAGATATCGTTTTTTTGGTGTACAAGAAGGAGAAAGTTCGTATTTTCAATTACAGGAGAATGTCTTGAATATCATAGTGCACATTTTTTAAATTAATATCCAGAAATTCCAAGTATAATCTGTAAGGGGAATGTGAAAAAAAGGAAATAACACTAGGCCCATAGCCTTTGCTGTAACTACACTTGGAATGAGGATTGAAATATTAAAGAATAAAAAGTTGCTGCAAGATACAGGTATCTACATAAGACCAGAATTCCCGCTAGAGATCCTGGAAATTAAGGAAGAATTAAAAATGCAATAAAACATAGAAACAAATTACACGTTATAATAAACTCATAAGAACAGAAAATTATCTCTAAGAAAATCTAATAGTAAAAGAGTGCCATCTAAATATCCACTCGACACAAACTACAACACGAAGGAAGAAACTTTCACAAATGTTACGACAAAAAAGCTCAAAAGCAATAACCACATCATGACGTACATAACATTTGAGAAGACACCGGCACAAAATAACAAGGATCACAAAATACTAGCATGAAATTTAAATCCCATTAATGAAATTTAAATAGTTATGGAGGGCCGTAACTAATCATGGACATCAAAAATTCACACAATCATCTCCCAATATGGCTGATCCCTGTGGGAGAAACTGATTAAAACCCTCCATGTGATATAAGAAAAGTAGCGTGAATGAGGTAAACAGTTATATAAATATTTGTATGCTAAATACTAGATCTTTAGTATGCGACGTTAGAAAGGTTGTATTGGCACATGCTATGAAATATATAAAATGGGACATTCTGGGGCCTTCGAAGACGAAACTAGCAAGCATAAAGATAATAGAAGAATATAATATAATTTTTATATACACAGACAAAACAGTTGATGTAATGAAGTGGGTTTTGTGTTGAACGACCATTTGAAATCTCAAATTACTGGGTTTTAATCAATTTCAGATAGGGTTGCCAGATTAGACTTATAAATAAGCAACAACATAATTAACCTCATCCAAGTTTATTATTTATTCCTGTAGAAAAGTTTAACGAAGAAGAAATACATTTCTACAATCATCTAAGAATGGTTTTAAAGGACACAGGATCAAACAAGGTGATTATAGGTAATTTTGATGTAAAGGTTAGCTATTGGATCGCGAAGGACATAAAGAAATGGCAAGAGATGGAGGAGGCCTTCGTCCGACAATGGGTGCCCCATTGACTTGAGTATAAATATTATTTTAATTTTTTATTAAAAAAATTATTTAATTATTGTAATTAAGTTTTACTTTCTACATATTCAAAAACGTCTTCTAATGATTAAGTGTAAGTGTTTTAGGTTAATAGTAATATTAAATTGAATTTAAATGCTATTTATTCATTCAAATATTGCAAACTGTTTTGTTTTGCTCTTTTATTGGGAAGTAAAGGTTTAAGCAAATAAATAAATAAAATGAAACTTAAACTTTTATAGTATTTATAATTATTCATAAAAAATGTTAAGTATGCATGTGTTAAATTTATTTTTTGGCCAATATCATTCCGTAAGTTTTTAGGTATATCTTTGCGCAAATATTCACATAAGTTGTAATGTTATAAACCAAGAAATCTCTTAGTTTCGCCTAAACACTTTAAATTAAAGGTTTGTTTCGTTGCCATTTCTTTATTTTTCGTTACATTTTGTCGATAACTAGTAACGTGGTGACTATCAATACGCATTGCTCCAAACTAAATTAACTGCGCGTTAGCTGTGGCTAATTATTGTGGTTGATTATGTGGACTTCCATTGAAATATTAGTGCTGTGATGAAAAGTTACAGATCGGCAATTTGAGTCAGTGATTTGTTCTTTTTTAATAAAATCTTGTGCGAATGATCTTAATTGATATCAAACAGACATCACGCGATTTCATTGTTTATTTCGTGATAATTAATATCACGAAATAAACAAAGAAATCGCGTACTTTATTTAAATTTCATTTATTAAAATTGTCATGTGAAAAATGAATACTTTTACCCTAGTTAAACTAAAATCATGTGTTAAAACAAAATTTGCACTAAAATAAATTAGTGTATTTTGTATCAATATCTACGGAATAGCAAAGCAAGCAAAGGAAAATGTTATTATATTTAACGTTGTTCGTCGCACAGATAAAACCAATAATTAAATATTAGCAGCGTAAAAATAAAACTTTGTTTTATTATTTAAAAATTAATAATCATTGTTCTGTTTTAAATACGATTTTTTTACAGTTTGGTATTAAATATAAACGGATCACAATTTTGGGTAATGTTCGGAAGCAAATTTTGGTAATGCTAAATTACCCAGGGTTTTAATTATGATTGGCTGGCACGGTTTTATTGCTGCGATTTTGTTTTACATCAATACAAAAAAAATTAAAAATGTATTTGGATGTTTAAATAAGACTATATTAAGAATAATCAAATGTCCAAATAAAATTAACTTTTTTGGGAATAATTTTTAATATAATTCTGTTTGATATCACACGTGAAAAGGTAATTGACAATTTTTTATAAATTTTTTGAAAGGTTTCCAATATTTTTTAAATCATCGTACTTATGGAATTTGAAAAAATAAAATTTAAAATTAAAAAAATATTATTTAAAATTTTGGTAAGTTTCATAATTTTTTATAAAAATAATGTAAAACCTAATTCTGCTTTGAAGATTGTACTAGAAGAATTGAAGTCGGTTTAATTTTCGACCATATTTTATAACTAAAACACTTTCCGATGCTTATTTTCAAAAACATATAGAACAATCCTCTAGTTTAAACATTTCCTATAGTTTTTTTTATTTAGTCGACATTCAAGTATAAAAAGAACATGTGCATAAAGACCTAATTCACGAAGATGCCTGTATTCTGTGGATTCAACAAAAGAAATAATATTAAATTACTCGTCCATCATATTTTAATAAATACCCACTTATTGCTTCCCAATAACTAACTCAGATTACCAATCTGTAGCGCTGAAGCTAAAAAGATTGGGCGATTTTCCACGAATCTCAAGTCCTACTTTGGTGTTATTGCAGCGTCTTCTCTCTGGAGTTTTGGATATGTGGCGGAAGGATCATTCAGACTTTCCTGCAAGTTATAGTTGTTGCGTATATGAAGTAATAGAATGTATTTTTACATTTAGTTATCTCATGCGTAAATTCAGCCGTAAACCATTATTTTTTTCGGTTTTGTGCGATTTGAAGACGCTTTTAATTTTGTAAGTAAGTTTGAAAGCGAGATTTATTTCGGTATACGTAAATTTGTAAATGGCTCCTTAGAATCAAAATCGTTTACTTTTAATTTGATATTGCATTTTTTTTATAAAGGCAGCTGTGTGAAAATATAAAATAAATATTATCCGGCTGAGAATGAACTTATATCGACGTGACTGTCGGAAAAAAATGTGGTTTAAATTTTTTTACACAATATCCTTTCCAGATTACATCGGTTTTGAATTCGACTGTTATTTCTTAAGCTATGTTTTATTTGGATAGTCTTATAGTAAAATATTTACATTAATTGCTGTTTTATTTATAATAATATAAATTATAAAGAATGTGATATATATTTAAACATAACGATCGAAAAATATACGGCAAGTTTTTTCAAATTTGAAAATGTAAACGAAATAAAGTTCCTTAGCTTGATTTACATTAAGTATATACTTTCAGCTTTAAATACTTATGGACTTTAACTATTTTCCAAAAATGTAAATTTTATATTTACTTTCCTAATTTCTTAACCCTCTTTGCTTTTTTTCGTTATTATCTTGTGCCACTCCGTTATACTGTGAATTTTTAGTTAAAACTATATTCCAATAAAATTTGCAATTCCTCATCGGCTCCAAAAGAGGGAACTAAAATATTAAGATGTAATATAAAATGAAGACGAAACCCCTAAACTGCACTGTAAAAAGTTACCTAAGACATATGTACATATTTACGATTTTCATTAAACATTGTGTGCTTTGCATGTAAACCAATATGGCAGATTAGCAAAACACACACGTTTTTACATTTCATATATAAATACAATCGATAAAATGTTAGGAATTTCAACACATTTGCGTTTATGTAAATATGTGCCATAACGCCTAGTTAGCGGAATACCTTGGTTTAAAAATAACCTAGTTTCTAAAAGGATTGTAATCGATATGGAGTATGAAAACTAATGAAACTAGAACAATTTTTTAATTACGAATAAATAGATGTATTATTAAAACTATTTATTTACATCTTGTTTGTAATTTTATATTCACTGATAAGTGAAAATATCTAATAATTTTGACAAAGTTTTTAAACTTTATTAATAGTAGATTTTCTTGAATAGCATAAATTTAATTGTATACTCATCTATCGCATTTTTATTATTAATCCCCCTTCTGTAGGTTAGAAAATAAATTTTGTCGACTCTTTAATTATGTGAGGAGGTGCATTCAATTTTTTTTAAAATAGCTTGCAATTTGTATGTTTATTCAATATTATCATAAATTATTAAATTTTTTTTGAAAAGAAAATTTGTCTTATCCCTAAACTCATAACTGATGATTTAATTTGATAAAGGAAACAATATTTTTCTTGAACTATATTTTACTTAAATAAAAGGCATGTTGCAAACATTACTTTTATTTACCAACAAAGCAAATTGTACTGGACCAATCCCTATGCTGGAACTGAAATTTCATCGCGGAGATGGGTAGAGGGATCGTCTTGAAATTTCTCTTACTCTAGTTTTAATACCGTATTTTGTTTCGTTATTTTGACATAAAAGAAGATTTTTAATAATAACTTGTACATTTTTATGATAATTGGAAAACGTAGTGTTAGTAAAGACCTTACATCTTTAAGGGAGCTACCAATATGTTGATGTTGGCACAAAATGGTTGTGATTCGTTTATGATTTCCCTTTTGTATCTTCTGTACTTTTGTATTTATTAATATAATATTATTCGAGTTTCATCAATATTTACGTTGAAACGAGAAAAAATGCGATTCAGGCAGTCTTGATTTTAAATCGTGTAATAGTAACTCGTATAAAAAATTAGGTCGTATACCCCAAAGACTATTTAGAGATAAAAATATCCATCATTGTTTGAAACTGTTAGCCGATTAAATCAAATGAATAATTTCGTTCCCAGTCGGGTAATATTGATAAGTAAAATTATAGTTTTACGCGGATCATGTTAAAGTGGAGCTCATTTCAAAATAATTTATCTGATACTATATATTCAAAGTTTATAACTTCTAACCATTTGGTCTAGAATGATGAAATTTGGAAAAAATATACATGCAATGACATTTTTTTGAATAATAAGAAAAAAACAAAATTATGAAAAAATAATAAAAAAAAACATCAAAGAATAGAAGAAAGAAAGAAATTTAAAAAATTGCAAAATTATGAAACATAAACCATTCTAATTAATAGTTAATTAATTAAATTTAGGAAAGTGGTTAATACTTTACCTTAATATTTATTTTATCTAAAAATGATATTTTTCCAAAAATCTAATATTTACATTATGTATTTTGGGTTTTGAAAAACTAATTTAAATTTACCTCGAGACCGCTCAAGAGTATCATGGCATCTTGAATAATATCATTACCCATGAAATAAATCAAAACAATCGTGTCTGTGTATCAGTTGCTCCTTTTGTTTAATTTAAAATGAATTCGTCTTGTTACAAGTACTGTGTAGTGCCCCAGTGAAAAAGCATAACGATTAGCCAAAAAGTTATTTATATATGTTCCAAATAAGAAATAAAACTAATTGATTTTAAAACTTGCAATGAGCTCATAGTTTATTTACAGATTCAAGAATATATTTTTGATGATCATTTTTATGTAAGTATTTATTTGCAGTTTAAGTACCTATCTGATAAACTGTGTGTTAACTAAACAATTGTTGTGATAACGGTTTTATCTTAAACGATAGCATGTGATTGTGTTTCCTATAGAAAAACAATTAAATTAAAATATCGATGCGCTGAATTAATACATACATAGTTCGTTTATAATTAACAAATTAATACGATTCACACACAATCTACAGAAATGGATTGTGCGTGTATCATATTAATTTGTTGATTACAAACGAACAAATGAACATGACTCACATACAATATTTCCAAAATATTTCCAAATCTTAAGCAATAGCGATGCATTTTGCAGTCATTAGTTTATTGATAAAATAATAATGCATGAGCTGAGGTTAACTTGTTTATACTTCGTAAATCTAACGTCAAAAACAATAAAAAATATCTTTATTGTCACTAAACGTTTGTTTTTAGACGCAATACGCGTGTAAAAACAAATATTTAGTGACAACGAAACTTAAATACTATTTTAATTTATAATACATATTTTACACTTGTATATATTTACATTAAAGCTTTAACATTCCGAAATTTTGATGAACAGAAGTCACTGTTCTGGTGCGAAAAATCTACCAAACGTAATTTTTGGGTAAATCACTACCGTTTGCTTTGTTAAAACCTGATTCCATTGCGAATTGTACTTGTATTTTAAGGTGTAATTGATGACAACTGTATCATCAACAGTTGATGACAAAAATGGTTAAAAACGAAAAATTAATCAAACAACCTCTTTTGTATTCGAAAAGAGGTTGTTTGATTAATTTTTCGTTTTTAAGGTGTGATGTAACGCTTTCTGATTGGTATTCACTGTTACGAGACTGAATTCGTAATTTTTTTGGTATTTCCATAACATGATTAATTGTTAGTAACTATAACCCATCCGATTTAATCTTAGTGGAAACTAGTCTATTGTTGCTTACCCTCACATTACTTAGCGAGAAGTGTAAAAATCTGAAACCTTTAATGAAATAAAATATAATTTCGAAAATAAATCAAAATCTGCTCTGTAAGCCTATTTCTAACTTCACTCAACACAATTTAAAAAACATTAGTCTAAAATTTTGAGAATCTAATAATGAATAGAAAAACATTTCTTAAAATTCGTTTAGTAAATCTCGTTCGTTTCATGGATCTGCCTGTGTTACTCATCGAAAAAAATTATTTCTTATAACCGAAAAAACATTTATGCTTCCTTTTGAAATACAAAAATATCGAGGAAAATTTTATAACAAAATAATATTTACGTTACCATTTCTATCGCAAGCAAATGTTTGATTGTATTATTAAAAGCGTTAAAACTATTCTAAAATACGTTGAAAAAATAATAAGGCAGTACCTTAAAATATATTAATCCTGAAGTTGGAAACAGTGCACGGTATAAAACCCTAAGTATTTTCTAATAGTGTTATAAATGACTCTTCTCTACCACGCTACTATGCGTCGCATGACAAAATCAATGTATTTCGAAAGAACGCTGAGCTCTTTCTCTTCACTTTTAAACTTATGTATTAAGACAAACATGTCACCGAAATAGGTCACGTGTTAAAAAAAATTCTTTCGAAGAATGCAAGTGGACGCCTAACGCTATTTGAATCTACGACGGCATCTTTGACGCCCACTGATTTATTGCCTGTTGTCTCGTTTATTGAAAGGGCGGTATTTTCCCGTTTCGATTTAGTGGCTGATAAAATAGCCTGCGCTTTATATTTGTAACTTTTAGACTGTATTCCTCATAAGTTACCTCGCTTAATACCTACGTAAATATATGAGTTTTATTCTGGCACAATTTTTCAAGACGTTTTCCTCTTCCATCATTGTCGTGGCAATGCAGTTATGTCATTTCTTTTGTTGAGATTTAACCAAGCAAATATCACTACAAAAATCGTATTCAAATATATCTGTTAAATGTATAAAAATGTATATTTAAGATATAACCACCAATGCATGAAAAGTAAAATAAACAAATGTCTTGTTGTATTGGGCGAAAAAGACTATTACCATATTTAAAAGCAAACTTTTTGTGCTAATTTTACTAAGCACATTCCGTTTCTAGTCACGGTTGGTGTATTTAAATGACGTAAATATGTCGTGTAAATACAATATGTTTTCTGATTAAGTAATTTCGTGACTTATCAAAAATAAAAGATTTAAAATCATATGTAGAATTCATACTAGGACGATTTCGCGCACTCTTAAATACATAAAAACATTTAAGTATATAAAATATTTCTACGAAACTATTTACAAATATTTATATTATTTCGCGCCATGTAAATATATTGCTGGTATGTATTCCGTAGGTGCAAATATATCTTGAATTTTTAAAAAAACTTAACATTTTAGAATCATTATTATTAATTTCTGGTAAACTTCCAGTGAACTCCGTTTTTCCACAATTTCGGAGATTTCGCCGAATATTTAGGGTATTTTTAATGAATTATATTAAATTCATTGCTGCGTTATATTTAATTCTAAAAATTGTTGTTGGACTCCTTATTTGATCAATTGATAATCCATACGATGGAATGATAAAAAAATGATTTCATTATTTGCCTCCGTTTACGGGCAAATATTGCTGAACACCAATACATTTTATTACTATGGTTTTCTGTAGTTTCTCTAACTTTCTATGTTAAGTAGGTTCTGAGAAAAACGGCTAAGACACGCGAACGGATGGATAAACATCTGAAAATTTCTGTATGTATTATTTATATTGGTCTATTTATTCCCGTCATTTTTTTCATCCACGGAAAATTAAAAGCTGACTAAATACTTCAATTTAATATAACTATAACTAGAATTATCGCGATCATGTCGTGTATAATCATAGTAGATCATAACTTACATTAATAAGTAATGAAATTTGAGTATCAGAATTATAGGTTTGCTTGTAATTATTATATGCACTCTCATTTTTTTTAATATCAGTATATTGTAATTGAAGAAATTTATATAAATTGCTCAGTTTATTATTTGGAATTAATTTATACATTTTAAATTGAACATAGCATACATGTAAATTCTTCGTATTATACAAAATTATTTATTTAATTAAATCTACGAATGCAATTTATTGGAAACAACACAATGTTTAATTATGTCTCTAATCTCATCAGTCATATAATATTAAAATGTCATCAGACACTATCATTTCTACATGTTATAGGTAAGCCACGCTGTATCCCTGAACCCACGGGTGCGTGAAATACTTCCCTTACACTTTCACCCTTATTTAAGCGATTCCGTGCTACTTTACAATGGACCATTCAGCTGAATGCATTAATCGTAGTTAATATAACAAGAAAGATGTGTGCGAATTAATATGTGGTGTCCGATTGCGTAACTAACAATTTATGTCCTTTTATTGTGACGTTATGTTGTGAATATTACTCTGTTTCATGTCTTGGTTATTATTAATACTTTGTCTTAATTTTTTATGAATCCTTCTAAAAGAATGGTTATAACAGGACGGAAAAAGATTGGAAGATAAAGGAAAGTAAAAAAGCTATTGGTTACTTGTTTTTAAAACATAATTTCAAAGACAGAAATGCACATTTTTTTGTATGTTAAATATGATTGGTTGATGCTTAAAAACACATAATTACGTATAGAACATTGGTTTTAATTTTTAATTACTTATAAAAAATATTATTTTTAATGATATTAATTAGTAATAATATTCTAAATTTGACACCAGAGCATTTATAATTATTTTCTATCTACTGCAACGCAAGCAAATAAAACAATTCAAATAAAAGATTGACTGAAATAAAATAAGTAATGAGACTATTATTAGTAAAGGAAAGAGATGGAGTTAATTTTGTTGTAAATACCAGGAATTTTAAATTTTCATCAATAACTGAAAAAATAGGATTCCACTCTTTCATAAAATATGCACTATCCTGTAATATTTTTTTTACCATAATTAATAACATAGGATTATCCCTTTACCCACGAATAAAAATTTATAATATATTGAATGCTGTATTTAGAGATGACTATTTTCATCTCCTATTTATTAAAATAACCTGAGTATATGTTTTAAAAGATTTAGCATGCGTGAATTCAGCTACCAAGATTTATTTAAACAATAATGGGCTATGCTTACGTATTTTTAATAATTTTCATTTTTGATACTTATTTTTACCTCGATTAATGAAACTTGTTTACATAAAGTTGAAATTCAAAAGTAGGCCATAAACCTTTTCATGTACGTTCTATAAATTTCATATTTCAACTTGATATCATTTTTTCCTGCAACATATTTTTTAAAAGTTGTCGGTTTTTAAAACATTTTGAAAATAATATGTATTCGTCGTTATTATTTTTTATAGATAATACATTCTTTCAAAGGAAATCATTTTTTTTAAATCCGAAATTTTTATTAATTGCTGTAATTACATCACGGCAAAAGTCAACATTTACTAAATGTAAAATACAAAAATTATAAACCGGAATAATATTCAAATGCACATTACGCCTAACACTGCCTTAAATAAGAGAATTTTCCACTTTTGTCATAAAAAACAAGGGAATAGACGCAAAACTTACATAAGACGTGTCAAGATCTATATAAAATATCAATAATTCATAAACATGTTATATGTTCATCAGCAGACACTACAAAGCTATGACGAAAGGGATATTATTCGAGTTAGCTCATTCAGCCTAATTGAAGCCAATATCGAAGTCTGAAATTAGACTTGCCAGACAATATAGTTGCTGTACATTTGTTACTCGTCTATCTCTGTATTCGTTAATGCTATTGAAAAGTCGATTAAGGTTAAATCGGTTGTAGGGTCGATATCAGAACATTTCAAGGGTGGAGGAATTCCCAGACAAGATCATTATTAATTCGTAACGCTATATAAAGAAGAACAAGGCACCTGTTTTTTTTTTAGTTTTATTCAAGATAACGTTTTCAAGGAGTGTGTAAAATTAAACAAAAGTAAACAGGCGAAAGATTCACGGCTAGTGTTATGTTTTTCAATCACATTGACTAAATTGCTCTTTAATTAAATCCTTTAATTAAATTCTTGTATATAAGGAGTTAATAAATTAAATTTCTTTAAACATGATGCAAATCGAATAGTGTGAAATTAAATTTTAAGCGTATATATATATATATATATATATATATATATATGTATATATATATATATATATATATATATATATTAAAGTTTATTTCCGTTATTTTTCTAATTTTCGATGGATAACATCCCGTACTGAAAATATCAACAATTTAAAGCTTCCATTTTGGGTTTTATTTACACATTCGTTATAGTAATGTAACTTTAATTTTTTATGATCTGACGACAAATTAAGTATATTTTACTGCAAACTAAAAATGTAAACATATAACATTCGCAGTTTCTTCTATACTTAAGTATAGTGTCTTCCCCAGTAAGAGCTTTCAACACTTTTTATTTTTTTTTTAATTTAAGTTTTTCAAACTTTATTTCATTATTGTACCATGTATAAACATGTTACAATAATCATACATGAATCAGTATGTAGTCAGTGATAAATACATGAATCAACATGTTGTCGAACTTTCAAATAAAAACGTACAAATGTATACAATCAAACTATAGTCATTGCTTTTCTTTTCTATCAAATAACGTACGTACGCTCCCAAAACAACTTACGGATACTTCTGTGTCTAAAAAAGTATTTCATATACTACATACTTTTGTTACAGGGTGGACAATATCACTAACTATTGGATTATAAATATGTTATAAGTAGTGACGCCTATTAAAATTCGAATGGGTAGAAATTATTTTTATTAACATGAGGTTAATACGGTTCTGTCACGACTATATTTTTAGAAATTATTTATATTTTAAGAAATTTATGCATTATATCAATCAAATTAAAATCTTGTTTCCATGACATAAGGTTTCCCACAATGCGTGTATTATTGGAGGTAATGGCTATGATCGGCTAGGCGATAGAACGGTATAGTTCTGGCACTAGTAGCTCTACTGCTTGTAAAGAATCTGTAGCATTTTAGCTACTCGATTAAAAACATTACTTCAGGCCTACTTAACGAGGGTCAGTAAATCGAATCCGTAGTCCTGCGCAAATTTGCGAATCATATAGTAAGTAATTCGAAAGATCTACCTGTTTCTTTTAAACTAAAAAAAACACGAATTATAAATTGCGTAATATACTCACAAAGATAACTAGATGTATCATACTTAATACTACTTACGGCGTACATTACATGATTAAAACGAGGACAATGTTTTTATTTAAATAACACCATACTGAAGCAATAAAGAAAAAATATTTTACGTCACATTTCATTAATGCATATTTTTTAGGATTGTCTATTTTAGTATTATCTTTGGAAATGCCAGAAATATATTTGAATAGTAGATGTTCATTGGTAACCGCTATGTTCTCTATTGTTACACTACCTTTTCGCGCGTAACATTGTAGTTTTATTGGATATGTTAATTGAAAACGTCAGTAATAAAACGAATAAATTTTGATATTCACGTTTCCTTCTTTATGTAGGACAACTTAACTCCAGGTAGCAAGTTGGAAAAAGTCGTGAACGCGAGCGGTGCGCTGTGCCGCTTACGTTGGCTTCATCTTCGTCGCTAAAGTCGTCGGCAAGGACCTTCTGCGTAATGATAGTATGCATTCACTCCACACCACCAAATTCTATCTGTTTAACTTTGCAATCTTGGACCGATGGCCATTATAATAGTACTGTACTTATAATACGAAGAAATCGAAGTAAGGGTTTCAAGTGTTGTTAAAACAGGTATTGAATACTCGAAATGAGTCATATATGATTAGTGTATCTTTAAACATGTGTCACTTCTGAAAAATATTAATTTTGATTTATTGCGAGTTTAGTTTCAGCAATATTTACTCAAAATTGCTTTGCTTGTTGTTCTTGCAAGTAAATAGGGAAGAAACTTTCCAAATTTTTAAGTAGCGCTCCGTAAATTTAGAAGCAATTGAAATTGTGTTCCTTTGTCTGCTATAAACTTTCCTTTTATATTAGAGAATAATGAATGTTGAACATTGACACTGAAGCGATTTAGCAATGAAGAAATGATTGTAATTAATCCAAATAGTGACTCGGTTTTTATTATTATGGCTAAGCTTTTGTATGCTAATCTCAGACTATTATAACATATCTTTTTGTATAATAGTTTACATCAAAGACTTGTCGCGAGACAACCGTATTTTACTAAATTTATGAAGTTTAAATGTAATAAAATACTTTGGACTCACTATTCAGGCTCGTAAAATCTTAGCTCATTACATGTATCTCAGTTATTTTCTAGGGTTCTTACCTAAGAATAAATATTATTGTGAGGTAGGGTTCTTACCTAAGAATAAATATTATTGTGAGGTAGGATTCTTACCTAAGAATAAATATTATTGTGAGGTAGGATTCTTACCTAAGAATAAATATTATTGTGAGGTAGGGTTCTTACCTAAGAATAAATATTATTGTGAGGTAATATACCATTCTGCTGGATGTGATTTTTCAAGGAACGTCCAGTCTAGAAACATATTTTCTTAGCCCCTTCTAGATACATTTTAATTACGTTTACTTAGGCGCCCCCGTGTAGTGGTAATAACATTTTATTAAACTACTTTTTATAGTTTGAACATAATGAAGTAACAAACATATCGAGTTTATTTTAGTTTCATATAATTTTTTAAAATGATAACTGAAATATATGTGCCCAGGTTCAATGAGTTGAATAAGAAACAGAAAGACCTACGGCAGATGCAGATTCAGTGGAAGCAGACGCGGATATCCGCTAAAGCAAATATATCTCGCCACGAAAAAAAATCACTAAAAATAGGAGGCGGTGCAAAACCATCGAGTAAAAAACCTAAAGACCTAAGACCTAAATATCGTTAATGCTATCGGAGGAATTTGTTGTAGCTGAGAACCTATTTGACAGTGATGGACAGTCAAATATCCCAAAGGTATGTTTTTTTATTCTATACCTCCTAAAATTTTACTTCTGACTAAAAATATCTGTGAAATATTAGCATTCACGAATGTTTTGAGGTTAGACAGAGCTTACCACAATAACTTAGTGACTAAGTTTCTTCTCGTTGAAAATAATGAAAGTAAGTCAAGGATAAAGTATGTATATATATATATATATATATATATATATATATATATATATATTTATACATATATGTCAAAAATCACTGGGGGAATAATATAGGTAATGGAAGGAAGTTCGAATCAGAGTTAGTACAAATAGAAAGTAGAAAGTTCTTATTAATTAATAATTAATTTAATACATCATAAAGTGTTACAATATTTCTGCACTGATACTGGTATATGCGCCTGCAAGGATAAGAAAAGGTTAATTGAGGTTGCATCTTAAGAAATTATTCAGAGATCCTAATACATTGAAAACTGTTGTTATAATGTCTATATAATAAAATTTCTCATTTGCAAATTTGCAAGACCCGAAAGATGCCTACATATAGTGGAAAGAAAGAAAATAGAGTATTCAAAGGAAACCGGTGTATCCTTTTACACATAATCCAACAATAATAGTTCACTTCTACTCCCGATTAAGATCACTCTTGTGGAATACATTTTTCATATTTTACAGGTTCTTGTTACAAATCTGCGATTCTGGCAATGATGAGTGAAGTAAAGGAATTTTAAAAGCGCTCCAGCTAAAGGAGCATAAAAAACGTATGGAGAGTATAGAAGAGGCGTTGAAAATTATGGGTAGAGAATATGAATTAAAAATGAAATATTTAAATTTATTTACAAAAAAAATTTAAATATAATTACCTAAACTTTTAGTTTTTATAATTTGTTCATGTTTCTTTTACTTAAATGCCATGGTGCCAAAAAGTATTCCACTGTAAACGCTGTGTGCTGTGTGTGCTGCTCTTGCTGCATTTCCTCTTTTTTCGTTATAATGTAATGGTTCTCTTCTGCCAAATATCATCAAAATATCCTCTGGATCATTTGGCTCCATGACATTAGTCTGCATTATTAGTGGTTCCTTCGTATGGAGTGCTATATTATGGAGCACTGCTAGCGCTGCTATGTATATTTTTGCATTATCTAAGTTGCAATTTATTCCTTTTAACTGACACGGAATGCAACGTTCTATTGCAACGTTCTATTGTATTTCTGGTTGCAATGTGGGCTTTATTATACCTTGCTTCTTGAGCTGCAGTAATTATTATTATTACTGGAGTGAATAAGTCAGGAGTGCAAGTATATTCTGAATCTCCTGAAAAACACCCGTGAAATTTATTTTCTTCTTCAAACCGTGATTTAATACGGATTCTCCGAAGATTGATCATGAGTGCTGTCTCACCAATGAGCAACAATATCCCATATGTACAGTACTGAATCGCAGATCACCTCGAATGCAACATATTTATTTACTGTTAGGTTAAAATAAGAAGATACGTTTCTTTTAAACGTATGCATGATACAGTCTTAATATATAATTAATTAATTATCGTTGATGAAATTGAACTTGATTTTATTTGCAAGTAAGTGTTAGCTGGTTTATTGTACCAATGTCCAGTTCTCAGATAAATTAAGTTTATTTATTTCATTAATTCATGAGATTTAATACGTTTTGGCCATGGTACTCAGATCATGGGTAATATGTAATAGTCGAATAGCGTCTACGTTGGTATGGTTGAGGAGTCGTTTTTCGTGTTTAATAGCACATTCTTGGATAACTTTATGAATCCATTTTATGTCTAAGTCGTTGTGAATTTCTTGATTAGTTATATAGCGATATGCATTAATAATTATACGCAAGATCTTGTTTTGGTTTCGGCGGATTACATTATGATTTGACTGCTTGGTACATCCCCGAAGCTAGACACCATACATCCAAATATTTTTGACGATAGAAAGGTAAATTTGTCGCTTAAAGTAGAGGATAAACTTGGAATGATGTAAAAATAACCATATTTGTTTCAACCTGATTTACTCAACTTTTACTTTTACTTGGCATTTCCAATTAAACCTACTGTACAGATGAAGTCTAAGATATTTTGCTGTATCTGCTTGTGGGACTTGCATTCCGTTAAGACAAGTGTATAGATTGCTGCGTGTTCGTCGCCATGCAAATGTGATGTAAATGGATTTGGACTCATTTAGTTTGTTTTTCCAATCAACGGCCCATTTGTTGATTTTTAAGTATTTCTTGTAAATTTTTGGTGGCTTGACTTTGCGTGTCTACAGTTGCCAATACTACCGTATTATCAGCAAAGATCCTATGGTCACATCAAAAGTTCCTATGGTCATATCAGCGGTATAGAGTGTATTTTATTTAGGAATTCCTCACTTCCTTGCGGTACACCAGCCCATGCAGGATAGAAACTTAAATACACTTTCTCATACCACACTCTGAACCTTCTGTCAAATAGATAGGACTTAATTAATTGACAATAGTTTGCCGGTAGCAATTTCCGCATTTTATGAACGAGACCTTCGTGCCACACTCTGTCAAAAGCCTGCGATACGTCCAGGAATACTGCAGGGCAATATTTTTTTTCCTCGAATGCCTTTCCGATTACGGTTATTACTCTATATTTGGGTTATTGCTCTGTATCTTGGTCGATGGTTAAATATATATTTCTAAATCCGAATAGGAAATCCGGGACATTCACGATTAGTTTACTGCAATAATTACTCAAACAGTTTGGATATTGAGGGTAACAGTGATATTGGTTTGTACGATGTTAGCTGTTTCACTGGTTTACCAGGTTTTTTTAACATGATTATTTGCACGGTTTTTAACCGAAAATAAGCGTTATGTAAGTATGTTAGCATGATGATAGCTGTACATTTATATAATATCGGACCGTACTTCACCCAACTTTTTTTTTAAATCTACTGTCCCCATTATGTTTCTCAAACCAGTAATCTATCGAAATGCATTCATCACTTCCACCTGCTCGCCTTGGCTTTTACATATTTTAATATAATCTATAGCTCTTTACGCTAGTGCGTGTGCTACTCGTCGTTTAAATTTGTGACAGACCGTTGGTTGAGCCCATGTAGGTCAGCCGAGTCATCTTGTTTCTAAAATATAGAATACAAATGAAAATAATATAGAGTAATGACTCACATTTTGGGAAATAAACTTGTCCAAACAATACTCAAAGTAATTTATATTACTAACCGCATTGCGGGACCACGTTCTTAATGCAGTTAACACCTGAGTTTCTGAAGTGATGCCGCTACTTTAAAACAATATAATATTCGATCAAAATGACAAATGTTATGGTATAAATACGTTTAAAAACTTTTAGTAATTTCTTAAATTTTACATTCAATATTTCTTTTAATATCGTTTTTTACCAAGTTTACGATTATACTTTGCGTACGATTTCGTAAAACGACATTTGGTCTTGAATTCTTCTTCCGATAAAGTGTGAAACGGGTTTACTCCCCTTTTGTACGTTTTCTTCTTCCTTCTATTGTTTACTAATGCTATTGCGTGAGCGTCATGTGTATGTACAATGTACAAGTATTATATTTATTAACTGTCAACTATCAGTTATTCGAGCACCGCCATTTTTTGGGCTAAGCCACCCTTTCTTGACGCTTAAACTTGCTTCGTCAAAAGAGTAGTGATAGAGTAACGTTTCAAAGGTTTCAGTGGTTTAAGTTAAATACAAATTATTGTTCAAGTTTTCAACTATTCTTTGGTTTAACAGTGGATTATTTCTAAATATTTATTTATTGCTAATGCCGTAGATGTATAAATGACATACATATATGTTCGGCTAAAGTTTTGAGTTTAGTTCTCCTTTAGCCGCAGAAATGTATATTTTACCGGCTAGGACTCAAAGATGTGAATGAAGATATGATAGCTACAATTTTTATTACAAATTTTAAAATGAAATAGAGAGATCTATTTATTATATATAGCTATAAATAAATGGTGCTATTAAAGCACTGTTGACAGGAAAATTCCAAATTATTTCACAATAATGTAATTTGTATTTAATATCTCCAACGTATTTCATTTACAGCATCCATAAGTATACATCTTCAAATTGAATTAGTAGTACTTTTCTGTCACACAAGACTAATTTCATGATAAGCCAAAGTTTCTTCCCGACTATTTACACAGCGCTCTGCCATAGAGAAACTAAATATTTAATCAAACCGAGGAAAGTAAATACTAAGTGAAATTTTGTAAGAAATACCCTACTTAGGAAATAAGTCTCGAGTTTCCGCAAACATAATTGGAGTACGATGTAAACACAAATAATGGTTTCGGCGGACATTGGTAATTGGGTCACTTCGTGTTAGTTTAAACAAGATTTCGATAACTTCAGGCAAAAATATCTTTGGCGTACAATTTTATTTTACAGTTCCTTTCACAATTAGAGCATTGGAAATTGAGACCAGTTTATACAATATTTTTAACAAGTTTATTAGCTACATAACCAAAATGTACGTAGAATCATAGCTATATAAATATAGTTAAAAATAAAGTTTTCTGTACCAGAAAATTTAAAATAATCGATAAAACTAGTACATATAAAACCAAAGTTTCAATTTTAAGAATATACTACATATTAATTTTATCGTTGACTCCTTGTTAACGTTCTTTAGTAAAAGTAAAAAGGCTTAATTTTCTCAGAATGGTGCTGGTAAGGAAAATATAGAATCTTATCGAATTTAAAATTTAAATTAATAACCTCGAGATAGTCTCAAGTAAAAGTACTAATCAATTGAAAATCAATTAACTAATACGATGTAATCAATTAACTAAAACCATTTCTTAGCGACATGATGTATACAAAAACAGTGATACAATTATATTGTAAATAAAATGAGCCAAAATAGGGAAATGAGTGGGTACAAAGGAAAAACACGGTAACATTACAACAAAATTGTAACTCTTATTCAGACACTGTCTATGTTCGTAAGAAATAACAGAACCTTCCCGGTCAAATGTATGAAGTACATTTGCGTATATGAATCACGTAGGAAATTCGTTGCTGTTATGATATTCATATATTTGTTTCTTTGACGTTTCTTAATTTTTTTAAAATGGGTTACTTATGCTGTACATTTTAGGGCTTCGTAGTTAAATGGCCAAGAGGAAACCGTTATAGGTCCATCATATCCGTCTGACTATCTCTATTATCACGCGCTCACATTTTTTACTGTTTTAGATCTTGTTAAATGAAATTTTGCAAGTAACATAAATGTGTACTTTCTATATTAAAGTACACAAATGTGTACTTTATATAGATATCACAATTGGTACGTAGCAAGATGTTTAAAATGAATATACTCGGGATATACATATAAAGTTGGATTAATTTTTTTCTCACATATCATTTGGTTGGTTATTATTAAATAGGTATTAAGTAAATAATGTTTCATTTACCATTTTTAAATACTAAACCTCAGCTTCTTCTCTAATTTCAAAAATGTAAAAAATTTCAGACACTGTCATTTTTTTGTTACCTGCGTTTATATATTTCGATACATATTTTACTTCTTTTTCGGTAGACAGTGTAGGTGAACATTAAGTTCACAGAAATGTTTGATTTTAATTTCGTCTTCCTAAAGTAAGCTTAAACTGAGAATATACTATATAATAATGAATATTTCTGCAAAATAGATTTTCAAACACTATGCTAGCTTAATTGATAAGTATTCTTCATTATATTACAAAATTTTGGTCAAATATAATTTAAAATTTAAATACCTTTCGGTTACATTTTATTCTTTTCTTGTCATTTAGTTGAATCGATTTTAAACAAAACATACTTTTTTTAAACTCACACAATGACCTTTGAAACTTACACTCACTACTATTCTGAATGAACTAATTATTTTATTAACTAGCTTTTGCCCGTGGCTTCGTATGAGGTATTATTTTGAATGTGATTTCTCACAACAAATTTTTAATATTTGTTATGATACTTTACCACACGACGCATGAGTTGCGCTTTGATAATCTGGATTAAATGGCATGAAATAATTAGCGCATTAATTTGGCATGTTAAAATGGATACATGTTGCAATATTTAAAAAAATTATATTAAGAGCTTTTCATAAGTGAGCATAATTTATTTCTGAGGGTTTTTTCATTGATCTGCTCCTATATATTTATAGACTGTCATATATTATCGTTATATAAAATTTTATTAAAATCTAGACTCTTTAGGCCTGAAAGACAGATAAATAAACGAACGCATAGATAGCCTTTCTATATAGTAAGAATTAATATAAAGGCAATTTTTAATGCAGGTCATATATTGCCTACCTGAAAAAAATAAATGAAATCCGTTGGGCAATTTAAGCGCGACACAAAGACAAATAAACAAAAAAAAAGATAATTTTTCACTTTGTTGTAATTGTAGGGATAACCTATTGCCATTGTACCCAGATCTCCTTAATTTTATTAAACCGCGTTGCTAGTATTGTTATTTTTATACCTATTTTCGTGTTTTTAAATATATCTCGTAATTAAAGCAACTACTAAAGTTTTCATTCTAATTTGCCAACATTTTTTCTGAAAAGTTATTACTTTTTCACATAGTATATATTATCCGAATATCAAGATCGTCAAACCGATATATCAAGTCATTAACGTCAATTAAGAAATATAGAGGTTTAAACACTCAAAACCGAAAATGTTTATCAAAACGTTAGTCAATTATATATATCCCTGTTAAAGTTTTTTACACATTTTCCAAAAGTTTTTTCTTTTTAGACTTCCAAATCTTCATCAGAGAGAAGACAAGGGGTGACTCTAAAATTTAAAGGTGAATCATTTATATCAATGTAAAATTATCTAAATTATAACTTTGAATAACTGGTCATATTATATTTAACTTCTAATATAATTGAATTTCAATGTGATAAGAAATAGAGAACACACAAACCTCCAAAAGTGTGACAATAGAATATAATATTATCATTACCTCGATGAAATGCTGTTTCGTAGATTACCTCTTTTTGTCGTCTCTATTTATGTAGTGAATTATTTAGCAGCATAGTAGCGAAACTGTGCTGGCAATCCGTCAGCTGAAAGTAAAATTATAAATATATAGCAATTTTCAAAACCTTAGGCAATGTATACATAGATAAAACGACCATATGGATAAAATAGAAACAGAAAAGTGTCCTCGATTGTGGTACTTGGATAATTGTCATCGAGGGCGTGATATTAAAATAAAAGGTAATCTCTTAATTTGCATCTGCCATTTTTAATTTAGGGAAATTCAGGTTAGGTTCGTATTTAATGATCTCAAGAGTCTATTTGGATAGGAAATTTATCCCACAGAGGTTTTTCGAAGAAATCAGTGGAAACCAGGTTAAAAATTTTGGAAAAACACCATCTTTTGTGTATACGAGAGTTCCATATTATTTATATTGGTTCTCTTTAGCAGATTAAAATAAGTTCAATACATTTCTTACTAACAATTTTAAACCGTCTCGAATTACTTAGGAATCTTTCATATTTAAACATTAAAATTAACAAACTACTCGATAGATAGTTACACACACATACATGCACGCTCACATGCATGCACGAACGCTCGCACGCACGCACGCACGCAGGCATATATATGTACATATACATATATGTATCTTATATGGCTGAAGTCGTTCAAATGGTTCTGAGAAACTTTCTTTTGACTTAATTTAATTTCGTTTTTCATAACGATTTTTTTTGTAATCTTTCGCTTTATTAGATTAATCTAAATTAAATCAATAGAATGTAGAAGATGAAGTCAAGATCAAACAATCAAATATAGGAACAATTATACAAGATATTACGAATAGTATTAGATGGGAAAATAAATTTTGTTTTTTTAAGTTTGTAAATTTTACTTTCGGATTCGTAAATTATAGGAAGTACCAGACATTGTTCTAAAATAGGGTGACAAAATAAAGTCACATTATTTTATTGACATGATGTATCTCCTGGCTATTTTTTTAACAAGTTCATCTTCAGCGTCATTAGCCTATAACTATCCGTACCTATACGCAGACCTTTCAAATATCACGCTACGTCTCCGCCTTCTGCAAACAACAACTTCTCACCGAATTCTTTAGGTTATCAGTCTCGGTGGACTGGTCACCCCAACCCGATAGCTGGGGGGTATCCCACACTGCGTTCATGGTTCATGATCTCAACTCAGAACTCGTCTACCTTATCAGTTGTTGGTTCTTTTGCAAACTTCGTCTCTACTCAAATTGATAGTCAATATCTAAAGTGCCTCGTATCAATCGATGATTGCTACTAGCATTAAACCTATTGATTACAGAGACATCTACGAATATGTGTTTTAGTTAACAAGTTAGTTATTAAACATTCGCAACAAAGTTGAAATTCCAGAGCCCAATACACATTTTGTTAATATGAAGTTGACGCTGGCTCCTCTTTCAAGAAATAGATGTAGTATTCCTGAATGAATATTTAATGATTAATGTTTACTTGTAAATTACTTTATGAACTATATATTGTTATTGATTTTGATAAATTACAAAATTCATACAAGTAAAATCGTAATTAACTTTATAATATTAAAATTCTGTAATCCATTTTTTGGTATTTTTAAAAAAAATGACATAAAAAAATTTAAAGCAAATTATAATAAGTCGTAAAAATGTCATTCTTCCAGCTAAAGATTATTCTTATATTTCTGTGCCGGTGTAATTAAACTTTCCTCTAAAAACAAATAATGAATAAAGTGCGTTTTAGAGTCTGATGGACAAAAACAATAAAGTTACTCACTGTGCATCGTGAGGCAGCGCGATTGTTTACTGTTATTGTGCTATCTTTAATTAAGTACTTGCCCCTTTTAAATTTTAGTTTTGTGATATTAGTACAGAATCTAACATAATTGATACAAATAATGTATCAAATATATGGTTTCTGACAAATACTGGTAATATAAACCTGTGGTTTACATATATACACAGATGTCACTTTTGTATGGAAGTGTGCAATTGACTATTTTTTTTAAGAAATTACTTAATTCTATCCATATTAGTATCCATATTGTTAGTTTAAACATTTCAAATATACGCATCGAAAGAAAATGAAAGCCTTTTTTTATTGTGACATGATAAAGCAATAAAATATTATACATCTTGTTTGTGTTAAACGGAACTAGTAAAGCATAAAATTTCATTTGTGCACTTGAAATATTTTTGTTTATGTTATTGGTGATTGGCTAAAGAAAATTATCTATTCATACTAATTCCCGCCCGGCCAACGTTGAATATATTTATGTATATCATATTACGAACAATATATAATATTTTATTAGAAATTATTACTTTTTATTTAAAAATAAATTACTATGCCAATATTATTCCAATAAAATGATCACATATGAAATCGATGAACAATGGAGTAAAAAAATAGAGAAATATAATTTTATATAATATTTAGTAAAACACGAATAGAAATGAAATTTAATATTCAGTAGTTGGGAAAAGTGTTCCCTAATAATCAATATCGTGAAACCCCCTGCACATAATGGTTTTGTTCCTTTCAGCTATTCCAAGTCTATTTGTTAATTTGATAGCTTGCTAATCATCTTTAACAATCGAGGTTCAGTTTTAATTTTATTCATGTGCTTCTAAATATTCTTTAGTAGCTCTGCTCCATTCATGTTTATCTTTACAACTTATTGCTTCTTCAAACGTCTCTAGTATCAGTTGTTTAACTATGTTTGATTCATAACTTCTATTTACGGGCAAATCATTCTAAGTCTCACAACTTACTGTCACTGGACTTTTTTAAACCACTACTGTTTTTCATCAAATTTTGATCATTATTGAAGTCATTACCAGATAGAACTGTTACAATATTAACCTTATTTTACATTTCTTTACTTCTAATTTTTGCTTAATAAAATATATTTCTTGATATTTTGCTTTGTCTTTTTATATTATGCATCCTATAGTTGTAATCACCAATATCGACTTGAATTAGTTTTTGAGTGTTTTTTATTAAACTTCCTTGCAGCTGCTTAGGTACACGCACTTCTCTAGCAAATACTTTTATGTGCCGTAGATTTGGTTTCACATCAATCCATGTCTCATATGTTGTATTATCAGGTGTTTGACTCGGAGATGTTCTGTTTAATAGGTACACTGCACAATTCACAGCTTTAGCCCAATGATTTAATGGTATGTCTATTGCATATAATATTGATCGTTAACTGCCTACAACCAGCATAACTCTCTCCGCTCATTCATTTTTTTAGGTGTATATATGAAGCGGTTCACTCACGTATGATTCCTTCCGGGTAAAAAATTATGCAGGTCTGATGCATGATGCAGCATCTTTGAAAAGAACAAATTACTTCGTAAATTTAACAGACTCATGGCTCATTGGATCGCAGACATCCTTACAAACTAGGTTACCTAGATTTAAAGGACCCCGCATACCACAAATAATAATAATTGACAAATTTTCTGCTCGGCAATTGTTAATTGAATATTATACTCAAATTTTATATTTGTTTACTTTTTCTTTATTTTTAATTGCGAAAAATTTTAAATGTTCATTCACATATATTTACCTTAAATTGTGATATAATGTGGTATACATAAGTAAAGAAAATCTGGTCTTTACTGGAACTTTTTTAGTTTCGTTTATTTGATAACTAATAAGAACAGATTTTACATTTGGAAATACATCAGTTTACCTCTCTCCATTTTTATATTTAATTATTGAAAAATAAGTTATTTGTAATCTTCAGACGAATTTAATGCTACCATATTTATTAAAAGTATTGTTCTGCAAATATTACAGATACAGTAGTAATCTAGCATTTTTAGAAATTCTGCTTAAAGACAAAATATTTGTAATAATCTAATTGTGAGAAATTTATTTATTTTAGCAGTTAATCTATAATATCTTAGCAGATTTAGACGATTTACTCGCAAAAATTGGGAAATAATATAATTAAATTATTATATTGCGATTTATAATTAAATTATTATAAGCGGGAAAGAATTTACAAAACTACAAATAATTAAAATTTAAGTAATATATCATCAATTGCCGAATATTTATAGCTAAATATATATAACGATTTTACGTTATATCTTATATGAATATGGGATATAAATGAATATTGATCTGTAGGCTACATAGTTGGCTAGTATCTTATTACAGACTGGTATCTTATTTACAGACTATATAGTATGTTACTCTCCAACAATTGTATCAGCAAATAACGATAGTATCTCTTATTTTGCCTGTACAAGTATTAGCGACTGGCGATGAGAATAATGAGTCTCTAATTAGATTTTAATATAGTAAAAGAAAAAAGACGGAAGAAATTTTGTTGGGAGGTATTATCAAGAAAACGTAATCAAATAAATAATCAATAAAAGGTATGAAAATAGAAATGAAGTTTTCCGTTCAATATAAGATAACAGAGCTAATAGAAATTCTTAAAGCGCATGCATTTCAAAAATACTTTATTTCTCGTAAGGAGGGGCCAAAATACCTCCACAGAGATCGTACAGAGAGTGACGTTTAAGTTTGTACCTTCGGCTTATTCAGGCGGTTATACAGTCGACATAGTTCATTTGTTTTTTGACATATGGCTTATTAAAGTTAGTTCAATAGTTGTTTTTATGACTGATTATGAAAGAACGATCTTATTCAGGATAACATGTTTAAATATATAATTTATAAACTATTAAAAAAATTCTACATGAAAGCTTCAACGGCGAAGTGGAAATGTTCTTTCTTGATGAAAATGGAAATGCAAATTTTAACCTGTCAGATAAAAAACACCATCTGAAGTACATGATGTTGAACTGGAAGTTAACATCGATCATGAAATGGATTCCTATCATTTTTATAAATGTTTTGAAGAAAAATTTACTAATGATTCTAAGAAAAAGAAATAGCTCGATAGCAATTTCAAGACATTTAAATATTTCGTAGAGATATTTAAAAAAGTTTAAAAAATTTAAAAGTATTTTGTCACATAAACTTTTTGATATTATTTTGCCAGAAACCATTAGGAAAGGTGATCCAAAGTCTTAAAAATATAATGAAAACGAAATAGAATTATACACAGATAGCAGAAGACCAAAAGAAAAACAAATTTAAACCATTACTAGTGATTGGGATCTTTGCTGTGGTTATTGTGGTCGCTAAATCTCAACCCTATGAACTTTTTATTAGGGCAGCCTGAAAGAAAAAGTTTGCAGACCATTTTTCTCAATTACGTGAAGTTGTCTACATCGCAGCTCAAGAAATCAGTATCTCCTTGTTCACAAGATTTGTTAAATGTTCGTTTAGTAAACGATATAGTGTTGTAATACATTAATTGATGAGATTTCCGTTAAGTACTTTAAATGTGTCCATATCATATCCCATGTATACTTATAATTGCCAATTTTGGAGTACATTAACAAAATAATATTTCCCACAATCCTTGTTGCTGCGTAGTTATGTGGAAATAGTAAAAGAGAAATAATCAACAACGTTGTATAAATAAGAACGATCTCGTTTAATTTACCGATCGTGATGTTTCATTACTTGTTCCCAATTTTTCACAATACGCTCAACTTTGTTGAGCGTTTAATGAACGTTTTAATCATTTACTAATTTGTTATATCAGTTTATATTTCCTAGTCGACGGAGCTTGGCATGTATTCTAATATAAAATCAGTGCAGTTACATAAAATCAGTTAAAACAAAATCAAAATTTTTGCACTTTATTTTTACACAAAATTAACTTTATTTCATAGATATGCCTGTGCATTTTTATATAGACAATAAGTTCAAATTATATAATTTACGTAAAAAAATAATAACTAGTTTTCCAAAGGGCCCCATATACTTAAATTTAATTATTATCATTTTCGAAATTACAAAAACCAAGAAATACCATTCTTAACTGCGGAAACCAAAGTTCTATTTTATTATCTTTGAAGAATAAAAGCGTTAAACAATTCCGTATATTATACAACTTTTGTAAAATTTTGACATTTCTCAACGTTCACGAAGGAATACCGATATTCCTTAAAAAAACGTAAAACTTTGCTAGTTTTTCATTTCATCGGCTATTTGAAAAGAATTTCAATCTTCTGTCATCATTAGCGTGAGATCGTCGATAAAGAATTAAAAAATATTTCATATTACTTTTACTACTTTCCTTCGTCTACTGTCATATAGTTTGAAATTCTTTTTTGAAGCGATATTGAAAGAAGGTGAAGGTTTTGAATTTTTAAAATTTGGAGGTTATTTGAAAGGACTTTCAATCTTCTTTCGTCACTAGCTTGAGCTCGTCGATAAATAATTAAAAAATATTTCATATTACTTTTACTGCTTTCCTTCCTCTGTTGTCAATATCGTTTCGAAATCTTTTTTGAAATGATATTGAAAGAAGACGAAGGTTTTTGAAATTTTTAAATTTTAAATTTTTTTAATATTCCTAATGGTATTGATTTGTAAAAATATACGAACATATTACAATTCTCGCTTGCCTTGAAACTGGACGACCAATATTTAAAATCCATCTGTTTGATGTGATGTAAATAAATAAATACAATAAAATTGAATGTTTTGGAAGTTGTACTTCTATAAACACCTTATGAACTGGCAATTGGTAACTGGTATTACTGTAAAAATTTTTACGGTTTAGGTGGATGATGTTCTATTATCTTTTGTTTTTACATTCATCTTCCCAAATTGGAAGACTCCATCGCGTTTTGTGCTTAATCTTTGAATATCAAACTTTAATCACGTTGATTGAAAACTGAGATTTAATTTTATAGTTTTATTTATACCCAATTGAATTTTTAAAGTTTTTAATACTCCTAATGATATTGATTTGTAAGAATACACGAACATATTACAAGTTTTGCCTGCTTTGAAACTGGGCGACAAATATTTATAATCCATTAATTTGATGTGATTTAAATAAATACAATAAAATTTAATGTTTTCGAAGTTGAACTTTTATACGCGCCTTACGAAAAAAATTGTGAGAGTGATATTTTAAAAGTATGTATCTCAAAATATACTCACTAAATATATATTTACATAGTTTATTTGTTGGCTTTCCATTATAATGTATATTAATTTTATGGAAGATGATAAGATAATTGAAGAAAGTTACCAATGGTTCTAAGTGGAGATTTTAACGTCAATTTTTCCCGAGAAGATGCTCGTCCACTTATTGAATTTTCCAAAAGCAAATAAATTTAATAATCAGTAATGATCCTAACATTTGAATAATACTACATGGCGCCATCACTGATGCCGTATTTATGCAATATCTTGACACCTTTAATATAAAAAATTCTATGTGAAAATATAAAAATGTTTACTAATCTGTATAAGAAAATAAATATTTGATTAAATTTAGATTTTACCAATCATATCTATGACCACGCTTCAGTTCTTTTCTTATTTTATTTTTATTAAATATTTCCTTGCGAAATAAAGTTTTCCTTGTATTATGCTAAAGAAGTATAAATTCTAACATGCGTACGTAAGTACAGGCACAATTTTTTTTATTGCTGTTAGGATACCATTCATAATTTTCCTGCAAATTGCTCCGACCCAATACAACAAACTGTTTGTTAATTACATAAATAGAATATCCGTTAACGCCACTCCACAAAAAAGGTTTTTCATGGGACTACCAATACTCTGGTCAAATAAGTCCCTGAGTATATTATTCTCATACACGTCAAACGTTTACGCTCAATTCACATTCTTGTCTCGATATTTAGAGCGAATTTGTATGTCGTTGTTATGTTAATTTTGGCCTCTTCTTTATAGGTGCATATTCGATGATCATCTTCTCACTGGTATTTTACATATACTTAGAGTTAAATAAGCAATAAAACGATGACGAAGTTCATGTGAAATACCTCAGAAAATATTATGAACACAAATTTGAAATTTTTGATAGAAGGTATTTATTTCCGTACTTGCTGAAAATCAGATTTCTTGCATTCTCTGGAGTTGTGGTACGGAAGTGCTCAAATAGCTGAGAAGTGTTTCAGCTAAAAAGTGCTGCATTCGGTAGCGTGGCTCGGAATTTGGTGATAAACTGACGTACTTACAGATCTTAATGTGTATTCTTACTTTAAAATTAAAGTACCATATTATTTTGTAACTATGCTTAAAGTACACAGTCAATTTTTTACCGCCTATATATAGATACTGCATAGTTCGCGTAAACCAAATGCAGTCATAGTATTTTCTATAACCTGTCAACGCCTTAAGAATATCTTATTAATATTAGTTCTCCTACCAAGATCCCAAAAAGAAGGCATGTCTGTCAATGTAAAGAAAAATTAAAAAGGCGTCATTTCATAATATTTCTATTAGTCTGCGTTATACGTTACAGAAATATTCTACAAGTACGATCATTGACTAAATTACAGTATTTTTCCCGTTGATGAATTTCATTAGTCTCATACTTTATTTTTATTAACATCTTGGTTTAATTTATTTTACGAAAATAAAATGTCTTGAAATGACGTAATTTAGAGATTAGTTGTTATAAAATCAAATTTAAAAATCCCAAAAATCTTCGCGAAAATTTTAAATGTTTTTCTTAATACAAAGTCCGCCTAAATTTTCTGTGCCATAAAACTATTTATTTATGTAACGAGAGTCGCTTCTCATTAGTATTTTATTCATGACACTTATAAAAAGCAATTTCTAAATGATGAAGGAAAGATGTCCCATTTTTCCTTAATAACAGTATGAATTAATGTTCATACAAAAATCTTTCAATCATATTTTTTTGTAATATTACGTCGTCATATCTTACATAGATGCATATCAGGATTTTTAAAAATGTATCGGTAACATTGTTTAAGTTTGAAATAAAAATGGAATATTTATTTTATAAAAAGTGTATTTGCTACATGATATTTTGTTGGGATTTTTTTATGTATACTACCACCATGGTATTATTTCAGGAAAATGTTGAGAAATTGAATTATCATACTATCGAAGATAATAAAGTTTGAGGTTATTTGTTCCAATCACTGGAAAATTTTCAAAAAAATATGCAAGTGATATTTAAAGTCATTACTGATACGTTAGAAGTCTGTATATTACTACTGTGAGAAATATTGATTTAGGTCTCATTAAATCATTGTAAGTTGTTCCACAAGTTTAATATAAAAGTGGAATTAAATAAAAAGGTATTTACAAAAATTTTCATTGTCAAAAGTCAGCTATAGAATCCGAGTTCATTTGACTTATTATATTGATAACTTCGACACAAGTGGTTCTAGAAACATATTGAATAAAATTGTAATCGGATTGCAATAGAAAAATGAAATTGCTTAGTGGCAAAGGCCACATACATCAAGTTTAGGGTTTGTGTTGCCTCAGTGCAATCTCAGTACAGAGAAAAGGCGATGAATTAAATGTTGCACTAAATAAAAATTATACAATTTTTATTCCTAGATTCTCATAGACTTTGATATCTAGGCAAAAGTTTTATTTTATTACAGCTTTAAAAACAATCTCTCTCTCTCTCTCTCTCTCTCTCTCTCTATATATATATATATATATATATATATATATTTATATATCATTACGAGCGTAATATTATTTTAATATTAACTTAGGCAAAGCCAATTAAATCAAACAAATTTTTTGGAGAAAGTAAGTTGACTTGATAATTCTATGTCTATATTCTATCACACTTAACTAGTATAAAATAAATGAAGAACATTTCTGAAATTTGTGTATACTGCTCTAATTTAGGAGTGGATACTCCTCTAGTGTAAAGTTTTTAAACATAAAATTTGTTTTGGATAGCCGACTGTGATAAAAATTGTACCAAATTAATTGTAATAGTTTAAAAGTAATCATTTTTCAATACGCAAAACTATCAATTAAATATGAGGAGTATTTTGAACGTAACTCGTTTCATGATTTTGGTGTATTTCATTATTTTAATTCGAGATTTGGAAGTTTTCAAACTTGTTATTTTTTTTAACTTCATTACATTTCTCCAATATTATAAACAACTTTTAATTACCTCTTAAGACAATTTATACAGAATAGATAAGTTTGTAAAATGTAATAGACGGCACGTAATTTGCTACGTGCTTTCATTAATTAGCCACCGACATAAGTCAAAATAATTTCAATACTTTTACATAAAATAATAGCTCCTATTGCTCAAAATTTGATGACAATGTTAACTCGCCAAAAAAAAAGGTCGCGATAGGTCGGTCGATAAACCTGCCGTAAATGGTGAGAAGAGACTAAAGTGAAGCAGCACCCAGCACACGAAGTAGAGTAGCTACTGCTGAAAAAATAAATATCTTCCTAGTACGATATTTTTGCCAGAATATTAAAATCCTACAACTATTTCATGGAGATCCAGGTCACATCGGTCCATTTAATTTGACCTTAATCATATTAATTCAATTTTGTTTAACTGGTTGGTAGAAAAGTAACTTAATAATTTCGTTCAGAAGTTCCTACACATACTAGTTAGTACTGTCATTTATATATTTTGGCCAGAATCCAAATTTCAGGAAAATATAGACAACAAAGACTGAGACACTTTGAAATAATTCATTAACAACAACAAAGACTGAGACACTTTGAAATAATTCATAACTATTTAGTATCACTTTTGTATGTCTAATTCACATGGGTATTAAACCTTTATCATCTTGACTTAACGGGCTGGATCTTTGCTTGAGAATTAATATGAATGAGAAACGGTTGATACCTAGTTATGAATAGTAATTATCCTAAATATCTATAAAAAAGCTGTAATTTTATTGTTCGATTCAAAGTCGACAAGATTTAGAATTTATACACACGTATTAGAATTTATATACACGTAACACGTATCGGCTTTGCTCGGGCCAAAAGGCACCATGAGGGAATTTCCTTTTATTTGTTTTTTTATATAATATTAATTTATAGTTTCAATTTTTTCCGGAAGGCTGCTATTGGTGTAAACTATTTTTCTTTATTAGAAATGTAACGAAATGCTTACGGCTAAAATGTGATATTGAAGCTTTTGTTGAGTAGAATGCGGGATAGGTTTAATGTAATCAAATGCTCAGTCGTACTGTAAACTGTATTGTCACCGCCGTAGGCTCACTTCCATCGAGTATAAATGTAAAGAGCCGTATCGGTTTGACAAGATTATTAATTTTGATGTCAGTTTTGATTCGGGGCTAAATTCTAACATTTCACGAAAGCGAAATATATTAAAATACGTCTTTTGAATCTGAAACCCACACGTTGCCACGTACAGCCAGATTATCGAATGTGTACAAAAGCGCTTCTATGATATCTCTACATTAGGTAATTAAATTTCATTTCCATTTCTGTCGTCGAATAATTTTCTGGTAGGCATTTGAATTTTCTTTGCAAAAATAATAATTAAATTCTTGGAATAAAGAATTGTTTGTCCTACGTCATTGAAAATTTTTATTATTTTTTATCTTTTTTTGACATATCACGATCTGAAAAACATATTGTGGCATAATTTTTTAAATTTACACGATATTCAAGAGCTAATCTATTTTTTTTAGTTAATTCAATTTAAATTTTCTATTTACCATGGACGTATTTTTGCCCATAAAATAAAGATAACGTATTTATTAAAATGCGTTATCGTTATATTTATATTATTTTAATAAAAAATATTTCATTAGCAATATGTATGAATTATCAATTGTATGCTTTTGTACTAACGTTTCAAAAAATAAGTTCTTTATTCTCTCATTTAATTGACAGTACGCTGGAATAGGTGACTTTTTTATTTCTATCTAGATACAAAACACATATAAATTTTAGATACAAAACATATATAAGTTTTATTATATCTAAATTCTAATATAATTTTCCTCCCCCACTATCACGCAGTATATTTAGAAAAAAATTCCCGAGGAAACACGATAAAGTTAAGAGAAACATACTTGCCAAATTAAAAGTATGTATGCTTTATATAATTCTGGAGATTGTATGATGAATCAGTCAGTGATATATTGTCTTTGGTATAAAGAAGATTACTTCAATTGGACATTTTATTTAACACATGGAAAAGATAAAAAAGGAAAAATATAAAACCGATATAAATAAAAAATAGCTATAAAATAAAAAATACTTCCTAATATAGTAATATAAAATTATCCTCGTGTTTTTTTAAAGAACCAAAAAATAAGAAAACAATAAATATAAGCAATAAAAATGCTGTGAATATAATAATAATAATTGAGAATTTAATAATCATAAACCAGATTATAAGATAAGATAACAACTATGAATATCAAACTATTGAGAAATCGGTAAAAATAAACAAACACTTTATAGTTTCTTTATAAATGCAGAAAAAATCGTCACAAATTCACTTGAATTGTACAGTTCGACCCTATTGAAAGTTAGAATTTTTTTTCAGATAGATAACATTAGTTTAATATGCTATTGGTGTAACCATATTATATTTTAATTTCATTTAATAAAAAGAGTATGAACAAGTAATATAGATAGATCTCCTCTAAAAGGGAATTGATAATTCCGTGGATGTAACGTTTCGAGTGGAAAGATTTATTGATACCTCTTTTAAATCAAAGTTATTTTAACAATTAATAAAGTTGTACAATTATCAAAGAAAGAGTCTTTAATATAGAAGAAATAATTAGTCACATTTAAAAACTCCAATTTCCCAAAAACCACTTTTTTAACATTTTATAACCTTAATACTTGCTTTCCCAAATTCTTTTTTAAGAGTGAGTGATTTTCTCAAAATTTTCAGTTACAGTCGATATTGCGAACACGAGTGCAAAATAAAAGAAATCTACAAATTTAGAATTTGAACAACTGGATGTTGCTATCTGTCGGTTATAATAGCCAAGTTAATATTTATCGTTAGCTTTACTTAAGTCTGCAATAATGTTACTTAATACGAAATAAACAAAACTTCATGTCATACATTTCTCATTCTACCAAAGTTTTTTTAAAATTTCTTTTAGAATCCCGTGCTTTTTATTACACACACCAGATAGTTTTCTTCGTTAGCCTTTTATGTCTGAATTTTTTTTACATTAAGACGAAAGGTTATATCTATCATAATTTTATAACATTTTTGTTAGATAAATATTTTTGGATATATTTGGACTTAATTATTACAAAAGTGTGCAAAACAACACCTTTGCTTTTTTTACATTTAAAAATCGTATCTATAATAAAAAAAAGGTCATAAATATTGTGCTGTTTTAAAATATTCCATAAAAACGTTTGACTAAATTTAACATTAACGATTTTATTGAATACCATTCCACAAAATTTTAGATGTTTTGTAAAAATATACGGAACATTAGTATAACTGTACTTGATCCGTTTACTTTCCTTTTGCGTCTGCATCTTCGTCCTTTATCAAAATAAATAGCGCCTTTTTAAATTATTGCAGGTAGACGGATTTGTAGAGGGTATAAAATGTGTCATGCTGTTCTAGTTAGTCCTTGTCACTATATTTTTACATGTAATCTAATATGTCGAGGAAGTATGACATTTGTTTTAATAGTATGTTTATTAAAACTGAACGACTATTTTTAAACGTAATAATTTAAAATATATAACTATTTTCTATCACATTTAATAGTTTTTTGTTTTTTATTTTACAGAAAAATAAGTTATGCGATACAATAAATACACATATTAAGGAAAATTTCAAATACATATATTAAGTATGTCTTTGTAATTTTCCTGCGCATAAATATATTGAGATTAGAAACAAAGTTTTAGTCGCTTTAATCTAATTGGCTTGCAATTTGTAAACTCTACTAGCATTTCTACTCTGTGTATATTAATAAAAAAAAGACAAACCTCATCTTTCTGACGCTAAATTAACTAACTATACTATGTTCTTCTAGAAATAATGAAAATTTTATGGCACACAAGTTAGACTTAAGGAAAACGCATCGCTTCTAGTTTACAAAGCCTTGTGCGTCGCGACAAATTGAAGTAAAATAGGTATTCTAAAAACCCAGCATCCTAATCACTCGACACTGCGACGTGCTCTTTTTGTAACTGCGTCTGCTATCTCAAATCCATCGAGGCATGCTCTCTATAATGTAAAGCTCTGAAAGTTCTCAATTTAATTTTCATATACGTTGAACTACGTGCAGCACATGCAGTAATTATGTATACCACAGTCATGGACGTTATTAGCCATATTAAAAACAATTTGGATACCTCGAAGGCGTGCTCTTCGGACACCTCCATTGTATATATAGTGAAATGGATTATCATGGAGCACGTCTTCGAGGTATCCAGTTTCCTTTTTAGTATGGCCAACAATATTTGAAACTGTGCTTATGTACTTACTGTACACGTTGTACGTTGTTGATCGTATGTATAAATTAAATTGAAGACTTTTAGACCATAGTTTTATACAAAACAGACCCTATGGATTTGGGATGGCAGGTGCAAGCACAGGACTTGCTAAGTTTAATTGTAGTCTCGAATCGAGAAGGATATAACTTGTTTGCCATAAAAGGATCATTACTTCTAGAAGAATATTGTTTTAGTAATCAATTTAGGGTCAGCCTGATTTCTTTGGTGGTTGGGTTTATATCTTTTTATTTTCTCTACTCTATGTAAATTTAAATTAATGTATAGTACAAATACGGGAGGGGTTTGAAGTTGCAAGCTAATTATATTGAAGCGACTGAAACTTTGTTCTTTATCTCAAAATTGTTTGTATCATACAGGAGAATTTCCATAGATATTATTAATCTAAGTTAATTGTATCGCAAAACTTATTATACTAACAACAATAAAACAAACAAAAAAATTATTAAACATAATAGGTAACAGTTAAATGTTTGAAATTGTTACTGATAAAAATAGTCGTTCCGTTTAAATAAATATACTAATAAAACAAAAGCCATACTTACCCAAAATATTTGAATGGTAAAAAAATATAAATAAAGTAATAAGGGCGAGCTGGTATCGCTTGATGCCTTTTGTATATTTTCAACACATCTTTCAAGTAATATCCATATTTAAATTGTTTTTAAATACTTAGAAAATGGATTGAAGGAAACCTTGAAATTTATTTGACGCTTGCTTGACCGAGCATCCCCTATTTAATGATAATTATGATTTCGTTTCTTTTTTTTTGGTAAGTTCATATCTTAGTTCCCAGTTATCCTCCTATCTAGCCCCTGTGTAAATTATGCTTTCGTTACCGACCAATAAATTAAGCTACACGAGCTTAAAATGCTCTAGGACAATTTTTTTCATAATTCAAGCATACATTTCGAATTCGCCTGTATTTATGTAAATAAAATAACTTGTTTATACAAAAGAATAACATGAAGATAATTTGGAGAAAAACGTCATTTTCCGACTATGTATTTCAATCACAAAATTCATAAAATTTACTCTTGAAATTTATCGAATTTGGTAATATTAATTGACAGAGTTATATCTTTTGTAAATGTGACATTTGAATAATGAAGACACACATTTTCGGAATTTGTTAGATACTATTATCTATGATTATGTTGCTAGTTTGGTATTTATATTCATAAGTTATTTCACTGTTCAAGTATAAAATGTGATTTTTGCAGACGTGTCGTGAACCATGTGTAAAATTGACACAAGTTTTAAAATTAAAGAGATGATAGTTTCGTATACAATGAATTCGTATTAAAGCGCAGAATAACTAGTCCTGTTCAGATAGTTAATATTATAGCTAATATTATAGCTATTCTAAAATTCGAAATAGCTTATAAATATTTTTATTGATATTATTATATTGATAGGATTATCACAGGGCCAAATTTCGATAATAAACTCTATGCACACAATATACATATTAAGTTTCTGGTCTTATTTTTTGATGTTATAATAATTTTATTAACATGAGTTTAATTCAGTTAATAAACAATTACCAAAAATATGATAAATTTATGTTTGAAATAAATAATGGCCTATTTAAGTTTATATTTCTCGTTCTCGTTATTATCGCTATATACACTTTATAAAAGTCAAGAATGCGTTTTTGTTCCAAAAATTTATTCATTTATAAAACATAATAATATAAAGAGCATATATACATACATACATATATATATATATATATATATATATATATATATGTATGTATGTATATTCATTATTCAAATTAGAAAGATATTTAACAGATTCTTAATAAAATTCCCATCTCATAATTTCCTCTGTCCATTTTAATAATATTCTGTATCTCTCTTAGTTCTAATTATGCTCGAATATACTGCTATCATAGTTGACACTACCAGTCTATATATCATTCAAAGTTGATTATTCTACGGAAATAAGTAATATCATGACAAAATCAGAAAGCCGATACTATTACCGGCTATCATCCTCATGCATTTAAGACGGAAGTTTACATAAAAGAGATAAGTGAAAGTTTACATAAAAGTGTTATATCAGTTTTACAGAAAAGTAAACTTTTGTTAGTTTGTTTTTTGAAATTTGGCTCAGAAATGTCGTATTCAGTTGAAGTGAAATATTATCGTATTTGTGTAGTATCCAAATGATCATAGGGCCTTTCCAGAATCTGCGGATCGTGAACAATTATGATTTAAGTGGAGAGAATCGAAGTATTTCGAGTATATTTTTGTTTTGGTATAAGCGACCTTAACTCGGAACTAGTAACTAAAGTGATGAGAATACCGTTAACTAATTAATAGTAAATAATTATAAACAAATATAAGTTATTTATTGCACGTAGTTTTTTACAATAGAGTTTGTGGTAAAAACAGATTGACTTCACTAGCATCCTTTTCATTCTCATCGAAATATAGTCATACATTTTTAGTGTTAGTAAAATTATACCGCGGTTAATATTGAAACATTGAAAAATCTAGTCATATTAGTAAAAGCAAAGAATTCAATGAATACCTAAAAATCATGATCGCATTATATAATCATTTTCCTTTGAAACTCAATTAATGCTCGGTTAATTAATGCGCCAAGAATATCCTTACGTCCCGATTACAAATGTGCTTTAACTCTTAATATAATTTAACTTCGATTTTATGGCATAACGATATGAACGAATTGAAGCGGAAGTACTCCACGCTTCGCGACCTTTCATGTCTTTACGAATAAAATTGATTTCGCAAGTTGAACGACCGAAATAAAAGCTTTCCGAACTTCCGGTATGCTAATCAAAATGACAATAGCTTTACGGATGTTTACTTATTGTATTCTCTGTTCCATTTTGTTTTTCTATGCGTATTTCCACAAAAAAATCTTTTGAAGCCAGAGCTACACATTTTGATGAGAGCGATTAACTGATTGGGCTAGTATCTAATGGCGAAGCTACGTTTGTAAAGATATATACGATGTAATAGAGGAATCTTAAATTTTTATGAAAATATGACACTGTTCAGAATTATTTCGATATTTATTTTTATTTTATTGTTTATTTATTATTCGGAGTTAGCAAAGAAATAATGAAACAAATATACAATATTTTTAATTTTGAATACAATATTTCGACGTGATAACGTCATGAACGCGTCTTATAAATCGATTAACACCGGCTGCACGCATGAAAAAGTGTCACGTTCCGCCTGAGCCTGAGCGTGCAAGCGCTCTCTTCTCGCGTGACATCAGAGCTAGCAATTCGACAACCATCGATTTGACTTTTTCAAGACACATTACACTTGAAACACTCCCCTTGATTTCGTACTATTCCTATCATCGTCCTTAACAGAATAACGCAAATTGGAAGATCTTAAATATAACACATGTATATAAGTTGTAAATAAATTGTTAATATGACATTGTTACTTGTAATTAATCTTTATAATTTAAGTAAAACAATATTTGAATTAACTAGTGTAAATAAATGTTAATTTTAAATGTTAATCGAAAAAAATTTAACTTTCAATTATCTCCTTTGTATTATACAAAATAATAATAATTCAGTGATAATAATTCAATTTAATTCATAAAGGTATGCAATTTTTCATCAATGTTTCTTTATGACGTTATCACGTAAAACTATCGTCCGTAAACCGACTTTACAGATAACCAATTTTTTTCAATATGAAATAGGTAGAAAATGTAGTCATTTTATTTTTAAGTTGGTTAATTCCTGGAGAGCCTGAGCACCAAACGCGGTGCGCCGGCCGATTCATCGCTTCCAATAAAATACAGCATAAATCCAAAATATCGTATTCCATTGTATTTATGTTTTTATGTATAGAGAAGAAGTATAGCAAGATAATATTAGTAGTATTTTTCTATAGGTATATAGATACGAGTGTAAAAGGTAAATAAATAAAAAAGAAAAAGGACATTTCACCTTTTCAGAGAAAAATGTTTATAAAAGATAATCTTTCATAAAATAAAATTTATGGTTAGCATAAAAAGTATAAATAATAATTAAATGTAAACGTAAACAAAAAAAATCACTTATCTTAATAAAAAAAAGTATTTTATCGTTTAGTTTTATTGAGTTGTTTCAATACTGTCCGTAAAATGTGACAATTGAAAGCAACAAACGGAAGAGACCACTGTAATAAAATGCAACACCAGAAGGCAATGGGATTATTTTCACAATAATTTTGAATATTTCCTGCAATTAGGTATGAAAAAATAACAACGTATTTTAAATACTTCCAAATTCAATAGCTTAAAAAAAGTTAAAAAATAAACGTTTCGAAATTAGATGTTTTGTTTATTTATGAACGAAAATATATCAAACAAATTGTATACCTCTATAAACTAGCATAAAATGATGTTTCTAAAAATAATAAAACAATAAATATATTGTATGGAATAAACATAATAACAAATTTACAATGGGTAAAATTTCGTTGGAAATAGCGGCCAAATTTAGTATACATCAAATAAATTCACAATTCAATAATATTTTTCGTGTAGTCGTTTTCGCCTCCAGTCATAATGTCAGTTTACAAAAATACATTGTTTACTACAAAAACAGAATAATATATACAAACAAGACATTACTACAGTACATAATAAATTTTGAATCAAATAAGTAATATACGTTTACTGTTATTTCATACTTACAAATACAACTTTCTCAGAAAAAATACGCAATCACTCATAATTTGGCAAAAAATCAAAGCGGACAAAAATTATTGCAGGGTATAAACAAATTCATTACCATTATATTCTTTGTTTTGTCCTTTTTCTTGTGTTACATAATTGTATTTATGTTTAATTTATTTTAATCTTGTTTTACGTTTGACATGCGCTAGTTGCAAATGAATATCTTTTGAAGCCAAAGCTACACATGGATGCTCTAGGAGCTAATGCAAAATAAATGAATTAATTTTGACGATATATCGACGAAAGCAACAAGTACGTTTTAAAAATATATCTAACTGACTGAAGAACGAACAACAAAGCGTATTTATGTGCGAATGGAATTTGCACTACGAACGTTCCGTAAATATTAGGTACTTATAAACATTATGACATTTAAGTAGCACGGAATTTGTATTAAACTATTTACAAATATATGTAATTTTTTTCATCACGTAAATATATTATATCTTCAAAGGCGGTGTCATAGGATGTTAGGCTGCAGCTGGTGCGATCTGTAGGCGGCACTTCACTAGGAATGACAAAATCTAAAAAAAGATTAACTATGGAATGCAAGTTACGTTTACATTGTTATATCCGCTAAGCTAATAACTAGATGATGACGGAGAATGCAACCTAAACTATACTACTAACGACATTCACAATTAAATGAAACTACGTCATGTAGTATTATTTCTACTTTCTTTAAGTTCTTTACCACGACCTAGGTTTCGTTGTATTACAATATCTTCAGGTGGGCTATTAGCAATACAACGAAACCTAGGTCGTGGTAAAGAACTTAAAGAAAGTAAAAATAATACTACGTCACGTAGTTTCATTTAATTGTGAATAATGAATTTCTAAAAAATTAACGCCAAATGTATTCAACTAACAACATTGTCAAAGAGGAATTTAAACTTGAGCTAGTCCCTACTGGGTTTTACAGTTTCCACTGGAAATTAGAATAAGTTAGCTAATGCAGTTAAGTGGATTACTTAAATTAATAAAGCTTATTGCGGATTCAAAGCTTTAAGATTTCTACCATAATCATGCTAAGAAAACGTTTCACAGCTGCCATAAATAATTGTGAGAGTAAGAGGAGCTTTTCAAAAGGAAAAATTACTATACATTCATGGGACTCTTCATATACTGCTACAATAAAAAAGATGAACACAGTTTTTAGGTTAATGGAAATAATGTAGTTCTTTATACGTTTGTTAAGTTAATATAAAATTGTAATGCCCCATAAAAGATTATAACTTTTTTGGGACAACTACTCTTATAGAATTACCTACGGTTTTTCTGACTTGTTATTTTGTTTAATTTCATTTTGTAAATGTTCCCAGAATCATTCTTGATTAATTTATTTCTTTTATTTACCTATGTTGAATAAAAAAGTTATTATCATTATATTTGCACTTCTCCTATTCCATGAATTAAACAATAAACCTACAAAGTGAAATATCATATAAAAAATTATGAGTATGTCGAGATAAGTCAAATTAATTTTTAGTAGTTGGAAGAGGAGATTTTGAGATAAATATCCCCCATTATTCTAAAGTATATCTTAAACCCTCATTTATCTAAAGTATATCTTACTTAAAGTATACTTTAGAAAAATGAGGGTCTTTAACAACTGATCAAGAAGTTATTATTCACAGTAGAAATTATTCTTAAACTTGAGTTAGTCTCTTCTTTCTGAAAAGCTCATTTTTGATAGCAGCTTAACTTTTATAAAGTTCCACCATAATTTTAAATTTCCGTTGCTGTGTAAGGTGTCATGTAATAGAATATCAAAGGTTTTTCGAACTTGGTCTGCCCAAAAAATTTAGAAAATTGTAAATTGTTTAATTTTTTGAAACGAATACATGAAATAATAGTAAGGTCCCTAGATTATTACATAATGCTCCAGGAAAAGATTTATTGTAGCCTCCTTATCTTTGCTGAATGTAGAATGCGTTGTAATTTCAAAATTATTTCTATTTGATAACTTTTAAAACATATATTATGCAATTCCACATAAATTTCCTACGGTATCCGCGGAATCGGTGCTCGTGGCACTTTTTGGGAATATGAATATATGGTGGTGGGGCGCACCGCGGGGATTCGGGTTCGATTCCCGGTTGCTCGACGAGAGGGGCTAGACAGGACAGCCATCCGCTGTAAGAGGTTACTCTGATAGCAATAAGTCCGCCCTATGTATCATTTATATACTTTAAAATACTTAAATAAATAGAAAAAAAATTATAAATTAATACAATTCTTATACGTTGGTGCTTTTATTTTGTTCAGAAATTTTATTTTAATTACCATTGCAAATAACTTTACTTTGTGAAATTCTCACTTTTCTGACCATAGACAAATGTGCTATATGGTACCGCCCCCTCTAGGCGAAAATAAGGTATTTTCGGTCACTGTGTGTAATCTATTACGTTTCAACTTTTTACAGTCGAATTTTTAACTTTTTTTAAATTTTATATAAAGGGAAAAAACAAATTGGAAATATTCCATGGACACAAAACACGAAATAAGCATATATTCTAACATTTCCACAAAGAATATTGAAAAATAAATACATTTATAAAATATGAAATTAAATGTGATTATAAATCTAACATTCTAAACTTAAATAAGCGAAACAATATTTTGAATAAGCGAAAAATTATTTGAATAAGACATAAAATTAATGCGAAAAACACTTGTAATTACCTTATCAAATAAATAAAGCTGCAGTTATGGATTATAAGTTATCTATGTAAGGTGCTCTAGTTAACTACAAACTGGACGAAGAATGAATAAAAGAACATGAAAAGTAAAATTACTGATCCATCTGCTGTGCATGAATTTCACGGAGCCTATTCTTGACATCTGATCGAAACTGGGGACGTGAACTTGCAATGATGTCAAGTAACAACTTCCGAACCGAGTGTAACTTCCGATGCAAAAAATTGTTTATTGTTTTTAGGCTTTCATGATAAAATCCTTCATGGCGTTTGTTCGCACGTTATCATCATGAAGTAAGAAACGGTTACAAGTTGGTTTGGGAGTTCGAATTTTTATTTGACTCAGTAAAGATAGTCATAATGACATTTATGGATCTTGACCTCTAATAACGAAAGTCAGAGAGTATCACATTTGTATTACGATACCGAAGAGTATTATCAATTGTATTTTTCGACTCCCTTTCCATTATTATTACATTAGAAGCTTTTTTATTTAATAGAAATCTACATTAAGTTTAATAATTGAGCTTGAATTTCATTGCAACTGCCGTACATTGGTTTGTATGGTAAATACATTTTTTGAAAGCCCCGCAGTAAAAGAGTTGATACAACTCTATTACTCCCGTGACTATGGTAGACTATGTTTATATCTTATAGTTAATTAAAGACAAAAGCTTAGAATCCATTGTTCTATATGTAACTAGAATTAGTAAATTAAGATATTTTTTTCAATGAAGTTATGGAACTAAAGGTTAACACTTAGTATTAGGTTAGTATTGTTCGGGAAAACATTTCTTTTTTAAATTAACCAAAATAAGTACCGCGGTATCTAGGTTAGCTGAAATATGATATATGTATAACGTTAATGTGTTATAGTCTAACTTGCTACGAGTACCATACTTTATAGGGGTTTGTAACTTCTGAGTCAATCTATTTTTGTTATTTATAGGCTTTTATAATAAAACACTCACGTGCTTCTGTCCATCCATCAAAGTTTCACAGTTTTAAACCTACGTCGATGTTATTTTATAAGTAGGTGTTTATGATTGGAAAATAATTACTATATCATACAATATTGAATTTCTGTAAGGGTTCTTTTAATGTCCTTTTTAATATAGGCATATTTAATGCAGTAACACATCTAAAGGGATGGTGCATCTTTTATTGTGCACCCGGAGGGCAAATGAGAGATCGTTAGATATGTCTTCAAGAATAACATGTTGGTTACTTTTACCTCTTTTCATTCCTAAACACTTTTATGAAATACTAAACTTTAAAGTTATGTCCGATATATAATCTCTTCTGATTTTTAAAGACTCTAGGTACTTATATTTAATTAGAACTTTCGGTCTAAATAGTTTCGGTTAACTTGCACTAAAATTTTCGAAAAATGTAGACAACTCTTCTCTTGACGGTTTCGATACGCACTTGCCCGTGTTTTATTTCTCATCATGATTTAAAATGCGCCCGAACGTATTCTCTATTAACCAAGTAATTTTTTTTATGACAAATATAAAAATTTGGTTCACGGCAGGAACTATCACATCATTATTTCTGTTTTCTAATAAATATTTTTGATGTCAACGTTAAAAAAGATTTTGATAAATATTTTCGTTACAATTTTTTATAATAATAAAAATAAAATGGTGTATGAGATGAGAAAGCTACTAAATTTTGCGCTCGTTGTACAAAAATAATTTTAAATATAATTGAGGCAATAAATGAAATTACAGAATTGTAAGAAAAAAAAATAATGATGTCAAATTTTAAAACGATAATTTATAAAAATTCAAAATGCAAAATGATCGCTACGTACCGGTGACATGTATCGTATAATTAAAAATGGTCGAGAAACCAAGAAACCAAAAGAGATGAAAAAAGAGCAAATATGCACGAAGATGCCCGGCCTTGGTGGTATGACTAACTCCTATATATTTTTTATGATGGAGCTTATAAGAAAGTTCTGCTTCAATGGACAAAAAGTTTATATATTACTATTAAGAGATATTTCATAAACTTATTGACAGATAAACAGATAGACGTATAAACTAGTAAGCCTACAATTGTTACACTTAATACAGTACGGTTGTGTGGGGAATCTTTAAAATAAAGCCGAAAATTATTCAAAAGCTCAACACTTTGTAACAAGTTTACTTGTCATTGATATGTAACAATGTAGTCAAACAGTAATTAATTGGAAAATATGAAACTGACATTTCCTTAAAACATAATATTTTAACATAATATTTCCTTAAAACATTTTTTTAACAGTGAAAAAGAAACTGAGAAAATATTAGGTTTTATTAAAGTATATTTATTTTGGTATCTACTGCTAATATCAACTTAGCCATGCTGAGCGCATGGATCCATATATCCGCTCAGATGCTGTCAAAACTGAAGAAATTGGGATTGGAGTATAAACATTTCGCAGTTTATTGATTAAATGGCATATAGTTTTTATCAAAACTAGTTTTTCTCAGTAACATTCATAAATAAATAACACTGTTATAAAGCAAAATAACGCTGCAAAGCTTTAAGCTTTTACAATTTGTTCGTTAAAAAAGTAACTGGTATAGAATATGCTATATGCAAATCAATTGAAAAATTTTAAAAAGATATCTTTTCTCTGTGAATAAAATTTATAACATTTTAATATCAATCAGATTCGTATATTCACAGGCGTCACTATACAGTACGCAAACATATTATTCACTGTCGTTGAACCCAAAGCTATTAAATTACCTAATTAACATACTTGATGCGATCGTCCCTCAGTCATACATGTGATTTACTTCCGTACGAGATTACCCATTATAATTGATAATTGAGGGTTCATTCACTCCTACTTCAAACTGTAATCGGCGAAACAATTCGTAAGTTAAGCGAAATGACATATTCCGAACACACTAGCTTGATAAAGATAATTGATCCCAATTACCTTTATAAAGTTAGTGTGTTCGAAACAAGCACGTACATAGTTTAATTTTAAAGATATTGAAAGGGATTGCGTAGGAGCTTAAAAGAGTAAATGCTTATTATTTTTCCAGTTAACAATATGGTTAAAAAGGTTCATATTTTTAACTTGTTTAATTTCAACTAAACATTTACTGAGGTAATTAAAAAAACCTTACAAAATATATAAGTATTTATATAATTAATAGCCCCTAGGGCTATTAATTATATAAATGAGCCACAATCGTGTTTATGAAATTTTCAAGTGAATTTCGCATAAAGACGATAAATTAAACTAAACAAAAACGTGGCTCCAACACGATATTATCAAGATAATTTGGGATCAATTAAAACAAAATGTGAATATATTTTCTAAAAGGAGTTTGTTTTACCTGTCTACATTTTAAACCCGCAGTATTAATAGTATAAAGAAAATCTTTATCAATCCAGCCTAATTACCAGAATTGTAAGTTACAATTTTACGGTTGTTAATTCAGCGTAGCAAGCAAAGTTGTAAATAGCATTAGAATTGTTTGTACCTCTGTAGAGACCACTACTTGGCTTACTTTCAAATACCTATAATAATCTTTACAATACTAATGTCTCCATTTAATCGTACCTCTCGATCGACAAAGCCAAGATTATGTTGGACATTTGTTTTCAAGCTTATACTTTGTCTATTTCAGATAAATTGCAATTTTTTGGTATGTAAACAATTTTTTTCACAGTAACTTTACGATAATATTTTAAAACTTGGTCGCTTATGGACACAGACGCATCTAACCTTAAAAAGTATTTATTTGAAGGATTTTAGGGGATATATTTGCTGTAAAGTAAATATAATTTTTTAATTTTCTTTTATGTAGGGTGTCAGTTTTCGAAATGTTCAAAAATACGTTTACTTCCCCCTCCATGCCTCCATCTTCAAAATGGTAAAGTTCTAACTATTAAAAAAAGTACGATTACTAAAGGGTAACGTAAAGGTTACCGAAAAACCCATGCTACCAAATGTATTAATATTTGAAAAAAAATTACGATAATTTTATTTCCGTGAAATAAATACTAGATATTCATCGTTATAAAACTATAACAGAAACAACTGAAGACATTACTGAAAAAAATTAGGTGTGTCCGTATATTGCCGAAAAAATACATGAACGATTTGAAAGAAGCTTTCATTGGAATAAACCTTGAGCTATATTTTAAAATTTAGGCTGCTTTTTGCCCTTTTTTTACCTATTCGATTCGGCTTAAAGTTCAAGCTAAGATATAAAATATTTTTATCCCAGTCAAGGATACTTTTAAGATGAACACATAATAATGTTTTGAAGATGAACATATATTAATAAAATATGGAAAAACACTCAGTTCAGTTAAAACATTTCATATATATGTAGCTAGTTCAATAGAAATACTATATATTATATATGTAACTTAGTATGTAAATAACCCTCGCAGTCTGATTTCTATGACCTAAGTACGAATATAGATTTGAGCAAATACATTTTGTATGTAATTTCTACACTGACCATAAATCATGATTATGATAAATACGACACCTCGACCCTAAAAATTTATGCTTGTATTGCAATGTGAGGTCATGCGAAATATTATAGTGAATGGGGAAGGTATTTCAGTAAGATCGAAAGAAAAAGATGTAAACAATTTTACAAACAAATTAGTTAAATTCCAGTTCTAATGTACATGTAACAATCTGTTACTGGATTTTTTAAAATTCTTGTACAAATTAACTTATTAAATTCAGCTAGAATACTGAAACCAATAAGTTAGTTTCTACCAAACTAATAAAATATAAATCAACCCTCACAATATAGTTGTCATGCTGGTGTTCAATATGAAACAAGATTTTTGTTATTTGAGTAAATAAAATATATTTACAATTACTCATACTCTAAGTATTGGCACTTTTCCGTTTTTGTTGTTTGACTAAACTTTTTACATTATGTTTGAATACTACGGGTAATAGTTTTCAAAATTCAATTTTTATTGTATATATATTTTAGATATTTCTCATATTATTCTCATAAATATTTTTCGATAAAGGACAGAATTTCACAGCTTAAGCTTAGAATGTACCGTTCTTCCTTATGCCAAAACACAAATTATTTGTTTGCTGTCATATTTACCGTAAAGTTATATCAAAAGATCTTATTATTCCAACTCTATTGTTTTTTATCTCTTTCTATCTAGCTACACTTTCTGTATTTTCCCTGTTATGAAATATAAAAATTATTATAAAATTTGTAATAATTTTCTAATTTAGAAATTAATATGTTTTCCGCTCGACACATTCGAAAAGAAAAGTCCGGATGCGTCCTTTGCATAAAAATACGATTAGTTTTCTCTTTTGGAATACAAAATCCTAATTAAAAATATCTTGGAGTTTTTTTAGTTAATGAAACAAAAAAAAATCCAACATGAAAGATTGATTGAATTACTATAAACATTAACATCGTGACTAATGGCGTCCTAGAATATATTTAGTTTTCAAAACAGTTGCAACCAGTTACAGCTTAAACTAAATTATTATTATTACTAGGTTATGTGATTACTTATTCTTAGTGACCTAGATACTTACTATACTAGCTTAATTAGCTATCGCATGCGTTGTAATGTTCTAAAACTAAAATCCTCCACAACCCATAAACCGCCAAATCCTCGTTTTACTGCAATTTTAAAATATAACCAACAATATGTCCGCTAAATGACGTCACACAATATACCGTTTTAAATCTGTTACTTGTATCCACTTACTTTTTGGACTTAGACGCACCCAAATTGTCTACTTGAAAGTACAAATTTTCAAATGAGTTTACTAATATGGACGTAATCGTATGGCAATGAGTTTGCTAAAATAGTCGTATTAGTTGGAAAATTATGAGGTTTGGTTAAATTTAAAATTGTAAGAACTTACAATTTTGCAGTTTGTGCTTTTGGTTTTCATATCAAATTTGTATCTAAGGATACACATCGTAAGTGATAGTTGCATTGTAAGAGCAAAAAGTCACAATTAAATAAAAACATTTTCTTGGACGCGGAAGCTAAATTATACCTTTTTGTTCGAAATAACGAGGAAATTAGCTTTCCTAGCTTTTTCAAAATTCAATGCTCAATTAAAAAGATATCAAGCGTGGTTTATTTTTCAGGACGACTTTTTAGTTTTTAATTATATTTCGTAGCCCATGTTAAGCGACAGCAATAAAACCGGAAAGTAGGGGAGAGACATGCGCCGGTACTTAATGTTATTACTCCTTTCAAAAACATTGTAAATATTACTAAATTGAAAAAGCAATAAAATACTCGTACGGTTAATAATTTCTCAGTTTGTATTTTTATATTTTTTACAAATGCTTCTTCTCGCCTTCTATCTTAAAATAAGTGGACATTATATTAGGAGATATTACAAGGCGCGCTGAATATTTGTATGGAGTATATTGGTCTCGAATGGGTAGATTATCAATCTGTGGATACGTAACCGAAAGTTTCATATTATACCATGGGATATATCTCAAGAATTAGCCAGTTTATAGATTTTGATAATAATAATATATTTGTAGTACACTGGCGTAAAAAGTAAGTAAAATGACCATAAATGTTAATGTAAATTTCATTACGTTTCATTTTATTGAAATTATTTTTGATTCAAATTTGATTCGTTGACGTAAAACTATAGTGAAACGAAAAGAAACAAAAGAAAATATTTCTTATTATTATTTACGAAGCTTTTAGTTCGCTTTAAGTGTGCAACATCCATAAAAATACGCTAATTTAATTTTAATAAACAATGGATTAAATTTTTCTATTTTATTATATTGACCAATTAATCGAATAGACATAGCACTTTATAGATGGAGGCAACATCTGTGAAGTTAAATATGAGTAATTAGGGTAAGCAAAGTGTTTTTAGGAAACGATTATTTTGTGCAAACTTCAAAATTTTGGTTAAATTTTTTTAACGTTGTTTCCGTTATATCTTATATTGTTTACTAATTTTATTTAATCAATGTGCACGGTTACTTTTATATTTAAAGACAGATTAGGTGCAATAATATTTTATTGTAAATTTCATGTCACAAAGTAAAAGTAAAGAAAACATTATTATCTTTTTAAATAAAGAATTTCTCATTAAAGGTATATTTCTTCCACATTAAATATACGAAACTAAATATTGAAGTATAATAATTATAATATTATTTAAAACGTTTAAAATTACAGACAAAAAATTTATGGAACTTGATCGTCCTATCGCGTGATGTGTAACTTCCTGATTTTAAAATTACCTCAAAAAATCTTAATTTCACTTGTATTTCAATCGCTGTTGCCTGCTACAATCAGTATATTGAAAGGAAACCCTTAATAAAAAAAACCTTAATAAAGAAACCCTAAAGAATATAAAAACGAAAACTAGTGCCAAGTAATTTACCCAGCACAACGCAACAATACGGAGACCAAAGTTATTAGTCAAGTTTATTGCTTTAACGCCGGATAACAGCTTGCGCACGTTACTCTTGTCATGTAGTAACAACGATGGTCTCTTTCGTCTGAATAGTTTATTATGGCGAAGCACGGTATCGCTCTAATAAGGGTGAACTAATGGGGGAGTTTCACGCAAAGGTTAGGACATGTTTGTACTTTAAGTATAATGTATAGAAATAATAGTGCCTTGTCGCCATATGATGCTATGTAAATGGTGACATCAAACATTTATTTAACTTAATATGGTTTGCAATAAATACGTTCATGTACCTAGATACAAATGAAAAGTCCATTGATAAAAATTATTTATATTTGATAAGTTATTTTCAAACTATACATACAACAAAACTATAGAATTCGCGTGTTTGTACATTGGAGATATTTAAGAAAATACTTAATATTTTTTTTCTTTTTCTTACGTGATAAAAGTGATAAAGTACAAAATATATTTTTTTAAATGTTTGTCTCTGTGTTTGTTTGTTTAAAAAACTGATAGATTTTTTAGAGTATATGAGTTGACCTGAAGTAAAATACAGTTGTTAATTAATCAGAATCGATGCATTCGATCAGAAGATATGCGAATTTAATAGTTCCGAAAATTATTTACATTTTATTGATGCTTCATAAACGAAGCGCCTGGTTACTCGTAATAATGACATAAATATATAATGTATCTATATACATATATGTCATTGCGTATAATTTAAATCGCAGCAATTACATTTTCCATCTGCATATTATTTTGGTGAAGTGGGCATGGCCAGAGGTTAAATGTAGAGTGGGCATGGCCGGAGGTTTATTCGACATAAGCTAACTTTTTTCCTCACTTGGTTTAAAATATGAATCTATTGCTAATAATTGCATTTAACTATGCTCGATTATTGGGTATTTTATTGTTTATATATATACTAAAACTGTAGAATTGACTAATATGTTTATAAAAGGTGTTTATGAAGAAAATGATTAAGGGTAATATAACAAAAATAAGAGAGTAAAAATCTGTTGTTTGGTTTTATCTGTTCGTCTGTTTGTGTGTTTGTTTATACACCCGTCATGAAAACACTGATAAAGAAATTTATATACAGTTTTTAAAAAAATATGGGTATTAATTAGAAGTAATATTAAGTTTATATTTCATCCCATTTGGTTCAACTCGTCAGAAGATATGTCAATTTAATATTTTCAAAAATTAATTTACGTTGTATTAGCGTGACAAACTTAAAACAAGTGCTTAGCTAATCGTAGTAATTAGAGAAGTGTATAGTGTACATAGTACATTGATAAATGGCGCTAAGTATATTTTAAACCATGCAATGAAGTTTTCCCTCCATTTCACATGAACATGTGACAGGAGCGTGGTTAGAGGTAAAGTGAGCAGTGACGCGGGTGGGACGGGTATTTAAGTAAACAAATCGAATGCAGTTAGACGTGTACGGGCAGTGGCCATTGTCTGTCATCTTCTGCACATAACATTTTTCGAAATTGTGTATGTTCATAATAAGCTTACAATGTTTCCTCAATTTGTTAAAAATTTGAATCCGTTACCAATATCTATAATTTAATTACTTTGGTAAGTAGGCTATAAAAAATTATTGTTTCGTCATTGTCAAGAATAATACAATTATAGAATTGGTGCATTTCCATATTGAAGACTTATATATGCAATATCTATTTTATTTACTTATTTTATAAATGCAATACTTATCAACTAACGATACTGTATTATATTCTCACCCTGATATCTGCAGAGTAATAGACTAAAGTCCCAAACATGATGCATGGCATATTTGGTAACGATTAGTCCTTAAATTGAAAAAAAGAATCTGATTTTAACAAGCGATTAATCAAATTTCGTCAAAGCTCCTGACATAAGAGTGCCTCAATTTGCATTCTTACAAAGGAAATCACATTTGCATATGACCTATTTCGATAGTATATTTATATTTTAGATAGATTTTATGTCCAGGAAATGGTAATTCATTTCATCTTCTTCAATATAAATTAACCATATGATGCGAATCGCTGACTGGTTGAGAGATTATTCATTGGATGAATAAGTGAAATCATAAATGATTCACGACCATGGGGTATTTGGATCAACTGAATAGTAGCTCCCATATAGATCAAAGGGCTTCACTAACTGTTTAAGTTTTCCTGTTATGGCAGATATTTGTAATTTTTTATTTGAAGTAGAATTTCTTTGGCAGTAATCTCAAATTAAGATATGGTATAATAAGTAGATCAATTACAACCGAAAGCTAACAAGTCTCCTTCGCCACGCCAGGATTAATGCTACGTCCAAAGTGATTAGCAATTGTATTAGTAACAGTCGCAAAGAACTATAGATGTTAGCATAATTTTAATAAGTTTCACTTATACTAAATCTATTCGTCAAATATAATTTTTATTTATTTAGGAAAATGTGTAAATTTCGTCTAAAATTTTTACACATATACGAGTATATTAGGTCGGCTAGTAAGTTTTTAGCCACAGCTTAGAGACTTTTTTAGAAAGATTATCAAAACTGCTAGGTTTTACTGTAGTCAGTGCAGTCAGCATTAATTACATAAAATATAATGGATTTAAATCAGTTACAAAGAAGGATTCTAATATTTTACCAATTTTGTATGGATCACGATGCAAAGACTGCCACAAATAACACAAATATCATGCGATGGGCGAGTCCACGGTGTCTTATGCTATAACAAAGATTTGCTTTGGAAGGGTCAGGAATGAGGACTACTATCTTGAGTACGAACCCCGTACCGGATGTTCTGTTGAATTGGAAGACCAACGATTACGACGCGACGTCTATTTGAGGACGATCCTTGATTGACGACTCATCAATTGACAGATGAGCTACTCTACAGTATGGCACCATGGAAACACATTTGCAGGAATTGAGAAAAGTTTCAAAATAGGGTGTGTGCGTACCCTAAAAGTTGTCATCATATCACCTTCACTGCAGAGTTGATACTTGTCAACAATTATTGATATTGAAGTATAACTTCGATTGGCTACGACCGTTAGTAACTGCCGATGAGAAGTGGGTTACATACGTTAACCACACATACAAACATCAATGGCTGGGTGTCGGAGAAACAGGAGTTGCAGTATCCAAATTTGAAATAAGTGCCAAAAAGGTAAAAGGTAATAGGCTGCTGGTGGAATATGAAGGACATTATACATTGGGAGTTACTTTCAGAGGGATCTGCAATTAATGCAGATATTTACTGCGAATAATTGGACTGGTTAGTTAACAAATTAAGGAGTCAACAGGATCGAGTTTATTTTCTACATGATAAATCTAAATCATATGTTTCAAAATCATCATATGTTTAAAAACCAGCCAGCATTATGTTTCAAAACGTACTCGTGATAAAAATTTATCATGAGTAGATTTTGAAACATAATGCTGGCTGGTTTTTATTCACTCATCCACCATATTTGCCGGACATTGCCCCCTTTGATTACTATTTATTCAGGGCTCTAATTAACCATTTACTTGAAAAAAATTCAACATTAAAGATCTCCGAAACGACCTCGCACAGTTTTTTTAATCAGTCACCAGAATATGATTTTCTTGTATAGTAATTTAATATCTATTATTTGGTATAGCCTAAAAAGTAGAAAATAAATTTATGCGAACATAGTATGTCAATTTACTTTACATTTTCCAAAATTTTGCTTTGTGAAAATATATTATGAAAATATACTTTGCATTATAGTATAACAATATACTTTACAAGTTAACATTTTTTAATAAAATAATGACCCATCGTGCCAAAATTTATTGCTTGTGCTATACGACAATTATAGCCATCGCCAAAAAAGACATATTTGCTCAATAAATGTGAAAAAAGTAGTCTTGAGACAAAAATACCGAATTTTCCTTGTTAGAACCAATACATTTTTGATATTATTTTCAATGTGCAATTTTTGACATCAGTCATACCATTGGACCCTATTTAAGGTATTCGTTTTAGAGCTATCATTTTGTCGATTCCTGTGTTTTCAAGTTTGCCATTAATATCAGGCACACGTCCAAGTCCTCAAATATATTTCGTGTCTCAGGTTCACTTATTAAATTAAATATTTGTACCTTTAGAAATATATTTTATATTCGCCTTTGGAAATACTTGTAGCAGTGGAAAACATGATTTACAAAACAATATATACTCCATTCTTTCATATAGAAGAACGAGTGATTTTGGAGGCTTGGAGTAGACCCATTATATAAATGAATTCATATTTTATAAATTTAATTATACCAAAAAGACCTATTTGAAAAGCAAAAAGTCACATTTAGGAACACGGTAGGCCATAAAGAATATACCTTTTTCAACTTTTTTTACTACTGCTATCTGCAGAGTGACATCAATAAACCACCGCCTTCGTTTTAAATTGCTATAAATGAATTAACTTTTTGTATAATTTTGGATATGAAATTGTGTCTTCAATTCTGGCATTTAAATGAATACTACTTGAATTAGACTTGTAACGGACTGTGGGCATATATGGTTACTACTACTAATCATTCAACTATGAGAATCATTCAATTAGTATTTTTATTATTGATTATCAGAATATGGAAATTACTTTTTTTTTGGAATTACTAGTTTTAATTTTAGTCACAATTAATTTTTATATGTTTGAAGATTTTTTTAAATATTTACTAATTTTGTCAAAATAATTCCGATTATTTAGATATTACATAAACCGCTGACTGATAGGCAGTGGTAGATGAATTTTAATGCGTATATTACTTAAATAGTATATTCATTTCTGGAAAAATCTCAAAAAAATTGCGAAAAGAGACACCAATCAAACATTAATAAAAACACACCCAGTTAACTTTAATAAGGAAACAGTTAACATCAGAAATGTTCTTAATAGGTTGTTGTTTGCATAATAAGTTGCGCAATATAATGAAAGAATCACAAAGCAATTAATTCAACAAATCGAGCATACAAAAAAAAGTGCGATGTGGTTAATATAGTACTATCCTGATTATATATCAACAATGACTATAAGCTAAAATAAAAAAAATTAAAATGAGACGAGCTTTGGAATATATTCTTCCTTTAAACTGACAGTAAAAACATAATTTTTAAAACTTTGAATTGAAATTTAAGAATAGAACTACTGGTATAATTTTGTAGTGAAAATATGAACATATAAGTGTATTGGTAATGGTAATTAGTAATGACGCAAAAAAAATATTCACTGAATTATCTAAATGAGTGAACAGAATAAAATATATAAATTATATGATGCTTCAACATGTTCATATTCCATTTTTATAACATTAAACTAAACTCGAAAATAGTTTTCCGCACTTTTATGACGTTAAAAAAATCCTTAAACCTTGAGCTCTTGGTTGACGACTCATAAAGAGAAACAATATTTAATTTTACTGCCAGCAGTGTTTACTACACTGTCCTAGAACAATATTAACTTCATAGCTGGATAAATTGAGAAAATTGTTAGTGTCGAGCGAGATATCAAAAGAAAAGGAACGGGAAACACGTTGCGGATTACGTTAAAGACGCGGTATAGAGGATGTAGAATTAAATACGTGAATACTATATTGAAATAAATTACCAAGTGTTTTTAAATTATATTTTTTTATAAATGAAATGAATTCTTATGTAAAGATATCCGTGTTTTTTTATGTCATAGACACCAATTAATTTTTTTTGGTTTCTGTTCATAGAATAAATATGAGTTTGAAGATTTAACAAAATAATGGAATATCAGATAAAAATAAGATTCAGAAAATTCAGTAACTTTTTAATTAATCTTGCGATGTATGAAATGAAAAGGGTTCATCTTATTTATGGCAAGATTCATTAAAAAGCCAATTAATAGCATGCCTGCTTTTTTAAAAATAAAGTAATATATTTAAAACAATTATAACGTACATAGCGGTGTCTCTCACACCTATTGAAACACAGATTCAAATAATGACACATGGTAAACTCTAGAACATAATCATGTTAGAAACTGAAATAAACATTTACATAAAAGGAAATCTTGTGGATATATCCATCAAAATACTAATTAACATGTCACTTTAAATTATACCTCCAGACATATCTTAAATTCTGAACGATTCAATAACAAGCTTATATGATTTGTTATTGGAAGTACTTACGATCCATAGTATGGATGAAAATTTGCTATGGAGCTTAGAATTCCAGTTCAAATTAGAAGCATTGGCCGATATAATTTATATATATATATATATATATATATATATATATATATATATATATATAATTAAAGCATCACAATTTTTTTAAATTAGACTATAGAAGGATTTTGGAGTTAAATAAACTAAACCAGCTACCTAAAAATATCATTCAGTAGAAATGTATGCGATAATAATACCTACAAAAAGTTCCAATTGGCTAATTTTTGCAAATTGTTTGTTATAAGCGCTTTTAGGTTAGAATATTGAGTCCTACAGAGCTGCACTCGACTAAACCACAGAAGAAATAATCAAAACGTTTAAATCACTGTTATTGTATTAACTATAAATAAATATAATTTAAACACTAATTAGATCAAAGTACAATTAACTAACATTTTCTTCCCGAAAAATAACCAAATTGTTTAAAGTACCTTCCCATATATGCCAATATATATATATATATATATATATATATATATATATATATATATATATACATATATATATATATATATATATATATATATACCGAGTTACTAATCCAGATAAAATAATAATATTTCACATTACTTACTATTAATGTAATTGTATAACATCTTCAAATTTTTTCTTTCTACAGCATTTGTAAAATAAAATAAAGGCAAGACTTCAACGAACTGAAAGAGAAATAAATCACAATAAAACTTGAATAAACAAAATGAAAAATGATAACAATTATATCACTGAAAATTCTGCTTTATCTCTTTACAGTCAAGAAAAACGTTCTCTTTTCCTATAAATTTCATGACAAAGGGAACGATATTGACATGCCTCCGAGAAGGTTGCTTAAAACTGAAACAAAACTGTAAAAAGTGTAAAAGCAAAATAATTAAATGAACAAACTTCTCAGTACGAAGTTAGCTGATGTGTATGAAAACTATCGATTGTAAACTGCACGCGTAGATATCGTCTTAAGCGCAGCTTCTGTGAATTTTGCTTGAACTTCACTCGGTTTATTCATGCTATTGATATATGATATATGCATATGCGTATTGAGCACGTGCTGTTTTAGGGTCCCTTGGCCAAATGGCAAAAAAGGACCCTCGATGTTGACATGTCTTCATAGTATCTTCTTTTGAACATAACTGACTTAACAGCGGGATCGTTGCTTAAAAAAATTTGTTTTCAAAATTGAAAATGGTGTAAAAGTAAAATAATAATAAAAATGAAAGTAAATCACAGCATAAACTTAACTGATGTGTATGAAAGCTGTCGATTGTAAACCGCACGAGTAGATATCATCTTGAACAGCAGCTTCCGTGAATTTTCCTCGAACTTCACTTCGTTCATTCATGTTATTGGTATATGATATATACATATGCGTATTGAGGACGTACTATTTTTCGGGTACTTTAGTCACATGGAAAAAATCTTCTTGTGAACACAATTGTGTAACTGTGGAAACGTTGCTCAAAAAAATTGTTTTCAAAATTGAAAAAAAATGTGAAAGTTGGTTTAGGTTTAGGGATCTTTAGCAAAATGGCCAAAACGGAATCCTTATAGTTTCATTGTGCCTGTTCATCTCTTACTGTCACACTTATGTAGGTTCATTAGTTTTATACCTATGTATATAAAATATAGGTGCTTCAGTCAGAGTTAAAATTTTATGTGTAGCAAAATATTGTAAAAAATAATTTTTTAATGTATTTCCCCACAGAGATAATGACAGTGTAAAAATTATTTAGATGAAATTGAGGATCCAAATTCTTTTTCATATTTGAATCCTTTCGCGTAATACTACGCTTCAAAGCGATGTGCAATATACATCCAAATGTAATTTTTCAACGATGGGCCTGAAAAATCTGAGAAAATTCTATCAAAGGATGACTGAACTGATAAGACTGAATTTGATTAGAATATTAAAATAAACTTGCACTGATAATTTCAAAAGATATAGACAAACATGGATTCCTAATTTGTGCAACTCTTATCCGGTTTTACATATTACATAATAACAGATTTTTCTGAATATCCACATTTTCAGGTCTACAAACAGTTTCATCAACAACAGTCAATGTTTTTTTGAAAATAACTTGACCAATGAAGTAAATGACATTACTATTCCATATTATTCTACATATGTTTTACAAGTAGCACAACCAGAGCATTTTGTTTTTTTTTCATTCTTCGACCAACACACTGAAAATTAACGCGGGTCATTTGGTACGTAAATGCGGACGTAAGTCAAGCCAAAAATTTCAGGGCCGTCGCGATTCATTTTTCTATAAGAAATATGAATCGTAAGGGGCGGAAAACGTACCATATTTCGATTATGGGAACTTTCGATCATGTGAATCGCCCAAACCATCTTGAAGAGGCAGATTTCCGGATGTTATTAAAGTTTACTTAGGATTTAACAGCTACCATTGAAATTAACATTTTGTTAATCTAGGGCTGTTTTTTTACTCTTAGTCAGAATCCCGTGATTAAAAGGAGACATTGCCTTACGTTCGTCGATGACCGTCGAAGCCTACAGTATGATGCTGTAACTGAATGAAGTAATGCGAGTGAATTAGATCTTAATCTGGACAAATGTTCAGTAATGATTTATAGTCAGTTTCGTATTCTTATCATAGGGCCTTTTCTTTTACTGTCTTAGCAAGTCCGCTGGAGACGTTGCCTTATGTTCACCGATGACTGTCAAAGTCTACATGCTGTAGTTGAATGGAGTGAATTAGGTAGTGAAATAGAGCTTAACCTGAACCAATGTTCTGTAATAATTTATAGTCACTTTCATGTTCTTTTCATCCCTTTATATTTTATTAATCTTACCATATTATGTTGTCGGATTAAAATAACGGATTTGGTTGTATAATTAAATACAGCTTTCATGATCATGTCGCTCTTATATCCCGCTTGCCTTGCGGTACTCTCGGCTTTGTTCTGCAATACAAAAGCGATTTAATCACATTATCCTCCATCCATCTTCTATATAAGACACTAATGCGCAAGTAAGATGGATTATATGGAGATATCCTCGCAAAAATATAGGACTGTATTTAACTTGAGAGAATTCGGAAAAAAATAGTTGGAGTATTTATTTAGAAAATAACATGGTTACTTTTCTTTTCATTGCCTACTTCTTTTATCACTGATGTGATAAATTTACTTGCTTGCAAATTTCGAAGAAATTTAAAATTATACATTTTTGTTTTCAATAATGTTAATTACAATATTAATTTCAATTTCTATATTGTCAATTTAACGTAAAAACATTAACGTAGAAAACTAATCCAAATTATTAAATACCAATTAAGGATTTATGGTAAAAAATTAAAACGGGAAACTTTAAATGGAGGTTTTAAGAAAGCATTTAAAGGCCCTAAATAGGTGAACGCGTGAACGTTTTGATCAGACATGAGTCAGACTACGGAATTACAAATCCGTTTCCTCTTTTATAGTGAAAAATAAAATCTTGCTTGACAGTTTCTGATTTTATATGGTTAAATACATAATATTATTTGGTAATTTATGCTTTTTCAAATAAATCGATACTACGTTGATAATCTAAACTTCCAGTAGCCATTTTGAATAAATTAGAATTTATATTTTTACTTAAAACTAAACGGTCTGTCGTGATATTCTTATAAATTATTTTTCATGTCTACACGCATAAATATATTGTAATCAAAATAAAACTAAACGGCTTTATATCTAACAAACCGTATACAAAATTACATGCACCAACGTAAATCTCGCGCTTATACTACGTCCAAAATGTAATGCAAATTCGCTACGCGTAGAACCCACCGAAAAACGGTTACGCGGCTAAATGCACGCATGGGTTAACTAAATGTAAATAAGGTTGTGTTCTTGTGCGTATAAGCAATGTCCATAACTTCGCGGAAAATCTACAAGATCCTCCCAAATACAAGGAAGTAGACGCTGGTATTACGGCGTTGCGTAATTGCAGGTTCGAGATTCGCGGATAGCTTACGATTGTTTCAGTTTCTTGGTAGACAAACGTACTTATAAGTTAGTTTTATTAAAATATTAAGGACAAGCCACTTAATGATATTTCTTTTAGTTAAAACCACACAATTAAGGAATCAACATTAAATATATTGGTATTCACAGGTTTCAACAATATGAAAATAAATTTAAAAAGCACATATATTTTTTTAGGAAATTTCTTTGGCATCCACGAATTTTAATTTAATGACAATTGGAGTTAAATTTAGCTTTAAAAGCTTATAGAAAATAATTCTATTTCAAAATTTTTCCAGAGAAAATTTCAGAATCAAAATTAGAATACGAACAAAAATTTAAACAAAATTACTGATAAAATATATAAAATACATAACAATTTTTTACTGTCAAATAATTAGATAAGTTGATAAATATTAGAAAAATTTACAAAAATATAATGAATGGATGAACCATTATTTACAAAAAGAAAATGGAAAAATCTTTTCAATTATTTTAATGTTAATCAGGTTTACGTAATTAAATTACATGTTAATTGAATCAATTATAATTGCAACATTGCACGTTTTATTATCTTTAATATGACTATATATCCTATTTTCAGTTATAGTGACCTAAATCGAATTTTTTAAATTTTGAGTTATATTCATAAAATGACCGCGCATGTCACCGTTATTCGACTACTAAATGCTCTTTTACTACACACCCTCCATCCGCGTAAGTTTAGTTTAAAAAAGACTAGGTCAATAACGTTGTGAATATGATGAAGACGTACATTGTGTAGATTAAAACGCATATTATTATGGGACCAAAAATTAAGGCATGTGGTATTAAAATAAAATAATGTAAGTGACCTGTTTTGTAATTGGCTTTGTTTTACACTAAACTTTTCTCCACTACTGTGTTTTATTATTTATTCACTGTTTGACTGAAATGTTATACAAAATAGGGACACAATCTTAATTAATGTTGTGAAGTTTATGAAGCAGACTTAATATTGCTTCCTTTTTTTTAAGAACCAGTGTTCCATTCGCAATGACTGTCTTGTTATAAATTGCATTATGTTCTTGTTAAATAGGTCATATTATATTTCGTATTTGTCTACCTAATTAATATAAACTTTCATGAAAATTACTCAATACTTCCGTTATTATAAAGTTAAACTCTAGTGCATATTGTTGATAATAATACAATTACCAGACTATATTTTGGAAATGCCAGACTTAAACGATCAAAAGCAAGTTAATTTTTCTTATATTTATTTTTTATTTAGTTGTGAATTAAACACAAAAACAATTTTTTTTAACTAGACCTCAACGAAAACCTTAGTAATAATAACGATCAAAGAAAACCATCAATAATTATTGATTAAAAATATTTTGCTGGGGATGATCTGTTATGTTAATATGCTACGATTATATTAAAATTTTATATCATATTTCTTATTGACTTAATCTGACCATAAAAATTCTGTTTTTAGAACACCATGGGTGAAGAAAGTATACCTTATATTATTATTATTATTATAATTGTGTGACAAATTATCATTATCCAAAATGGAATAAAGGATGACTGAGCTGATTGTTCAACAAAACACTAGTCTGCTTATCTGCATTAAATTTGAACTTATCTTGACTCTTCTCTCGTCTTAGTTGTAAACATTTTATATTGAAATTTATTTTCGCGTTTTAAATATTTTGTTTATTAAACACATGTGATATATCATTACTTTGTATAGATACGTCTAAAATTAATTCCATGACCCGTTATTTTTAGAATTTTCCTGAAAAGAAATATTTTCTGCACGTAATCCATAAACAATTCCATAAACAGGTAGTCCATAATTAATTCGTAATAAATCCATTCAATATAATATCTATGAAAACATTACTAATAAGGTAAGATTCCAAGTTTTTTTTTATTATTTCTTAACAACTTGTTAAATTATAAAATGATACATTATATTTCAGGAACAAGCACTAGACCAAGGCTACGAAGTTGCTAAGTAACTATAACTTCTCAGCACTTTCTACTGTAAGATCAAATCTATATTATAAACACAGTAGTGTAAAAGATCAGCTGATTCATCATCTAGTACTTGTATTTATTATCCTTCTTCGGGTAGGTCATCTTCAATATCCCCTTCCCGTTCGAGCAGTGTTTTTTGCGCCAATAGTTATAAATAAATAAAATACCTACTCAAATTACATCACAGATGAGCAATCGACATCTCAGTTAATAGGTCTAGTTGCATAGAGAAATGTAAGTGTTCCTTGTATCTAAAACAAAGAAAAATTACCACCTATCAAATGAATGTAATATAGAGTTGTACAATTTATAACGTCAAAAGGTGTTGGTCTTGACTTAGAAATATTTCCTGATTATCAATCGCCTGATTATTCTTCGTCGTCTTCCAACTCTACTCCCAATATATTAGCACCTAGTGCCATTAGTAATTCTGTTTCGGAAATTACAAAAAAAACTCTGAGAATGTCTTAATGATTCATCGAAATGGAAAGAAAATATGCCTGAAAGACTGAAATCCTAGAGAATCTTATATTTCTCGTTAAAAATAAAAAAGAATTACCTGCCCGTTGCACCTATGTATATCCTATCAATGTGTTACTATGATTAAAAACTGACGTAAGTATAAAAAACCTTTTACTATGATAAAGATAATCTATGATTATTTTGTCGACATAAAGATTCTACAAAAAAATAGGAAAATAATTTTAACAAAGACGAACATAAAAACATGGTGTCGTGGACCAATGTTAAACGTTCTGAAATTTTACAAGGAAGACTATTTTACTAATAGATCTCACACAATCAAAATGTTTTCACTATAGTTAATATGATAAATAAAAGGGAGAAAATAAGTGCAGGAGAAATAACAACAACCAACGCATTTACAGAAAGAGTGAAGATAAGAAAAGAGACTTACGTGATCTTCTAAATAGAAATTTAATTCCTAATTATTACTTAGATTTTTATAACACTATATTGAAATATATAATAAAATGCTTTGTTGTTACGTTTTCTATGTATTTATACTTATCGAAAGGTTTATGGTTTATTAAAGTTAATATTACAGTTGTTTATTTCATAAAAGGAATTAAAACTTTTCAAAATACTATTTAGAAATATTAAATTTACGATATGCATATCTATTTCGTAACAGTTATAAATAGGTAATTATATTATATTAAAACCATTGTGATTATATTATATTAGAACCATTTAAAGACTGTTTTCTTTAAGAAAGTCTAATCTAGTTTATTTCTGTAAGAAATAATTTAAATTCTAGTTTGAAGAAACACTTCTGTGAGTATAAGTAACTTACTGCATGATTATGATTACACTTACCATAATTGCTATTGCGTCGTTGAGTCTCACATTTTTAATTGTTTTATTAATTTTTAATAAATAATGTTCCCTAAATTTTTTTTTTTTACTCTACAAAATAATTATTATGATCATTATAGTGTCCAAAAAATATTTGTTAAATATACTTTTATACTGAATCTATTACTGTTAACCTAATACAAGAAATGGAAAAACATTTTCAGAACTGATGCAGACTAAATCATAAAAGGTCTTTTAAAAAAGTTCTTTTAAAAAATAAAGGCCCTAACTTGCAATATATATTAAATAAGTATGATACGCAATTAAAATGTATCTATCACATGTTCATTGTCTTCAAAAATACGACCATACTTATGAGCATACTTAGAAATTTCAAATAATATAATGTCCACATAATCTGTACGTGATTATGTGAAACCTTGTAATTGAGATGAGAAATAAACACACTGTTCTACCAGTTTGCTCTAATCGGTTCTTGCGTTATCCCGTTTATCGTTTGATTTACTTATATTAAGCACTTTATAACTCGTTTTTTCGCTCGAAATCAGACTTACAACCGAAACATAAAAAATATTTCTCTAAATGAAAAATCGTCATTTTAAAGTTATTTAAAGAAAAGTGATGCAGGTCTTATTTCAAAGTAATTTATTTAGATTTAAATCAGTTCCACAGTAAATAAAATGAAAGAAAAATTAATTTATTTCAATGTATTTTTTTACATTTATGGTTATACACCTAAATAAATTCAAGCGTATCTGTATTTTTCACATGATATATCCAAACACTTTGTAAGTTCGCAGCGTTTAATTTCTAATAAAATATCAATATATTTTATTTGAAATATCCAATAATTTTATTTTGAAAACATCGTCTCTGATGTTTTCGACAAATTTTTTTTTTGGTGATCGTAAAATAAAAAAAAACATAGACAATTTTATTTCGTCGATCGTTTCTGGAATAATTAACCAAAACTGTAAGTCATGCAAAATCGTTAAATAAATGTCAACGTTAAAAATAAAAGTATGCTCTTAAATATTCATACATACTCATATTTATGCCGTATTATACAGAGAAACAATTCTTTATATACTGGTGTGAATTTAACGTTGAATCAGAATTAACGTAAGCCTGTTTTACTTACGTTAATTCTGATTCAATTAATATCAGGTAAATATTGACTTACTATTTATTAATAAATGCCTCTTTCTATCTTTTAATATTCTATAACATTTTAGACTAAGTGATAATTACAAGGTTTTGAAATCTTTCACACTGGAACTGAGAAATATTTTGCACGGATCTAATATAGTATTGGCAATCGATATGAACGAACACGGTATTTGATCTAAAATTTTCTACGTTTAATGATGCGACACGACACAGGCGACCGACAATATTAACTTTGTACTTAGAGTGGATGCTCTCAAGCAATAAGAAGTGTGTTACAAACTAGTTCCGTCATTATAAGTCCAAAGAAGCGCTTATTTAGAATATGGAGAACGTTCAAGATCTGCTTGGTGGAGTACAGTTGCATCCGGATACCAAGAAAGTAAGAAAATACTATAATAAAGTAATTAATTATCCATTAGTAAACCAATTTGTTGAGATTTACGAACCAGTTGAGAATTTGTAGATATTATTTCTATTCAAAATAGTAGATTTACGAGTAATAAAATAGATTGACTTCTTTACAAAACATGAACAATTTTTTTTATCTTAAAATTTTTAAAACATTTTAGTTAACAATGTTCCTGTCGTTCACTAATGGCTTTTTCGAAAGTTGCTAGCACTACGAAAACTAATTGATAAAGTTACAATCTAAATATACGTCTTCAAACACTTTATTTTCTTCTTGAAATGATTATCGACATATTCAACTATGTATGAAGAAACCTTCTTGTCTATTTCTATTTACCTCTAGATTTATTTTAATCTTTAATGAAAGTAAGTGAGTAGACTATTGTTATATTTACATCACCATAACAATTACTATCTAAAATTATACGTCACTTCGAACTACCCTAATTTAATATAGACAGTTATGTTAAATTATTCATAAATGATCAAAAGTCCTTTTTATTCTTCTATAAGGTCTTTTTTTCTTTAAGGTCACAAAGCTGATAGATTGAAAAATAAAAGTATATATATATATAGTAAAAGTATAAGAAACACATTCTTCTTTATTAATTTTTTTCTCGTTATTTTTTTATTAAAGTGTTATCTATTAAAAGTATTCAAATAAAAGCGCACTCGGGATGTACTCAGTATACAAAATAATTTATAATGAAAACGCATATTTTCTCTTTAGATAAATATATTTGTTCATTATGTAGTGCATTTTCCATGTAACCGCAAAACTTTTATAAAGTAGTTAAGCGTATTTGCATTCTTTAATATATATTTATTTTTGTATTAGTTGGTATCAAAGTGGACGAAATATGCTCTGACGAATGTGCACAGCATTGTTTTGGTTCGTTCACGTGTCTCAGTAGTAAACACATTTCTTTGAATTAATTTTATTTTATGTTACTGAAAACTTGTTAGTTTTTTTGCAATCCTTGACAAAGTGTTGGTGAACAAAATATCACAACGAGAGCTTCAGTGATTTCTGAAATGGATGGACCGAAGAACAATTAAAGTACATTCTGCACGACATCCTACCAATAAATAAATTATATTAGGGAGAATATTGAAATTACTTCACCACGAATACATTCATTATATCTGTTATAATTATATGTTCTGTTCTTTTAATTTAAACACTTACTCACTTTTTACTTAGGCCAGACCTTTTCTCCCGAAAATACCGTAAAGTCAGTAATTTCTACTTTGCTTATATCTACTGGACACAACGCTGGGTTCCAGATATTTCTACTTATTCACAGTCTAACTGATAGTGTTTGTATATGAAAACCTGCTTAATAATTGCTTAATCGTTTCAGTATTAGCTCAATTCATTTTTTAATTTTAAATAGTTTGTGAGTCGTAGTTGAGTTTTACTTAGTTTGTAATTGTTAAGGTCAGTTTTAGTCAATGTGTAGAATTTTTTATTTTATACATCCAAATTGTCTTTAGAGTTAACTTTGCGCCATTATTTTGATGTATTTATTTATTTTGTAACTTTTAAAGTTTTTATGATTTATTGATATCCGATGTCTTTTAAATTTAAAAAATTGTTCATAGCCTCCACATTTTAATATTGAGAGAATCAATTAAAATATTTTACATCTAACGATTGAATAATAACACTAAATTAACGAAAGCTTCTATTTCGACTAAAGTGGAATGGTGCATTTTCATTTCATTAGTGTGGGACACCTGTAAATCTTATCAACATAGTCCATTTGACAGGACAGTGGTGGTGGTCCAAGATATGATAAAACCCTCTAGCAATATTTTGACTATGATTTCTTAATGAATCGTCGCTGCCTTAATTAAACACCTTTTTGGTATAAAGTAAATATAACATACCTTTTCCGGAAAATTAATAACATTTCTTAAAAAGTAAAATGATTTTAGTGCTATTGCTCTGATTACATAAATTCTATGAAAAAATTATTTTAAATGCAACAAAACATAATTTTTTTTTATACAAAATATCTATTTTAATTTCTGATGTTAAAGTAAATATTTTGTAGTATCTGAAAATATTGCTTTTACTAAAAAATATCTCAAACTAAAATAAAAAAAATATTTCTTTTCTTTTAGGTTTTGTGTTAAAGTGTTAAGAAAGATTAGACTACATGTCTGAAAACAATTCTTGTATATCGATGGATGAAATAATAGATGTTCATAAGTAACTTTCGATGTAATGCCATTCCTTGCTTTTATCTGAGGCTTTACGTAACATATAGAAGTACTATATTTAAAGAAACTATGATATTAGGCAATGTTTTATATTATGTTGTAAAAACATATTTTTTAAAGAAGCTTAATAGAATATTTTTTAAAACAATAAATTAACACTTTTATAAAGATAAGGTTTTCCTAGGGAATAGAAAGACACACTTGTACTTTACCGACTTGTATTTTTAACCCGAATAGAAATGATATATATATATGTATATATATATATATATATATATACATACATGTATATATATATATATACACCCATACACACAAACTAAATTCGTATATTTACTACATTCTCATTCAGATTGCTAAGTTTGCAGCTTTATTAGATACATTAAAAAGAATATGTCAAAGGCACACTTTGTTTTGTTTTGTGCCCTGCCGCTGCTGTTTCAAAATATATACAACGAACTAAATTCTGCAGTCCTTCGCGTCCTGTCTCTACTTTCCATTTAACAGCGAGTAACTTACATTGTAAAAGAGTAAGATTGTTTGTAAATATATATTTGGTATTTACAAACAATCTTAGTAACAATCTTCTTTAATATAATAACGTTATCACGAGACAATAGGTTACATAAGTGCCGCTTACTGAGGCGAAGAGCGTACGGAGTTCCGTTTTGCCAACAATTGGATGAGATTGAGATGATTACATAATAAGACTTACCTAAAATATATTTGCGTTTTTTAAGCTTTTTTCTTCGACACATGAAATTTTAATATTTTAAAAATCTTTCACATGTTATTGAAAGTGATTGGTCAAAACTTTCCTTTTAACCATAGAAAGAGTGACCTATATACCCCGGATAATATTTTTTCGTTACAGGAAAATATAAAATATTAAAAATTAAATTCCTGAAATGTATAAGTGTATTGCGATGATTACATACTTCAATAAATTTGATTTTTTTTTTGTTAATAACATGTACTGTTTACAGCGTGCCTTAACGAATGTTAATGCACTTAGTAATCAATAATTGAATAAGACAACAGTTGCGGCTAATATAAAACTTGTATTTGACACCCCAAAAAACCTGCTTTTAATATAATATTAACATTGAATTTGCACACGGTGAATAATTTTTTGATATTTATCAATTTAACACTTAGAGTTGTATAAAAAAAATCTAATGGGTTTATATTTGTCATATGGCAAAGCTTTAGAGGAATTTGTCATAACCAAGTTTAAAGTTGAAATGCACATATTCATAATACGCAATAAATTTAAATGCAAAATCCTAACTCACTCGTCTACATTTTTCAAGTAAACTTTTAAAAGAAATTGGCTGCATATATCTCACTATTTTTACAGATAACTTTTTAAAGAGAAACTTTGGTTAAAAAAGGAACTCTCTTTATGTTAATGTTTTAATGGCATTTAACTTTTTGTCATTTCTTCTTTAAGGTATGATTCTTAACACCCATAAGGTAACGTTAGTCTAATATAGATTTTAACTTTTCCTTTAATTTTGTTGTCATTTTCTTGTGATCTTGAGTATATTGGAATTTAGCTGATGACATTACTCATTTACAATTTTTAACATTTTTCTCAAAATTTTTGAATTCTGTGGAATGTACTACCCTTTTGTGGGTCTTTCTAAATTAGTTTTGTTCACAAATCGATTTTTGTTTTTAAGTATTAAATATAATCAAGATTAATCAAATAAAGACCATTGAGTGTCTTGACTGCTCCAAATAACAACACGAAAATATGGCCACACACAAAATAGTTGACTCCCTGTTAATTAATGCATTATTGACACCAAGTCCCTAACTGTTGTGTATAATTATAGCGTAGACTTTATTGATAACATTGGACTAAACCTTAACAGGTTCATGCATCAAGCCAAGCTTGAATTTCATGGCATGTTTATTGTTAGAAGCGTACTATTTAAAATACTTATACAAATCGCTTGCGCTGATGCAAGACATCATAATGCTCACTAACTAAATGAGTACCGTAATACTCTTTAACGTCTCTCCCAGAAATATAAAGGCATATAGCGAGATTACCAGCATCACCTTGAAATCGGCCCCTTATTCCCGCTTTTCCGACTTCAATTTTCATTTTTTTATATATCGAGTCGTACCCAGAAATCTCGAGCATGATGCGATTATAAACTTTGGCGTTCGTTAGAGTATGTAAATATTAAAATCTGCTCAAAGATATACTACATAATGCACAGTGTTTGGTCTGATTCTAGAAGTATGTTTTTATACTTCCGTACAAAGAATAATAAATTTGATGAAATAAACATAAGCTATTAGTATGTACATTACATTACAGGTAATCTATTCGTAACGATAAAAAATTAATAGTTTAACAAAGTTTAAACTTTTAGTTTGAACTTGAATACAAAATACATGAGAAGTACAAAAGATAACAACGACACCTCTCCTCATAAATAAATCACACTTTGGTGAGACCACGATCAGGTGGTTAAGTAGTTGAATACCGTGGGAAACAGGAGAGTTCCGATATAGTTCGGTTAATTATCAGGCATGAAGAATGAACGTTTACTCAGTAATTCAGGGCGTAGAATTTTTTATTATAATATCTGAAAAATAAATTTTATTAATGCAATATCTCAGCTTAGTTGTAAAAAATGGAAACCTAACATGTCTAAGAGAAAATGAATAGAAAAGGGATGTAACCAAATTCTCTCATATACAGCTATCGAAGGAACTTTTGCGCACGTTCAATCATCAAGCTGTACTTGGTTTCGTGTGGGCTCCAAATAATAGAACTGGATTCTAATCGACTCTGCAACAATGAAGTGTAGAGAAGACGATTTTGTTAACGTAAATTAAAAGTCTTTTGAATTATTTAACACGAATCTAAGTTTTCGAAGTGATTTTCTTGCTACATCCGCCATGTGTGCACGAAACGTCAATTGCGAATCAAATCTGGTCAATGACCTCATACAGACGATACAGTGGGATTCCGTTGATCGTGTATTCGTATTTGACAGGGATATTTATGGCTTACTGCAATGAAAGGTTACTAAAAACGTAGTTGAACACAAAGAAATAAATAAAAATATTTTATTTAAATATTTTGTATTGAATTTATGGGTAAAAATATTTTTTCTCAAGTGGTATATTATTGAATAAGTTTCGGAAAGTGCAATCAAAACAGTTTGGTAATATTTTCAGACATGGCGTCACATTTGCGAAATAAAGACCTCCGAAACGTCAATTTGCGGTATGTTTTATTTGTATTGAATATGTCAAAATTCTGGATAATATTACGATAAATTACATACTTATATTACATATTACTACGAAGTCAGGTCCAATATAGAATAGGTAATAAATAATAATACGAAATAAATATAATGACATCATTTCCTAGAACAAATTCACACGGAAAAATAAGCGGGATATTTTAGCAAAGGGATCAAGAAAAGCTAAATATGTGTCAAATCTTACAAAGTATATCCATGATTTCATACCAAAGATACAACAAATTAGTGTCAATATAATAATTATGGGTGATAGGAACGAGAAGAATATTATAATCCACTACTGATTATTTCACCGGGTTAAATTATAATCCACTCTCTGTGAACTTACAATCCATTCCAATGAAGTTATCATTTCATTACAGAATTTATAATAGTCAGTAACGCACGACATTCTGTCCGAAAATCGACATGATATAAAATTTATGTCCATCGGGAAAATAAAGTAGCATATATTTTCAACCAAGCAAGATAGGTCAGCCCATTTTTTAAGGTAGCGAATATAATCCACTCAAGATTCGCACACCGACCGAAAATATTTTCTGATCGATGTTCATTGACTTTTCAATGATATCGACGAAAAACAAATCTCTGCAAAGAGGCTTAGAGTAATATTTTTCATACGATTTAATTATTTCGATTAAAGAACATATGCCAAATCTACTTAGTCACCCTGGTCTAGTTTCGTAGCTTGCTATTCATTTAATTTCTATAATTGTAGGGAATTACGTCTTAAATATAAAATTAAGAACTAAATGATAATAACCATTACACACATAAAGTGCCTCAATTAAGTGAAACTTTATAAAAAATAATTTTGTTCCTTAATTGCGTTTGTTATGTCGAAAATAATTATTTGTAGACAGAAGGGATGATGAAGAAAACAAGTATTTTATTTTCAAAAAATAATTATTGTCATTGAATTGTATATTTTACAGATACTTCAGAATGGAACTTTTGTTTAGGAAATACAACATAAACCTAATAGATTGAAGTAATTTTTCATGATCAGAAAAATATCTTGATAAATATTTTAAAAATGTCTTTCAATACAAAAATAACACAATCAACCACAACATCTGTTATATGAAAAATTTCAATTATCTTCTTAGCCTCATGCGTCATTTATTTTAACTGTTTATATTTTAACTTTTACTTAACTTTAATTATACAAAATTAATTTTTTAACTAGTTAATTTTTTTAACAAGCTAATTATTTTAACTTTTACTTAACTTTAATTATAAAATTATGAACACTATTTATTATAAAGGTTAACGTATTATAAAATTATATGTTTCTTGTCGGTTTTGTAAAGAAGCAGACGTGTTTAATAAACTCAAGAGTTTAGACCATCCTCACCGCACCTTACTGTAATATGGCGTGATCGCGTTGTTTACGTCAGTGCTCAGTCTTTCTGCCCCGAAGACAGTGATTTTCTCAGTGAGTTCATTTACATACATATTGAAAACATCCGAGATCGTCGATTTTGCTTTTACTACAGCATGAACTATTGACACATATGGGTTATCACTCAGGAAAATATATCTTTACTCTTAAATTGAAGTTAGTATGAGATGGTAAAGGCTATTTAATATATTTATATATTTCAGTATTCTTCAACGCCGTTAGCCTTATTTTGTAACTGATCATTTTTACATTCAACCTACTGTTTTCTTTACGCTTGATCCATATATAAACTTTGATGATTGAGATGGAAGATATATCAAGATAAATATTTACAAAGAAATACAAAAAATATGTAACAATGCATATCTTTTGTATTTCTTCGTAAATATTTATCATGATATATCTTCCATCTCAATCATCAATGTTTTCCAAATTTACCCTTCTTTATTTATCCAAAAATTACATGTAAGGTGATATATTTTTTCGCTCTTTGCTAATAATATATCGCTTTGCCAATATGCATCCAATGTAGTAAATAACTTTAGCTCTAAACGAAATATTGAAGTACTATTTCCTCTTCCATAAGCATAAAGGAGTCTAAATAAGTGAAAAAGCGTGTAATTTGCAACATTAAACGTTATGTTATGTTTTATTATTTGTTAATGTTTTTGCTAGTTTTAAAGTTATAATTTTTTTCATGAACAATTTTGAAACTTTCTGTCTTTGTACCAATGATTTTATTGCTTATTTTATGACTGTTGCTATAAGATGGGGTGACAAACTCTTATATTTGTTTTTATCTCAATTCGTATATTTATTTTTGCAAAGTTTTTTATCTTTATTTATATATACAGCGAAATTACATATTTCAGGCAAAGGTATTTTACATGAAAATTTTTAAAAACCTAAAACCGAGCTATTAGCAGTTATTGAAAAAAAAAAATTTCATGCCGGTTTTCACGAGTTCACTGTCAATTAAAACCCTTAAGGCTATTTAAATTAATGTATTTTTTTAAAATCATTGATTATTTTTGCAACAGTAACATATTTTTGTATCTTTCGATCACCTCCCTCAACATATTCAAGAACAATTTCTTTACTTAGCTTTATTGAAAAAAAATATTTTTCATGCCGGTTTTCACGAGTTGACCGTCAATTAAAACCCTCAAGGCTACTTAAATTAATGTAATTTTTTTTTGGCTTGAAATTTGGTCATGAATAAACTCTGTTTTATTCATGACCAAATTTCAAGCCAACACGTAAACCAAAAATCTACATTAAAAATTGTGAACTACGAGTGCATGTTCATTCGAAAATTTATCACTCAACTGTTTTCAAAAAGGTTGCTTAGTATATAAACACAAAGTAAAGGAAGTGTTATCGTCCAAATTCGGATCCGCCATAAATTAATACTTTTATTTTGATTCAGTAGTTATTTCATAATATGAGGGTTAATTTCTGTATCATTAAGAAGTAGGACATTAACGTTTATTGAGGAAGAAATTTTATAATATAGATAACATAGACCATTAATCCTTGCGAAAACTAAGCAAAACAATAGATTAATGGGAGTTGTTATATGTTGTGTAGGTTTATTTATGATATGTTTATTTATAAGATATTAGCCAGGTTTTAAAATGGACGAGGTGTTATTAAGGCATGATGATAATTAAAATGTTGGAACAATATGTCTCGGGTGTGGTGATGTTTGTGTGTAAAAGCGCATGAATGTGGTTTCAAAATAATTTCATAAGTAAACAAGTTCGTGTATAAATTTATATCATTTTATTTGTCTATATGTTAATGTGCAGCATAATCAGACAATTAGTTAAACAAACTAGTTTTTAATAAGAAATTAATTATTTTCTTTTTCCCAAATGAATTTAAAAATATAATAAATATTCTCTTTGCAATCACAATAAATTTCCACTTTTGAAGTCACATTATAACATATACGATTATCAATCTCTATAATATTATTATAGGGAAAACTTCAGTACAGATATTCAAGAATTGTTTACAAAAATATTTATATTTAATTATTTTACAATTTTTGCCTTGTTATTTTCGGAAATTTATTTAGTCGTTATTTACGTTTTCCTATGAAGAATGTTTTTTCAAATATACTTCACTACATATTGATGAAAAAAGCTATTCAGTTATTGTGATTAACATTTTTATAAAATTGGTCCTATATACCGCAATATTCACCTAAGACATATAGATCCATCGTTTTTTAACGTTGCCGTGAGGCTGCTCTAAAAATAGAAATATTAAATGAATCGAATTGGAAAGGCTATTAATTTAAAAATGTTTGTAAGTTAAGAATATTAAAAAAAGTAAACTTTTGAGTATGGCTGGAACTTTTACTACAAAGATACCATAGATGTAAAGCACATGTAAATATTTAATGGTATGCAATATTTCCATTAAATTTTACAAATATTGTAATTATTTTTTGCTATATAAATATATTGTTTAGTATATTGTATATATATATATATATATATATATATATATATATATATATATATATATATATATATATATATATATATATATATATATAGTGTATATTCACAAAAACGATAAAATTTAGATAAACTGATGGCTTTGAAGATGAAGTGAACAGGACAAATTTTTATTGACATTTACAACAATAATTCTTGAACCACATTACACAAAATGATTAAAACATATTTACGACTGCGATAAACGGATAGATTCATACACGAGTCATTTTAAACGGGTTCCGCTTTTTTCCTTTTTAAATATATAATCGTAATGACATGATAAAATTTTGTAAGGCGTTCTATTGTGTATTATTCTGTCTTATTTATTCGAAATCTATTTGCATTTCTGTTTTAAATTTTCAAGGGAAATAAATTTTGGATGCAATATGTCAGTAAAAACGTTCCAAATATTGTGATATTTCATGGCTATATTTACCATATTTTTTCCTTTTCCACTTATATACGTTTTACATATACTTATCTACCTAAGGTATATTTGTTATGTCCAAATATAAAATATTAAAACAAAGAGATTACCAAACAATAACAGTAAATTCGATTTGTTTTCGCGAATAACTTATATATAGTTTCACTCAATTTATGCTCATAAATGCTTTATTGCCATACAAATTTGATGACACGGGCATAAAACTCAAATATCACAGATATAATATACCGGGAAGTGAATTAAAGTTGCAAGCTCACCAACTGACACTGCCACGCCTAAATGAAATAGAAAATATAAATTTAATTTGTAAACAAAATTACCATAGAGTTGGCAGGTTAAATATCTTGTTTATAATATAAAGGCCATCATGTTATAAACAAGATATTTAACCTGCCAACTACCTAACCTAATTAAAGTTAGATGCATTCCTTCAAGACAAATTGTTTCGGATCCAAGTAGACTAACTTATTTTTTTGAGACAATGTTTTCAGAAAGATTTAAAATATCCATAGCAAACAAAACTTCAAGAAAGAAATGTCGAAAGGGGAATTTCTTTTTATTATAATTGGGATAAATATCTATCAAGTTAATGACACATGCCATTTTCAATAAAAAATACTATTCTTTAATGTAAATCACTAAATAAATTTGCGAATGAAGGAAAAGTTATTCGCCTTAGATAGATTGGAGGGAGGAGAAGTAGTAGACTAGAGAGCTAGTCTACAGTCTTTGATATTAGATTATGAGAATTGAATCACCGATGCATTGATCCTCAATAAGGCATACATTAAAGTATTAAGGCGTCTATTTTGAAATTGCCCTATTTACATTGTAATAAATCCACTCACCTCATATTCACATTAGCTGTACCTTAAAGATAGATGCCCTTTATACGGGATTGAAGATTTACCAAAAATATGCATCTAGAGATAGATTCCACATCGAATAAAAGATGTAAATGCAAACTTTTAACGTTTTGCCGTTGTCGATAATGATTTCTTAATATTGGTAATTTTAATTCTCATCTTATGTGTCTAATTAAAATAACATTAAATGGTAGTAGTTTATATCCTCGAGTAGAATATAAGGAAATTTTTATCTTAAATTCTTTATTTAACACATATAAAACACATATTGCTACTGCCAACGCCATCTGTTAGCGTTTTAGCAAACTTAAAGTTCATAGCGTTCCGCGAGAAAAAACAATGAAAAAAGGAAAACACAAAAAAAAATTCGTTTTTATTAGTTAAAAAAATAGGAATTAGCACTTAGCTAATCATTCCAAAAGTACCATATAGAAATAAACAGTTTTTATTGCACTTATAGATAAAATCATCTTTTAATAACTATCTTTAAAACATCTTTTGTTGAAGCAGGCAAAGTTGGTCAAAAAAATGGTCAAATAACAAGATTAAATAAGAGAATCTTTCTTAATTTGAATAAACTGGTATATGTCTTTATTTCTCGCAAAATCCCTGCGAATGATATTTAAATACTTGTTAAGCATCCATTTCACTTCTCTTCTATATTGTATTATATTACAGATAATGTTTATATTACATTACCAACTGCAGTTCGACACATCGACATTACGAATCGTAATAGAAAGACTAAATTTCTATTAAAAAAATCCCCACGTCTCAGGCTCTGATAAACGCTTAGACTGAAATTAACAAATGGAAATGTTGTTTGATTAACAGGTTTTAAACTGGAAAAACATAATTTTAAGTAATCTCATACAGCATAACACCTAAATGGTATTATATATACTATGGTGGAATATTTTTCATAGACTAACATTTATTATATTATTCGGCTCGTTTCTTTAAATTGGAATAATATTAGACACGTAGGAGTGATCAAATAAATTTCAAGAAATCTGTACATTATTCATGGTAAAGCTATCGTTTTCGTAATTTACCTAAGATTTATTCACATATAAATCGTTCTCCTTATCACAAGTTGTGCCTTTAAAGATATGAAATTGTATAAATGTATTTCATTTTTTGTTACGGTCACCTTTATGGATATTCCTATATTACCATGACAAAAGAAATTTCATTAAAAATGATTTTCCATTATCTTCTATGGAAGTAATAATAACAATATGGCTCCACATCTTCACAGAGTGTTAACAATCACTTTCAAATCACAATACTTAGAGTAACTACAGATTATGAAAATCCTCTTGATATTCTTTGCTATGAATATTGAATTATATCACTAAAAGGCGATATCATATTTGAAAATAAATTTATTCCTGCGCGGTAGTCATGATGTTAGATATAAATAAATAAAAGCTATAAAACATAGAATGTTTTGAAAACTAAGTTAGTCTTTCATCTACTTTGAAATTAAAACTTTTTTAAGGAAAATTGTTTTTCGCATAAATACATAATAATGTCATCGGAATGAAAAAGAAAGTGTAATGTAATAAAAAATTCGAATGAAAAGAAGCAATGAAACAGCTGTCGCTCGAAGCACCACCGTGGGAAACCTCAAATGGGCCACAAAGAAAGGCCTAAAAATAAATTTATTCTGCCGTCTCCGAATTATAATCTTTTGGGTGTAATTTAAAGCTTTGTTACCAAAATGCCCGCAGTTACTCTATGGACTTGTTCACAATTTATACCTGTAATTAATTTAGAATTGGGCGTAATGTAAATATTTCTTTACCTATTTACCGATTTTATTAAATAACGAAAGTTAATTTTACTTAACTTAATAAAACTTCTATTGAATTTCTGTGCTCTAATTAATTATTTTTAAACAATTTCTGACTAGCATTATTTTAATTTCATTGATACTGAATTCTACTAATATGGAATGGAATTTTTAATGTTCTTATTTGAAATAAAAGTTATTTTTTAAACTAATTAGAAACAAGAAAAATCTGTGTTTAATTTATTTCAATGAAGCAAATTTGTACGAGAAAGCCCGGTTGAGATTCTAACAATAATAGAAATTTTAAACATGTGTTTTCCTTCCATTTTAAAATTGATAAATGCAAAAGAAACATTTTTTATTCGATGTACTTATTTACTAAACAACGCTGTAATTAAAACATATAAGCAGAAATAAACATTTTATTTAAAAAAATACTTAAAACGTATGAATAGAAATAAACATTTTATTTATTTAAATTATTTCAAAAGAATTTAAAACATACAATAACTTACACACGTTTGAATAATTTTTAATGGCCATTAACTATTAATTCATTATCCAGTTACGTAAAAATAATGCAGTTACAGAAAGATTTACAACCTGCTCGAGTAGAATTTTCTCATGAATACGGTGAACAGTGGTTCATAACCTAGAATATCGTTCTTTCGACTATCTCATTTTTATAAATTAACTAGATCGGCGTGTTCAGTTATCGCTGCAAATGATTTGCGTTTTTTCTTTAATTAACCAAAAACAAATAAACGAATAAATTTAAAAAAAAAATAGATATTAAGTGTGAGTTTCAAGTTTCCAACACATTAAATTTACACTAGTCCTATTTCAAATTATATATAACGTTAAAAGCTTAATATACTAATTGCCTATACGCCCAACATCTTACCTCATCTTAATATCATCGATATCATCAGATATTAGCAAATCTTTGCTAATATCTAATCTACTTTCTTTAATTTCTTTACCACAACCTAGGTTTCGTTGTATTACCCACCTGAAGATGTTGTAATACAACGAAACCTAGGTTGTGGTAAAGAAATTAAAGAAAGTAGAAATAATACTACATCACGTAGTTTCATTTAATTATGAATAATGAATTTCTACAAAATTAACGCCAAATATATTCAATATTTGGAATATATACATAAGCAAAATAGTTTTCCCAGTTTCTTTAAAATGTACATGCAGAGATTATCTGATTTACATATACGCCCGTAGCACCAAGAAATTAATTACTTCAAGTTTTATAAATTTTGGCCACATTCTCATTTTATTATTAGGTAAAGCCAAAGTTATTTTAACTAGTCATGCTATATGATGATGTTATGAATCGGGTAATGTTCGTTCTATCTGCTGTATGAATCGGGCAACGCTAATACTAATTACTGTATGTAGTTACAATTAACATTTAAATTTTTTAATATGCAGATGTAATTGTCAGTCACTCCGATTTAGACATAAGTATGAATGTAATAGAAAAAAATATGAGTAAGAACTTTATCGTTATGTAGATTATTTGAAAAAAATAAGTAGAAGTAAATAATATTCATTCTTTGTAAGCCTCCTCGCTTGCTATATCCCAATTGGACATAAAAATGTGTTTCCCTCCGGCGATGGAAATCGTTCTAAAATAAATAGCTTATTCTTTCAAGCTGCTCAATGTTATTTTCCTAGTGGCCCTACTTAGTTTCACATCATAAAAATGATTTCATTTCTTTAAATGTTCAGCGAAGGGTATACGGCTTTAGTGGTATCGTGATGTTATATCTTATACCGTAATAAAACTCAAGGCGCGTTTTTATTTTATTCATATCGTATGTTTAAGCTTATTTTTTATATTATTTGCGCTAGCAATAAATCCATGCTATATCTAAACTCGTGTTTATATTGAAATTTAATTTAGAAATATTACCTATCGCCCAGATAAAAAGTAGTATCGTACATATTCAGACTAATAAATGAGCAACTACGTCGTATTTGAAGGCACCATAAGAATAAGTCATGTCAGACGCTAATTCATATTCAAATTGTGACCAATCATATATTTTCACATACTTTCTGTTAATTTGTCATACATTTTCAATGCTAGGTTTAATACTTTCTTCATAATACAGTGTGAATTTGTACACTATTAATATATAAAATTATACGTAAAATTGAACATCCTATAAATATAACATTCCTTTTAAATATTTTTTTAATTGTAAAAATAGCGCATTCTAAATTAAGTATTCCGTTACAGGTTTTTCTTTTTAATATTTTTAAAAAGGGCTTAATATTTTTTTGGAAATAAACAATTTTACAATAAGGTGATCTCTTTTAGAAAAGTCATTTGAGGGTCGTAGTTAATTATAGATCTCAAATATTCTTCTAGAAATGGATGTTTATCATAAGCAATATTGATGTAATGCACAAGATCAATGTAAATTTATGGTGATATTAAATAAAAACAAAAGATATTTTACAAATTATGTCGGTTTGATTTTCTATCCGTGGTGATATTTTCTGAAGGCGAAAACAGAAATCGTCTAATCGTCTTTAAAATTGAAATGTAGTACAGGAAATTACTGAGAAGGTAACTTAGAAGCGATGAATTAAATATATTAACATAAAGCAGAAATGGAGACATCAGCAAGGCTTACTGAAATTATACCCAATATCGTTCTGTATACTTTAATACTGGAAATCTAAGTACCCTGTGATATAATAAAACCGAATACTGTAAATACTACTATTGAAAGAATTTGGAAACCTCCCAATCTTCCAAGTATGGAGACTTTTTGAGACTTATTGCGTTGAAATTTCCTAAATAAATAGAATGTATGCTTAAATTTCACTAACATGTTTAAATTACTTTAAGTAAGTTCTGATCAACTTTCAAGAAAGATATAAGGTTAACATTTGTTTCTAATAAAATAAAATCACGTTAATTTCTTGATGATTTGCATCAGATTTAAAATAATTTGGAGATGAATTTGATCCGATGCAACGCAAATTAAATCTACGTTCATGTTAGAAATAGTCCTAGGTATATTTACAATATTAAAATGAAGATACAGAAATATTCATGTAGATTAGTATCAGAAGCGATGGGTTGCCCTATTAAGAAATATATGTCGTTCTTGCAAATTCATCCACCACTTTAATAATTTATTTATCGCAATTTCTTGTATTCATCACTCGGTTTGGTATCAAATAGCTAAGAGATGATATGTATATATTACAAATAGACTAAATATATGCGTATAGTTTCCCATACGCATATATTTAGCATTCAATGTAGCAATAAACTCATAGACTAAAATACAGTTACTGTTTCCAATTTACTACAAATAAGAAGTTTATAAAGCATCTTGATATAAATACCTTTACTACACATCATAATAAATGCGAATATTTTATACTACGACAAAAATATCATTATTAAACTACTAAGAAAAAACTTCGCGGGAAATTTAAGACGTGGGTCAAGAAAATATAAGATATTTGGGAAGATAATAATTATACTAATAAACAATATCATGTAATTTCTTAAAGCATTTTAACAGTGCTAAGGTGAAATTAAAATCAAAGTAATAAAATTTTCATGTTTCATATATTTAACGTTAAAGTGAAGTCACTTTATTATTTCACGCTCTGTTTATCCTTTAAATGTTCGACCGCTTTTTGTGTTTGAGAAAATCAAAATCTGGATTATTTTACGTGGCCAATGTTCGCTATAAAGGAAGTGAGTCGGTCGATGTACAATGAAATTAGCCATAAAATAAACGACATGTTCTAAGGAAAACCGAAAGTCTACCTTTAAAGTTCGTTTCGTACCGATTATTAATTATACTAGTATCTGCACAACTTTTCCTATATTACGTTTGTGTATTTAAAAAATCATTCTATTTTAGTGGTTAGTGGGAAGTGTCATTATGAGTTTAATTAGAACACATCGTGTCCGAGGAAAAAGCTTATAATAAATAGAAGTGCCATATATATTTGTACATGTATATATATATATATATATATATATATATATATATATATATATATATATATTTAATGTAAATAATAAAATAGGCCATTGGGGATGACATTTCTTACAAGTAAATTGAACAAATTTCAAATAATCACTGAAAAAAGTATACTAAAAATTATAAAACAATGAAAATATGGGTACTTGATTGAAATTTTGACGTACGGTATCGTTTTTGGGCGCAAATAAATTTACAAAATACTGTTACTGCTGGAGATTTACTGAATCGGTACCAAGTTGTTATTTAAAAAACAGATTTGTGTCGCCCTTTCAAGATTGTCGTATCTTATAAGATTATTATTATACCCAAATCACCTAAACTTGATTATAGTAATGTCGTTGAGTATTGAGGGATTATGATGCACCATGAAGGTGACCCATGCACTTCAATTTTCATAGTAAATTCTGACTTCATGAGACCATGCTGATAGTATACCCTTGCAAATAAAGGGATTATTCAAATTGGTAGGTAAATTCCAGAAATATAAGGTAACATACACAAAAGAATACAATCGAATTGATAATCTTATATATAAAGTTAATAGGTAACAAAGTTAATTGAGAACCTTCTCCTTTTTTATGTCGGTTAATGATGCACAGTGATTAAATTTATTTCCTCTCATTTCAGTTTCAACAAATGGGTATAGAAAGCTTGTTATTAGCCCTGTTCAGATATCAGAGATGTTTAATTTTTTTAAATTTTGAGTATTTATAAACGTAATTTTGTTGGTGCCATTAAAAAATATCCATAACTTTATGATTCACAATATTTTTTTTTTATGTCAGGCATAAAAATGAAAAGACATATATTAATACTTGTCGCTAGACGTGATCCCGTCTTTCAGAAATGAGACAATGTAAGGAAAATACATCACTGTGTGAGCGACCATATACCCGAAATTTATAATCATGGCTTAAATCTTTCTTTGTATAATATAGTCCAACTGACGTAGTGGAATATATAACTTTTCAACTCCTTTACTGTTAAATATGACGGTATTATAATGTTTAGTAAAATTTAAAACGATTTCGTCTGTTATGTTTTCATATATAAGAAATAGAGTGAGAGTTTGGGAACATTTTACGGTAGGTGACTGAGGCACTGTAATAATTTATATGGTGATAGTTTTACGTTACAAAGACCTGCCTGAGTGATGGCGGTTCTTTAGGCTAGTCTAGATATTGAAAGTTAATTATTCAAAAAGACTAAAAATTTAATTATTCAAAAAAACTTCACTGAAAATTTAAGGTCACGTATCCATTAGTCTTCTCCCCTACGTTTCACATCTAAAGACTTACCACATAGTCCTGGTCTCTTACGCTCTATATATCCGGTGCACCGTAGCTGTGTTCTCTGTATCTCCATGGTACTGGTAAAAATCGTAGAGCTCTGTGTTGATTCAGTTGCACTGTTGACCATTGTAGCGTAGCGGGTCGTACACGTTCCATAGAAGTTTTTACTATCACCTGCCTAGCAGGTCCTTGCTCCTGTATATAACGAAAACGCCTCGTTGTTCTACGTCATTATTAACACGATTGTTAGTTCTATAATTTAACTCTTTAATTGCTTCGATAGAAGTCTAGAACAGATATTGCGATGGTTTTGGTTTCTTGCAAACATATAAATATAATTCTTGCAAATATAATGGTTTCTTGATTTCGACCAAGGTGTCGTTATCTTTGATAATGAAATACCAACGTACGTGTTATTATCGTGTATTTATTTTAACGTGTAACCCAGGCCTCTGCGGATGCGTTTTCTAAATGTATGTGGACCCACACTACATTCTGCCTAGAGTACCACGTTGTCTATGTGCGCTAAGTACTGAATCAGTTAGCTCCTAATTATATCCACTGTCTTCCAATATATTCTGGATAATGAAAATTTGGTCAATAATATCTCTGTTTAGGCGAAAACCGCTCTAAAATTCGTCCACGGAAAGTTCCGAGTAGATTTGCAGCCATGATCTGATAATTCAATCTTTTTTTATCAATAAACACTAAATATTAATGATAATTACAAACAGTTGAACATTTACAGGAAAAAGTTCCTTGTATAAAGCAACACAGAATATATATCAAATTATCGAGATTTTTTTCAGTGTTCTAAAATTTCTTCTCCTTCGAAAAAGGGCATCTCCTTAGGCAAGTCTTCACTTTGTCTTTCAAATAATGTGTTTTTACCACTGTACCAATTATTACAGTGCATATAAATCTTTGCCAGCTCTCGGATAATAAACTGAATCGTAAGAAATAAATATTTTATATCAATAGCTCTTTGTTTTAGAGTAAAGAGAAAGGATACGTAAACAAGTACAATATATGTACAATTAAATTGTTATGCTATTCAGTTCCAAGTTTTTAGGGCTCCTACAAAACAAATACTGTTAAGAATATTTGATTTTTATATTTAATTTCAAAAGACACAATATTAAGAAGATTCTGCATTTGTGTGGTATTTAAAATGATTGACAATCTCCATTGTCATAAATATATTTCTTAGATCTCTACTCATAAATTAAAAATAGCAATATTTACTAGAAACTATAGTATCTTCTATTTCTACTAACACGGACTGAACCATATTATACCGCTTTGTTTCAAAATAAATTGTACATTTAAAAAAAATCATGAAGGTCATGAAGGTCATCCCTCTGATTTTGCCACTAGATTCAATATCTATGTATAAAGTCTACTTACAATGCTTTAAATCCCTGTGATGTAATTAAGAGGTCCATTCCTCTCATAATTATTAAATTTTTGCAAAAAATGAATTAAATAATTTCAATATATTAATTATAATTGTCATAAGAATTTCGTAGTAAAAGCATAAAGCGAAAATAAAATCTAAAAAGTTAAACATAAAATAAACCAAATATTAACTAAGTTACACAAAATAAATCGAGTATGCATATGAATAGGCTCGAACATACAAGGTTGAATGGTAAATCGAGCTCTATTGTGCATCAATATAGTTTTTTTTTTACATTTTGAATAATGTTTGTCATTCAAAGTATAATAAATACAAAACAAAATTTAAATAAAATTAAGATCAATTTAACAGCCGTCACGAAAAAATCAGCCGTGTCTCTCTAAACCTAAGAAATAGCTATGTTGTCTTTTTTAAAAAATAACCAGTCTACATTTGATATAGCTAGGGATAAATCGAGCCGCGCTTTTACTAATTAGAAACATGCTCAGTTATTACAGACATTTATAACGCGAACATTTGCGAACTTAATAGAATTTCAATCAGTCACGAACTGATAAAACTGCAAAATTTTAGACATATGCAGGGCATGGCAGCTCTAACGGATTTTCTTGGGTTTGTAATTATGTTAATAGGTTTTTACTTTCTTTTATTTGGGGGGGGGGAGGGTTCAAAAAAATTATTTAACCTTTTTTTCAATTACAACGACTATATACGTCGGGGGTTTTTTCAAAATTTTTAATTTTGTTTTTTTATTTTATACATTTTCGATTAAAACATTTACATCTGTCGTGGGCTTAATCAAAATTTTAATTTTGCTTTTTATTATTGATCTTAATAACTAAGCTTCTAAAAAAACATTCGCCAGAGGCCAAGCTTATGCGGCTATTAGTAAAGTACGTTCTCTAGACGGTATAGTAATAATTGAAATAAATTAAAGAAAACTTTTCGACAATCCGCACAATAGTAAAGCATTGGAAGAATTAGAGTGGTTAAATTAGAGCATATCACGTGGATCACATACTGACGAAGCCGAAGAAATGCTACAAAGTAGGTAATGTACATCAATCAAAAATGCTTATTGCAGTGCTCCTTGACGAGTTAACAACATAACACCTGACTATTAACCTTCCCGTCAAATTACAAACTTTTCACCGAAAACCGTATCTATATCGGTCAAACGGTTTAAGAGAAAAATGGTATCATTCGTTTGCAACAAAATGTTGCAGTGCCTCCTGGTGAGCTAACACCATAACCTCTATCTAAGAATCATCGCCGATTCGTCCCGAATATTTGCAGAAAACATAGTCTAAATCGGACAAACCATTTTTTGGAGATAAATGGGAACATTCGTGTGCTACAAAATGTTTATTGCGGCGTTCCTTGGTGAGTAATTACCATAACATCTATCTAAGAACTATCGTCGATTATTCCCAAATATTTTGCAGCAAACCTTATCTAAAACGGTTTGTTTTGAAGATAATGGCAACATTGGACTGTACACACAAATAAACAAACAATTTATCACTCTAAACGCATATAACTCCTCCGTTCCGTCATGGGTGTTATTGTGTTCTAAATAAATAAGTTGCATATAAAATATAAATTATTTTTTTTTAGTTTAATATATTTTAAACTTCAAAACGTGAAAGAAAATACAAGTATTTCCAAACATGACAAGTCTTACTGTTATTTTTTATTATTGATAGGGCTCTAAAATTTGTGAGTTAATTTTACGTTTCAGATGATTTTTTTTATCGTGAATTAATAATAGCTCTGAAATCAGATTGGTCAAGTATTATCTCTATTATTGTATTATCCACAAATTTATTTCTTAGAAAGCACTATTGCTTATTATTTATATTTTACACTATTATTTATATTTTCAGACAAATTGTGTACTTGCGACTAAACAAATATTAACTTCATATCATATTTGACTCAGCGTCATACGTCATTAATATATACAACTGGTTTGATGAATTCAGGTGTATTCACATTGATCTTTCTGTAAGTAATTGCAGAAGAACATTTTATTAAAATAATTATTGAGATAACATTAATGCTGTGGAGTCAATGCTTGACGAAAGATTTCGGAAATATGTATACTACATAGACAGATACTCACAATTTAATCATGGTACTAAAATCGTCGTTTAAACAGTTGTTGACAAAGTAAAAAAAATAAAGGGGGTTAGATAAATAATGTACATTAGTACTATTAAAGAACGTGATATACATATATTATCGGTAAATTGGGTATTCTTTCACGATATTAGCATGTAAAGTAAGGACGAAATACTGAGAAAAATATGATAATACCTTTCTTTGGAAAAAAAGATACGCAACTATTTATTTAGGAAATAACAGAACATCGAGCGGGTTATGACACTGCTATTTCTGCAAAAAATAATTTACAGATTACTACTGTGTACTTAGTTACTATAAGTATATGGTATCAGCTTTGTTTAACTTACATTTTTGAGAAAATCTTCAATAAAGCTGCGGAGTATACGTCACCATATCATGAAATAGCAATTTCTCTACAAGAAAAAACTGAAATCCTGAAAGTATCGCATTATTTATTTCATAATTGCTGGTTGTTTAACTCTAATATGCAAATTCTAATTAAATTTTTCCTAAAATACATGATTGTCTGATGACTAATTAATTCTTTATTTCATAATTGCTGGTTGTTTAATATTTTTAAGCTCTAATATGCAAATTCTAATTAAATTTTTCCTAAAATACATGCGTGGCGTGATTATTTGACGACTAATTAATCATAGGTCATCGAATCTTCAACATAATATACTCCGTAAATACCTGAAAGTGCTCACCACTACTATTAAATCTAGCATGTTATCTTAGATTTTGCTTAATAATTGCTTAAAAAATTATAATATATTGAAAATTTGTACGTTGTGCGTGTTCAGGGTTTCAGAAAATATTCATGAATCTCGATCGTCACGATCAAGATTTTTCGTAGTTTTTAGCTACTTCACAATATTTCCTAAGATCTTAACAGTTTCTTGAACAATATAAAAATGGATATACTTAGTTTTGCACAATCTTATGAAAATAAAGTTACACAAACGAAATACAAAATCACGAACAGGCAACAAATATTGAAATTTTCTAACATTACAAACGTGAAATCAATCTTTCTAAACCATTTTTACAGTATCAATCGTAAAATCATGAAATTCTTCCCGTAATAAAATCTGAAACATAAATTAATGATCTCTACAATTTAACAAAGAGGAGTCAATGATGTCGTAAAATTAAATTTGACAGGATAACTTATACGACTATAGCCCAAAATTAAGCATTTTCTCGCTTTAAACCATAGATCTTTCATCGCACTCCGCTTAATGGCGACATATAATAATCGTAACAAGGTTATAAAACTCAATGTCGCGCTGTAGGCTTACGCAAACTGTAATAAATCTAACAATGTAAAAGAGCTTCACATCCTCGGGGAATAAGAAATTGGATTAAATTATCAAAGAGATTGATATAGTTAACTAGAATCGTATCTAGCAATAATTCCATAGTAGAATCCCACACTGTATGTGAAACAATATTAGATCTAATATAAAGAGAGAAAACCTACGGATTGGATAGAGAATATTGTCATGCTGAGGCTATTCACCAAAACATCATTATCTCCACGAATCAAGATTTTTCGTAATGGAAATATGCAAGTCAATTTAAAGTTCAAGATTAACTTGGTAAGAAATGTATTTGGGAAATAAAAGGTTCATAATAATCGAATGTTTACTGTTAATTATAAAATTGACTTGTAGCTTGTATATCTCGTGTTGTCCAATAAGGATTATATTTTGGAATGAAAGGAGGGAACCTTAAAATTTGCGTAGGTCTTTGTTTTGAAATTTTGAAAATGGGCTAAAAAGTCTCATGGGGTATTAAGACCGCTAATCACGATATTAAAGACCAAAATGTAAAAAAATATTTATGTGTAAAACAATAAATAAAAAGTAATCATTTTAAGTTTTTAAATTAAATAATTTGCACACATTATTAATAATTGTAGAGGTTGTAATACAAAAATTGTCATATATTTTACGTGTTGAATCTATATGCGATTTATTTCATTAATACATATTTTTATTAGCAAACAATTTTTTAAATTTTGTTAATAATAATAACAACATTTTTACTAAATAATAAAATAATACTTTTGAACTTTAATATCTTAACTAGCGGACATGATACCTGATGAGTTTTTCAATCCATTTTCAGAAGATTAAAATAAAAGGTTTATGCAACATTTTCAGCTTATCTCATGCCATTCCAAGGTTTAGCCTTTGTTTTCCCTTATTTAACTCTATTATACATATTATTATCTATAATGAAATAGCGTAAGGTGACTTATGTAGAAAGAATAATTTTTCGAAAATGTCCCTTAGCGTGTCATTTATATAGCTAAATAATATCAAGTTGAATGTATATTTGAAATGTAAAGATCTACAAGTTTATACTACAAGAGACGACGTTGCGACAAAAATTGAGGATTTCTGTACGAGCATAATGTTCCACTACGCATATTGTTTTTTCAACGTCATGCGCCTAGATGGCTTGGAGTTGCTCTGTATCACATAATAGTATATCGATACATTATTAGTAATAACCTTTCGTTGTCACTTATAGGCCGTAATCGATTCCAGCTTTTATGAAATTTATTTCATTTGTAATATCGTTAAAAACTGGTTGTTAAACATAACCGGGTAATGCACTACTACAGAATATGTCTGTAAAATATATTTTTTAATGTAGCTTTAATTAATAGTTCACCGTGATTTAGCATACTATACTAATACGCTTTATAAGTTACATGTCATATTACATATCATACTACAAGGTGTCCAACTATTCCCAAAATTTAAATGAAGTATGAAAAATACTCTAAATAATCTTCTTTACCAATGAGGTAAGAAATTAGTAACATCTCTATATAAAACCACATATACTCTCATAGGATAAACACTAGAATTACGCGCGTGTATCTGGAATTTACATAATAATTTCTGTCTTGTATAATCTTTAATTTAAATGTAACACGTTGTCCATTTATGTACAATTTATAACTATCGTTATATATATATATATATATATATATATATATATATATATATATATATATATATATATACATATATATATATATATTTATATATATATATATATATATATATATATATATATATATATATATATAAACATGCCAATTTTTATAAAATAGAAATAAAGTTGCATTAAATAGGAAGTAAATATTTTATAGTAAATTATGTTACGTAATCGAGATGATATCGATATTTATTTAGTTGCCTAAGCCGCCAAAGAATAAACTATTTTTTTAAAGTTCGTACATATATTTGTGATTCACAGCACTGAACTACTTAATTAAATCGGTATTTTTCCCAGATTGGTCAAAAAAAATTGTCAATTTCTTGATAGTTCTTAAAATTTATTAAAAAAAACAAAGACGTAAAAGTGACAAAAATGTAGTAGTCATAATATAAATAGATTGTACCAATTTATGTTATCCATAACCTTTTGTTTTTGGAATGAAATAAAGCGTCAGAAATAAAGCAGGTACAATATACGTACCTACTTTATTTCCGGTGTTAATTTTAATTAAGATACTCGTAAATATCGTAGAAATGTAGTATGTTGACATTTGTTTACGGTGGTATAAGATGCTTTAAATGACAATATTATATTCTCGTATATGTTGTCATTCTGGTTTTTCATTTGTGTATTAACAATCCCTTTTCAATGGGACCGGTTAAGTTTGTCTTAATCCTAATGTAATTCAAATCATAAGTGAGAAACACGTGTATCGAGTTTAAGAAAATTCGAGTAATTCATGTTTTATAAAGTGATAAGAAGTTCCACCCCCTGATAAGAGATAAGAAGGTGGGGTGAAGATCTCCAATCTCCACATTCATATAATTTGTTAATACGAGTAGAGTGAGTGTGAGTATTTGTAAGGGAATTAGTTGAAACTTATAATATAAAGAGTTTACACACATATATTCTCAAGCATATATATTATATGTAACAAAGAACGTAAACGTATGTCTTTAATATGTAACAAATCACGTTTGCAAACCGACTATGTATCTCAGATGCAGTAATTTTTTATCAAGAAACATATTAGACATATTTAATTCTTTTTAAATATCATTTTAAATTATCGCAAAATAATATGAAATGCATGTATTTCCTATGTTTATAAATTATTATAAGAGAAATGGCCAAATGCTTACCGAAGCCGAAATAAAATAAAATTTCGTAGTTATTTATAACTTTTAATATTTCTGACATGAGAACCAAAATAATTCTACATGAAAGTTATAATCAATTGCCTCAGTAAATTTTTTTTTCAAATTATTAAAGTTTCTGACTAACAAATTAAAGACGAGTTGCCACCAAGCTCTACTGCTCCTGAAGAGGATTGTATTGTACCTGACTTTGTACTTAATATTTTAAACGTATGGTGCTTAAAAAGAAAAAAAAGGTTAACCAAATAAAACAGAGTTATAAAACAAAGTAATAAGACACAGGATGATTAACCAATTTTGTATGTCATCAATAAGTACTTTAAGTATTAAACGATACACTAAAGACTTATTATATTTATTATGTGTGAAAAATATAAACTGATCACATATTTGTGGCCAACAAAAGACACTGATAAAACTTTCCGAATTAGGGATATGGAGAAGTCGTGCTGTACCGGCCACATTAAAATAATTACTACACGTTCGACTCATGAAATATGCTTTTATAGGAATTACTGATATGTTTTTACAAAATTATAAGTCAACAAAGTTACGCACTTTTGCATATGTCATCAGTTTAAGTAACCATTTCGACTTTTACAATAAGAGCGGTTTAATAAACTGAACATGTTCATTGTCGTTCCAACACTTGTAATATCCCGATGATCGCGAATATATTTTATATACACTTCTTTGCAGAATCCCTAAACCCCAGATTGCGTCGTTCAACGTTCGGTTGGTTCTGTAGCTCAGTAAAATATTTTTTATCTAGCGTAACCAGAGTTTATTTGCTAGGTATTGGCTATCCTTCCATGCTTTACGTCCTGCTGTGTCTGTTGAGTTCCCCGGTGGAAGCACTAGCCATAATTGCCAAGTCTCCGTGATGTAGACGTCTATGGACAGAAAACATATAAAGTTCTACGGGTGATACGGTTGATTATCATTTGCGACTTCTGGTTCTTATTGGTCCACAGTAACCTCAGTGATGGCACCTATATATTAAACCTATATGCAATTTTTTCCTTGTCTAGTATTAACTGTAAAATAAATATGTTTGAATAACTGCGGTAGAGACGTAGTGCTTTGATCACAAGGGATAGGACTTTTGGCACCACGGGGATCTGGGTTCGATTCCTGACCGCCTGCCGATCGGGGCTGGACTGGAGTTCTGGTTAGCAATAAAAACTGATCTTGCAGCAATAAGCCTGCCATATTAATCAATTAGAAACTTTAAAGTAGATAAATAAATAAATAAATAAAGTTGTCATGAACATTGACATACATATTTTCATTCATAGTTTTGATATTATAGTGCAAGTTATTCACGTTAATAGTAAGTAAATGCTGATGATATAAGCGGACACATTTTACATTACAAATACTCTTTGTATAAGAAGAAACGGAATAACCAGCCATTCTGGGGTTTTGAAATAAGATGCAACCTTTTAATTTTAGCAGCGAGATCATCTGTGACTTACCAGTATTTCAGTGTGGTTTATATAATATGCACTATTATATCCCACCAAACTCTTTTATGTAATATTATATATCAGCAAAAATTTCTGTACTATTAATTTGCTTCGTTGTTAAAATGACTGAGATCGAAAAGGTTACCAAATTGTATTCTAAATATTAAGTTGAATTCTAGTTTTATATTCCAGTTACGTTGAAAAATAATAAAAATAATTTTATAATATGATTATCACTCGACAAAACAAGCTACAATTGGTATCCTTTGAATTGAACATATAAATATTTGGATAATATAAATTCTTTTCGGAAACCATTCTATAGAAACTCTAAAATATAATCATATATTCCTACACTATATGTTACCTAGGTGACGACGCATTGCGAATTTAATTTACTTATTAGTATTGTACTTCAACACCTCAAGGATTTTAATAAATGTAAATTGCAACCTTAAATACAACCTTAAATATGTAATTTTTGCGTATCGGGTTTGTAAAGTGTTTCTCAATAAATATGGTGCAATACCTAAACATAGAATTTGGAATTTAAAATAAACTATATATTGGTTGTTAATTAAAAACTGATATGTAACATGATAAGTAAAAATAATGAAATAAAAACAGAATGAAGATAACCTTATATTTTAAGAAGTTTACGTTTTTAACACGAATTGTATTGAGTATTAAATAAAAACATAACAAAAACACAATGTATTCAGAAAATAAACCGACATTAATGTCTTCTATTTCATGCTTTATAAAGTTACATAGAGTATCCCATGGTAGAGTGAAAAAAGAAAGAAAAACAAAGACAAAACTATGGATAAAATATTCTAAACGCGGGGATTTATATGAGATACTCTTAAAAAAATTTTAAACAGAGATGCGAGATTTTTATGAACTTGCACAGTTATTAGACAATGCCTTCGAAGAATGAAACATTGTCGCATTTTTGTAAGTGTTATCTAATAAACTACCAATTAATTAATAATTAAAAAAAATATAGATATAAGTTTTTAAAATGTTTCCCGTCTCAAATAAAACTTGTGACTTTTTAAGTGAAAAATTTAGCTTGCTGTAACTTATGTCAATACTATCTAGATTGATTTTATGTATTTTTGATTACTAGTAGATTTGACAACTTAAATATAGTGAACATGAAAATTTTCATAATTTTTTACACTTGTTGATAGAGAAAAATGAACAAAAAACAATAGGGATAAACTCGCACATTTTTGAGTTTCTTCTAGATATTTTAGCGTCATATTTTTATTTGACAATTGCTGGTTACTATTTCCCAGCACACATCTACTAATAAAAAATATTAACTCCTTACTGTTCCTTTGATATCATTACACTATGCAGATTCTCTTCTTCTTCTTGCCCTCTTAGCCTAGTACATAAATTTGTTTTCAAAATATTTTATTGTATATCATTTTTCAGAGCCAACACATTGACAATCTATGCATATTCTAGCGGAGAAGAAATTTATAAAAAAATACTCAAAAAGGGAAGACCTCTGGGGTTAGAAGATTTTTATTATATTTTACTAAATGTTTATACTAGATGACATTTAAAAATATATATTTCCGTATTTATTTTGGAATAATGGTAATTATGTGGTCAATATAATATTTCAAAATGGAAAGAAAAAACAAATCTTATACTTTAAAAAAGAAAATAATTTCTCCAACAATAAAAGTGCAACTAACTTTCTAAACAAATTGACATATATTGTACTAAATTATTGAATTATAACTTTGATCCAGATTTGAAAAAAAAAATTCCAAACCAAAACTCTTATCGAGAAGTCAACAGGCCCAGGCTAGCAAACGAAACAATAGCGCCCAGTTATCAAGTAGCGGGTGTTTTGTGCAAGGGCGATCGCGTTAATTTAATAATACATGAGGGGAATTTTTGAAGGTTTCATTTGTTCGAAACTGAAAGGCGTGAAATAATAAAAGGCAGCTTTCGTACACAATGGAGCTTTTGGGTTATTAGCATGCAAAGGTAATAATGGTAACATTTATGCGGTATTTTCAACTTGTCTGCTTTTGGTTGATTTTATTTATTCTAAATGCTGTATTAATCTTTAACACTAATTACATTTAGAACTTAACTATAAAGTACCTTTTATTAATGTTTATGGAATGGTATATAAAGCTCCGCCAATAACATGGGTAATATACTCCATTTATTTTGCTAACAATTAAATTGTAGTCTTCATAATATTTCTTTTTTGTTTCATGCGATTTTTTGACTTGAGGATTGCACTAAGCAAATTACGTGGGTGAATCAAAACACAAAATGATATAAAATTTATTCTATTTTCGCGGATTTCACGGAAAATATAGCTTAATAGGTACTGTTTCCCTGATTGAGGTGAGGTCAATATATATATATATATATATATATATATATATATATATATATATATATATATATATATATATATATATAAGTGAATTCGTTGTTCTAGTTCAATATGTATACGTTTTAATTTTTCCGTTTTTAAAGATGTATTAATATTGTGGCTATTTCTTCCAATTATGGTAATAAGATTGTTCCTTATATTTTAGGAAGGAAATATGAGGTGAGCGGTGCATACTTTGTAACACGAGAAAGAGGTCATTTCCTGAATTTAAATAGATGAAAAATAATTTTTCAGTTAGAAATTATTTTCAAGTGTAGCTAATATCACCATATGTTAATTTATATTAATTAATAATGGAAAACCAAAACGAACAACGATACCTCTAAATTTTTAACAATGGATAGCTCCATTAATTTACTCTATTTTTTGACGGTCGCATTCATGCATTACACTATAATTTGAAATAATTTTGACAATATAATTGTGATTAATAGATTACACTGAATAAAAAACTACATTTCATCCTCTTTCACACTGAAGTCATATAGACGAAGAGGTGACCATAAAATGAACTATACTGCATATATGCTACTAAATTAATAATAAAGAAATATCCTTAATACGCCCTATTCTACACCTGTCTTGTTTACATAGCACGTATAGTACAATAAAACTCGTTGGGGCTTAAAATATTAAATACCAAATGGACGAGTGATCAAAAACAAGAAGAAATGATAATGCTAAAAGTACACATTGAGAGGATAACAGAGCTGATGCCAATTATGTATATTGTTAATGATACGAGGATGTTGCGATGCAATTGTTGTTTTCTTCTGACAATGTAAACAATACATTTTAGCGTGCAATGATATAAATGTAATATAACGCGATGCGATGATGATAAAATAGATTAGAGTTAGTAAAACTTATTCGTGGATATGACCTCTGTTATTACAATTCGTAGTTTTTTAGACGTTCAAATGTTTTGTCAAAATGGAAAAATAATAAATGATAATTTGATATTATATTTATTACTTTTTATCAGGTTAGACCTATTTTTATTTCGTTTTTGTGCCTCACGTATTCAATTAATCTCCACGAAATTTCTATAAATATAACCTGTGTTATGAAAATAAGAACCTTCTATCTTATAAAATAAATTAATTATTTGGATAAAAATATTCTCCCATTTGAATTCATAGTAAGTAGATATTAATGTCCTTCTTAATATTCAATATTTTATTATATTTAATACACCACCTTTTTGCTTGAGCGAGATAAATGTTCCTTAAATATAAAATGTTCTCATATGCTTTTAAATCCCCATCTCTAACATGAGTGACAAATCTTACTTCAAATTTTATACAAACCTCTTTTCAAAGCAATAATTATGAAAATATTTAGGGAAGAATATGAACATATTTTTTGAAAGAATTATTACCGACAAAAAAATGTAATTTTTTTCATTTGACACAAGTTAAGTAAGTTTTCATACAGGAAATCTGTCATATGGTTTTGTAAAACCATTAGACGAAGAAATGAATACAAATTGCATCGACAATGTGGTAAAACATCATTAAAATTTGATTACGTTAAAAGCTTATTACAATTTAATAATTTAAAAAAAAAATTTGAATTTTGCTTCATACGTCTATAAGAAAATAAGCTGTAAAGAAAAAAAATAATGAATATAAATAAAGAAGCAATTCCGGTTCCTGAATTTACTTTTTAATATAAAATATTAAATACCAAATGGACCAGCAATCAAAAACAAAGAAAATGATAATGCTAAAAGCACGCATTGAGAGGATAAAACAGCTGATGCCCATTATGTACATTGTTAATGATACGAGGGGTGTTGCGATGCATTTGTTTTTTTCTTACTATGTAAACAATATATTTCCCATGCTATGTCAAACAGAGTGTTATTAAAACTTAAGCGTAGATATAACCTCTGTAATTATAATACGTCGTTTTTAGACGTTTAAAAATTATAAATGTGGTTCTGCAAGTATTTTGTTAAAATAGAAAAATAATAAACGATACTTTATTTTATTTATGACTTCGTCAGGTCAGACTTCTCTTTATTTAACATTTTGGAGTTTGAACATTTAGTGGCTTTGAACATTTATTTTAAGTAATAGATAATTAAAAAAAGAATTAAACTAGATATTCAAACCATACCTCAAAGAGAAAATGCAACTTTTAAGATCGAGTCAGTCAGTTGTCTATTATTATCTCTTAATGTAGGAAGCTGAAATTTGGGATAAGGATAAAACATATTTATATGCAACTTTTATCGAAGACAATTATATGACTGAAATCATGTCGAATATCAAAACAATTTTTTTTTCAATTTTTACAAAGGTTATTTTAGTGAGAATATCCTGGAAAGATACGACGCTTCATCTACTATCTTCGAAACAAAAAAAGTGCGGGAATAGAAGTTTATCTAAAGCTTACCAGAAAACTATAGCGACGATTCTAAATTTTATAATTCTTGACAAATTCAAAATATATTCTACATCAGAGGATTGCTACTGTAAACCTCTTAATGCTTGATAAGTGCCTAAGTATATACTCTAGCATTGCGATTTCTACTCGTATTTGAGGGATTCAATGTTTTATACGAAGCCCTAACAACATTTAAATCGTATTTTAGTCATGAATTCGGATATTTATTACTAATATATAAGAGACGACAATACTACAAGTAACATTTCATGTTTTGTAAATTACAACAAATACTAAGTAAAATGTAATGCTTTGTGGTTGCTCTCACTAGGTTTTTCGGGAGACAGCGAGAATAGATAGACGTATTAGTCTAACGAACGTAACAGATTTTACGGGTTCTTAATAAAAATGATGCAGATCAAGAACAGAATACAACCGTAACATAAAATGTTTGCTTTATATAAAAGTAAAAGTAGCATGTCACAATAAGTGTTTACGACGAGATGAATAAAAGTTTTATGGAAGATCTAACGCTTCTGATGGGGGTAAAATTACAATAGGGTTTGTAAGCTTACATAAAATTCTTATGAATTAAATAAAACAAGGTTTTTCCGCGCATATGCTCTCTCTGCGCTTTGCTGCTGTAGGTACTTTATGACACGTGATGATGCTTATCCAGATAGTATTTACACTGACTTGCAAAATGTAAGCAGAGTCAATAAAGACTTGGAAATTAAATTCCCACGATATAAATTATTCGAATTTTATAGAATAAGAATATTTAGAAGTTCATAATAGTTAATTTCTAACTGTACCATAATATATTTACTCAACTTGTTACTATTTTATTACTCAAACTCAGTCCGTGGTCCATATTATTAAGACTAGCAATATAGTTCCTGCTGATTTGTTTACTTTTAGGTTAGTTTTAAAATTATTCCATTAAAATGTTTTTTGAGTGATACAAAATATTAGCGTTGAACTTACATTTTTTTTTAGATAAATGATAATGTGATATGAAACTTATTATGACCGAAACTCTTAAGCATTTGAATTCGTTTATTGAGGATGATAAAAAACATTTTTAATTTATACGTAAACAAATTATAAAATAATATTTTTACGTGGTACAGTATAAATCGGTCGTAATAAAATTAATTTCATTTCAGTGGATATTTCTGAAAAAATTTAATTACATCTTGGTTAAAATCGGTCTTTATTTCACTCTTCTTTTTTCGGTCTTTATTTTCATTTATTTAGTTATACATAGTTTAACTACAAGTTAACGTTCTTTACATAGTTACATTCCAATTTAACTACAATTTTTTAATTCAAACTTTTGAAACATCTCTAAAATTTATTTCTATTTCTTTCATTGCGCTGAATATTATCCATTAAAAGATACAAAAATAGGAATATTGTTAAAGAAATCTGTGATAATTTCTTTTAGAGGTTTATCTTACTGGAAGTAACTCAAGTAATCATAATTTATTCCCGATGTTTAATTTTACAATGCAGATTGCAAATCTCATTATGACAAGACTTCATTATTTTGAATTCCAAAAAATAATAGTAATTAATAAGAAACATGAAAGGAAAAAAAATAATAACTGCGGGGAAACCAGAGTGAATTAAAAAAGCCATAATTTTGAATAAAAAACACTTATCTGTATTGTGAAAATTTTCAGTCGTCACAATATAAATCTGTACAAAATGAAAAGGAAGTCAAAGAATACATGCTTATTAATAACTGATTCTGAAATTAAAAAAAAAGGAAAGGGCAAGCAACTGTAGATTCTTCGAGGAAACTGTATGTGCAAATGTAAGATGAGACATGAGGATGATCCACAAATTCTGCCAAATAAACGTATAGAAGACAACGGCAATTCGATTTTTCAAAATTATATTGTATGTAAGTCATATTTGAGAACATCTAAAAGAGGCATATTTTACGCATATTTTAAAAAATGTGGCTAATGAGATCGCGGATGAGTTCTTAATACCGAATCGATTCCTATTTTGTGGCACATAAATATCATGTTAGAAGACTTTAATAATAAAATTCAGTTGAAATTACGTACCAATGAAGTAATACTCGTAGTAAAACATGACCGACTCCTTTTAGGATCCGTTAAGAGAGTTTTGAAAAAAAAAGAAGCCCAGTGCAATTAAAGAGAATCATTAAATTCCTAATTCTAAACATTGAACAGATAAAATATCCGACAATTTATTATCATACAATTCGATACAGCGTTTAACGTCTTATTAAAAAGTACTTCTAGAATAGTTGCTCACACGCTTCTAAAACTTTTAATAGAAACAGAATATAAATATATAAATCACAATCGAACACAACATCGATGCACCATACATATGGATATTTAATTATTCAGTACGACGCATAGTCACCATCAATTCATTTCTATTGAAAAGTGAATAAAATTTGATACTGTTTAATAAAAATAAATAATATCCGAGAAAAATTATTTTATTTCATCAAATTACAAAAATGGAAAATAGACGTCTCTGTACATTACTAGTATGATCAAAGTATTTAATATTTAGTAGAATATAAGAGAAATTGAACACAAAAATATTGTTTAAGGAATGTATATTTGGCTTGTTGTTTATTTACTTGTTCGCATATTATTCTAGAATAGCTAAAAGGATTTAAACAAATTTTTTCCCATATTTGAAGTCTTAATTATTTTGCTATATACGTTGTACTGGTTCCTAGATGTCTCGTAATATTTGTTGTAATAAAAGGAATATGAGAACTACGCACAATGCAGAAAACAAAACATTCTTTAAGAATGTGAGCTTTGGGTGTTTGAATGATAAAAACACACATTCTGTTAAAGATCGTAATTGACTTGCTAAAGAAACATTTTACATACTTTAACCTTCACCTCCATTATAAATATTGCTAGTAAAAAGGTTGAACTTCGGGTTTTAACGATTAAAACAAATGTTTGGATTAAAACGACACTTTTTTACATTTCATAAAATAAAATAAAATTGTCATGATAATATATAAGCTAAATATTCTTAACACCCAAAGTGTAAATTATCTTTGATATTTTGTCACGTTTTTTAAGTAAAAATGTATTGTGGTAAACTTTGTTCTGAAGTTTTTGATGGAAAAAGATTTGCGATTTCGGGTCACTTTATAAGCTGACACGTTTTGGATGTACTCGGCGATAGACCGAATAAAACTGAAAGGTTCGGTGGTCTTCAGGTATACTCCGCGTTAGGCCTAACGACCAAAAAGAAGAACGTCGAGCGGCATTCATTTGATTGAATCGATCACAAACTGTACAGTTCGTGTTAAGGGCGTCGATTATATCGCCATGCCGCGGTCGGTCACTAGTCACCATTCATTTACGAGGCGATGAATGTTTATTTTTTACAGACCGCCGCATGTGTCCACTTTTGCTCCATAAATATTTATCGTTCCTTGAATTAGCAATAATGGATTTGTTGTTATTAAGATGAATGATTTTATAGCGTGATTTCTTTTTAAAAAGAAGGTTTAAAATATGTCAACAATTTATACTATTTCAAAATTTATATAAAATAATTTAGGATTTTTTTTGGATTGGCCATTGGTCTCTCAGTGCTTATGTATCTATGTGAATTGTGAACTGTGACCACTTTTTAATTAGAGAAACATTTTTGATACTAAAATATTCTTGGCCGTTTTTATAATAATTATGATCGGATAATCGTTTAATGATTTTTTTATTTTGCTTATTTTTTATTTACATGTATTTTGGTACCCAATAATTTTTCTTAGTTTTTTCACTTATATATATTTTCTGTTATAAAATGTTGATTATACCGAAGAAACGAAGTGCCCTGTAGAAATATTTCAATTTCAATTATGATATGGCACTAAAAAGCTTTCAACTTCTTTGATTCCAAAACTGTATTCTAGCAACAAGGAAAAAGCAAATATAAGGTGTTTCAATCGGGAGCAATTTGTTTAACTACAAATGATTGGACGACAGTTAACAATCCAAGCTATATAACTATAACAACTCATTTTATTGATACGAATATGATAATCATAAACAGATTAAAATCAAGTAGCAACTTTTCAAAGTCTATTAAATATAACTCTAACACTTCATGTAATTGGAAAATATTACAAGTTAAATTAATTGAGTGAATGCGATTATTCCAATAAATGAATTACTATAAACTAATTATGTATTGAACAACAATTTCTATATACAGATGGATACACCATTATAATATGGTATATACACTGTCTGCACTACAGCACCCCTACATTACGACAAATGATAGTTTATAAGTTATCTTAATAAAAATTATGTGTATATTAGTTTAATTATTCATCTGTTATGTTAGCGTATAATGAACATATTCGTTTATAAATCGTCGCGCCCGCTAACAGTAAATAGTTTTTAATACCCATTCAATATTTATTTATATACAGTGTCCAATTTATCGAAGTACTTGCGGCTGCCTTGCAGCTGACGCGATACGTGGTATGGCCGTCTAATGAAATGGAAAAACAATTCTGACTAGAATACGTATTTAAATTTCATTAGAAATGCAGATATTAATCTTGATTAGATTGGATAATTACATATGATTTACAATATCAGTAAATACGCGGACAAAACTATGTAATATTTTTTTGTCGTGAAACCAAAACATTGCGTTTAACACTCGGTATTAAGGGTCATGGGATTTATTATCCGACGCTAGAATTGTAATTTTATAAATATATATAATGTCACATGGCGATCAATAATATCGTAACAACTTCTAGCGTAATTAAAGTTTAAGACCATGGACGCACAAAATTGTACGTTTTGCTTTAAAACATACCTTCTAAACAACAGAACGCATATAAGGGGTAAACAAATGTATATATTACCATCTTATCTCTAAACCGATCACTCGTTTTGCACCGGAAATTAAAATAATTTCACAAGCTATATTCAATTTCTTAAAGGAACATTTTATTTAAGGCTTTCGAACTGAAATGTGAGAAATTTAATCATATTTAATATATCTATGTCGGAAAAAGAACACGTATATGTTTGGAATGAAAAAGTAAAGGTTTGTTATTTATCTCAATATGCAAACTATAAGGTCATATGTAGGCTATTAGTTCAATGGTAGAAGATGTGCAGTCAAATGGTTTAACAACAGAGGGTTTACTCTATTCTAAGTTTGTTTTCATTAAATAGTTAATGATACTGGAACCTCCGATTGTCTGATCTCATTATCGGGCTATCTTCAATTAGTACCCATACAAAACTTATAAGATCGATGCCTTGTTGGACAAATTTTTGTATGGTGAAAAGGGTGTAGAAATGTAGATTTTTGAGAATTGACCCCGGCCGTATAATTTCAAATTCAAAAGATAAAACCAAACGACCCAAATATGGTACAAGAAACTATGTCAAAACTTATCAACACTCTTTCTATCTTTCCTACTCTCACACATATTTCTTTTCTTAGATGTCCCCATTTCTACTACGTCAATGAATTTATTTTTTATTCAAACCTCTGGCGTATTAAAATCCTTCTGAACGCTAAATATAGTTAGAGATCAAAAGAAAATCAGCACAAGCGTTAACTATTAGGTTCAATGAAACATGAAGGATTTTTGTCAAAGTTTCATTATGCCGAATTTCACATACACACCAAAAGCTTCTGACGACTTCATTTGAATATAAATTCTGTAACAAGTCTTCGAATCACCAAAGTAATAATTTCATTCAAAATATAATTTTTTGATCTCGAATCGACACATATTGAATATATATATATTTGCAAAACTTTGCATTTCATGCGAATAGAAATGGGAGAAAAAGATTTGTTTCATTAACTTATTATTTGCGGGCCGGGATTCGGGTGGAAATAAGAGGTAAAATATAAAAAAAAATTAAATAGTTAAGACAAGCATACATTAAGACGAAAGGGAGTTGTATAAACTTTAACTATAAACTGGTATGATTTAAACTAAAGTTTAAATCATACCAGTTTATATTGAAATTGCACATAATCACTAGGCAAGCTGAAACCAATGAACCACCTTTGATGATAACAATAAAACAATTGCTGGACCAGAAAAAAACTTTATACGCCTTTTACGTGGATACTAATGCTTTATTTTAACATTTTTCAAAATAAATACCTCTAAATTGACTAATTTTATGAGAATGCACACACATATCTGAGTATATATAAAACTATGTATGTCCCACAATCAATTTATAAATCCATAATAACACTTCAAAAAAATTAGTCAAAATTTAAAAATATCTAGATTTGCTGTATCTATACTTGAAAGTACTTTACTCGAAAGAACACACACATATCTAAGTATATATGAAACTACGTGTGTCTTACAATCAATTTATAAATCCATAATAATACTTTCAAAAAATTAGTCAAAGTTTAAAAATATCTAGATTTGCTGTATCTATACTTGAAAGAACTTTACTCGAAAGAACACACACATATCTAAGTATATATGAAACTACGTATGTCTTATAATATATTTATAAATCCATAATAATACTTTAAAAAAATTAGTCAAAGTTTAAAAATATCTAGATTTGCTGTAACTATACTTGAAAGAACTTTACTCGAAAGAACACACACATATCTAAGTATATATGAAACTTCGTATGTCTTACAATCAATTTATAATTAGTCAAAGTTTAAAAATATCTAGATTTGCTGTATTGATAATTGAAAGAACTTTATTGACTACTTAAAATGTAAAGAAAAGAAATAGTAAATTTCATATAAAGAGAAGCAATAATCAAATTTATTTGCTTGTGGTAAGTTTAGCCTAAACTTTTGAATATAGAAAGTTAAACAGATAAATCGAATCTGCCTGGCGAAGTAGAAAAACTTTTACGACAATAATATCTTATATGCTGAGAGAGCGTGGGCGAGCAGATAACAAATTACGGAACTTTCACCTCCAACGATATGTTTACGCATGTCGTGCATGTATAAACGTACTTCTTTTTCGATCACTTGAAAATGTGACAGTATTATTTATATGCTTGTCATATTTTAGGCGATCGACAAAAACACTACTTTTACATTTGATGTTATACATAAATATTTTGTTGTCGATCGTATTGGTAAGATGGCAGATTTATACGTTAGGTGGTCAATCATTGCAATTTGTTCTTGCAAGTCTAATCTATTGCGAAGAGCAACGAAAGAAAACCGATAAAACACCAGTTTGTGACACGTATTTTGTTGGTTTTTAAATAATCTTGTCGATGGTAAATTGATAAGAAACTGCTGTATTTCAATTTTTATTTTATTTTCTTATTTAACTTTTGTAATAGAACTCACAAGTGTGTAAATTATGTAACGCATCCATGTTCTGTGGAATTAAGTTGAAAAAGTAAGTATAGTTGCGGTTGTGAAATAGAAAAGGCTCAACAAATTGACAGCCCTTTATTTATTTACAGATTTTAACTTAACTTCTTTACTTTCCGTCACACGTTAAAATGGTCGAGTTAAAAAATGCTATTTTATTTATATTCTGTTGCCAATAGTGTAATTATTGTAATTAATACACATTAGGTAGGATTACAATTGGTGTTCGCCTACGGAAATAAATACTGTGAAAACTGGGTAATAGAACATAAAAATAATTTTAGGAACAAAGAGGCCATTTTTTAATATTTATTTAAGCGTAGGTCTTGATTTTAAGATACATGGAAGACATTTAATAAAACCTAACTAGTAAAACAAGTTTAAAGGTTTTTCATAAGAATATACCATAAAGAAAATTCTAATAAATACCTAAGTGTGATATTTTCGGTAACACTAACTATATCAAACTAGAGGTCGAGCCAGAAATAAATAACTTCACCGCATATTTTAGGTTCCATGGTTTACTTCATAGCAAGTTCATTTCGAAGGATAAACTAACCTTAATGAAAGAAGTACAATCAATGTCTGAATCAATTTAAATTAAAAATAAGAAACTAAAAATCTTCACTTTTCGAAAGTCGGAAAATTATGGTAAAATTTCCAGTTTTCAGAATTAATTATGTTAAGTATTGTCGCTTTTAAATAAGTTCATAGTAAATAAAGTTCCTGATTTCTTTTCTACTTACACGTTTTACACGCTCTTTCTTCCGGTCTTTTAACGTTTTTTTCAATTGTTTCGTTTTTCATTCCTTAAATGTGTTCAAACAATTGAACGAACCGTTTAACCTATAAGAATACGATAGTGATAAAGACGAAATTAAAGATTTAATAAAGAAAACATTTCCTTAGTGTAAATTTGATAATGTATTTTATTCAATTTGGTAATATATTTGGTAATACCTTGAAGTTTGGTAACACATTATTATTATTATTCTTCCTGAGATAAAGTAATTCGAGCTAAATGAAGCAAACTATATCGTTTATACTAATAATAAAAAAAAACAAAATGTTTATTTTATTGTTGAGGATAATTTTTAAAGCCACAATCTTATTGTAAATACTCTATATACCCGCAATTTGCAAGTTATTTAAAGCATATATTTATATATTTATATATATAATATATATATATATATATATATATATATATATATATATATATCTAATTGTTATCATTTGTTCTCTATATAACGTTGCCTACCGCCGCATATATATGGAGGAAGAAGCGAAACTGATCCCTTAGATTTACGTGAAATATAAAAATATCTACGTAGGTTAATATTGTCCTCTATTCGTGTAAACGTCTTTCGTTTTAAGTAGTATAGGTCATGACACTCTCTTGTTAAGATAGGAATTATATTTAACTTTGCATTTATCAATCATCGTGTATTGATCTATTTATGCTCATCTCCACTTAATTTTTTGCGGATTCCTGTGCCTACGATGGTAAAAGAAGAGTTCCGTACCTAAAAATTAAAAACAGATTAGGATCAATATAAGATCCATCCTATATCCGTCTATCACAGCGGTTGTCTCAGAAACTGTTTTACGCAGAAACTTTAAGTGTGTTATATAGCAAGTTCAGCCGCGTTATCTACATAGCGTAAACTCAAAAAAAAATTGAAAGGTTTTTCTACAGTAAAGCTGCAAAAATATACCCCCTTACTACAAAAACACACAATTACTTCTACACTTATTGTACCTTAGTCGTCGACTCTTTGTCGAATTAATATTTAAATGATATCGTCGGAAGTGTGTAGAGCTAATTCAAGTCAAAATAATAAAAGGTAAAAAGCCGCCCTTTTGTTTCGTTAAACATAATTTTTACAATTTCTCTTTTTATTTTATTTTCACCTTTTTTACTCCCAACGGTTTATATATTTTCCACTTCGAATAAAAATAATTCTCTCATCAAGTAAAAAAGTTTCAATACGTCCCTTGAAAATATTTTTAAGTCAAACCGTAAATTTATAAAACTGAGTTACACTGTATATCAGAGACTGGATAAAATATTACAGTTTCTGCATTACCTACGTACGTGGCATATAATGTAACAACAATATTCGGAAAGCTGGTTATAAATTTATTTGGGGCACAATAATATTTTAGATAGCCTTTATGTTAGTAAATTATCTTTACGTTAGAGAAATGAAGATTCTGGTTAAGTATTTGCGGATATTTTGATAGAACAATCTACAGCTCTCAGATCAAACTGTTGAATGAGTAAAAGTATGTAAATTTATAATAAAAATTGATTAAGTCTTACAAATAAAGAAAATTCAATAGCAAAAAGAAAAAAAGTAAAGAAATAAGTGATTGGAGTTTGGGCCATAGACCAGTTAAAAATTAAGTTATTAAGTATGAGAATAACCTTCACTAAGAGGATTTCGTACCACCTAGGTATATGCAAACATTTAAGAGTATGTAAAATTTGTATTGAACTATTTACAAATATTAATATATTTGTATCATTAAAACACTGCCTAAATTATCTCTGTTATTTAATATATTGTGAATGTCATACTCTCACTAGCATCAAGATATCCCGAATTTCTTAATAACTATCAAATATTGAAGCATCATTTTAAGTTTCTAACATATTTTAAATCAATTTCTAATAGCACCATTTTTTCATAATTTTGATTTAAAGAATTTTGTTTATAGGGGAGGGTGAGGGGGTATATTTTGGTAGCAATACTCTAGATAAACCTTATATAAATTGATCGAATTTACATTTTTTAAATAACGTGGATTAGCTTGCTACATGACTATACCACATTTAAAGTTTCTATGTAAAATAGTTTCTAAGACACTAGCTGTTAGATAGATGCCGTGAACATAGGGACAGACGGACAATAGCCGTGAACAGATGGATAGACGAACTGATATAGACTATGTTTTATAAAGATCATTGTCTGTTTTTAATTTTTAGATTTTTAGGTATACAACCCTCTTACCACCATAGAATTTTTATAATTTCATGAAACCGAAAAAAAATGAGGCGGATTAGCATGAATAAGTCAATGCACGATATTGATAAAACGCAAAGTCAAATATAATTCCCTTCTTAACAAGAAAGTTAGTATCTATAACGAAAGATTTTTAAGTGATTAGAGGTCAATATTGACATAGATATTTTTATGTTTCACGTAAATCTAAGGGATTATTTTTATAAATCTTAAGGGGTTATGACCTGATCTTTGCTGACCCAACAATGTAGCTAGATTCTAAGAATAACATTAATGTACCGTGAAATGGGGTTACTTCGATCAATTTCAAAATTGAAATGTATTTTTCTCCCTAAGTTTTAAAGAGAAAAAAAAAATTAAAAAATCACTTTTGTTCATTCTGTCGATTTATTTAATAAAAAACATATTTTAATATTTACTTTATGAGAAAAAAAATAAAATGTTGGTGATCAAAGTTAAACTGAGATCCGGGTCATTTGATACCCCTTCTTTCCTTTACGAAATTCTAAAGTAATCCTTGTAAGGAACAACATATAAAAAAATTGTTATATTTTATGTTTTTTATTTTATTTTTCAAAGTAACCCCTTTGAAAAATAATGACGAAGGTATTTTACGAAATAATCAACTTATTATCCAGAAAATATAATTAAACTAACATAACTAACAGTTTTGAAAACTTTACTTAATATATAATTAATTCCAAAATAAATTCTTTGCTTGATTGGAAAATTTAATTTAACAATCGTCAACTTGTGTTAAATTCAAAACTCAGCTTATACATAATTTAGTAATCAGTTCTTCATTTTATATTTAAGAAATATAATTTTAAATATAAACTTTAAAACTTAACTCATAACCTAATCAAAACAGTCTTTTATGTTCCTTGAGATCAATCACTTAAATTTAATGTCCATTTAGAGTTCTTTAGTATTAATATCAAATGGAAACTCAACATAGTCTTCTTTTTCCACAGGTTTTAGCAAAAAATCAACCATATCACAGTGGTCAATTTCAGAAATATCTTTGGATATTATGTTATAACTTTTTTGTCATTTCAGGATTTAAAACTCTCAACTGGCAGCGGGTCTATTTGTGTAATTTGGCAAACATATTTATAAGTTTGCTTGCTACGGCTAATAATAATTTTTGCTAATATTTCCTTCTGTGCATTCTGTTTCTTTGCTTTCCTGCTCAACAAAGTTATCATCAGCACTACTTTCATATTCCCGCTCGTCTTGATTATTTTGATCAGCTGATTCTTCCTGGCTCGTACCTTCCTCGGTCCAGTTGGTTTCCGTCAGTCGTTGGTGTATCATAGTGATCTTGACTGTTTATTCCCGACTGGGAGGAATAAGTTGTCACATTGCCATCTTTAGTGCCAATACTCTTACTAGGTATGACATCTAATCTTTTCTTTTTTCGGGTCGGTTGGTTGGAGCTGTTGCCATATCGTGATTCTTTCAAAAATCTTGTCAATGTGCTTTCAACATCTTGTTCACAGATTTCATCCTCCCTAAGCAGTCGATCTAAAACTTTATTCTTATTAAAAGGATAAACGCCGGTGGCACAAAATCCACTCATTATGTTGCGTTTTATTCCAGACCAAATGTTTGAATAAGGGGACTCAGGTTTCGGTTTGATCATTTGTTCAATGTTTTTGTCAGAAGATAGAAAAAGGTATCTTTTGGAACAGTTGTTAGTCGGTGATTTTGAATTTTCCAAGCTGTTAATGTTTGTCGCCAAGCTGACTTCATTGGCCTAAAGAAAGGTACGTCAAGCGCTTGAGTCAAATGAGTTGAGTTTGGACCAAGGCAGATGAAGTCTATATCACGTTCACCGCATAATCTTATCACCTCAATATCTAAGTGAGATGACAGGTTGTCACCTAACAAGACTTTCCGCCTGGGTAACCTTCTTGCTTGATGCAAAAAAGATGTCAAGAACCAGTCTCTAAATATAGAACTATCTATCCTCCCACTAGTGGTTCGATTGAAACGAGAACCTTGGGAACAACAAGGCTGGTCGCAACATGGCGAGCCAACTGGTGCTTTCTCCTTCCATGTATCATATAAATGAGCACTTTTGTAAATAATGTATGGAGGTAAAAGAACGCCATCTGCTGAACCATAAACCATAATTGTTGTAGCACTTTTCGAGAAATTCATGGCTTTTCTGAGGACTTAACTCTCCGTTTATATATGCCAATTTTATTTCCAGGATCGTCGCTCATTTTCCATTTGTCATAGTTGAAGATGTTAGCAGGCTGGACATTCTCATTAAGAACATCTTCAAGGTTGTCGAAATATTCGCCGAGGCAATTTTCAAGACACTGCGGCTCCTGCTTTTTTATATCAGAAGCTACTCTTTGAGAGTATTCAGTTTTGTGTCTTTTAAGCAACGAATATGACCTTCCTTATTTTTCCAAGAGATTTTTTGCAAACATTGGCAAATCTAGAAACGATAGGGGGATTCGCCACTCTGCATTTTTTACCGCCGATTTTAATATACTAGTCTCTTAATTTTCGGAGTAAACTGGTTGAGCTCCAGGATTTTTGCCAAATTTACCACTTCCTAAATATCGTTCCATATGGAGGATATATTTTTCAGATGCTCCCCCTATCGTCAATTGTTGTTCTTGGCATGATAAAATAATGAAAAAAAACATATTGATTAATAAAAAAAGAAGGTATTTACTGGGGTAACATTGATCAATGATCAAAGTAGCCTCGCATAGGTGAGAGATTATGCGGCCTCGCAGAATATGCGGCCAAAAACTAATGGCCGTCAAGGTTATGACTCGCAATAATGATGGATGTTTTAAGTCATGGTTGTTTTAAGATACTTCTGACTCGGTGAATTATATATAATTTCTGTCTTTGCGATACACTAAGTTGTAGTTTAGAAGTTATTTAAGCTATTAAAATTACACAAAGTGACTACTTACGAATTTTTAATATTTTTTCATCAACCAGCAACGATCCACTACAATTCACCACACACTGACAGTGACATTCAATACTATCAACCGTACCAAAAAAGTGAATGGCTACGTTCAGAAATGATACAATTTTAGTTTTACGTCGAAACGAATTTTTTATCAACATAATCCCAGGAATCAAAGTAACCCCATTCCACGGTATATAAAAAATCAACCAAGAGCGTGCTGCACAAAGTAGGTTTCCTTAGTTTCCTTTATGTCAGGAAATTGAAGATTAAATTTATTATGAATGTATTGACGTAAGTTAAAGAAAACAAATGTCAGAATTAGGATTATAATGATTCTGGGCAATTTGTGAAAAAGAAGAAGAATTTTATAAATTTCTCAACTGAAAATGTTGTCATACAACTAAACCTAGGTCGTGGTAAAGAATTTCAATAAAGAAGAAATAATACTAAATCACATAGTTTCATTTAATTGTGAAAAATTAAACAAGAATTATTTAATTAAATCTTTAAGTACTTTAACAATTCTTTAGGAAACTATTATTTTTTATCTTGATTTTTCAAACAGTTCTTTAAATAATACATTGTGTTTTTATTTGTACATGTAAATAATAACTCTTATGATTCCGAACATTTCTATAAAATATCCATTACATTTATATCTTGTATTTGTTAATATTCGACATTTTCATAATATTCAACACTATCGGTATTTAAACAGTATCGATACTCGCTTCCGTTATTGAATAATGACTACAAGTATCGATAACACGTGACTCTGCACTGTGATATAACCATTTCTACTTTCATGTAATGGCATAAAGAAAATGGCTTTTTTTGATGAAGTGGATCTATTTGTGTAAATCGTAATAAATATTTAGACAAGTTTTTCACCTTAGGAAAATTCTATGGAGAAATAAATTACGAGTAAATAATAAAAAATAAAATAGACGCAAGGAATAATTCTTTATACTTCGTGTTTATACATGACTAGACCAAAATTGGGCATTATACTTTATATAAATGTATTTGCATTATAAATTATCGTCCATAATATATTTACATGTTTTTAACTACCGCTTTAATAACATTTGGCTTATTCTCTTCTGAGAGATTTTAGTTTAATATAAATTAAAAAAGGAAAAAACATATTTAAAGTTGTGGGGCATATTATAATAAGTAACGAAATATAAAGTTCAAATATTGTGAAAGGTTGTGTTTAAGTCGAATTTACCACGGTAAAGCAGAAAGGCTTTTATAATATATACGGCTTTTCTATGGAGAGCGCGTAGGCGATAAGCAGCCAATCGTCAAATTAATTTAATTTTATTTAGGTTAGATCTAAATGGAAACAGCAAGAAAAATCGTCAAGGTTTAGATTCGAAGCGAAATGAAATTCATTTTCTTGCTATAATTGAAAAAGAAACACTTACGGATTTAGCCAGGTTTACCGTTCCATGCATTGAAAAGTTTAAGGTTAAGTGGCTACAAATTCGCTTGTTTCTGTATTTATTCGACGTTCGCAAGTATTAATTTTTTTATTATTGGCCTTATGTAACTTGACTTTCGATTTTTTTATAAGCGGACGGCGCAGCTGGAAAGTAAAAAAGTGTAAAAATAAACTAGAGGTAAATAGTGCTTATGAAACCCTTCCAAAATATTTCAACCAGTATGCTTTTGTATTTTTGCAATATGAAATAAAAAAAAGAAAACATATATAGAAACAAGTTTACAAAAACATGAAGAAGAGTGTTTAATAATTTTTGTTCTCTTATTTCTAAGATTTAGAATTTGTGACACATTTTTTTAATTATGAAAATAATCCATAAACAACAAAGTTTGCATTGTTTGACCTGAGTAATTACAAATTGAAATCGCACGAATTTTACTAGTGCTTCACTGGTTTGTATGATTCTATGTTATCAGAAATATATACATTGTCTAAAAATATTCTAAATTAGTATAAAATTAAATATTTCTTCAAAAATGTATTTGAAATTGTTTTCAAAGTTTTACATATCAGCGGGCATGCGTTTTCTAATTTTCCTGTCGCTCGTGTATTGTTTCTTCAATATTTTAAAAAGTTTATCTTTAGATGGAAACATAGTAATGTATAGATTAAAAAGTTAATTGTTATTTTCAGAGGTTGAATTTATAGGAATATTATTAGCATATACACTGAAGGATGCATATGGTTCATATATATATATATATATATATATATATATATATATATATATATATATATATATATATACTAGCTCACCCGGCGAACTTCGTATCGCCTCAGAATCAATAAATGTTGTGTTAACTTATTAGCTAAATTAAATTCAGTTTATTATTAAAATCAAATGAATATTCAAAATTAATTAAGTTCAATACATGTACAAAAATTAAAATGAAAAGCATTCAAATTATATTGAAATAAATGTAGAGGCAAGGCATTTGCTTTATTGAAGCGAATCGAAATGTTTCACGTAGTAATGCATTACTTTCTGTTAAACTATTTTATTTCATTATAGTATGTTGCACTACTTTCTGTTAATCTATTTTCTGAATGGGTTGAACTCGAGTTCATTCCCTTTATTGAAATACCTGGTGATATATGACATTTTTCGTTTTGTTGTCAGGTGAGAGAGCGAACAAAGCGGATGGTTTGCCGACCGTGAACATGTTACATACAATTGATCACAAAGACTGAAAAATTGGCCTAGTGATTTGTTACATAATGAAGAAATTATCTATGTGTCATAACCTCACAAAGTGAACATCTTCGAAGTTACAACGTTTCACAATGTGCACTTCACCAAACTTAACTATTTAAAATCACTTTTCGCTGATGAATTTCAGAAAAAATCGTTTAAAGAGAATTAATTTAATGGAATACAAATGCAATAACGATCGAAAACTGAATAATAATTGTTGAATACCAATTATAATTTTTGTCCGTGTCTGTAATTTATACTTTTTTCTTTCTTTTCTGTCATTTATCACATATTACATTTTAAACACAATTAAACTATTTGTGATTTTTTTACTTTTCCAATGCGCGAGAAAACTTCTCGAAGCCAAAATGAAAAAAAATTCAATAAATATATAATAATCATATAAATATTCAATGAAAAAAAATATCAGTCAATCCGTTGTTGTTATTGAAAATGAATTTTCTTCATAAATTTTTTTTTCGTAAATTTTTCCTACGTTTTAATACTTATTATCCTATTCCCGACGAAGACAAATCCAAAAACAAAAAAATCATAAATATCTGTCCAGCCGTTCTTGAGTTATAAACGGTGTAACTAACACGACTTTGTTTTATATATTTAGATATGTATATATATATATATATATATATATATATATATATATATATATATATATATATATAAAAGTATGTGTGTGTATACGTATACATACGGGCAACGTATTATTGGATTAACGCAAATAAACAAACAATAATTATTACAATACAAAGCCGTCAAAGAGTCAAAAATATATCACAACTACGCTTTTTTAAAGTTTGAGTTGTAATAAGAGCTATTACCATGACTTATGTTATACACAGAATATTTGATTTACCATCATAGTTTTTCACCATTAGATAAAATATGCCACAATCAAATAAATTTTTAAATAAGTTATCAAATAAGTTTTTTACTGACAAAATTCGATTTCCGAACTTGCGCCAGGCATTTACGATGATTTTTTAATGTTAATTTGCCAAGAAATTTTCAACTTACCAAAAACAGTGCTAAACCCAGTGCCTCGTCTAAAATATTTGTCTCTTTCATTGGAAGTGTCTCTTTCCTTGGCAGCGAAAAACAAACGATTACGATAACATAAAAGTTTTTTTTCGAGGTAACTTCATTCTATGAAATTTGAAATGGAATTAATTGAAATTGTTCATGTTTTGTTCAAATAATAGTTTTAAACGATTATTGAATTGGGCACTGTACCAATTTCTTAATTTCGAGTATAAAAATGAATAGAAATTAAATACAAGAAAAATTAAATCGAACTACGTAAATGGGATAACTTAAATTTTTAAATCTTTATTTAACCGTGAAATAAATGGATAAGAGAAAAACATTTCGAAACTACAAGTAAATAAAACGTTTCGCTGAAACTACTTGATACAAAAGGTTTAATAAATCACCCGGAGACTTGTCTTGGCAAATTAGAAAAACTTTTACCATAAGCTTACCAATGATATGAAGAGTGCATTTTAGTCAAAGCGAATAAATTAGGCACGAATCACGCCAAGCGAATAAATTATCCACGAATCAACAGGAAACAAAGTAAAACTTATTTTGACAATTCTTACAAGAAAATAATTAGCTGAAACTTTATTCGTTTAAAACAGCTAATGGTGTTTGAGTTTCTATCAGATTTTGTGAAGTCTTTTTATAAAATGTTTCTTATATTCTACGCTCCTTATTCATTCCTTCTGTACATTTTATAGTTAATTTCCTAATATTAGGTTGGCGACTCATAAATCGTCAATGTTAGTTTGCAAATTTTTTTGTTTTATTTATTATAGTTAATTAAATCGATACTCAATTATATAAATATGATCGCTATCTTTCATTTGTATCGGGGATATATGCAGAGAAAATGTATAAAACTTCTTCCTCGCAGAATATCTTGGACTTTACAATTGGCCAAGTTTAAACTTAATTGATCTGGGATCTTAATTTTGTTCTTGCTTGAATAATTAGACAATGAATAGACAATGTTTCTTGGAAAACAGTGAGGAAAGAAAAACAGTCCATCCAATAAAATGTTTTTTACCTCTCAAGATATGACTTAGTGACTCAATGTACGCAACTGCCATCTTCTAAACTTGAAGATACGTTAGCTCATGTAGTAGCCAAATAGCATATTTACAATTCTTTTCCAAAGCATAAAGTTTGAAGTGTGAGGACATGAAAGACCTTTTCATTTTTCTAAATAATGTATAAGAGATCGTGAGGAATATAAGAATTAAAATTTTCTTTTTTTTCTAAGATATTCTTTATTAAGTTTCACCATTATTATCCTCACTGAATTGTCAAAAATGAATTTAAAAAATTATTCAATTAACTTTTATAGTCGTGTTGCCAACTACACAATTATAAATCTAAGCAAAAAATGAAATAATAATAATTATGGTAAGCCAGGTATTTGATTTTTTTATTTGCAAATATAACATCGTATTTAACTTACCGATCCACTTTAAATATTGCGTTCAGATCACGTCTCTCCATTCCGTTTACATATAAACTCTCCATTCCGTTTACTCTCTCCATTCCATTTAGGTTTAAATAAAACTCATCGCAGTACATGTTTATAGTAGACCGACAACAAAAGAGCTGTCAGAAAGTAATGAAGACGAAGGACGCAAACACAAAATGAAATATTCGGATCGCATCCCACAGGGTCCGCTGAGTAGAATTGACGTGTATCAGCGCTTCAGCCGAGAGCGCTTTTTCATTTAGCGCAATGTAAAATTTAAAAACAGAACGTAACTATAGAACACTGGTTTTTGTCTCTCCCCAAAACGTCACTCTGTTTACTTTGATGATATTTAGAATCAGCTTTGTTATATTTATTGCATTTTTATTTTCATTAAAATAATTATAAAAGGTTTTTATTAGAACCATTGAATAGTTAAGTTCTTAAACACCACATTTTATCACAATTTAACTGATCTATCCTTAATGAAATTTACGTTACCATACATTGATCATTAAGGCGATAATAATATAATAATGATAAATATAAATATACAATAACAAATACAATTTGCAATCGCATAGTTAAATTAACAATACCGTTTTAATCAGACTCCATCTCCATTCTATTCAATAATATTTACTGTAAATATTTCAAAGTAACTTTACTCATTAAGTAGATTTATAATAAAATGTTTTAACTATAACCTATTAATAACTAATCCGGTTTCGTCTCAACCAAGCGAAACTTTTTCTCGAACAATTCTTATTTTTATATATTGTTTCGTGTAAATTTTTTTGTTTGTATTTTGTATTACTTAATAGGTATTGTTTAAAATGAATATTAACTCTACGAAATATTATCGTACAATCTAGACTATTATATTTGAAGGAATTTCTGAATTTTAAAGTTAATTAAAGCACCAACCTATAAGGCTTTTTTTGAAAATATGTTGAAAAAAACATTTTTGTGCAGAAGGTTTGATATTTTGCAGTTATTTTCATAATTTTATATTAAAGGTAGAATAATATAGGTAATTTGCGAAGATGGCGCAGTGAAATCGTATCAGCAAATAAGTTAATAAAAACAAAAATTCTATTAGACGTTGATGTTGCCAGAAATGTATGTGAGTAACAACATAAACTGAAGCAAACTGTTTATTTAATTTATATTTTGTTTAAAAATAGGTATAAATAGAGCACGATTCGTATTGAAACGTAAGTTTATTGTAAAATAGTAAGAAAAAGATTTATCCGTTTAGGTTACGGACTGTGGGTTTGTTAAAAAAAACTGTTTGTTTAATTTATATTTTGTTTAAAAATAGGTATAAATAGAGCACGATTCTGTATTGAAACGTAAGTTTATTGTAAAATAGTAAGAAAAAGATTTATTCGTTTAGGTTACGGACTGTGGGTTTGTTAAAAAGTTTTTAGATATTATAATCTGTACAAGAATTAAAATGACCTTACGAGTACAATGATCTTTACAATGAAAACCTTAAATATTTTAATGCCAATTTATCTACTTCAAAAGCGAATATTTTAACCAGAAGACCGATGTGATCAATAATTTTACGTCTTATTTCCTTTTAAATTAATATTTCAGTGGATTAAAAGGTTAAGGAACCAACGTAGAAACATATACGAGTGTAAATAGTTTTTCGCTTATTAAAAGTTAAAGTAAAAGGTTATCTGACTCAATGGTCATACACATCTTAAGTTTTTTATCTTTTGTACAAAAACTATTTATTTGCAATTACGTATTTATAATTATTATCTTAGTCTTATCATCTAAATAGCTTGCAATGCAGAAAAAGGTAGTATGTAATATCGTGTCAGACACTCTCTATGCAACGTCGTACAAAAGCGATATGTTCATATGATACAGTATCAGCAGGCAAACATCGTGTCTTTTTCGTTTCAAACTCGTCTAACTTATATTAAAACTAATGATTATGATATGGAAAAGATTTTTATATTTGATGCATAATTTTATCTGTGTTGAAAATCTAAAACAAATGGTGTTCATTTAATCTCCTGGGAATTGAAATTTACATATATATTTATACCACATCAGCATACTCGTTATATACAACAAGAACTTTGAACTGTTAATAACGCTATTTCCGACAATAATGATGTTGATAGTAGACGAAAGGAACTGGTTAAGTAAAATGAAATATTTCTTGTGTTTCCACCAACATTAGAAGAGGGAGGAAAACATTGCTAAAATGTTTACATTTCCCCGGCTATTTGTAAAGAAAATGAAATTTCCTTCTTGAACTGCGCAAAATGATGAATATTCCAGAACTTATTTTATTTATGAAATTATTAAACAAATCGAGGCTAAGTTAGACGTAATTGTCATAAATAATATTATGAAACACGATACGTAAAATATGTAGAAGTAAACATGACGTAATGGGAGGAATATTCCTCTTCTTTTGAATATACATGTGTGATGACTGGCAAGGTTTAGCTTGTGATAATATTTGGATTGTTGAAATTTAGTTCAGAATGATAGATTGTAATGATAATTAGGAGAATGCAATGTATTTTTGTTGTATATTACTTCTCGAATACTATACATTAACCAAAACCGTCGAAGTAAATATATGATAATAATATCTTAATAACCAAGGTAACCGTTGCTGATTAATACAATCTTGTAAGAGTTAACTGGGTTAAATTTAAGAACCCTCTTTCATAATCTAATAATACTAAATTTTAATGGATTTGAAGTAAGCATAATGTGAATTTTGGTAAAAACTGAAAATATAATAGGTATAGATTTTTACGCGAGATACCTTAAGGAAAATAAGTTACAAATTAGAAGCAACAAGAGTTCTCTACAACGAGTCTTCTTTTGTTTTGTGTTTCTCGATTTCTTATGTTAGTTGTATTATTTTTTCTTAAAACGTTTTATATTAATTATTTTTAAGACCAAAAATAGTTTCTCCAAGCAATTGTACAGAATAAATAAAAATCGTATATGTCAATAGGTAAATATAATTATGTAACTATGCTTTCACGTCATTTACCGTCCTAGCAGAGTAAGCGCAACAAAGAAACATGACTCTCCGTTCTGACATATTTATTTCACGAATGTAAATTTTCGTACGCACTCTACCATGTTTATAACTCTCCATATATTGAATGTGGCTACATTATCTTAATATATACTCTATTCTTTATTCCACAAGCACACTTAATTTAAGTTTGAATTATTTTTATTAAAGCATCAATGGTTACTTAGGCATTGTTCAGGTCGGCTTGACTTAAATAAAAAACATGACTTTATGATGCTTGGTAGTCACTAAAATAGTCAATTTAGATACTTACCTTCTTTGTATTAGATTTACAAAATAAATATAAACACTCAGTTTACTTACATATTTTGAATTTTTTTTCTTTTTCGGATCAACGATACCTTTGTTATTGTAACAGTTCAGGTTAACGTATTTAATTTATTCATTTAATTATACTATTCAAAAATAATTTAGCAGCCTTTAAATCTTAATTCAAATATTATTTCATTACGGTAAGACTTTTAATTAAAGAAAATATTTTCAAAATGATGGTGATCACATGATTAATGCCTCTGCAATTGATAAGTCTCACAGTATTTCTCGAAATGAAGATGTTCGAAATACCCGAAATTAAATAATAGTCTCAAAATACGAGCAATCTCGTTGGATTCTATCAGGCTATTGGCAGGAATATAAGCCATCTTTTAATGTCATAAAAATGCTTCTGTTATTACAAGGTGTGTTTATGCAGAAATTACAGATATGCAATCCTTGTCTCTTTGTTTATTACTAAGAAATTTAGAATACTTGCACTTTTAAATTCAGAAATACAGAGAATCCGAAATAGTTAGGAGTAGGTTCAATGAGTTTGGAGTCGTTTGATTTATTTCGATGGGTTCTTTTAGTTATGATTGGTGGCCAATATCTAATGATGAAGCTAGAATGTATTGATAGGAACTCCTCAGAGGTGAGGAATAAATTCATCGCATCATAAACTTTTTCAACTTGTCTTAACGCAAGCAAAAGAGTAAGAAAATAAATTTGTACGAACGCATGAAGCAAAAAAGATATTAGTAGATGAATAGGTACGTAGATAGTGAAGCCAAAGCGTGATTCTGGCGCGTGGTATTGTTACATCTCTACTTATGAATGTATGTTTATATACACGTATTTCTGAAGGTATGTATGAATATATCTTTGCTCATAAACAGCTCCTAAGGGCTGTATCGATATTAATAAATTAAATACTGCTGAATTCTTCGTGAGTTCGTAATATTCCAAGTAATAAAGGATTTAAGATAAATAACGACTTTAACTGACTTCAAATAACCACTAAATTAAAAAAACACACTGAATAAAAAAATACAATATTATTTTAGAACATAAATTTATTTGGAAAATACTGCTATTGTTAGAGATTTTTGGAATCGGTGCCAAATTGAATAGGGCGCTTATGTACCTGTGTGTGAGTGTATATGTACGTAGGTAGTTAGCTTATCATGACTTACATTTTTTTAATCGAATTTAATTATATAATATAATGATGATATTGTAGTACATCAATCAATAACCAATTTTGTTAGATCTGAATTCTTATAAAAAATTTATTCATGACATAATTTTTTAGAATATTTGGTCATGTCATGAAGTCATGTTGTTGACGTACGTTTTGTTACGGAGCGAAAAACCTAGTAATTTATCCCAAATTTGAAACAAACACAAAAATAAATCTCTAAATTATATAACCAATGCTTCGACGTATGCTCAACAGGATATTTATTCCAGCATAATCCAAACTTCAAAAAGGATATAATAAGGTTTTTCGTAAATACATGACCATCGCCTTTAATGAGCGGGAAAGCAATAAAGCATGAAGCAAAATAAGGACTCATTCATTGAATCCCTCACTCAATAATTCACTCAATTGGATCTAAAAAAGGTATTTATAAGGGAAATACTGTACGAATTATATTCACATAATTTATAATCGACTAGCTATCATCCTCTGCAAATGAGATTGTTTCATTTATGAAATATAATATCAATAAAATATAAATACTTGAATTATTTTGAGATTAAAATACGAGATTATGTTGAAATATTGAAATATTTCCATAAAATATTAATTTACATTAAAATAAAAGGTTTTACAAATAAGAGAGAAATCTATCAACCAGTTGGATATGGAAATAGGTTTTGCATAATCGATTCGCGACAAAGTTTATTACTACGCAAAGAAAGTTTGCTGGTTCTCATGTGTCATTTTAATTTCTTTCTTTTCGAGGGCTTTCATGAATTAATACTTTATGAAGTGAATGATGCCCAAAATTATTTGCAAGTATAGGCGTTCAATGTGTAACAAAGCATGGAGAAAATGAACACCTTTAGGCGATGATATAAGTAAGGCAAATGGCCAATCGGTGATATTCTTTTAAAGTGGTGAGGAACATATTTCACTTATCCTCTCTTTTATTTGTTTATCACGGGGTTAGATTATTTTAAATGATACTAGCATTTGGTTACAACTTTAAAATCAAATTTATTTGTTTGAATTGCGATAAAAATTCTAAGGGTACATCCCTAATTCTAAGGAAACATGAAACATATTTATTTAAACTTTCATGATATGCACTGGATCGATGTTTCATTGTAGTAGATGTAAAATAATCATATGCAAACATGTCTTTCCCCAATGATTACTTATACTGTATCATTTATATCCTACTTTATATATACTTTTTCCCTTGCTAAAGGTGACAGTAATGTATTTATAAAATCTGATAATACTTTCCTATTTATTGCAAACTAACAGGTTTCCGTTGAAATTGCAAGGCCTACTATAAATAATATATATTTGGCCTTCATCGGACTTAACGCCCCATAAATCCTCCATGTCAGGCCATTACGGATATAAAGAAGCGGCCATTTTACCACTTAGAGATTTATATTGGTCAATGAAATACTGACGAATGTGTACTAAAAACAATAAAAATGTCCGGAGAAAAAAAATATTGCTCGTCGTTCACATTCGTCGCATTTGGGATGTGAATAATTTAGTAACCCTCCCATAAATTCAATAACTATAAGACATATCACTAAGACTAGCTGTCGTCCTCAGGTACAGTTGAATACATATTTGTTCATTTATAAGATATTATGACGTCAACTTCATGAGGATGATTATTTTAGTCCCTTTGAGCATTTTACGGTGACATATCTATTACATATAACATTTTGGTTCTCACTGACGAAAGACTGTGAGTAAAATTAGCATATATCTGGGTAGAATCTAAACATTTCATTTATTAATATTATTATGCATTAACTATTAGAAATCATAATTTATTGTAATATTAAGTTAGTAAAGTGACTTAATACTAATAAGAATTCATTATTATATCGCACCAACATTTTACATTATTCCATATTTTCTTAAAGGATTGCAAAATTTGACGTCACGATCATCTAAAGAAATTTGCCAAGTTAAGGTTTTACAATTTTTCAATCATTTTATTTTTTGGGCTAAATTAACAGAAAAATTAAATAATAAGCCTGCATAATGATAAAAAATCATAAATCTTGTATAATTTGTACTTTATGGCCCCTTAGTTAAAAGTTTTAAATATAAATATACTATATTTGTGGAAAGCAAAACACAAACCTAACACAAAACTACCTTAAAATATTGTCTAGCAACATAAAAATGTATTTTTATTCCAAAGCAATGACAATCAAACACCCAGAAGTGTACACAAATAGGTTTATTTCATCTATTGATTAGTTATTTGTCTTGCAATTGTAAAATAGTGTAATTTGTAATAGGAAAAAGCAGCAAACTTCCAATTATACTTTTTTGTAACTAGTACATGAAACTTATAATTACGTAAAGATATCACTTTGTAATAAGTTGTTTTCATGCTATACTATATTATTAATGCAAGTAAATTTCACAGGCTGATTAATAGTTTCAATATTTGATAGTCGTGGATCAGGATCTCAGATTTATAACTAATTATGAAGGATATTAAATGGATAGGAGTATTTTTCTTATCTAAAAAGCTTTTGTAAAAGCAAATTCTTCCGTAAAATTCCATTTGAAAAGTCTAAATACAAGAATAAAAAAGGAAGTGAGTCATTTTTTCAACGCGGATTTTATTTTTGTTGAATTATCCAGTATCTTTTAAAATTGTACTACGGACATCTATACAACTTGATATTTACATGCAATTATTTAACAAAGAGATGCACTTTACTCAAACGTTTCAATACGTGTGGTTAGCATTCCTGCGAATAAGTATCTAATATCTAAAAGTATCGTAATGTAAAGGCATCTAATTTTTGTGGTAACTTATAGAAGTTATTTTATATTTTACAATAAAGTAATGCATTCTAAAAGCTCTAATAATAGTTGTGCATTACAGAGCTAACGAAGTAAGACGAACGAATTGATCAATGATACCCAAAAGAAACTTAATTTTATAAATAAATGGTCAAATATGTTGCAAAATGACGAGCATTCAGAATTATTATATACTTTATAAAATCCCTTTTAATTTTGAAACCTCTTTAATTCAATATGTATTTATATTTTATATAAAAATAAAATTATTTGAAACTGATGACGTGAAAATAAAACCTATGAACCAACCGCCCAAGAAAATGAATGGATTTATTCATTTACTTTAATTTTATTACACTTGACCGTATATTAACATCTATAATAAAGCGGTAAAATTGAAATGTTTTTACGATTTGACAGTATTATTTTTATCAATTAAAGAAAGTTATAAAATATTTTAAGTGTCCTCAGAAATTTAAACCAGATTTCCTCGCTATAATTTTTTCTTAAAAATCGATAACCGTAAATTAATAAACTGTGCGTAGAAATTTAGCTACTATATAATAAATTTACATTATGAATAATATATATATACATATATATATATATATATATATATATATATAACACATGACATAAAAAAATTATTTGGTATAGAGATTCAAAAAGCTCGTCTTAGGTAAGATTTAACCTCAGCAAAACCTTCTAAGTAAAAAATTAAGCTACCACGCAAATATTGTAATACTTGCTATACATTTCAAAGATTGTTACTTGTATATGCTGTAAATAAAATATTTTACGAGTAATGAATACTGGGATATAATTATTAATTTTTTTTGTTCGCAGAATTAATGTATAAACATGGTTTACGATAATTTTTTCGTCAGAATTTTTGGAGTTTTCGTTTAGTTTACGTGATTTGCTTTCATGAAATTTTTTCATTTAATCTTGTCGGTCAGGGTTATCATGGTATCATTGAAAAAATATGATATTTTCTCAAAGAATTTTTATAATATCTATTTTAGTATATCGATGGGGTATGGTTTTTATACAATATATGTTTAAGACGAAGTATAAATTCGTAAATAGGTTACCTGGAAATTCAATTCTTATGTAGTCATAATGTACTAAGATGTGCCCAATGAAAGTTTATTTTCACTTTTGATTTCATTTATAAAGTTAGTTACTACTGGAATTGAATTTTATTATTGCTTGTGCAATAGATGAAATTTATAACTCTTTTATATATAAACGTACCTAACATTTTTTGTTTGTTATCAATCAAATTAAGATTTGATTTTGAGATCGAATTTTTTATTAGTTTTATATGCATAACTGGAAGTAACATGGTACTGTTTTATTTTAATCTAATATGGGCTTTATTTTAATAACTTGGGTGTCCATTGTTATGATCCAAATATCTGGGGTTTTTAATTTACTTCTTCTAGTTTTCTAAAAGCTAGTAAGGTAACCATAACTCAGTGTGACTTTAAAATCATAATTATGTATTAATTAAAGGTTTATTCATTTTTGATACGTAAGTATTTTATGATTTAATTCAATAGTAATCCATATCAGAGTTTACCAAATTATACGCCGATTCCTTTTTTTCCAAAGCCCATGCCTATCTAATATTTAACTTGTCTAAACATATTAAAATCCAATGTTTATGTTACAGCTGACACAGCGTTGCTTATTATGGTAGGTCTTTTTGTAGAGTGGACAATCGTATAAAAAGAAAATATATATAATTTTTACTGAAAATTTCATTTGAAAGAAACAAAATGCAATTACATATTTTGATTTTGGAAGAAATAAGTCAGAACCTAATGAAATTATTTTTATAATTAATGTACAAAAATGATGTTGATAGGTTGCAGGAGCCTCATGCCCTGATAATAATTGTTCAATAATTGCCTTCAAATTGGTGAGGTGCATCCTCAAACCTGCACGTTTGGTGATTAGCAGTTGATTTCTTTATTTCTTAAAAAGGTTGGAGACCGCGTTAAAATAGCTTTCCTTGAGGTATAAAGTGGGAAAATCTATCAACAACTTTCTTCGATATTCCATATTATAGGATAAGCAACAGGTGTATCTTAATGAAACGAGAATTGCTGATATCCTTTCTGAACTGCGCCTTAGGTTCTTCGTCGCCCAAGTTCAGGATCTAGAAAAATCATCTCTAAGACGCTTATTTATAATGTATAATTAGAACAGATCCATACAAATATTTACTTTGAACAAGTCTGAACTACTATTCAATGTGTATACGTGAATGATGCTTTGCTTCTAATAGGAAAAGTTGCAGAAAATTGCATATGAATAGAGCTAGCCACAAACACCGCAACTATAGTTTATACGACTATGGTACACACAATTTGAGTTAAATGTATTATGTCATTTAGGGAACGTCTGGATGTTGATAGTGGGTTTGGCTCACGTGGACCTCTAAAGCTTTGTCTCACCAACGTCAAGTCGAAATCGATCCCAGGGGTTCTTAGAACTTTGGATATCACTGTTCGACATGAATGTAAAATACTTTATTAATCATTACATTTAAGTGGTCTTGATATTTATTTCTGAGTGACATTATTGTACGCTTTTCAATAATTTGTTTTTATTATAGGTGTGTAAAAGAAATCGAGAATATATTCAGTGGTACCTTTTGCGTTCAGTTTGCAGCCAGCTGTCTCACAATTTGCATCACCGCCATCCAGCTTAGCTTGGTGAGCATTAAATATTCTTTACATTAAAAATACACAAACTTTAATATTACCTCGGTAAAGAAATTTTTTAGGGTGTATAAAATTATATGACTACAGTATCGAACCACAAGTCACCAAAATACCACTCAAGTCTATCTCAAAAATTTATTAGATTGGAGTAGAACATCTGTGTCTATTAAACTGTTTACAAATACCAATATTATTTTCACCACATATTTCAAATTTTTTACGTGAATAAGAAAAGTTATAGTGGCTTTCTACATAATCTTACGGTCTGTTATAATCTTACAGTTTTTAAAGTTTTAGACACACATTTATTAAACAATCGTGCTTGCTTCAAATGCTGCATATTTCTGCAGCATCTAGACCATCTAGTGAATAAAACAACATAAATACTATATTTCAGTTAATATGTATTAAAAATCTCTCACTACATGTAAAATGGAGCGAACAAATTTTTTTGCGCACAATTTATCAAGTATCAAAATTGTTATTCCATCTTTTATTTTCCATATTTATGGCTCGTTTTGGAAATATTATACTTAACAGTGAGGTAACGTGTGTACTTCCAACCTATTTATACAACATAGATTTGAAAAATCTAAACAAAAATTCATTATAAGTTTAGATTCAAATTATTTCGGTTGATGTGTTTTCTTAATTTCAAGAGGTATATATACTCAGCTGCCGGACGCTTCTTTATGCGTGTCCTGACGTGCAATTTCACCTTTTAAACACGTAACCCAAAACAAATGTAAATCTATTATATAAACCGAGTAATAAATGAAAATATGTTATTTATTTACATAAATTAACCTTCGTTCCCGAGACAGTTTTAAAAAGCATAAAAAAATATGCGTGGAAATAAGATAACTTTGTGGCAAAAATCTAAAATTTTGTCAGTGTTTTGAATAAAGTTTAAGTCCCAGAAACAATCGAAATTAGATTGTCTTAAATCTATTAAGTATTAAATCTGTTCTCATTAAATTATCTCTTTTTAATTTGCAGGAACCCATCAACTTTTAATTCGTATCGAATATACTGGTTTTGACCATAATGGTAAAACAGTTATTTCTTTACTGTAATCACAGCAATGATATGATTGTAAAGGTATATTTACAATTTTATTTTTTGAATGTACATAAATTAGATTATTGTGCAAAAAACTAATAGCTACCTAATTTATACCATTAAAATACTATTCATAAGAAATAAATTGAATATACAGAAAATCGGGATTGATAAAGAAATTGGTAAAAAAACTAAAAATTAGGACTTGAAAGACTAAACACACTAAGAGAATATGTACATTGTGTTTTACAATTCAAGTGTACAATCATACTCGTCTTTACCAGAATCGCGTGCGATACTCGACAGCACTTACATACTAATCGATGAGGTAATTACTTAAAACAGTGTAAATTGGTTAATAATTAATCAACAAGATTTTTTCACATCACTAATTATCCATAAAGAAAAGGCAATCTTATAATTTAATATTAACATATACTTAGAAAAACAGTAACAAATTGATGATGTCTTTCCGGCTATTTATAAGCTGTATCATTTAGAGACGTCTGTAATATTGCAGTACTTTCAGTGTCTTCGTTACTAATTTTTACTTTTATATGTCTTAAACATACGGACAAATCGTTTCATGTTCAATGTTTGCCGCCGTCGTATTCAGAAATTCGCTCTCTTCGGTGTTTTTCTAGCACTTAGTCCAACGTATTATATTATTTCATGGTTGATAATATTAAAAAGACGTGAGATTTGGCATCCTGGGTTAGGCTATCGGGGAAGAATAATGACACTCATGGAAATTGGGTCTTCCGGACGTTCGGTGAAACGCTTCCCTCGAAAAATTAGAACATTTTGAAACACTAGACACGAATATACAATATGAAATTTCTGTAACTTATCAATTACGTACTCATTATTCATCTAATATTATAAGATGATAATAAGATTAATTTTACTTGAACGAAGTCGTAAATAATAGCTGGTGTCTAAATCAATAAAATTACTTTTTAGATTCTCTAGTTGCAGGTTATAAAGCCATGTTTTTATATTTTTATAATTAGTGTTGAAAGCTCACAACTTTATTTTTTGAAACTTTATTGAATTTATTACAATTTGTTGCAGCTATATAAATAAATGACTTAACATAAAACACTAAAAACTCTTTGCAAAAAAAATGTACTGAAAAATAAAAGCTGAAAGACAAACTTTCGTATGCCATCAAATAAATAGGACGAAATATTATTACTAGAGTGTAAACTTAAGTTATACATTTTAATGAAAAACTTCCAAAAGTATTTTAATGTAGACATTTCAGGCTTCAAAAATACAGTACTTCCAAATTTTAAGCTTTGAAATGTTTAACTCAATGCGATAATTATGACCAAAGTTATAGGCAAACGATTTTTTTAATAATAAAAAATTACGTAGAAGCTTTTAAGTTTCAATTAATCTTTTTATTATTTTTGAACTATTTTTTCTCGTTCGGGTATACTTATCAACCTAGTTACCATGGACAATGAGACACAGTAGAGGCGTGAGACGTCTTTAATAAAAAGTTTTAAATCAAATTAAGCAAAAGGAGTTATAAAGACATAACAAAAACATTGGGTACATACTTCTTACCTCCATTTTTGGCTTTCCATTTCTGGTTTACATTTATAGTAAAAACTTTATGAAGACAGAAATGCATTTGCTAATACTATACTTACGTTTACGTTTCTCAAAAGTTAAGCGGCGAAAATAAATATGCCTTCATGAAAAAACAGATATTCGCCACATATAAAATTGAATATTTTCTAAATTACTTCACAGAATTCGATGTAATATGAAGGAATTATATGTTATTTTATACTTAATCAAAATATCATTTAATTTTAGATAACAAAGTGTCGAACGGCATAAAAATGTCGCCCCGTTCTTTTCAACTGTATGTTATATCCTCAAGTAATTCTTGAAAAATAGAAATTGCTGGAAAATTAATACCATTAAATTGTTTTTCGGTTTGTGAAATTACTGAAAAAAATTAATGTGACAAATTATGATGCGTCGTTTTAGTTTTCATGCAAATTAAAAGACCTCAGGTTTTAAACAGCGAAAAACAAATTTGTAAAATAATAGAAACTAAGAAAAACTCATGAGAACTGGTTTTGTATTTTGTATGAAAATTAAACTTGTCACAATAAAGAGAAAACAACTACATTTAATTATAATTTCATGATTGTTTACACCGGAATATTTAGAAAATAAAAAAACCGGTTTGCTTATAACCACACGATAGACGTGAAAACTAAAAATTTTAAAATATATATATGATAATAATTATACTGATTTTATATGTTGGATATTAGTTCGGCAAAACAGGAACAATGCACAATTATTATTTTAAACTACAATAAGACACGCGTATTACATTAAATTATACTACTATTAAGTTAACTGAAGGAGCCGAGTTTACCCGTAAAAATACAGCAATAGATTTATGGAAACTGAAACATGCTTTCAAATTTAAGTAAATGTCTAAAAAAAGTGCACACGGTGCGTCCAAAGAAGTTTTCACTTCAATAAAAATGCTTAAAATAAAACCCTTTTATTTATTCTGATTAACTACACTACATTTGATTACTGTACTGCGAAGTAAAAACGATTAATACATTAGTAATCAGTGATACTGGCATTCGATTAATCGAAAAATGAGTAAATTAAGTAAAATAAGTGAATAAAAATATATGAGACGTGAAATGAATAAACATTTCACTCAACTAAAATGGTTAATTTTTAATTTATGTTGGCTGTCGTCTAATATCATTGAATTTTTTGAAGTGGCTTTCATGATATCATTCATTTGTTTTACAGTTTTTGTTTTATTATTTTGTGTCTATATAACTTTGATTTCTTACTATGAATAAATCTGCTATGTATACGCAAGACTTATGCGTCATGAAGGATAAGTGCTTATAATTACAAACTGCTATAAACTACCAAACGTTTCGTACAAAATATATATTCGATGCATGGTAATGCCTGTAGATGGCAGATGTGTTATTTTTCACGCTGAAAATAATTTTCACCTTTGTCATATTTCAAAGGCGTAACTTGCGATATTATTACGTCCACACTTAATAGCACCTTCGAAGTTATTAATTTGAGACAAGTGACAGCTGCGTACTCGAGTGCACTTCCATTATCGCCATAATATATCTCTGCATTTACTTTCTAATACCAAGAAATGGACGATTAAAAAATTTCCTTCGATGCAGTGTTCATTTGGAAAATAGCAAAAACCTTGAAATCGTAAGACGTACTGGCGTATACAGGCGGTTCTTTACTCAAGTAAATAAAAAATACTTTACTACCAGAAAACGTTTCTAAAGTTACTTTTAGAAAAAAATATTTTTTTATCTTTTTGCCATAATAATTGCACAAACAACATTAACTTTTTCATTAACTTAATTATATCAAAATATATATTTACGTCATTTATTACATAAATGTCACTAATATTAATATCAGATAGGCTAGCCCAATGGGCGGATGATTGAGAGCAAATGAAATGGACGACCAAATCGAGTTTTACGCTACGAAATTGTATTTAGGTTTGTGCGCTTATGCTACTCCACAAAGTCACAATTATTGCAACTAGACAACGATGTTATTATTATCAGCGATATTATGCCTATTGTTATAATTCTTGGGAATTATACCATAACAATAAACGGTCAAGGACATCAAAGACAATTCAACACATCAAAGGACAATGTCAAAAGACTTTTTATTACAAATTTTCATGAGAATAAAACTAAACCGTTCATAGATATGCAGAAATTGAAAAATATATATTTTTTTAATAACACTCTCCTTAGTGATCTTAGAAGAAAAACGAGAAAATATCTTCCAAAAGGGAAAATAAAATATTAGTTCTGCCTGGTGTCACTTTTTTCTCGAAACAATTTTCGTTCCGTAGAACGTAGTAAACATATTAATTTCTACCAGCGACAACTATGAATCTATTCATATACCAAAATTTTAAAGGGATATTTATGGAAAGTATTATCGAATTGTATTAGTTAAGTCTAGAGCGCAGAGCAAAACCTGTGAATAATTCACAGAGCAAACATCCGGGAAAGATATTCCATTTTAAAATTTTCTCACTAAAATAGATTGCTATGTTTTTATATTATTTTAGCACCCAAATTTATTATTATATTGGCATTCAACTTTAAATCCATGGGAATGAAATAACGAGTATAGTTAGGATATGTGCAATAAGAATTTTTAAATTTAAACGTGTTTCAATGATAAAAATGTAATATTGTAATTCATCTATATGTTTAGTAGAAAGCGTCATCCATATTACTTATTTTATAATTTTTTAAAAACCATTATTATATTTTAATACATAAATAGTATAAACTGAAATTGAAATATGGAAAGCCACTTTCGAATAACTGGAATAAGCTAGCACTAAAGTTTATAAGAACGTTGGCATGTAAACATTTCTAACGTTCGCCCTTTGAATTTTCTGAAGCTCCTTCATAATTCACAATTAGAAAAAAAAAAGGTTTAATATTTGTCCCATTGGCGTTTTGTTTTATAGCACATGAGGCATTATCGTGTATAGTTTGGAGTATTCAATTAATGGTTTGAGTTTGTCTGATGATCTATAAATTTACTTTTATTGTTTTCCTGATTTTAGTAGCTCTCTCTGTATTGATATTTTGAATACACAACTAAATCTGATTATTCAGCGAAACGAAGGATCGTATATCGTTAAGCGAAACGAAGGATCGGATATATCGTTAAGCGAAAACTTTTGTCGAAAATAAGTATATTACTGAGCGACCATAGGCGATCCTCAGGTAGTGATATATTTTTCTAATGTCCAAATTAGTTACAAAAAATGAAGGGCACGAATGCCTTGCTCTTACGATAAATCATAATATTCTTAAAGTTTCTACCGTTATTTTTAGTAAGAAAATGCCGAACTAATAACTTTTACGTTGCTTTAAAAACAATACGACAGTAAACTCCAGAATCATTTTTGTTGAACTAACTCACTACGAAATTTTAAAAGTGGCTGTATTGGCTTATTTTTGTTTAATCACTAAAACTTAAGAGATCTTTGGCGACCTCTAATCGATTTAGAGCCATAATCTGGAGGTATATTATATTTAAGAAATTAATAAATTATGTTTAATTGTAAATTCCTCAAAAAATATATGCTATAAAATATATAATGTTAAAAAATAAATTTCATGAAGTAGGATATTGACAGAAAAAACAGTACCGAGTAATAGAAATTATCATAATAACAAACTGGGTAAGAAATTATCCACGGTGCCGTTTTAGAACAGCCTGTATTAATTTACTTGGAGTACAGTACTATAAAAGCCGAGTTATTTTTGCTTAGTCACTAGTATTCAGGAGGTACTTCAGCGACATCGAAGTGGATTGCAATACTACCAAGGACTCATTCATTCTCCTTCAAGAGTTTATAGAAAATTAAGTTGCTTATATACAAGAGGTAGGTAATGAACTTTATTTGTAATTCTCTACAAGTATATGTGCGGAAAATTTCAAAGAATATTAAGAAGAGTATGATATTATATATGGAGTGGGAGCGCCAAAAGCGTGGTAAAGAAAACTGAAAATGCTTTGCCTTTAGAAAACTTCTTAGTATAAGTTGGGTACCTAGTTATGTACTGCCGATGGTAAGTACATAAATCAGATGTGGATAATAATATTAAGCGTAAATATCCTTAAACATACTTTTTAATATTATATATGTAAAAATAACAGAAGCGGGGTCTAGGTATTACTCGTCAAAATAATTGTGGAGTTTTCCATTATCTTCAATAGTGTTATACGGTTATTGTCTAAACTATTGACCACTGCTAAGTATTTCCTTCCTTTGATATGCTCCTTACATCAATGATATTGGTCAGTGGTATGATTACCGGGAATATAATTACCCGGAATTAACCATTTTTACTCTAAAAGTATGATATTAAATTAAAATAAAGGCAGATACGCGTCCCAACATTACATTCCAATTTGTAGACATTTCAACTATATTAGAGAAATATAGCAAATTTCGTGGAAAATAAATTTTAATAACTATACTTACTGGTTTGGTATAACGTTGGATGTTAAACAGATTTGTAGGTTTATATAAACAAAGATACATTCATATAAATATATATATATATGTATATATATATATATATATATATATATATATATATATATATATACAATGCAAAAATGACTTTTTCGAATATATAAGTTTCTAAATCTCGGATTACAGTCGTCGGATTTAAACACGATGGACTGTTTTCGTACGACACGGGATTTTTTCAAAATTTAATTTTTTTGTTAAATTATCGCAAATTGATCTTTTAAGCTATAAACATTATTATTCAGGATCGTGTTTTGTCAATTTATATTAAATTTTACTTAATGAATTTTTATATAAAGAAATTATCATTGAAATCGTTTTTGTTAAAACAAAACCACATACATCTGCCAGTTTAGAATTATATTCTTATATAACAATGAAAATTTCGTAATATTTAAAGCCCACATGACTCTTGGTTCTGATAGCTTATTAATTGATTTAACCAAAGGGTGGACAGACATATATGAAAATAAATTTAAACCCAGGTATTTCTGTCACAAATGAATAACTATTCATAAATTTGCTTTCAAATTTAAGTAAAAACTAAATTACTATGTCCTTTTGGTAGGGATAACTTATGGTGAGAAATATCTTAAATTTTATTTTAGTTGCAGTTCTAAAATCTGTATTTTTATTTTCATTTAAATATTTTGGAAAACGATCAATTTTTCCCAAGATAAAAAAGGCATTAAACTATCAATCATAAATTTAAAAAAAACAGTATAAAAGAAAAAAACCCTATCTTCATAGTAAAAACTTCTAGTTTCACCAAATATTGGGCGTTTTCCAAATATAACTTTTATGCAACATACACTAAAAACCGCTGAAGCGTAAATAATAATGTATATAACTTTATATAATTTCATGCACATACTTTATAGAATGATATCCTACCGACATGCATATTTCATAGATGAAAAGGTTTGTTCAGTGACACATATTTACTTTTGGCTAGCGAAGTTCAAATTTGCCTATCCCGGTTTTAAGTTGTATTATTTAGAATCTAATCAGTACACGCTATTAGTCTTAGGATAAACTGAATATAATAATGAACAACTAATGATTGATCAGGATTTATATTATTACTAGCGGAATTGCGACAGGTAAGTACAATGTTTTATAACGTTCATTGTATGTTTTTACGAGAATATTAGATACAAATAATTCGTTTAGTTTAAATTCCGTGCGCACCGACTTATGCTTCCAATGTGTTCATGGAGACTGCTGTTACCCACTATACTGTGGTGGCGATTTCGTTTAATATTTTTCGTAACTATCTGATCATCATAACTTCAGAACGTGCAGGATCAAAAATTAGCATGGCGTAACTATCTATAACTTGCGTAAAATTCATGTCAATATTTTAAGCATTTTTCAAGTTACACTCGTTCACACAGACAAATAGGCAGACAGTTTTTTTACCAATTTATTTTTTTTGTAATCAAATACGCAAACTGAAAAACTATTTAGAAGCTGAATATTGAAAAAAAAACTAGAGGCAGATATTTCAATCTTTTTTATTTGTTTCGACTCAAATTTTATACCATATAGAAGTATAGTTCTCACTGAGGACTTTACTTATTTATATTTCACATTCATTGTTCATTGTTTATGTGACTACAAACAGTTGTAAAAACCTTCCTTTGTTTTTAAGATCAGGTTTCCTTTTAACATGTTATTTTTAAATTATTTTTAAGGACTCTACTTCCTAGCGAGTAGGACTGAGAAATAATACGGACGAATATATTTCATCATAGCTATTACAAATACGTAAATAAGGAGACTTATGATAAAAATCACTTTTATTATACCTCATTATATACAAATATAAAATACTCGAGTAGACAGTCGAGAATATATTTTTCATTCATTTTGATGTACTGCATCAAAATGAATGAAAAATATATTATATACTAGAGCTACAACGAATTTAAACGTATTATTTCGATATATTAAGCATTACAAAAATAAATTTACAATAGATATAAACGTATCTTTTTAAAATAAATAAAATGAAATAAATTAAATCTAAGGTTTAAAAATGTTTCTTTTGTGATAAAATTATCCTAATATACAAACATTGACCGCTCTTCCGAACTCTGTGAAAATTAAATGAAGCAAGAGAACTTTGGTAACTAACATTTCTAAGCCCTTCGTAATTACGGGCTCCTTATTTATTGCAATCTTTACTTACATGCTTCGAGTTATCGGGTTCGTTCATATTTATATAAAGTTGATTGTATCCATTTATTTGGAGTATCCTGTCGAAACCTATATTTTTCCATTTCTTTTATTCAAAGTTCTCCGTAAATTCCCAATTTTTATTAAAACGTGGACAATAGTTTACACATAAAACATTTATTGGATCGACAGCTTAAATATACAGATATTCTGAATGTGATATATTTATGTATGTACTTTTATAAGTGCAAAATACAGTATATCACGTTCACTGTTTTATATATTAAAAAGTTTGTTATTCATAAAGGTTCGAATCTATTAGTTACATAAATGTGGTCGTCACTATGTATTCTTTTAATGGTTTATATTTGTAATTGAAGAAGCAGTGCAAACAAACAAAGAGTAAATTGAAAAACTTCAATAATTATTTAAAAATATTTGCGAGAATGTATGTATTGAGTGAGAAGTGAATTATTAGGTCCTCAAATTTACGACAGGCGGAAATTTAATTTGCAAATAAATACGTAAAAATAGTCCAAAATATTTTAAGCTGTTTTAAAATTATTTTAAAAGCTATGAACAGTAAAACAAACTAATTAGAAACTTAATAAATAAACTGATTTAAGAAAGAAAACGAAATTTTTAAACAAATTAATTTGAAAAAAGATATAACTTTGTACTTATTTAACTAAGAACTAATTTAGGTCTCTATTTCAGTTTTAAGAGTTTTCATAGCGTACTAGGCTAGATTTTATTTTATTTACTAATTAATCCGAACATGTATGAACTAAGTAAACATTGTGACTAGGGACTAGATTTGAAGAACCCAGTATAATTACTGGAAAGTCTGATATTTAATTAATGTATTATGGATACATCCATCAATTTAGGGAAAAATACATAAATTTATCGGATATATGAAAAAAATACGGAAAATTTATTCATAGAAACAATAAATTTTTTTTATTAGATAACTGCCAAAATGATTACAATTTAATTTTCCAGAAATAATGGAAGTAGTTCGTTCGAAAGAATGCTTAAACATGTACTTCAACATACTAACTGCGATGGGCGTGTGGATACCAGAAAGATATCGCAAGACGAAAAAGGCTATTTACTATAGAATCTTCTCCTGGATGGTGCTTGCTATCGCATATTTTATGGTTCTGCTAAGTCAAGTTATCTATGTCTATCTCGTATTTTTACTTTTGATTATATCACAAACAGTATAATACTTAAATTTGTAATAATTGTTTCATCTATGTGCTCTTTTTCGTCGACAGTGTAATGATGTCCTTAGGAAATATAATTAATTTTTTTTTCAAAATATTTTCGTCAATTGCATTCCTGCTTCTGAATAAGAAAACTAATACAAACATATCTATCATCAGACTTGTTTACCTATAAGAGTAGTTTCATATCATCCCACACTAAATCAAGGAAACTAGTAACAATGAGTCTTCATGCTGCGCCCATTTTATACTTTTCCATTTTCGTAATTCTTTATATTGATGTATTTTATATTTGAAGTAAAACTTCTTTATGAGCAATATGAGAGTAACTCAGATATTTTTTCGGACTGAAATAACGGTCAGCAAAGTTTTATAGTTTGCTTACGTTTTTCCAGTATTTGAAAGCATCGACTGACCATTGAGTTTCGTAAGTATATGTTTACAAAATATATATATATATAAATATATATACATATATATATATATATATATATATATGTATATATATATATATATATATATATATATATATATATATATATATATATATATATATCATTCACTTGAATTTATATCAATTCTATTTTAATAAAGTTTAATATTAATAATTATTTTGTTTGAAAGAGTAAACTAGCGAGTTCGTTCCATATAAATATGGTGAAGATCCCATGAAAAGGTCCGGAAATGAACAATGGAACTCTTTAACGGATGGTAATAAATCAACCGTGATTCAAGATATTTGCTACTAGTAGTTGTTACTATGCATAATAACTGCACCATCGACCAGATCAGGGTCTGATAATGAGTTTGGGTGATGAACTACGTAACTCCTTACGGATTGGTAGAAAATTAGTCGTGATTAAAAATATTTGTTACTGGTAGTTGTTCTTGCAAAAAATAACTACACCATCGACCAGATCAGGGTCTGATGATGAGTTCCAGAGATGAACAATACAACTAATTAACAAATGGTAGTAAATTAGTCGTGATTAAAACTATTTGCTACTGATAGTTTTTATTTTGCAAAATAGGTGTACCGTCGAACTGTCTGATGATTACTTCTTGCGATGAACAATGTAATTCCTTAACGATTGGCAACAAATCAATCAAAGTATTACTTTGAAAAATAAGTACACCATCGACCAGTTCCAGGCCTGGTGATGAGTTTTGGAGATGAACAATGTAACTCCTTAACGGATTGTCTTATTTTAACCGTTAATCAAGATATTGGCTACTACTACTAGTTTCTTCACTATAATCAGCAACAAGAGAGTACGACAATTGATGCGGTTTTTTCAAGAAATTTAGCAGTTTTACAGAGCAGAATTTACGTTTCTCATTTTAGTTATCATAAACCTATAGTTACGTTTTTCAATTATGATAAAGAAGTTGACTCAATAACTTCTTTGCGATGCTTGATGTAAATATGATGTAGATACTTTTTACTGCTTACTATAAATTACATTATCACTAAATACTAGTAAAATTTAATATGACATATTTATTTTAAGTTACCAGCCACAATCGTCAAATAAATTTTACTGCAACCGCGCGTAAAGGTTACTCGCATTCTTTTTTTTTCTCTATGACTGCATCATTAAACCTGTTATTAACAAAATAGGTAATAGTGAAATTTGATACAGATTTCATTCGCTTGTAACATATTTCAGCGGTAACGGATTTTTGTCTTCGAAATGTGACTCTCTTTAAGTATAATTCAATGGAAAGTATGGTTGGGTCATATACAAGATTTGCTAAAATAGACTAAATGTGAAGATTTTTGTTAATAATCGCTATTTGTTTTTCAGGTTTTCAGGAGATAGGGTACAGTTAACGAGGAAACAATAATAGCACTAATTAGTTGGTTGTTTCGATTAATGTGATAAAGATTATGTGATAATAATAAATATTATCAACTATTGTAAAGAAATATTTTGATTTTTACTATCTTTTAATAAATCTTACGTACCATTAGTTACGAAATTTTGTGTATAACTACCATAGCTTTCAATCTCCAATTTCACGCTCTTCATATTTATATATAGTTTATTATTCCCAAAAGATATTTCTTAATTAGTCTTATCATTTTTCTTTTGTCTTTAATATTTTCCTTTTTTCTTTGATTATAATAACCTATTTAATTTTTCCTGTTTCACATAAGTGAGTAATATAGAGTATAAATGAAAATATACTTGCGTTAACAGTAAAATAACAAAGTAAAGTACTCGTTATTAAACCATCATAACCATACAAATTACAATATGTTTGACAAATATATGAATTAATGATAAATCAATTTCAGAACAAGGGAGATATGAAGAAAATGGCGGAAGTCGCTGCTCTTACTTTTGCTGAGCCAACAAAACAGTTAACATTATACGAAAGCAGGACAAAATCGGACAATTGATAAACATGTTAGACGGTGAGCATCTTATTGATTCCAATTCCTTAATAACATGAAGGGTGTGAACAAATATCTTAGGCAGTAAAGTAACATATATTATTTACGATAACATACATTAATGATTTACGTTACTAGTAGGGTACCAGGACCAGGGATTCGAATCTCTGATGGATTAGAAATTTTAATTTTGTGGAGATTTAATTCAGAAATTATAATTAAAAATTTAGTGGAAGTTCCAGCAAACTCCTGTTTTATCATCATTTTGAAAATTTAAAAAAGTTATTCGTAATATTGGAATAACAATTTTTTACACAAATTTAGAAGATTTTTTCTTTCCATTTACAACTACATTTTCTCATCTAAATTCGCTGGAGCAGTTTTATATATATATATATATATATATATATATATATATATATATATATATATATATATATATATATATATGTATACACACACACACACACACACATATATATATATATATATATATATACACACACACACACGTGTGTGTGTGTGCGCGTGTGCGCGTGCGTATGTTTTAATCTAATTATGTTAATTGTGGACTTTCGTGTCATTAAACTATATATAATATGCTAGGAAATTGTTTATAGCAATTCATTTTACTTACAGAATCTCTATTCAGCCACGTAAAAAAGAAGAACAACATGTGTATAAAGAAATGGATGCGGTTTGTTAAGATGGAGGCTATCATTTACATCATGTTTATAATTCCGATAGTTTGCATATGGCTCGCTGTACCCATTCTAGATAAGACCGGCGATACTACTTTACCGCTGAAGATAGAGTTGCCACTAGACTTCAGTAACAAATACGCGTAAGTGACAGATGTTAAATTATTTTGAAACATTTAACCCTTCGCTTTGAGTTCGCTCTCTTTCTTACATCTTGTAAATAAAATATTTGTACAAATATTAATTTCTTTATCATAGAAGTTGGAAAAAAAAGAAAATGGAACATTTTACAGATCAATTTAGGTAGCAGTCCTACTACTTTCCGGGACATGCCTGGAAGCCTTTTTTCGTGTAGAGTACAGCTGGATCATCTTTTTTTATCATACCTTTTCTTACTTCAAAGTGGGTATCTATCAATAATATTCCCAACGTTTGGATTAAAAAGATTCTAGGAAGAAGGGTGTATTTGAGGAAAGTTGTTTTTCTCCGAGAAAGTCCGAATTAGATTATTGTGATGGAGTTACCACATTTTTACAGTAGGTTTAACCTTTTACATCATCATCATTGCTGAGGTGATACATAACTATAAATAGTATTCTCTGACTGTCTGGTGTTTACTTACGATATTATTCCAAGTGAGTTGAAAAATACAGTCTTCTTACTTTGACTTTGCTGCGCACTTGCCTTGATTTTTTTAGTCGCTGGGATGACAGATATTTTCATCATGAAGGCTGAACTTTGGCGACGACTCATTTTCATCATTAAATTAATAGTTTAGAATTGAAAACGCACTGACCTCGAGAAAAGATTACAAAAATTGTGCAAAACACGGTCGGTCAACTATATTTCATATGAAAAGACTATTTCCCTAAATGTTTCTAAAAGTTGCATGATCGTTAGAAGAATTCTACACAATCAACAAAATACTTTGAAGCAAATAAGTGTGAAAAACATGTAAGTTAATAAACGTATTTTTTCGAAGTTATTTGGGGTAATCTTCCATCAGCTCTTCATTTAAACTGGAACCTTTGGAATAGTTTCATAAATGCAACAAATTAACTTTCATAGGCTATTTAAAATTTAAAAAAAGAACAAACTTTGAAAATAATCTGACAAAATGAGACGTGATTTATACCATCTCTTATATAAATCTTTACTTTACGGAATCTTGCACTCGGGTGAGGCTGCGAACCCCTTAGCATATTACTATTTTACTGTTTCTCATTATTATAAATATTCGTTGCCGAATTGTCTACTTACCGAAAATTAAAAATTCTTAGTTATAAAGACAGTCTGTCTGTAATCCAATGGAGTCTGAGCAATAAACTGCAGTGTCCCCTTTGTGGATGGTTACGAGTTGGGCGGAACTACCTTCTTCTATACTATACTATCTATCTGGGGTCTCGGTGGAATTATGGGTCTCACATTTCACGATATTTGAAACCTGTCAGGAGGCATACATGGTACTAGGATTTGCCTTGCAATATTCTCATGATTTCCATGACAGAGTATTGTGACTTTGTTTAATTTTGAAGTCCATAGTATCATTGAAACCAATGCAGTCATCTGGTTTCCGTAGAAAGTAACATATATACTTATGTCGGAGAAAGTTTAATAGATTTTTACATAAAAAATGAACTTTCAAAAAGTTTAACAGATTTTTATATAAAAAATGAACGAGTACATCCCTCATTTTTTTCTTTCAAATTTTATAATGGGTATGGTCGTATATAATTCACTTCAATCCCGGCGAGAATTGCTTTTGAACATGTATTTTTTTAAATTATTAAATATTACCCTGATAACCTGTCGGTTTTGGGTTTGGTGCAGCTTTATACTTCTGACTGTTCCGTGAGAGGACGAAGTCATAGTTTATTTTATCTGACTAGAGCCCGCCCGGATATCCTACAGCGTTCGCAAGTTTTTAATGCAGTAATGTTGCTCAACGAGGTATTGCGAGTGGCGCCGAATCTCTACGAAAATCTGATATTTTTTTACTTCATTGATCGCATTAGGAACGAGATTACGGCGTTACTTGGCTTTTCACCTTTTATAATTAATTAGTTCTACGTTTTATTTAAATTATTTTGCGTGTTTTTCTGTTTATTTAATTATTATCTATTATGTACGTTCTGCAAACGATTGTACTTTTAGTTCTTGAACCCCTCCAGCTATTTGGAGTAACCTGTTATTACAACACTGGTTGTTTATATATAAATAAATAAAAGAGAAATCTTAAACTACAGATTTCTTTTTAATTAGACAACAATGTTTGAAGTAGTTATATAAAATCATAGTTAACAAAACTCCATAGACTCAGAGCGATATATGCGACTAGGATATGGCAAAATATTATTGTTTTTCTGTTGACCACAAAATATTGCGAAGAAAATAGCCGCATAGACCAGACCGTTTTGAGGCAAACAGGTTTTCAAGAACACTGTATTTGAACAGAGTAGGTTATTACTACAATCAAACAGGTTTATTCTTGTAGAAAGGCAAATCAAAGTTCGAAACTCGCGAGATATATCACCATTCATGACATGTTAACCTTATTATGACTAAAAGAAAAACATCCCGGCATCTAAATGAAATGAATATATGACTAATAGTAGCAATGCACTTTCCTAGTTAATGTTTAATTTGATTAGCTAATTTTTATTGTACTGGATTCAAATAGAATTTCAAGAAGGTAATGAAGTTAGTTATAAAGTATCAAAAAATATTCAACATAAATAGTTAACGTAATAAAATGTAAACAATCTCAGTTTTACAAAGTCATATAATAATATCAGATATATCAGAACTGTCGCAGATATGCTTGTATGAATCTGCACATAAGTTAATATTGAATTCCCGATATTTCGATTAATGATATAAATTTATTTCGCGGTAATTTATATTCAAATTATTATATTTTCTATGAAAGCCTTAGTTTATAAATATTCAATGATTTCATTAGAGGTGAGTTTCATTAGAGGTCATATATTTTACCTGCCTCGACTCTAAAGTATAAATGTATTTGTTAATGAGAATGGAGTAGACACACTAGTTCAGAAGTATTTTTATTAAAAATTTAAGATTTACACCGAAACAATGATATTTGTTTTGGCTTTAAGTACATTGTCTGTTACACTTTGAAATAAACTTTTCCTGAAAAATAAACATGTGTAGTATAAATGTTAGTAAGTTTATTATATTCTTACCGCATTAATTTCCATTTTATGCCATTATTTACAGATACATTATCGTATACTCGTGCCAGTTATTGACATTAGCAATCATCGCTTTATTAGGCACTAGCACGGACATGCTTATATTTGGTTTCACCTCATTGGCCTGCGCCCAGCTGGATGTGCTCTGTGCTGAGCTCTCATCATTAGGTTGTGACACATTAGGTACTAAGGATCTTTGAAATTATTTGCTAATTATATGCTTGATCGAAAATATTTAAGCTGCGATTATTCTCCTTTACATATGATGAAAGATTCAATAAAGTATATAATGCTAATTTATTACTTTATCTAAATACGGAATTGAAAATTTACGAAAAATCTATATAAAAATCATACATTATTGTTTTGTTATTATTAAAACGATTTATCTGAAATCAGACAGAAATGAAAAATCTTCAAATTTTTTTTTACAAAATGACAGGTACCTTCAAAAGGCGTCGAATGGACAAATACATCAAATGTTTTATTAGTTTTTATTCTCTATTAGCGATTTGGCTACTTTATACATTTTTAGAACTTCGAGTTTTCTATCTTTAATATACACTCAGAACGGTGCCCTAAAATCTGTTTGATTAATATACATAGTTAGTAGTCACTAATATCTAAACAGGCCCTATTTATTTTTACATTTCCTCAAAATAAATTAATACCACCGTCTGGTGGAGTATTATATAATTATATATTTATGATGTTTATAAAATAATTATGTAAATAGAGCAGACAATTTTGCTACACATGTGGTACCGTCAATTTAAGAAGCCAAAGGAGCCCAATAACCCAGCGTTTAGAAACAGCTTACTTTCATTATTTTACAACATTTTAGTTGTAGTATTTATTCTACTCAATCACCCAAGTGGCTTAACAAAAAGATACGTTCACTGCCTTTTGGTATTCCAATGATATGAAGGGAACTTTTGACTTTTGTTTTGTCATAATATAAATGGCTTAATGAATGCTTTGAAGATTGGATACAATCTACAGGAATGGAATCTTTTCATATACTCCTCAAAATTGAGTTTAAAAGCTGTTTTTCTCCACAACGGTAATACTTGACCTTCGATTTCGTTATGTCATTCGGTGTATGCCAAAGAAACGTATGAAATGTGAGGTCAATTTTGAAAGCTATAACATACTCAGAGCATCAATGGCAAATTTTTGGCGATTCGAAGGTCATAGTCATGTTGTTGGGTCTGTAAATAGTCTACACCATATATTGTCGCTTTTTGTGTTAATGAATAGTCGGGCTAGATCATTACATTACGTAAAAAAAGATTGGACTTCAATACCAAGCTTGTGTCCTGGAGAAAAGAACGTCAAACATCCTCCTCTAGTCGATTTTCAAAAAATTCTTCTCCCACCATTACATATAAAATTGGGACTAACGAAAAACTTTGTTAAGTCTCCCAATAATGATAGATCAGCCTTCAAATACTTGTGAAGTACATTTCCGCGTCTAAGTGATGTCAAAATAAAAAAGGGAATCTTTATCGGACCTCAAATTCGAGAGCTTCTTAAGGACCAAAACTTTGATTCAGATTTACAGGGCCTAGAAAAAGAGGCATGGGAATATATTAGGGCAGTTGTTCATGGCTTTTTGGGCAAAAGGATATGTGAAAATTATGAAGAGCTTGTGAACAATCTGCTATAATAGTATTAGCTGATGGGTTACAATATGTCCCTAAAAATTCACTTTCTTTGCTCCTTGATTTTTTCTTCCTAAATGCGGTGATGTGAGTGATTAACATGGTAATCGATTTCACCAAGACATATCGATCATGGAAAAGAGATACCAAGGTCGATGGAATGCGCCAATATTAGCGGACTACTACTGGAACTTGACCATAGAGATACTCTTGAACTGATTACAAAAGACAAACGAAAAAGAAGAGAAATTATTGAATAAAAACGCTTAAATACTTTGGTAATATTTTTAAATTCTCAGTTTCATGTTAACAGTTTTAAAAAGTATAGAATAAATCTTATTTTTTTAAATAAGTTTCAGTGACCTCAAATTAGTAAAAAAATATAGCGATAGTAAAAATATATTCGACTTTGTTTAGTCTGAGTCAATATTATTTTTACGGAAATTAAGGCCATTGTCCTTTGGGTTAACAAATAGCGTTTTGGTTTCATAAAGATTTTTCCGTTTTGCAGAAGATCAACCTGAAATATCGCATAACGACCAATTGCGCAACTGCGTGCGCCACCACGACGGTATTGGGAAGTGAGTAATTTTGATCAATTAATTTTAATGGAACCCGATTAACTATAACATAAACAGCCATTTCTCAAATTGCAAAGTTAATTAATAATTATATTTGTAATTTATAAACGATTTAAGTTAACATTAATTTGTCAGAAATAAACGAAACAGTTTGCTATTACGTAATGTGAGTAAGCTAAAAAATTTATTAAAAATCTACTCAGCGTAGGGTACCATACATTCTTTTCTTTCCGGACCTGTTGTATTTTTAAAACCGCCATGGACCGTTCGCGAGGATATTTTAAATGTGTGTGGGTTTTTCAAGAAAGCAATTTTCTACTATTAACGTGTCAATTTAATCCTTGGACTATTGAAAGAAACAAACAAAAGTTTATCTTAAATTGTTAAGATGAAATATAAGTTTGTAAATAGGTTACCTGGAATTTTAAGACTCGTAGTAGATTTAAAATCAGAAGTTTTAAAATCTTATATAGTCATCAAAATCTTATATACTCGTATATTAAGATGTGCCAATGAAAGTTTATTTTCACTCTTGATTTCATTTATAAAGTTAGTTACCATTAAGTTTAAGAGTCTAAATTAGGGACGTGGATTGGAATTGAATTGCATTATGCTTGTGCAACAGATGCAATTTATAACTCTTTTATATTTATATATAACGTATCAAATAGTTTTTATACGTACCTAATATTTTTTGTTTGTTGACAAAATACTTTTTCACAATTAAATGAAACTACGTGATGTAGTATTATTTCTGCTTTCTTTAATTTCTTTACCACGGCCTAGGTTTCGTTGTATTACAACATCTTCAGGTGGGATATTAGCAAAGATTAACTCTTAGGAACAACCAACATCATTTATATGTTTCAAACACAAAAGCGGAAGCCTGGTTTGTGCGGATTTTTCCATTGCTTATGTTAGTGAGTTTATTGCAGGGGCGCAGTGTAGGTTTTATTACATTACCGAGAGTTTTAGTGAGGGTAATAAATTCAATTGTGTTATTATGTGAGGTTACACAATGCAAACTTTACGGTGTATGTAATAAAATTCAATGGAAGTTATTATCGGTAATATATTTATACAAAAGCAAGAGTATTTGAAAGTAAGGACAAGGTAATACATTAATTCTACATATCTCCGGTTTTGTGTATTCATATGTTTATTTCTTTTAATTTTTTGTTTTTACTGTATATACTTATATTTATATGTGAATTAGTGCTGAAACAATTTCCAGGGAATGTAGTATCAATGTTGTATATTTATATTATATCTAGAAGATATTAAGAATGGGTGATGATATTATATTTAGTTGTTCATTTAATATATTAACCTTGGTATCTTTTTTATGTCTGTTTATTTCTAATGTTTCTAGGATATTAAGTTTATTACCTTTTGTATTTATTTGTAATATATAGGGGGCATTATCAGTGTGGGGGTGATGGTTAGTTCAATGAGATGTTTAGCAAAGTGAGATATGTCTGGTTTATTATTTCGCCAGCTGGCAATGTGTTCTTTATATCTTGTATTAAAATCTCTTCCTGTTTGACCTATGTATACACTATTACAGTCATTACATTTAAGTTTATTAGAATAATTAAAGAAAGTAGAAATAATACTACATCACGTAGTTTCATTTAATTGTGAATAATGAAGTTCTATAAAATTAACGCCAAATATATTCAATATTTAAAATACTTTTTATTAGTTTTATATGAATGATTGAAAGTAACCTTGTACTGTTTTATTTTAATTTAATATGGGCTTTATTTGAATAACTTGAGTCTCCAGTGTTACGGTCGAAATGACCGTGGTTTTTAATTTACCATTTCTAGTTTTCTAAAAGTTAGTATTGTAACCATAACTCAGAGCGACTTTTTAAAATCATGTATTAAGCAAAATTTTAGTTATTTTTTATACATAAGTATTTTTTTATTTAATTCATGAATAAACCACATCCAGGTGTGCAAAATATTTTGCCACGTAACTCAATTGATGATTCCTTTTTTTTCCTATCTAATATTGAACTTGTCTACACATATTAAAATCAAATGTTTTTATTACAGCTGACACAGCGTTGATTATTATGATAGCGCTTTTGTAGAGTCGATAATTGTATAAAAAGAAAATATGTATAATTTTTACTGAAAATTTCATTGAATAGAAACAAAAGGCAATTAGATGTTTTGATCTTGGAAGAAATAAGTCAGAACCTAATGAAATTCTTTATATACTTAATGTACAAAAATGATGTTGATACGAAACACATGCTTCAGGCTCTGATAATAATTGTTCAATAATTGCCTTCAAATTAGTGAGGCGCAGCCTCAAATCTGTATGTTTAGTGATTTGCAATCGATTTCTTTATTTCGTAAAAAGGCTGAAAACCGCGTTAAAATGGCTTTCCATGAGGTAAGAAGTGGGAAAATCTATCAACAACTTTCGTCGATGTTCTATGATACAGGGTAAGCAACAGGTGTATCTTTCTGAAATCAGAACTGCTGATACCCTTTTCTGAGCTGCGCCTTAGCTCCTTCGTTAGTGCTTATTATGATTAGTTATTCTTGTAATATGATATCTGATTTCTTAATATCATCATATGACTCAATGATCCATTGTGATATCTTTGTAGTGTTAACATCTTCGTATCTGGTTTTGAAATCTACGTCAAGATCTCATACTGGACGGTTGCTAATGACAAGTTCGGGAACTGGAAAAGTTAATTCTAAGACTCTTATTTATAATGTTTAATTAGAATAGATCCGTATAAAGCTTTGATTTAAACAAGTCTGAACTACTATTCAATACGTATATATGCATGATGCGTTGCTTCTGGCAGGAAATGTTGTAGAAAATTGTATACGAACAAAGCTCACCACAAACATCACAACTATAGTTATACCTCTGTGGTACACACAATTTGAGTTAAATGTATTGTGATTTAGGGAACATCTAGACGTTGATAGTGGGATTTGCTCACGTGAACCTCTATATCTTTGTCTCAACAACGTGTACCCACGGCAAGTCGATCCCAGGGGTTCATAGAACTTGGTAATCACTGTTCGACATGAATGTAAACTATTTTATTAATCATTAGATTTAATTGGTCTTGTTATTTATTTCTGAGTGAAATTATTGGATGCTTCGTTAATATTTTTTTTATTATAGGTATGTAAAAGAAATCGAGAATATATTCAGTGGTACCATTTGCGTTCAGTTCGCAGCCAGCTCTCTGAAAATTTGCATCATCGCCTTCCAGCTTAGCTTGGTGAGCATTAAATAATCTTTACATTAAAAATACACAAACTCGAATCTTACCTTGGTAAAGTAATTTTTTAAGGTGTATAAAATTATATGACTACAGTATCGAACGATCGGTCACCACAATATCACTTAGGTCTATTTCAAAAAAATTATTAGTTTCGAGTAGAACATGTAGAGTTCTGAACATTTATGTTTATGTAGTGTTTATATTAAACTATTTACAAATACTAATAATATTTTTACCATATATTTGATATTATTTTACGTGAATAAGAAAAATTATAGTGGATTTCTGAAAAACTGAGGATTTGACATAATGGTTCGAGTTCACCGGCAAATTTCCAGTAATTCTCCGCTTTCTTAATTCTTGACTTGATCAGTTTTCGAGTTTGCGATCGAAAATTGATAATCTCATTTTTATAATCAATTTTACTGAAAAGCTAACTAAATAAATGTAAGATAATTCTCTATTTTTAAAAATAAACAAATTATCAATATTGTTAAGATAAGTATTATTAAATATATAGTAAATTGATATTAAAATATATAGCTTTGTTTTTCTTATTTTTCCGAGTATCAAACCCGCACCTTCAGAACTGGTGTGGTTAGTCTGACAACACAAGTCTGACAATAAAAATTCCATTTATAGACTTCCGTAGTGAAATAAGGAAATCATACATCCGTCCGGCCGTCTATTATAATCTTACAGTTTCTAAAGTTTTAGACCCACATTTATTAAATATTCGTGCTTGCTTCAGATGCTGCAGATTTCTTCAGCATCTAGACCATCTAGTGAATAAGAAAACATAAATACTATATTTCAGTTAGTATGTATCAAAAATCTCTCACTACATGTAAAATGGAGCGAATTACTTTTTTCACCCACTACATCAAGAATCAAATCCGTTATTCCATTTTTATTTTCTATTTTTATGGCCCGTTTTGGAAATATTACGCTTGACAGTGAGGTACCGTGTGTACCTCCAATATAATTATACAACATTTATTTGAACCTAAAAAAATCTCATTATAAATAATCATTTCATTATAAGTTTAGATTCAAATTATTCCGGTTGATTTGTATTTTTAATTACAAGAGGTGAAAAGATACTCAGCTGTTGAACGCTTCTTTATGCGTGTCCCAACGTGTTCTTTTACCTTTTAAACACGTAACCCTAACAAATGTACATTTATTATATAAACCCAGTAATAACTGAAAATATGTTATTTATTTATATAAGATTACCTTCGCCCCAGAGACAGTTACTTCAAAAAACATAAAAAAATCTGCAAATATGAAATTTTGTGAGTACGAAAAAAATATGAAATTTTGTGTGTTTTCAATCGAGATGAAATTGTATTAAATCTATTAAATATTAAATCTGTCCTCTTTAAATTATCTCTTTTTAATTTGCAGGAATCCATTAACTTTCAATTTGTATCGATGGTACTGTATTTGACCATAACCATAATACAGTTATTTCTTTATTGTGCAAAAAAATAGTAAAAAAAAAAAATAATTTTTACCATAAAAACTATTCATAAGAAATAAATTGAATATACAGAAAATCAGGATTGAAAAAGAAATTGGTAAAAAAACTAAAAATTAGGACATGAAAGAACATATTTTCCATCACTCACAACTTTATTTTTGAAGACTTTATTTTCTAGTATTAAAATTTATTAAAATTTTTTGCAGCTATTTAAATAAACGAGTCAACAAATAAAACACTAAAAACTCTGAAAAAAAAGGTACTGAAAAATAAAAGCTGAAAGTCAAACTTTTGAATGCCACCAAATAATTGGGACAAAATATTATCACTAGATTGTAAAGTTATGTTATAAATTTTAATGAAAAACATCGAAAAGTATTTTAAAGTAGATATTTCAGGCTTCGAAAATACAGTACTTCGAAATTATAGGCTCTGAAATGTTTAACTCAATGCGATGAATATGACAAAATTTACAGGCAAACAAATTTTTAATAATAAGAAATTATGTAAGAAGATTTTAAGTTGCAATTAATCCTTTTCTTATTTTTGAACTTTGTTTGCTTGTTAACCTAGTTGCCTTGGAAAATGAGACTACAATATAAGAAAAAGCTGCATTTTTACAAATTGTTCTTTAAAAAATAGTAAAAAAACCGTGACTGATCGCGTAACAAATAAAAGTGAGGAACAAGGAAATCAGTCGAAACAAATGTTGAAGTAAAATATAACTGTGACAATGAATCCATTGTGACAATTGTTTTGTATACAAAAATGTATGTTGATGTTCTGCGTGTTGATATGAAAGGGTTTTTTCTACTTTGTACTTTAATATATAGAAAAAATCTTTGCACTTTTCTCAAGTTTGTCAGACGTTTATCAATATTATATCGGGGTGCTCTAGAAAAGATTTCGATATGTTTATTTAGATTTCATATTTATTTTTATTAAAAAAAATCTTAAAGATGTAACAAACACATTGGGTACATAATTGTTACCACCATTTTTGGCTTTTTATTTCATGTTTACATTTATAGTAAAAACTTCACGAAAATAGAAATGCACTCGTATTATACTTACGTTTACGTTTCTCAAAAGTTAAACGGCGAAAACAAATATGCCTCATGAAAAAGTTGATATTCGCCACATATAAACCTGAATATTTTCTAAATTACTGCACAGAACTCATTGCAATTTTAAGCAATTATATGTTAATTTTAAACTTAATTAAAATATCATTTAATTGTAGATAACAAAGTGTCGAACGGCAAAAAAGCGCCGTCCCGTTCTTTTCAACCGTGCGTTATATACTGAAGTAAATTGTTACCATTGTCACAGTAAAAAAACTGTAATAGGCCATTAAAAAGTTTATTTCAAATAATGACAATTTCTATTAGCCATTCACCCTATAAGAAGAAAGGAGAAAGAGCCCAAATTTTACGGTTCTACCTTTCACCGTTAAGGAGATCTCATATTTCGCATCTATCATCAGATGGTGGTACCATCATTATCGCCATCATATGGTGGGCAGGAAATACCTACGTATGCCAAGTTTAGATTCTCTAACCCATCGAGAAGTGTCGGTTACAAAATTTGTAGTAGAAAGACAGCAAATTAAATAAAATCTTTTAAAACATCAGTAAAGAAAAAGAAACATTGGAGAAAAATAGGCAAAATGTGATTAAAATAATTTGTGAAAATGTTTAAATGTCTTGATAATTAATTTTCTTCAAGTACGTTCACGTCCTTTTTTTAAAGATTTAGTAAGCTGGAATGATCTATGATATTGCATATACGGTTGTCCAAAACTTTACACAAGTTCCTTTTTCTCGGGGCACAGTTTTTTTTCCCTGGGTGCATACGTTGAAAATATTTACGAACTATTATATATTATACAGTATGTCTGTGATATATAAATATTTACAGACATCCTGTATAGTATTTTGAAAGTTTGAAACTGTTATAAATGTGGATGTCAATTTTTTTTGTTAACAGCCTGAATCTTGTTTTGTAGAAATATTTCCTTTTCAGTAATTTTATTAATCTGTTTTTTTATGTGAAGGACTTCTGCTCTGTGAAATTAATTTTAAATGTTTAAAATGATCAACGCCCGTTGCAGAGCTTACGTATAGTTGATGCGGCGTATGAATGCCCTTGGTATAATAAAGATCCGGAATTTAAGCAGAGTCTACGCATCGTGATGGAACGAGCTAAGCGACCTCTGCAAATCGCCGCCGCCAACGTATTCACACTCCACTTGCAGACATTCACCGCGGTGAGTGCTTTAGGACTTTTTATTTTATAAGAAATCTTCATCTCCATGAAATAAAATTACTTAGCAAAGTACTGAATCACCAGTACACTGTTTTTTGTTTTTCTGTATATTAAATAATGTTAGTATCATTCGTTTATAGCCAAATAGGATGAAGCTAAATTAACAAATAAAATATTCACAGCGTCTCAAAAAAAATGAAATGTTTTGGAATCTTACTAACTACCTCTTTTAACTGATATTCCACACCATAAATGAAATAAAAAAAATTAGCGTACTTTGCCTCACAAAAATTTCTCCATTGATATTTCTGAGTATAATTGCTACGGGTTAACAAGCATTAGCATTATGCTGAATTGCAATATTTACTGCAATACTGCTCTATAAAAACTATAATATTAAAAACAATTCAAAACATAATGAATTAGATGTAAAATTATAATATGTATATTAATAAGAAACATTATAAAATTTTTACTGCAATTATTTCATAATACTTACAACGAATACTTCTATTTTATTTTTTTTACAATTCAATATTGCTTATTTACGTAACAAAAGAAATGGCGAAATTACTGTTACAAACTAATGTAATGTTAATGTCTTTTAATTGTCATCCCGCACGATATAGAAAATTAATTAAGAAAATGTTGATTACTTCATTTGCGCCCTCTAAAATTTCGATCAGTATTTTCAGTGTTAACGACCGAAATATATATGTGGATTAACAAGCTTTCTCACTGTGCCAAATTTCAACTTTCTTCACCAAACGTTTTCTGTGAAAAATAGATTAGACATTTTCAATAATATCTCTAGAATCTTATAAAAAAGTGTGAAATAAATTTTTTTTGTAATTTTTACTTCATCTTTTAAAGCAATATTTAAAAATTGTTTTATTACTTTATTTGGGCTCGTAAACTTTATTATTAGCTTATAATTTCAAATTTTTACGTCAAATGATTTCAAAGAAAGGCATATTCAACCACATCTCTAGATGCTTACATAAATTCTAGAAAAAAGTATTTTTTTTAGAATTTGTTAACACAGTATAAACAATTATTTGCTTACTTCGTTCGGATTCATAAATTTCACCATGGGCCAAATTTCAAACTTCTTCTTCAAAAGTTTTAGAGGAAAATGGCTATAATAGAAGAATATAAATTAGCAGTGCTAATTTACCGATTTCCCACAGTTTCTTACGAAAAACTCGAGATTAATATTTTAAATATTGCAGCAAAAAAACAAGTCGGTTAATATTCATCAAGTTTCTTCCACCCAGAAATCAATAAATATATAAGAAAAAATTAGTATGACTGACATTTTTTTGCCGTGACTATTTCCTTTTGCGATAAGAGGCATGAATTTTTGAAGGCTAATGTAGCTTTAAATTTTATTAGTATTTTTTTTTTTTCACAATATCTTTAATAACCTTTTTCAGATCCTGCGTTCATCATACTCATACTACGCGGTACTGAAATGCGTCCATGAAGTTCAACAATAAACATTTCGATTTTGATTAATACTTGATATCACCAGGCACCCGAGCACTAGAAGCACACTGAATGGCCGTCCTTGCAAACACATATCAGTTACTAATTTATATAACTTTATGAATTTTTCAAGCAATTTTATTTCTAAATGTGCAGTATTTTTGTATGACTATTTATTAATTCCAGGTGATACACGATAGCACCTAATATTCTTCCTCAACACATACAATTTTTAATTGTTATAACTTAAAACTGCAAAAGAAATGGAATGGTGTATGAAAGTATTTTGTTCGGCATTTTTCTTTAAATAATACAATGATCATTCTTTAAATGAATATATTTTATATTTTGCTGGGGAAATCCCAAAAATGCTATGTATTCCCTAAAAGAAACGCTCATCAGTTAAATATATAACGGTTTATGTGATTTTATTGCACGTATAATTAGATGTATTACAAAGTACAATTACAAATAAGTTCCTTTTTCTCTTAGAAGAAACAGAGTTTTGAAAATTATATTAATTAAAGAGGTATCAAAGTATAGAATTTAATAATTTCACAAATTATTATTACAATAGCTATTGTAAATGTAAAAATATGTTGTGTTTCTAAATTATGTTTATGCACAATGTTGTACGGTGATATTTTGCTTTTGAATTATATGCTTATTTTGACTCATAAAAATATTTATTTTATTTTCAAATTCTGCTCATCTTACTTGCACATTTCATTAAAAAATTATAGCAGATCATAGGATTATTAAAATAGTGAATAGTTTAATCTGATTTACCAACTAACCTTCAAACTACTATCTTGAGTTTACGAGAATTAATTTACTGTGTGTCAGGCAATGTTTTCTGTCCGTGCGTACATCTGTCCATCAGGGGCTTTTAACTTCCTATTGAAATAAAACAGTACTTAAATACACTAAACATGTCTATATACTCTTTTGGATATAAAGTATCTAAGTAGTCAAAATAAATAAAAATTATATTTCGTTTGGACTTCCGTAAATGTACAGGGCGGGCGACAGAAAAATTATTTTCCGCATCAGTATCGTATGTTTCGTCGAATCAGAAAGAATGCAAGATTGTTATTTTAAAATACAATAACAAACACGTATTACATCGAATTATGTTCAAAGTTTCCCAAGTTATCCGAAGGAGCCGAGTTTTGCGGTAAGAATTAAGCAATAGGTTTATGCAAATTGAAATATCTTATTAATACTTTAGATTAAATGTGAATTAAATGTTTAAAAAAGGGACAGTGCGTCCAAAGTAGTTTTCACTTCAATAAAAATATTTAAAATAAAACGCTTTTTATTTGTTTTTACTGACGACTGATTAATAACCATAATTATAGTCATAAATTATAATTTATGATACTCCCGTATGATGGCTGTGCGTAATAATAATGAAGTTTTTCTAAAATAAAATGTCATTATTTCACGAAACGCATTTGTGAGTTACGAACTATACGAGTGTTGAATAAAAAGATGGAAGGTCTCCTGAAGAATTCAATTACGTGCCAAGAAAATACAGGAATCATGTCGACAATTGAATATCAGAATTTTTTGAAAATTCTGCATTCCCTTTATAAATTAAATATAAAAATATTTTGTATGTAAAAGGATTAGAAAAAGGATCGATAGACTGACAAATAGATAAATTATTCTGATGTTAAAAGTTTTCTAAATCCCTTTAATTTAAATGTAAAAGTACAAAATTTCGTCTATGAAAAATAAGAAATTCGAGTTAAAATATATATTTTCAAAATGTCATGTTTTATTTTCCTAAGTAGGTAAAAAGTACCAGTCTTATATTCAATGAAATGTAACAATGTTGTAAACAAAATAAACTAAAATCCATTAAAAAAATTAATTTTGCGTGTTGGCGCGTTTTTTTCTGCAAATTTGATCAGTGAAACTGGTTGAAACGGTATCCTTTTTTTTATTTTCAAAGTCTTAACATAACAATGAGATCAATTAATCCTAATAGTTGATTTGTGGTTAACATATTGGTTTTAATGTCTTCCTTTTATAGCATATAATCTGAGTTTGAAATTATGTTAGCGCTAAAATATAAGATTGATCATAAGTGAAATTAAATATTGCTTAATAAGTGATCGTTCGATGTGAATTTTTCAATTTATGTTTGTGTTTGACTCTACCTAGAAATGAAATCCAACATAGACAGGAATGTACGAATTATTTGTTTTCTAACTTTGGGTTGAAAATGATGATGGATTAATGAAATATCCTATAATAAATATATTTAGTACAGAGATAATTAATTTACCTAGGCTGATTTAATTGTATATCCTCAAAGTGTATCTGAAGTTTAATTTTCCGCAAAATATCTAGTTGACTCCTCATCTTGGCGATGAACTTGGCCTTCTATTTATTGATTGTCTTAGGTAAATATATCTGTTAACTGGAGAAGCAATTTCTTGATTATTTGGTAAAGTCGATTTTTTAAATTAACAACGCTATACAATCATAACAATGAGTCACAGAATCTACTTTTGGAAGTTCCATTCTGGAGTATTCCAACAAAATTCAAGATAGAATTTGAAAGATTCTTAAACTGTGTCTACTTATCCTTCATGACCTCGAATCTTTACGCATTACGCCTTTCAGACTTTGTTGAATCCTAAAATCAATATATGTTATCTCAAAAATACTAAGTTACAAAATAACTTCTGTTGTCTGCATTCTAAGATAAAGTTTGTTATTTCTTATAATTGAGGTAAGAAACTATGGGGAGAGTAGCGAATATATTTTACATGAAAACCTGGCTTCCTGCTAAAATGTGTGAAGAGGAGAGACAAAACATAAAGTCGTGTAAGAAAATCAATAAAATCAGCATTTATACAATAAAGTATCCAGTTGAAGAAGAGAGATCCCAATTCAATAATTTGTGCCACTTGTATTATCGTCTTTTTTTGTTTTATTTCCATCTTTTTTTTTAATACGTTATCGTGGCAATTCGTAAATATAAATTAAATAATCTATTTATATATATACATATATATATATATATATATATATATATATATATATATATATCTATCTATATAAGAGAGTTAACAGTCAATGATTTATTTAATAACAGATCTCTGAAACTATAGGACGTACGGTAAGGATTTGAAATTTGGCATGTATTTTCCTTGCGTGATGGAGAAACTGACTTAAATAAACCCCTAGTGAAGTGAGTGGGGGTGGGTTGATGGAATAAGTCGATGGCACTATTTCCTGACCTGTAAAGCATACAAACTTCAAATTTGGCATGTATTTTCCTTACCTAACATTGAAACCCAATAAGAACAGATTTCACCGAAATTTAATCCTAAGGGGATGAGTGAGGATGGGTTGGTAGAATAAGTCGGTGCATTATCCCTAAGTAACGTAGACACCAACTCAAGACGGATTTTACGAGAATAAATCCACAGCGAGCGAGTGGGTATCGGTTAGTGGAATCAGTAGCACTATTTCTTTACTTATAAAACTTACAAACATGAAATTTGGATGAATGGATTTTACCAAAATCAACCCCTAAGAGAGTTAGTGGGGATGAATTGGCAGAATAAGTTGATGAGACTATCTCTGTGTCCATAAGACTTACAAAATTTAAATTTCATAAGTCTTATAGAAGCAGAGATAAGACGTCATCGACTTGGTATCGAAACTGGCATATGTGACGGGGAACTGGCATATGTGATTTATGTGACGTTGACACCTACAAAGAATGGATTTTACCGAAATCAATGCCTAAGAGAATTAGTGGGTTGAGTTGGTGGAATAAGTCGGCGGCATTATCTCTAAACCTGTAAGACCTACAAAATTTAAATTTGGCATGCTTGTTTATTACGTGTACGCTGAGTGGGAAGTGGGGTTGGTGGCAAGATGTTGTGGCACAATCTCTTCACATATAAGATCTGCAAACTTGAAACTGCCATATATGTTCCTTACGCGACATAGCCGCCTGCTAATAAAAAAAATTACAAATAAAACTCCGAGAATGTGCTTCATTATTGGCAAAGTCCAGCTCTTTATTATTGTACCATACGCTGAATCATTACACAGTTATCTGCTTTAAAATGACACCTTTGGGAGCCAGAGAGATAAGTGAGGGCTCTATGCCAACCTTCAAAGTGAAAGTCTACCACAGAAAAATGAACTTTACGGCTTGGCGTTATCAACAGCCTTCATTCCTTCAGATGAACTTTGTTGGCGATGATAAACGTGAGAGTGGAATTTGTTTTAAAATTGACCCTTTCTCTAAGCCAGAATTCATCAGATAAGTGCAGAATATGTCGTGTGAACACAAAAACTGTAGTCTTCTTTTTAAGGCTTCCTTTGATTCAGTTTCTAAGGGCCAGAGTAGTTCCAGGTAGTGATTAACGCTGATAAGAAACCCTCTGGAGAAAATAAAGGTGATTATAGTGCTTCCACTATTAAAGAAGTAACAGTTCTCATTATGGAACAGGATTTAAAGAAAAAAGAGATATCGTTCAATAGAGACAATGTGATATTGAAAAATGGTGGTGAAAAATGGTATCTTCAGTAACCACCATTCAAAAATGGTGGTTATTGAAGATTTCCAGATATCTTTGTTCTCGTATATCCATTATTTAATTAAAGTTAGCAGTCAGATTATTAGTAGTCATTATAGTTAGTATGTCTTTTGAAATATGTAGTATACGTAATAATATAATATCACGTCATGTGTGAATATTAAAAAGTATGCCAAAATAGAGCATTCCTCCCTCCCTTATTTAAGAAACGCTGACACAAACATAATAAAGAAAAGTAGAGTTGATAAAAGTTAACTAGAGCGATCGTTCTAACCTTTATAATTATTTAAATATACATCATGACTTTAAGCCTAAGAAATATATATTAGCCTGTATATTTACGTTGTGAAAAATAAATATTTGTAAATAGGTTAACAGAAGGAACATGTTTCTCGAAATATTTATGATGGTCTAATGTATAAAATCCTCCTGAAGCTAGTTCTCCTTGTGTTCGACAATTTTTCCTTTTTATTTTTAGGCTTCGTTTCAGAATATAGCTATAAAATAATGTGCAATTTCCTACACCATGATATTGATATATGGAATGCGAAGCTAAATTTCTTATTACTTGCCTGTTTTTCGTGACATGTAGCACAAAAGACCAGCCACCATTTTGGACACGAACTACGTTAGGTGTTAGATTCTTATTTATTTTCACCATGTAAATATTAAATTTATCACCTAGTACATTTTCATGTACATCATCAGAAATATAACAAATATATATTTTAAAATACAAAATTATATTTGCAGTTCATTTAAGTAACTAGAATGGAATTTTGATGAAATTTTTACGCACCCAACAGCATATAATAATTTGGTTGACTATTACTTGAAAACTAATAGAGCTCACATAGTTGTGACAAATTTAAATTTCTTTATGTATGTTACTATTACGAACACTTTTTACTTAATCAAAGATATCGATTTAGCTAACAGGGGTGGGGACACGTAATTCTAACAAATATGACCAATTTAAAACTAAATATTTCGTAGGCAGATACATCTATCGAAAAAAATATTCATGATTATTTCTCAATATTTTTGAAAGACACATTTAACGACAGCCTACATACCATAATGAGGTGGTATACGAAAAAAATTGTCCTCACTTTACATGTAGGGTAGGTATCCTAAAATATTTTTTTAAACGATTTTCTTTTGTAAATTTGTAAGCGTTATAAATAAATAAAGCCATGCCAAATGTCAGTTTTATGGTACTAGTTGTCTGCGCAGTAAACTTATAACATATAGATGGACAGACGGACAGATGGATATAGCGAAAATATAACGATTCCTTGTTTTTCCCCAGAATTTTAAAAATGAAATATTCTTCGCTGATTTTTATTGCAAATCTAAAATATTCCATTACGTTCAATTTAAGACACGCCTGATTTTGGTAAACCATGCAAAGGGAACTTTCCGTAACTTTTAAATCTCGTCAACATTTGAAGAAATCTCAGGTGAGGATTTTCGACTGTACTGTCTGTCTCTCGTAGTCTGATTAAAAATTAATCCTTAACACTGGCACAATTAAATCTTAATTTCATTACGTGATATGAATTTTAAAATTATTAATTAGAACTACCTACTATAAATTTAATTTCAATAGGTTTGAAGGTTAACAAAGAAAAAAATTCAGGCGCTTTAACTTTGGCTTCGTTCTCGAAGCCCAACTCGTCTACCAGTCACCCATCATTAAATTAATTGGAATACGGAAAATATTGGTTATTTCCTGTTTTAGTGCCCTCAATTGGCCATTTTATTTTAGCGCTTGAAATATAGAGCTATCACCCTATTATAAAAAACTTTCAACCAGTTACTTTTAATTTTGTTTATAAACTTAATTATCGACAGGGCCTTTGTTTATTTTAACACTACCTCGTCTCATTTTAGCTCTACATTGAACACCAATGTTTGCGGTCCTCGCTCACTTATCATGTGAGTAGCTCGCGCCTTTTTTATATTTGTTACTGCGGTCCTCGCTCATTTATCGTATCAGTAGCTCGAGCGATTTATTTACTTGTTTTTTGCGATCCTAGCACTCTTATTACCAGATAAGATACTCGCGCCCATTCAATATTTGTAGTGATCCCAGCGCACTTTAAAAAGCCGCTTACGCTTTAATTACATTATTATACTTACTCTGACTTTGTATACTTTTTTATTGTTAAGATCAATTTGGAATTTACGTAAAATTGATTATAAAGCACAGGTCATCACAGTATTTTTCGCAGCCTCTCGATTCCACAATGTAATTATATAATTTGGTACTATTTGAATGCTTTTCTTTTTATATTTTTAACTGTGTATCTGTCTCTCGGTAGACATTTTTCAATTATATATTTGTTCCATTGTATCGTGAATTCATTTTATCCAAACGCATTTGCTGCCTTTAAACGAAAACAACATCGCCTTCCCTTATTAGAATATTGTTGCGCCACATTCTATTAAACCTTTGTTTTTTTAGGGAACTTTTTCTTAATTTCTCTTCGACATTAATTCGTAACTATTGTATGTCAATGTTGGGTTCAATCTCGAGAAGTTCATTATATAATTGACTTATAGTAGGTACTTCAGAACGCATTCCACTGAGTAGTGATATTGGGATAAAACCGATAATTTCTTGAATATAATTATTTATAGTCAGCTGTATTTTGTACAGTACGCTCATCTATACTGACCCGCGACTTACCTCGCAAGCTAATAGATTTAACACGGTGGCAATATATCGTGCAGCCTACCCGTTAGATCTATTTGCTCCGGTTGCGATAAAATGTACTTCAATATTTATTCGTTTTAAAAGTTTTTTTATTTGTCCACTAAAAAGTTTGTTCCTTTTTGTGTTATAATTTGTTTCGTGGTGCCGAACAAACTGAGTTAAGGTTCAATCAATGGCTTTACTAGTTCGGAATCAACTAAATTTCCAATGACATAGGGCTGCCAAAGGTACATAATATTTTAATTTTCTTACTTGACTTTACCAAATACTCTCATCATATATACCATATATTACTGTGTACCATTTAAAGCTATAAGGATTCTTTTGAATTCTCCTCATTATATCAGTCTCTTCTTTATATTGTTTTTGAGTTGCTATTAACCATGTAATTTAATCATTTACTAGTACTTCATTAGTTTCGTTTTACGGCGGATTTCTAGTAAGAAAATAGACATGTTTTATACTACTGCCATTCCTATAATCAATTTTGAAGGTAAAGACTTTTATGTATGTAATAAGTCTCGTTTGGTGGAAGTTGGTTTTACAGCGTGGCAATCCGTAATCAATTTGAACTATATTCCCAATAAGTACTCAAATATTTCAGTACGTTTACTATAGCTATTTACTCTAACTCACAGTTGTGGTATTTTGACTCATCCCGCGAGGCTTCTTTACTGTAGTGGGACAACATTAAAATCTTTATTGTGTCTTTGGAATAAAATTGCATCAAATCCAAGGCTACTTGCATCAGTGTGTAATTTCGTTTCAGGATCTGGGTCGAAAACGAATAATAGGGGATGGGAAGAAAGTACACCAGTTGTATATTTTCTTGCTTTTTCACATTCTCTTGAACAAGCAAAGTTTGTGTTTTTTTACGAAAGACCGGTTATAAATGCAGTTTTTATTGCAATTTTTTTTGTGTATTTTCGAAAATATCCAGCAAGTCCCATCAGTTATCTCACTCATTTAATATTTCGCGGTACGGGGGAATTGAGTGCCTCTATTTTGGTTCCCCGAAGTTGAATTTCTTCTATGGAAATTATTCTTCCTACATATTTAATTTCAGTTTGTAGAAATTTACATTTTTTAAGTTTAATGTAAATCCTGCATCATATAACGCTTTCAGCATCCGACTAAGCCTCTGTAATCCTTCTTCTTTACTGATCAAAAATGTAATTACGTCATGGATGTAAACTAGGATATAGTATTACTCAAACCTCCCAACGCTTTATTTGTCACTCATTGAAAATTATTGGGTTCATTACAGATACAAGGAAAGATAAAGGAGGCTCGTAACCACTCATAATGCCTATCAGGTGTTACAAAAGCAGTCTTTTCCGCAGATGTCTCTCGTTCAATAGGAATTCCAGATAAACCTGATGCCATATCCAGTGTACTGAAGTAACGAGCTTTTCCTAATCTGTTTAATTGGTCCTCAATTAATAGCAGATAATAAGTATCTTTAATTGTTATTCTATTTAAAACTAGGTAACCTACACATATTCTGTCACTTGAGTCCTTCTTTTCTAACTAAAATAACTGGTGACGCATAAGGTGAAGTTTATTCTCATATAATGTTATTATTTAAAAGTTTCGTTTTAATAGCCCTCACTTTTTCTCGCTCCGAGACTGACATTCGATATGGATTATAATTAACGCGTATAATTATCGTAGTCCGAATATCCATTGCGCCAGAATTGGTCTCACGAATATTATTGTTCGAAGCGATAAGACTCGAATATTTGTTGAGCATTTCTCATAGCTCCACCTGAATTATTTTAAGCATTTGTTATTATTTTTTCTACGTTATAAACATCAATTAATTATGGGTTAACGTTCGCCTTTTAAGTGCCATCCGAAAAGAAATTATAAAGATCGCCACTTCAAACACTCATTCAATTAATCATGTGTAATTCGGCAAAATTTAATTTTTTTTAATTTCAACTTTAATTATTTTATAAACTAGGGGAGTTTATAAAATAATTAAAGTTGAAATTTTGTATGAAATCATAATTATTTGTAAATTACCATCCTGTAACAATAAAGCGAAATGTCAGTTTGGCAACGTGGCACGCCTATTATGAACTGTCAAGTGTCAAAATTATATATCATTTATTCATTTGAAAAAGAAAAAAAATCAGAAACCAGGCTGATACAGTAATTTTGTTTTAAAATGTATTTACACTTACCTAAATTTTAAGTTCAAAGTGTCTTCCCCGTACTTCAACGCACTATCGCAGCCGACGACAATCATTGGCATAAACTCGTCTCATCAAATCCAGGTCCTTTTGAATGGGCCGTCGTATTATATTGAACGCCTGTATAATCCAATTTTTTATTTCGACTTCATATTGCAATTCCTTGCGGAATACAATTTCTTTCACCAAACCCCATAAAAATATCTAGGGGTGTTAGGTCGGCGAGCACACATGTTACTATATGGGACCGAACCTGCCTATCTATTGCTTACCAAACAATTTTTGAAGGCGGTTCCTGATTTCAGACGCAGTGTGGGCTAGAGCGCCATTATACTCAAACCATGTATGGTGGCGAGATATATTTCGTAGTATGGCTAGCGGAATACTGTCTAAATATCAGCGCAGTAGACCGTTGAGCAACGCCAGATATATTTGGCGATTTAAAGTGCCGTTGATAAAAATGGAGCTAATGATCGTATTGCCGTGTCTACTAACCCACTATTGATGGTCCATCTTGTTTTATGAGATAACTGGCATGAGACATAAAGACCTTTCTGCGAGCAGTTGTGATAAATCCGTCGATTCTACCATGAGTTTCTTGTAAATACACTTTCATCAGACCAAATCAAATTTTCGAATTAACGAGGATTTTCACATTTATAAGGTTTATTCAGCGTAATTTATTCTACGCACGTAATATGTCGTTTCTAATGCTTGTGTTTTTCCAATAGCGTACGGATATTGGTTGCCTTTTTTAATTTTGTGTACTGAACTATACTTAAGTTAAATATACAGCGTTTGGTACTCGAATGTGGCACCCTTCTAAAAGTACTTAACACATTTTATTCCGTATTTATAGATCTTGTTGGAGAAGTACCACATGATTTCTCCGGAATGATGGGCCTATTTTCACGTATTATTTTGATGGCATTGCTAATTTCTTGACATTTATTCGGTTGACACCGATTCGAATAGCGTCCAGCATACCTTCTAAAAAAGAATATCGTTGAGTCCACTTACTCAATGCTACAATTATTATAAATAATTAACAAAAATCAGTCACGCGTATTCAACACAAATCAACTGACATTTCGCATAACTAATTACCTCTTCAAAAATATTCAAATATTCTGTTTCGTCGTAGAAATTTGTGAGGGTTGCCATATTAAATAATAAATAATCCAGGAAGTTTTACTTTCATATCGCAATTAAAATAATAGTAATATTATTCATAAGAAGCAAGTAATAATTCATCTAAATGACAAAGAAAAAAATATCGTATTAATAGTTATTCCGATAAGTTTATTTTGAAACTCGATTATAACATTTTTTGTAATGTTAAATGTTTGAGCGAATTATGGATGGATGCTAAACATTTTCACATGGAAATAAATTTGATTTATGAATTGTAAACAAGCTTGACCTTGAAATTAAATTCTTTTATCCTTTTCTTGTTTTAACCTTTTTTGCAAAACGATGCAAAGGAAAGGGATTACTATCAAGAAAACTCAAATTCGCCATCGATCGCTAAGAAGAGTAATGATGCATCATTACTCTCTACATCATCATATTGCCACTTTTCTTACATTTATCGAAATATAAGATATAGTTTGATGCATTTTCATGTTAATGATTTATGACAATTTTTAAATTTCAGAAAAAAAGTGGAACGATTTAAAAAAATGGGTGTATTGCAGTCTATCCGTGAAGTAATATTACGGATTGAAGTGGCGCCCTTTGGTTAATTTACATAAGTATATATTTAAATATTTTTAAGTAAGTCTATCCATGAGCGTTACTTATAACGTGAGTTTTGACAAGTTTATTTTTATAAAGCCATATTTAATAAATGATAGCTGTTTTGATATCTGCCTCTATGTGTAATAATAGTATATTTTGAATTAAAATGGCTAAATTAAAAGGGTTGGAAAGTGTTATGATAGTTTGATTGGGGATAGAAAGCGGTGAACACTATTCCACGGAGCGTTGGCTTATAAAGAAGCATTTGGGGCTATTGATGTTATAGATGGTATAGTGACTCATCTATAATGCATAGTGCACTCCAATAGTTTAGAAAGAATATGGTACTTCCACAGTTCTCAAAGTCATGCTGAAGCGGAAGAGATATTGAGTTAGGTGTAGTGAAGAAAACACTCAAATTTTTATTCTGCATGGGAGAATTAATTCAAAAGGTTTTAGAAATATCAATCTATTAAAAGAGGTTTGTAGTATTTAGATATACAATTCTGTTCCATTTCATTTAAAAACACTCCCATCCTGAATATATCTAATGGAATACTAAAACTGGAACATAGCTGAAACTATTAATCTGTAGTCAACGAAAATATATCCAGGTTCCATTGTACTCTATTCTCATACTTATGATAATTTTATCCCCAGGGGGAATAAAGCGTGGAAAGTGCTTTTCATGTTAAAAGCGCTTTTCGCCTTTAATATTTTATTTTATAGTAATATTATGCACCTACATCTTTATATCTTTACTATATCTTCTATATTTTTTTATATCTTCAAGTGGGTAACTTGAAGAGATCTCTTCAAATTGCCCACTTGAAGATGTTGTCGTACAATAAAACCTAGGTTATGGTTAATAATTTAAATGAAGTAGATATAATACTACATTACGTAGTTTCATTTAGTTGTGAATGAAAATTAAGTGGTAATGAATTTCAAAAAATTAACACCAAATATATTCAATACTTGACATAGTAGCTTTGAATTATTTTGAAATATTGTTATAAAATAAGTAATTACAAATCAATTTTGTTAACTATTGCAAACTTAGAAATAAAGTAACGCTTGTTTTTTTTAACTAAGAGTTATTCTCATAAACCATTGACTGACGTTAACTGACAGAAGGGAAATTATTACATTTTTGGCCTTAAAAATTCTGTAATAATAATAACACACACTAAACGTTTTATTTTTAATAATTTGTTAGCGACCTTATAATATTCTAATTATCAAGGTTTTAACATAATCCTCCTTTGAAACTATTTTGAATATATTTTGATAAAGATACTTTTTTTATTTCAAAGATAGTTTCATGATTTTGTTCGTGGTACGCATAAGAAATGTGTACTATTTCTAATAATGTGGGAAAGATTTATCTTTGAAACTAATAATATTTGTATTTCATTCAATGAAAAATCTTTCCCGGTAATGGAAAATTTTGAATTTTAACAAACATAGAAGTCTATTAGATTGTGACACCTTCTCAGATAATGGATTGAAGATTGACGTGGAAACTAAGCCTATTCCTATTATTGTTATATATTTTTGTGAGCATTTAGTTTTGGGTTTTATTTATACTGACATTTTGAGCCTATGTTCATAAACTTCATACACTGAAAATAAGAGTAGTTATAAGATTTCCGTGATTTGACGGTTGAATTACAAATTTATAACAAAGATTTGTGACTAAATGATAGGTTAAATTATACATTTTACCTATTATCGTTTAGTTTCATTACTGTCCGTAGTAAACATAAGATTAATGTTCGCTATAAGATTTTCCATTCCGATAAAATTTTCCAGCTTTTCCAGTAAATTATATTTTTCAAGAACCTATTTTTTTAACATAAATTATAGAATTGATGAAATTTTAACCTATGCGATAACATAGTTTGGTAAAATATTAAGTAAGAAGAGCGACTTGCTATGATAAAATCTTTAATATACGTATGACATTTTATCATTTTCTTTAAAGAATAAAAAATAAGTAATATTTCAGACTCATTATGTTAACTAATTTCTCTGGTGCGCATAAAATCGAATAAATAATAAAATGTAAAGGAAAACAAAATATTCAACGTGGACTTTTTTAATAAAAATCTGATATTAAGTCTCAAACATAAAAACGAGCCATCTTTTTAGTCAATCGACTATTATTTATCTGAAAGTTAATAAATTAAATGCGATTAAAATAACTTTACATACACATAGAGATTTGCTTTGCTGCAAATAACATTAGAAATTTATAGCGCAAGGAATAGTCATAATAACTACTGAACCACATGCAATCAAAATTATATCAAGCATATAACTTTGAAGAATATTCTTGACGAAAAATTAAATATAATTCTCACGTTTGCTATTCCATTTATATTTATAACTAAAAATAACTTGAAAATATCTCAATGCATTCTCTTTTTGGTTGGTATGATATTACGGCATTAATGATTAAACTCACGTCAAACCCGTATAATATTGTTTTGTTATAATTCGAAGAAAATACTTATTTTATATCATGAAATTACATAAAATATTGCTTATTATTACCAAATTACGAAAATTACTAAAATTTTATTTAAACCGTTTTTTTAATTAAACCGTAACACATATTCCAATTTATCGCAAAGTAACATAAATCAATTAAGTTATCATGTGCATCGATTTTTAATAGTTTATTATCGACAAGTATCTAAGCATGGATTGACTTTAAAACATTGCTAATTCTAGAACCAAGCATAACAAAAGGTATATAAAATATTGGTCATAACAATAAAAAAAAATTAGGCAAGTTGATTAGATTTATCCGTTTTTCCGATGTGCATATCACATTGAAAGTACCGACTTTCTCACAAATAGGTCCTTGAAAATAGGAAGTCAAATGGTTTTTTCAGCTTTTATTATTAGATCGTAAGGAGAATGCTACTAGTGATACTGGTTCTAAATTGTATATTAATCATATAAAGGTAAAAAATAATTATTTGATATATTACAATTTACCACAAATTATGTTGATGATATTTTTTGACAGAATTTAATAACAGAAGACAAGTATCGTGTGAAATTTCCTGCTTTTGAAGATTCAATTTATGTCTAGTGATTTGAAAGTTACTTTCTTTTTAAGTGACCATCGGTAATTTATACTTTGCATGTCCTAGTAACTTACCCCAACTTATGGAGATTAAACTCTGTGGGCGAATATAATAATAAGTCACCAAACATGTTTTTAAAAAGTTAAACTGTTTATAAATGAACAGTTCCAAATAATCGCCATTGAAAATAAAATTGACAGTTCATTGATGAGTACCTAAAGTAAACGCTAATATAAGTTAAGTGATCATATTTCTGGATTTTTTTTCTCTTAAAGATGCGTCGAGAGAATGTTTATTAATAAAAAGCAAATTTTAAATGAAAAAAAGAAAGGAGATTTTAAATGAAATATCTGGCGCATCAAAACATAAATAATAAAACAAAGTGTAATTTATTTTAAATATAAAATTATTTGAAGTTTGAAAAGTCAGGTTTCCTCTGTGGCTTCAATTAAGTTCAATTACGTCTAAGTTCTGTATACAGTGACAAGATGCGTTACTGGAAAATCTTCTAGTAAGCCTACAATTGTGGACAGCTCAATTGTTACAATAAACCGTCCGTCAAATTTCGATCCACAAATTCACTGAGAAATGATGTTGGAAACTGGATTATCTATTACAGTGGGATTTTATTTTATACCAATAATGTGTATTATGCAAATTGAATATTACGAAACGCGTAAATTTTGTCACATTGTGTCTTCAAAAAAATGGGGTTTTTCACACTTCTTAACATCTCTCGACAAAACTGTATTGTCTATGAGAAATTTTATAATAATAAGTTTTGCTTATTTTGAGTGCGTATAATATATATGGACGTATATATTTCCTTCGTAGTACATAATGAACAATGGAATGTGGTTTGCAGATACTTCATTAAGTCTCACGCGCAGTTATTGTTGGATCATTTTTAATTTCTGTCGGTATTTGTTCCTCTCTTTCACCGACATTTCCAGTTATGGAACGCTTCTAAAAGCCAATCCTCGCTATTTTCCTTCCAAATACTATAAATATAGACACAATAAAGACAAGATGGTCAGGACGTCGTTGCACCTTCTTCTCCGTATCAGTTGGCGTAGTTACTGTAGAGCCAAGTAGGTTATCGACACTGCTTCGTTCAACGCCATATTAATAATGCATAATGGTGTACTCACACGCTGAACAAATGGCCGATTTGTGGTTTTGAGTCATAGCATGTAAAATAGTCTAACTTGCTTTGATACAATTCACACACCAAGCTAAGTTATTATTTCTGATACAACTATCTAATCAGAAGCACAAAACAAGACTAGTAAGTACACGTAAGACGTAAATTAGCTAACTATGGAATAATTTATTGTAGTAAGAGCGAGAGGGAATTATCTGAACTGAAGAAATGAAAGTTAGAAAGACTAATGCAATTATTTCAACAAATAGAGTAATTATCACGTTTATGTTTATTATTGTTAATTAGTTTATTACTTTTTCGTTCAAATATCCAGCATATCGCTCGTTCACATATCACGTTCGTTCGTTCACATATCTAGAAATAGATTTATTGTTATTACCTGCTGTTGCTCTGGTTATTCCGGAAAAATCCAAGTCAAGTTACCATTTAAGAAAACGTAAGAACTTTATGTAAATAATTGTAGGTTTCTCATTTTATATCTCTAATATAAAATTATACTAATTTGTTTCATTTGGATTATATAATTTTTCTTATAGCAAAAAGGAATCACGATTGTTTTTTTTCCATTTTCTGATAATATTCCAAGAAAAATAAACTTTCTTAATGCCATGCAGATTTCATAAACCATTATTCATAGTGATTTTCAAAAAAATAATTTGTATGTCTAATAACAGTTTTTCAAACAATGGATTTTGGAAAGTTGGGCCATTTTTTTAGAATTCCACATTCTAGTACATAAAAGTATGGAAGTTCAAAGAGTATTATTTGTTTATTTTTAGCTGCTATTGAATGGTGTGGATGCTATTGGAAAATATACCTTTATTTTGTTATTAATTTAACAGTGTAAAGCTTTGTACTGATAATTCCTTGAAATACATAGTAATTAGTTTTACCGTTATTTATGGTCCAATAAATTATGCATTTTGTTATCTGAAACCCCTTTCATTCCAAATCCAAAAACGGAATGTAAATTAAAATTAACCCACCATCTTGGAGCATTCCACGTATTAGATTTACATACAAATTACATAAAAATTGGTTTAGAAGTTTAACTTGGAAGATGTAGCAGATAGACTGACAAACTTATTTTTATTTTTATAATACCAATGTACTGGGATAAAAAGTATTTTAAGTTTTATTCGAAAGGCCAAAACCACACACTAATTTTTTTATAATGTTTCAGTTGCATTGAAAGAGGCATTATATGCAGAAGCTATTTGCTCCCAAAATATTCAGTTCTTTAACCCTTTTCGGTTAAACATTTATTATTCATATATTTAGGAGACAAATTAACTTATCAGTAATAAGGCAAAATAACGGATAATATTCATTAAATCTTCTTATTCAAATGATTTTTCTTATTCAAGGTAATTGTTATACATTATGACGTATTAAGATATATTATCCGGTTAATAATTATTCGTTTGTTTCTGAAGTTAATGTGAGAATGTACAATCTTTATTATTACCAATCTAGGAGAAGGATTAATTTTACTCTCATTATGAGAATGCCCCACACGTATAGGTATATATAAATATTTATGGGTATGTAGTATTTCGATGAAACTAATTTCAAATGTTAATGATGTTTTTTTACTAATATATAGACTTGTTTAATGATGTTTTTTTACTAATATATAGACTAATATATTGTGTCTTTCTCAGGGCTAAAAATATCGTGAATACCTAAAAACTGTGACATTTAATATCATCCCTGTAATTTTCCTAAAGAACTTAACTGAAGTTTCAGAAAAACTGTTTTTTTCGTAATTAGGGATTTTGAAATTTCGGAGGGGAGGTGCGTTGTATTTATTGCGGATTTAATACATTTAGAAATGTATGACACGACATTTTAAAAGAACGTAATTTTAGAATACTGATAACTTGCCTTTCATTTCCCATCTAAAATAAAATATGAAATTAAAAATAAAATCTTGAATTTTGTTTGCTCCCTCTGAAATTTCCACATGTAAATTTTTAAGTACTTGCTAGTTATTCCCATATTTAATATGTTTTTTATTACTACGTTGAATTTTAAATTTTCACCTCAAATCGTTTTAAGAGAAACATTTTGTAAGTTTTTTTGAGAAATATTTTTAGAATTGGTTTAGTATTTATTAATCCTTCTAAGTTGCCTTTTCAGTTAATATTCCACAAGATACATGAGTTTAAAAAAAAATTCATATGGATTTTCCTGAGTGTTAGCTTTTAAGATGGATGCGAGTTGCTGTACCCTGTCAAAAGTAAAATTTCAAATTTATTATTCTATATCAAACAATTTGTGAGACAAACGACTGTTACAGGCGGACAGAGGAATGGATAGGTGAGTGATTTATGAGGCTTTAGTTTTTTTCCTTTTGAGATACGAAACCATAATATCCATTACCCATAAGCAATGCTTTCTATTCACAGCTATCTTACGTGTGAATAAAGAACGCACAATAGAAAAGTTATTATTCTCCTCGATGGAATTTTAATAAATTGTCAATTTATATGTAATTTTAGCTTAACGGATAATTCCATAATTATGATTAATTAAAATCACGAAGTTTTTATTAACTCAAGTACATTTAACTTACAGCATTCAAAAGTATGTAACTTCAAATTCATTTACTGCAACGGCATGATTCAAATAATTTACACCAGAAATAAACCGTATTTTCTTTCTGGCTATTACTTATACAATAACAGAGACTAAATATTTATTTCAAACTTAGGTAATGACTCGAATTTCTACAAACACAATTAAAAGACAATGCAAACACAATTAATAGTCTGAAAAGTGAGGCTATTGGATAGAGTTCATAAAATATTATGATTGATTCAAGCAAAACATATTTTGGGTATAATATGTACGATTAGATGACCAAACATAATTTATGATTTATTTAAATTCCCAGTAATATAACAGAAAACTGGACATTATCTCATCCTTCCGATTACTTTTAAAAATCGGTTGTATTTGTCTTGCAGCTACTCTTACAGGTAAAATTATTTTCGTCTACCACTTAATTTACTTTTAATTAAACTTTATTTTACAAATAAAAAGGAATTATATAGTTCTTCAAGCACAAACTTACACAAATATCCATTAATTAACTGTTCCATATCGTATATTTTATCTGAATAACTTTTGTAAAATACCATCAAATAAACGATAGAACCAGTAAGGTTTTTGACCTAAATGTTAATCTGAAAAATAAACATGATTATTTTTCGTCCGCTACTAGACTGTTAAGCGATTGAAGAATCAACTTCACCACAGTGGCGGTTTAATAAGTTGAATATTTCACTTAAGCGATTGTGTTAAATAATATTTGTTAGTAACAGAATTTATTCGTAGATTATAGTATCAAAATTTTATGATAAATATATGGAGCCAGATACAGGAAATTATCAGGGTACAAAGGTACACAGATACACCACGAAATTATAAGAAGATCGGTCGCACGTGGATAATTATTTACACGCAGCCCACGCACGTAAGCAATAACACAAACCTTCCTGGTGGAATGCAGAAAATACATACGCGTACGTGACGCCCTTGGGAAACTCGTTACTGTCACGGGGCTCGTGTACTTATATTCCGTTGACGTTTCGTGAATTTTTGGCGATAAATGACTTGTGTGTATACTCTTCTGGAGGGTTGTTAAGGTTTTTGTTCAATTTTAGTTCTTATGTAATTTGATTTACTCATATTATTACATAAGTAAAAGACTTTCGAATATTACATTTTAGCAATTAATGTGATAATTTTTATTTTGAGAGTAATTTCCTAAAACAGAAACATCGTTTGCGGTAGTGAGATATTAGCATTGACTCTCTGCTTTGAATTTGTAGAAATAGTACGAATTACTTATGATGTGCATTTATATAGTGTATTTCTTTTGACATATTTTGATGGTGTGATCGCGGTTTCGTTAATTGTTAAATAGTCATCTATAATTCAAACAAGACCATCTGCAGAAGAAACTCATACAAAGAATTGTATGTGCATCTGTGTAATAATTTGCCTAATTTATTAATTCGTTGCGTGTTTTTGTGGAATGTAATTAATAAACAAATCTTATAAAAATAGAGGAACGTACACAATTTTTTTTAAATCTATTGGAATAGCTATTTCAAAATTTAAAATGGTTGGAAATGCTATTTCAAAATTTAAAATGGTTGTATCTTCTTCTCATTCCCTGTTCATTTAATGAAATAATGATGATGATAATTTTAGGATACAAACTTAGGATGTTAGCTTATTACCAGCACCGATAAGCTTGAAAAGCTTCAGTATCGTCACAAGCCCAGCTGAGTCTCGACTTGTGACGATACAAAAGCATTTCAAAATCTTTAACGGATATAGATAATACTGCCTACTATTAATATCTTTAGTTTTATATCAATGGCACTCTCTGAAAAAAAAAACAGTACATGTTTATTTGTGCTGTGTATGCATTGTATCTGCAATATAATTTTACAATATATTGGAAAGCTATGTATAATAGGAGCACCCCAATTTTTTTCTTATTCATTCCGCATAGTTGATAAAATGAACAAGTGAAGTTTGTTTATTTTGATATTAATTTCAAAAATTTGAAAAACTACGAGTATTATTTCTAATTTAATTTGTAGGAGTTATTTAAATAAAGAAAAATTTTGGTTAAAAAAGTAATTATTTTTATGTCTAAGTTCAATATGAATCTGCAAATAATTAATTATTTGCTGGTAATCAAAAAAGGTATTCACAAGTGAAAAAAAGATACTCTTTAACAATATTTATCACATCATAACTTAATATGATTTACATTTGTTAGTTTATTTCGAATAAAAAGTAATATCGTGAATTATTGTTACTCTATAATAGATACATACATATTATAACATTTTTCCATATAATTCTAAGAGTTCTTAATAACATAATTTAAATTGTTATGAACTGAGAGTAAAAGAAAATTCAAAAATTAAAAAGAGTCGAGAAAAGGAAACCTGTAAATTTTGAATACGCAATGTGCGAATTTTTTCACATACAATTTCTTAATGAATTAATTTATAGTTTATTAAGAGAAAACGTAGCACTAATAAAACAATACGCTTTACATTTACTATTTCTCTGAATTTAACAAAATATTACTGAATATTTGTGAAAGAAAACGATGAAGAATGAGTAAAAGACGAATGAAAGTAACAATATGAAGGTTTTGTAAACCCTTAAGTACGTATGAAAGTAACATTTATTTTTATTTCAGTAAATATTTTCAAATAAGGTTATTTTTCAGCAGGTAATTATTATATATCATGCATTGTCTATTACATTTTTCACAGACGTAAGAAAATAATAACGTCAGTTCTTCAATGACTACAAGATCTAAAGTTGTCATTTTTTATTTTCCTTTAACTGTGGACGAAACTTTTAGTGACACTGTTTTATCCTAATTTTAACTTTAGTAGTTTTGAAGATGGCGAGAGATTTTTGTGGATATTGTCGACAATATTTCTAGAAATACAATGTTTCTTATGTAAAATTCAGAATAAATAGTTTCGAAATCTTTGTAACTCTTCATTAAAAATCAAATGAAAATTTAAAAAAATGTTATAGGAGGAAATAAAGATCGCAACAAGTCAATTGAATGTATATGAACTGTCTTTATTACGTGAAGTTTTGACTTTCAAAATTCTAAAAATTGAAATAATCAGCGGAATATCATAATAAAGAAAAATATAAACTGTTCTTTTCAATATTTGTTCCATTATTTGTTGAATTGTAATTCACTAACAAAATAAAAATAATAGATCAACACGATGACGGCAACAAACAACACAAAACACACAAACACCGACTGTACTCTAACAGCGTCTACCCAAATCATAATTAAATCATTGCGATCTGAAGTGGTATTACGACATTCGGTCGGATCGCGGGCACGTGCGGGCGTTCCCGCTCGTGTCGCCCGCAATCGGGCCTACATCTGCCGCCCGCCCAGTCGCCCTGAACCTGAGGACATTGATTAGTTTGATGGTTTTGGCTATGAATAGTTTGTGCAACCAAACAATGTATACATGAACAAATGTGGCAAAATATTGAACGTTACGTAATTAAATTTATGGAAGCGGAAAATAGTGTAACTATTGTATCTATAAGTACCATACAAAAATAGCATTGGCACTCTTTTCTCAATTACTTTATTATTCAATCTGTTCGTAAGTCCCCTTGTAATAACTTCTTAACTTGATTTATCCGAGTTTTATACAATATTATATATATTCTCGTGGTTAAATTATTAATTATTGTACTTACATTTTATAATAAAAATTACATATAAGTTGTTTGTCTACTTGGAATCAATTAAACTTGTAATTTTCAGTATTTCGTATTTCAAAAGAAAAAAACGGAACCCTTATAAGATCATTCACATTCCGTCTACTTGTAAATCACAAGGGTTTTCTTCAGAAAATGCTTGATGTAAACATTTAAAATTTGACTTGGCGTGTTAATCCACACATATCTCAAATTTAAATAAAGCATATATCTTAATAGCCAGTTTTAGGAGAAAAAAATAAAAAATTATAGTTTGAAATGAAATGACACCAGTGTCGAGTGTGTTTCTCGAATCTAGAGCCATATTACGTTCAGGTATTGAAAGTATATTCATACGGGGAGAAACTTGAAACGGATTAAAAAAAAAGTAAAACAATAAAGTCCAAGTTACAAGGAAAAAATATCTCCTTTCAGAACAACGCTATAACCCTGAGGCGTTAAAACTCGATCCACAATTTCACAACAACAAATTATTCAAACGCAGAAGTATGTTTGGGTGGAAAATAATTCAATAATTTTCCTGAAATTTCAATATCTAAGAGATGTTTAATTTACAGCATCCGTAAATATTATTGTATAACGAGTGCCTCCGGGTACTCGCAGTGGCCTGGGATTAATTTCAGTAAAATCCAAATTTCGTGGAGCGCTATATCGGAATATCATTTACATTAAACACGAGGGAAACATGGTTTGTAACAGCCGAACAGAAATATAATGCCACTTATTTTTCAGTCGACGACTGTCGAGTTTAGGTATTATATTAATATTAATGAAACAAATACGTGTTATTTCCATAACAATCACTACGGTTGAATGTAGATAAGAATGAGTAGCTTTGTTAATATGTGTGTATGTCTGAGAGAGAGAGAGAGTGTGTATACACACAAATACACACATACATATACTAAAACCTATGTGTTTTTACGTCTGTGAAAATGTATTGATGTGTGTTTGTGTGTGTGATATATTGTCCAATAGATCAAATAATTCGCTGAAAAGTCATGTGACGGTTATATTGACGTTTAATTGTGAACGATGTCGGAGTTTTAAAATTCAGTTATATTTATGTATTAGAAATTTTCCAAATTTGAAGAGATAGTGCTTTATATACTGTGACAGGGAACGTACAGAGCAGAGATAGGGTAAATATTTATTTATTGATGTACTGCTGCTTCGATTACTTTAAGTAGCAAGTACAGAAATTCATTCGAGTAGCAAGTATAGACATTCAAATCAATTAGTAGCAGTAGAGAACTTTCACGTCAAATTAATAGAACTGAAATCGATTCACCTAGAAACTAACAAAAATAGTCATATTAAAATAATAAAGGAGGATAACATAAGATAATAAAGACGTCGATATAGAGAATAATTTAACTTAAATGAAATTGAAATCCTTTTCATAATTTTCAAAACTCTATTATGTATATTCCTGAATATTGTCAATATATTCAGGGTATTTCCTAAATAGGTAAAGTGATGATGGCGAAGCTGCATTGTATACCGGTGTTCATAATTAGAGATAACAATGGACGGCTTCTTAAGAAATGTAATAATAGCGGCTAATTATGTAAAAATTTACAATCCTTAATAGGAGACAAATTGTATGAAATTTACGAGAGTGTTCTGTACTCAGAATGTAATATTAACCAAATTATTTATACATATGTACATTATTATTGAGGTAAACCTATAACAGTTTTATCTAAAAGCTCTATCGTAATTAATTAGAAAGTAATTGAAAAAATTAAATTAAGATTAGATTTTGTTTATTTTCGTTTTCTTAGTAGAACAACATTTCTTCAATTAACCACATGACCTACCACCATAGTTTAATGTTGGTTCTATATTAGGTGTTCAAGAACATTAATAACTGTTCTTCTGATTTATCGTCCATCGGTTTTATATTCTGTATGCCATCTACATGGAAATGACGAGCGAGAACTATATTACGCTGCACATTTGTACTGATAGTAAATTCTGATAAGTCATTAAGGCCCCAATATTCGGCCATGTAATATAAACAATGTTCCATTATTCTCGGAATACATATAATTTATTTGCACTTCCAGGTAATCACATTTTATTACAAGGTATTCTCATCTTTGAATAACAAAAACAAATATAAATGTTAAACTCGAAAACCTTTAAATTCAGATATCTTTTTACGAGACACTAACATATATTGGTTTATTAATTGCATAATCGTCTGTTTTATAGTTTAAGGTTTGGTACCAACCAAAATTGGTAAAGGGAAATTTTATTAAAAAATATAATTAATCTCCTTATCACAACGTACTAAATGGGAAAAGTCAAAAGTTAAAATTTGGTTTTGGTGATGAAAATCATCGTAGCATCATTTAACATTTAAAGCATCAATTTTGATTAGCGGAAGAGTTTATGTCAGCTTAAATGGGCACAAGAAATAATTGAATAATATTATCATAAACACCAGAACAGACTCTAATACATAGTGAGGGTGAAGCGTCCGACAAGGAACAGGATCTTTTATACTGCCCGTCCTGAGAGCATTAGTTAAATAAACAGACACAAGAATTAAAATTACATTACTGTATTGCTTGCATTTAACGATGAGATTTAAATCAGCTTCAAAAAACATTAGAAATAATTTGATAACCTGGAAATCTCTGAATCGAGTTAATATGAACTTCTTGTTTCCCTAAGTATATTATTGACCTTCTCATAATAAAGACTAACGAGAGTTCTAAAAACAGATAAGTAGCACAGGTAAGGATATGTTTTCATTAACGAGTGCATTATGAGTAGGCACAAGTAAAATGTGCAACACAGTCCATTCCTTGAAAAAATGCAGTAATAACTAATCGTATTGAGAAGCAAATTCTAGTATTTTTCTTTAAATGTTACTTCTACTTAATAAATATTTTCTTGACCGATGGCAATGGCGACATAAAATTAAACTTAAGCGTATATGGGAAAACGACAATAATTCTCTTTAGAGAGTATATTAGACACTTAACGGCTCTTTTTACTACTTTAGTCAGTAAATTTATATACTACAAATAATTTTAATAAAAAACTCGAAATTTTTCCGTCTTAAAACTATGTATCAAGGTTTATCAACTTTTTTCATTGTTTAACTAATTATAACTTTCTGTATATATATAAACTTTATGATATAAATTTTCTCGACTTAATTTACTTTGACCTTGCTCCTTCTAATATCGCCTCCAATCTCGTGTCGTGTTCGTAATCGGTTTAATTTATATGCAAAAATTTCACAACTTTTCCGCGTAAACCTCGGTGAGACCGTGAGAGGCACGGGTAATGGGTTGAACTTGAGTCTGTACAAATGTGTTAAATTTTGTTTAAAACTCGCTCGGCATTTCATTTCACAATATTATTGCTGTATTATTTCAGAGAAATATTTATTCAGTTAAAACATCAATTCGGAATCTTTAGGGTAATTTTATTTCAGTATTATTCTGTAGTGAAAAAAGAATTAAAGGAATAGAATGTAAAAAATTATATTGAGAATAAATATTGTTGCTATTGAACTGGTATTAACGAAATATTTTTTAAATTTTGTAAATTTATTTATTGGCTAAATATATAACTTTTACTTTCGGAAAAAAATTAAAATACTACATTACAATCAAATACCCTACATTACAATTAGAAAAAAGGAAGTGTCAGGGAAAAATTACAGGGAATAAGCACGAAATGTATCAAGGTCTGTACGTACGTATATACGTACGTACGTGGTTCATATGTATGTATATGCGTTTTGAAAGATTTTTTGAAATTGAATTGAATTTAACGATTTCCTTTCAAATTCCTTTGTTTCTTAGTACTTGGTGGCAGGTATTTAATGATACATTTCAGTTTATGAAAATTTGCGAAATTCTCGGGATATAAACCCTTGAATTTAATAATTATGCCTTATAGAACTTTGAAAGAAGCTTATTGGATTAAAATCTGTAAACTTTCAATTTTTTGTTTTGGGAAATTTAGGGCACCTATTATTTTTGGTTATAATCGATAAACTAGTTTTGCAAATCTGGTCAAAAATATATTACTTTTCCATATATTTTAATGTCGCTGGCAAGCCCGAGGTAAAAAGACGTTAGTTAGTTGTTCAGACTCACTTGTTAAATTTTAGTATCTTGATTATTTTGATGAGGCATAATTATTTGATGGCCGCTTGGAATTTAATTAAATGGATAAAATAATTTTAATTGTAATAAGTTAATATAGAATATTCTTGAAATTTTTCGCGTTCAAATCTCACCTCGATGAGTTCAGTAATTTTTGGATTGTGCAGCATTAAAATACATATTCAGGAAAATAAAGAATATTTTCTTACTAGAATTTTCATAAAAAACTCTGTTAATGCATATGCAACAAAGAGGACGCGTGCAAGACCGTAAGAGACTCAATCCGGTGCGCAACAAGTGAAGCATACAAATTTTAACTTCTACCATTCTTTTCTGCTAGGTACGGATTCGAAATATTATAATTTTATTTAATGATTATGTTTATTGAATAAAGTAATTTTTTCAATAGTTTCCATTCACTTAACACATTAAAAGAAGCGATGTTTGTCGACATAAATACTTGTGAAAACCTAGAAAAATATTCATTTTCACATAATTAAGGAATCAGTTCGTTTCTTGAAGCTACTTGTAATTTTTTCACGTAATTTTTACATTCGTTTTATGCCTCTTAAATATATTCCAAATAAATATTCTAAAAATTAGTCTTCATTACGATGAAATTTTAATTTTGATTGAAAGGAAAACTAACGGTAAACGGTCATTCTGGGCTTTGTAAGGAGCTTATTGATATATATTTCACAAAAACGGTCTGCGTTTACTTTCTCGATTTATTCAAAACCAAATGGAATTTCGTAATCAAAACAAATATACTAGAAAATTCAAACGACATATGTTAACTATAATGTACTCTACATTAAAGTTTTTAAGTCTCCCAACTTCAACAAGCAACTAAAGGAACTATTTACACTTAACTTAAAACCGTTTTTAAATAATTAATTTTTCATATTTTTTCGGACAAATAAAAATTTGTGTTAAAAAAATTAAAAGCTATTTTTGATCCAAACGTATTCAAATGGAGCAATTAAATTTCAAGTTATTCATGTTCAAATATTATAAATGGTTAGTTAGTAATAATACGGGTTACTTTTCTCTTTTAGGTTACAAAGGAATTATAAACACTGGACTAAGTACGTAGAAAAAAGACTTAAGAAATTATTTAAAAAATGATTTACAGATCACGGTGTAAAGGAATATGTAAAAACAATGAAAATGTAGTCAGTCATAGTTTATTAATGAAGAAGTATTCATCGTAAAATATATAAATCTAGTGATATTTATATTTGCCACAAAATATGGCCAGTTTCCAAAAAGACTTAGATCACTGAAAAATAGAGAACGCTGCATTTCATCATTTGCATGCTTTATATTATACGTAGTCAAATTCGCCCTGAAAAATTTAATATTTTTCTTCAATTTTGACATAATATCCAAACTTTACTGTGTATTTTAAAGTGGTCCAAAAAGAATACTGATAACAAAAAATATTGTTTACATCAGTCATAACTATAAACTTTGAAATATTTTATAAGATCCTAAATTTTAGGTACGTAAGTAGTCGTAAGTCTGGTTTATATTTTTAACTATTCAGATCTTTCATATCGTTATTTCTCAACGATTTTTTAAACACTTGATCACCTGTTTGTTTTGTGTGAACTAAAGTTATTATGTAAGTATTTCATGTCAATCGAATAAAGCTTAGTTATGACAATTTTTATGATACTGAACTTGAATTATATAGAAAAGGAGAAAACTAAGTGTTCGGGATAGGGCTATGGATGTTGCCATTTTGTTACCATTTTGAAAATAAAGTTGTAACGAATTAATTTTATTTTTATTTTGTTGAATTTTTTTTTGGTGTTGCTTTCTTAAGCTGCTTTTCACACTTTTTTGATGTTTTTAGTATTTCAATAGAGAATTAATGGAAATTAATTTACAAGACTAGTTTCTAAAAAACTTTCATTTAGAAAACCGTAATTGTGTTGCGTTATTTAAAATCTACGATCTCCAACTTATAAACTGAAATATACTATGAGTGATTAAAAGAACTCATTTATTTTAAACCTTAATTTTTGTGAACTTTGTGGTCCACCATTTTATTTTATGAGATTAATTTCCTAACAGTGTATTGAATTATAAATTATAAAAAGTTATATTACAATTATGTAAATACTTTTATTTCCAAAATTTATCCTGTTAAGTGGGATGTGTAAGCACAGTTGGATGCAGTGGAAAGATATTTATTATTAACTCAACTACAATCATTATTACAAATTGAGCCGTAATATATATCCATAAATATGATAAGTTTGGTTAGCTGTGATACAAAATGCCCTGCCATATATTAATTTGCTATTAAATTTTTAAAAATAACTGAAAAATTATTTATTTTGGTTAAAAACTTATTTTTTTCCATTTCAGTAGATGCCGACAACCAGAATTTAGCATTTTATATCAGAAATGTTTATAATACACATTTTTTCAATACACATGTATTAGTTGTAGGTCATATTGATCCACCTCAATGCTAGTATAATAATTCTAGCACAACAGCGCTGAATAAAAAATAATGCAATTTGAGACTAATATGAAACTGACTCTGATTCTACCATCAAAAACATATAGTTATGCAAAGCATAGTATCATTATGTTTAGAAAACAATTCAAAACTAAACATTCAAATTTTTTTCTTTTATAAAACAAATATACGACCGACTGCAAAGATAAGATGATTAATTTAAATAAAAAAAGCTGAATACTTGTAAATTAAATTTATTAGGGTTTTAAGGGTTTATTTCAATTCTACTTTTGCTTGATTCGATATAAAATTATTATATATTAAAGATAGCAATAATAATAAATTTGATACAGCAAATATACCTGCTCTATGCAGTTTTTGTAATAACGATGGTTATATATTATTTTCATCTCTCTTTTTTTGCTTTGCTTTTTTAAGACACCTTTTAATAAATTTTGTGACCACCACAATATTTTATTATCCGCTAAATGACATCTGTAGTTAATATAATTTGATAAATAAATACTCAATATAAATAAAGATAAATAAAGACTCAAAATATAAATAAAGACTCATCGTAATATCACATTTTTAAAAAGAAAAAATAACGTTATTAAAAAAAATTTTGGTGAAAACAAAAAACTTTCTGGTAAAAAAACTGGTAAAACAGATTTGAAACTGAGATGATATGTTGCATGATTGCGTTTTAGTACACTTTAAACTTTTTTATTTGAAAATATAATTAATTTAGTTATTTATAGAATTTAAATAGAACATGACTCAAATGTCATTATTCATTATGTGATAATTCAGTTCTTTTATAATTATAATTCGTCTCTTGGAGTCTAGTGCTCTATAAGATCATTATAAAATATTTTTTTATCAGATGAATAGTTTTTAATGGTTTAAAGATAACTGGCTGTTTGTGAAAAAATAAAACTTTTTTCGAATTAAGGAAAACATTTGGAAGAAAAAATATAGAAAATTAAATGTACTATAAGATGGATAATATATTTTAAAGTACAATTAGTAATAAATAAGACTATGAGGAAAATATTTTTATAACATTTATAAATCTCATAAACTATTGGTAACACAAAAATGTTTCAGACAATAATTGCGATTGGTAAATACATAAGGGATGGTGGAATAAATTTTAATTAAATGTCTCTTGTCTTTAACGTTCCCAAATGTAAAATTCAGATTTAAAAAAAATAAAAAATACGTTAAGTTAGAAAAATATACGTAGTACAGTGTAAAATAGAAATGGCCTTTGCTCAAAGTTGTCTAAATACATTGAGAAGTTAAGTCTCAAATATCACAGAAAATGCTCAAAAATGCCTTTGACGTTAAATAAATAAGGAATGGTGAAATAAATTTTAATTACATGTCGCTTGTCTTTAACGTTCTCAAATGCAAATTTCAGATTTTGAAAAAAGAAAACACACGTTAAGTTATAAAAATATATGTAGAGTACAGTGTAAAATCGAAATGGCCTTTGCTCAAAATGGTCTAAATACATTAAGAAGTTAAGTCTGAAATATCACAGAAAATGCTAAAAAATGCTTTTGACGTGAATCTAACCACGCCTGTTACAGGCATATCTTTTTTGAAAATGTCTATGTATTCTCAGGTAGTTTCGAAAGTAATGAAAATATTTTGCTTTTCATTTTGTTGAAAGTTGTTGCTTTTCATTAATTTCCATATTTTGTAATATTAAATTATGCGCGGTGATATTTTTATCGCAATTGTGTGTTTATTTTTTTTCACACGGTGAGTTGATTTACATAATAAGCAAATAATACGATTTCTAAATATAATTATAATTAATAATAAAGACGGCTAAGAACACTTGAAACTCATTACAACAGAGTATTGAATACAAATTTAACGACCTATCAGAGATGCAAGATTATGTATATTTCACACAACAACGGGACACCATATTTATGAAGTTGGTAGTACTCTAAACTACCAAGACATCAGTTGCTCTCTGGACTATCAAAACAGATTACAATACATTTAATAAAAGAATAGATGTTGTTAGAAAATGATTTAAGGTACTATTAGGTAATATTAGGGCGCTGAATTTGAATTTGAAAATAATTGTTTAATTCAAAATGGCAGTATCCATCATTCGCAATAAATTGTTACTAGTTTCGCATTCGACTAATTTTAGGCTGATAGACCCGAATTCTGTAATATTTTTGAGATTTATCTTAACGGCATCTGTTTATCGCAGTGAATCTTCTCTATTTTTTCTTCAATTAATTTTAGCATATTGAATTCGAATTGCGCCATGTTTGTGAGAATCAAGATTTTAGAGGGCCGAAGTTCGATTTCACAATGTCTTTGGGATTCGAGATGACGATATTTTTCCTTCGCCATAAATAGCAACTATTTTCGCCCTCAACTAATTTTTAGATATCAAATTCGAAATTTGTGATAGTTTTGAGATTCAATATAGCGACATTTTCATTTGCAATAAATGGCTATTTCATTTTTGAACAGGTTTATGGTACCGAATTTGATGGTGCCATCCCGGATGAAAAACCTTTTGAAATTCGAATTCAGCACTCTAAGTTTAATCAAAATCGAATATCCTGACGATTTATTTCAAGATGGCGCGATGTCACCATTTTGAGTCTTAAGATATTATGAAAATTGAAATTAGCAACTGAAGGCTAGTAGAGTCGTACGTAGAAGTCAACGTAGACGTCGGAAATAGTGAACATTTATTGCGAGAAATTGAGATGTCGTCATTATCGATTTCAAAACCGTTGTGAAATTCAAATTAAGCGCCATAAATTTAGTCAAAATTGAATACAGTGACGATTTATTTCAAAAGAAACGGATGCTGATTCTCAAAAGTGTTGAAAATTCGAATTCAGCAGACTAAATTCTGTTGCAATCGAATATAGCGACGAATTATTTCACGCATACACAGTTGCCATCATCTTGGATCTTTTAAGAATTAAAAACATTGTGAAATTCAAATTGGTCACATTAAACGTATCGAAAATAAATATTATCAAAATTTATTATGAGGAATACATTTATTGCGAGGAATACCGCCGATTGTGGCGCACTTAAATTTGTGATTGATGGTAAACAGTAGTAATTCCAGTCATGATAAAGCCCGAAATTGAAAAATTTGAATTTCAATCCTGCTCTGCCCTATCGCAATTGATCTTGATATTGCAAGTATTTTATCAACACATGCTCTATAATTTATCGAGTAAGAGTATTGTGGAATTTAGCAGCATTCAAAAAGCGAGTATAATAAACAAGAAATTTTTTTGTAAATAATATATCAAGAAGTTTTGGATTTGAATTATCTTCGAAAATAATCCACAATTAAATGAAACTACGTGATGTAGTATTATTTCTACTTTCTTTAATTTCTTTACCACGACCTAGGTTTCGTTGTATTACAACATCTTCATGTGAGATATTAGCAAAGATAGCAAAGATAGATCTTTGCTAATATCCCACCTGAAGATGTTGTAATACAACGAAACCTAGGTCGTGGTAAAGGAATTAAAGAAAGTAGAAATAATACTACATCACGTAGTTTCATTTAATTGTGAATAATGAATTTCTACAAAATTAACGCTAAATATATTCAATATTCGAAAATAATACAAATCGAAAATAAGTGTTGAGATAACCAGAACTTTCCTCACCGAACCTGGTTCTCATGTTGTAAGTGTCCGCTGTAATAGATAATTTACTTTTTCTTTAGTAATATGTATACTTGTTATCATATAAGTTTTGCAATGTGAAAAGAATAATAGAGTGAGAAGAAAAATATTGCATTTTGGTGTTAAATTGTGTCTTTGTATTCTGAGCGAGTTGGCCCCTATATTAGTGACTGTGTGTGTGTGTAGGAACCAAACGCTATTATATCACATGAAAATACCTAATTTCGGCGAGCAGAACCAACTACTGCTTGCTCTTAAATGAGATATTTGGGAAAACAGTGTTTTGACGTTTTTAACGCCCTGTTTCTCATAAACTAATAATTTCACAAAATGCCGTCTACGAGTATGACAAAAATGTGGTTATTGCGAAATGAAGATGTACGAGATTGTCATTTGCCCCTTTAATATTCGATCAGTAACTTGCAAAATACTTGAAAATATTGATTTTTTTTAACTTTTATGCATGCTTTTAAATTATAGGTTGTGCGAAAATAATTATCGAAAGGAAATTATGAAGAAATAATTGCCGTAGAAAAAATAATTTAATTATATTTGTCGTGGTTTCGATGACCGACGACCTATTCAAGTTTAAGGTTTTCAAAAAGATAACGAATTTAGTATAACCTTTCAGACTACGCCAAGTTAGCAATTTAATCAGAACGTAATCGTTCACAATATTCTCAAAAAAATTAACTAAGGAAACCATTACGAACCGAGGAAAATTTTACTGGAATATAATATGTAAGCCATGATGTGTAAAGAAATATAATGTGTTCGTAGGTAATTGTCGAAATATAATATTTCGGTAGTTATTGAAATATATTTTCATTATTTTAAATTTAGTATATTTTATTGTTTGTTTATTGTATGTTTAAAACCAAAATTGTTTCAAGGTAAATCTTTTATGACAGATTATCAATAACTAAATTTTTAAATTAACAAAGAAAATTAAATAGTATGTCCATTAAAAGTAGTTACGAAGAAAATGAATTTTGGGAACTGTAGACAAAGAGAGAAAAAAATTGCAGTCCTGTCTGTTTATTTAGTATCGTATAACTTAAGGTCTCAGTAGTAAACTTAAGATGCGTTCGAAATGAGATGCGAATGAAAAATGAGAAATAATTTCCGGTTTTTTTATAACACATATACGTTTTACATAAAAACGCTAGTAAACTTTTATGTGATTTTTTTAATGTTCTGTTTACGGTTAAAAAATAATCAAAAATTCACTTGAATCTCCTCTTTTTAAAGAAGATAATTGTGGAAAAATTGATTTAAACATAACAACATAAGGTCGAGGCCCACGAAATCATTATGCTGCTAACGAACAACACATGTTTCTAATCACTAATCTGAATAAAAAATTCGCCTGATAGCAGTTGCGAACGCTTACTCAAGAAGTGGATATAACTGGAGTCTGATTGTTTGTATTATCACAAATTTTATGGTACCGTTTTAATTTTTTTACTTCTGTGGTATATGTATTCGCAAACCCTATGGTATCATTCAATGCTTCACATGTTTTTGCACATCTGCGCGGGTCTATATGATGCAAAAACTTTTATGAATATGACTGCAAGGTGAAAAAGTAACTACAGATAAATTTTTGTTCATAAAATAAAAGAACGGACATATCAACGAAGCTGGTGGCATGTACTAAATTAAACAAAAATAGGATAGATCTATTTTATTTAATCCTAGTTTCATATAGAGTGCAGCTGACGAATTTTTTTTATGTTAATTTTTTGTACTACTTTAAAGGAAATATAAACAGCAAATAATTTTTTATTTCAATTTAAATTGAGGTATACAATTAACTTCTAAACAAACGTAGATTCTTAAAATACTTTTGTTATTGAATGGCTGTCTTACCTTTTAGTCACGCCGGATTTTATACATTTTTGTAGTTTTCCTTCTTTTTTAGTTTATATCATTAGAGTTTTCCTTCCAAACATCAATGATTGGAGTACGAGTATTAAGAATAATATTTGACAATTGGTGAGTAATCGCCATTATTCCAGCGACACTGAATACGTATATTTGGAATAAGAGCACAAATAGCTCTAGCTCTTAGACTTCGCATGAGCGGAAAAATGACGTGACGATAAAAATAATCAGTTTATTGTTATGTATAGTAAACTTGCCTCTTTTCAATTTTCATCACGTTTAAAGAAGATTTGTTGTAAGCGTTCTCGAAAAGAACTTGTTTTTTTACTAATCATATCCCAAAAAATTTTACATTTTTATTTATGAAGTTTTAGCAAGACCAATAAAAAATATATAACATAAATTTTCACACAAAAATGGAGTAAACATTATTAAAAATTGGATTACGTTTTAAAGAAGTCACGTCATTTACTGCTGCGTTTTTTTAGTAACGATGAAGCAAATTATTTCGAAAACGAAGTCACACCAACGATAATAGGAATAATGCAACGTAAAACATAAATGTGTGTGTGTGTGTGTGTGTGCGTGTGTGCGTGAGTGCGTGAATGCGTGCGTGCGTACGTGTGTGCGTGCATGCTTCAAGGCGTGCGTGCGTGCTGCGCGTGTTTGCGTGCGTGTTAGAAGTAGTCAAAGATCTAAACTGTACGACAATAGGCCTGTGATAGTATTATCCGCAGTTGCTAAAGTTTTGAAAATGATCTTATATAGACTTGTTACACGCAAATTCATATTCTACTCGCTTATTTTCAACATAGTATCCGCTCTAGGTATTGCTCTGTTACGCATTTCATATGTGTTATTTGTCGAGATGGACTAAGGATGCGAAGTAAATTTCTACTCCCGTTAAAAAAAAACGTTTGACTGTGTCGATGGCGATATTTTTCTGATAAAATTACTGGAGGCTCTATTCTTTTAAAATTTGATGTAATTTTTCGACAAATACTTTTGCTCTTGGAAGTAGTTAGTCAAATACGGTAATTTTAAATTAAAGTGTTAAGTTGCTTACTCGTCAGAGAGAGAGAGAGAGACAGAGAGTAATAACAGAGTAAGAGTAGTAACATAGGTTGCCTCGTATTACAATTAATGATGAACGACTTTCCATTGGAAGTAAAAATAGCAAAATGTATGAATAAAATATTGATGTGATTGTGAAATACTTTCGAGAGACATTGATAATTTTATAAAGGAAAATAAGGTACGTTTTAATAGAAGTCAGTACGCAATACTCGTTCCAGAACCTCGATCGTATGCATGTATGTTATCGGACTCTTGTCTTTCGCATATTTACAATGTTCGCGAACTCCGTATAGTGACCGACAGGCGACTCTCATTTCACTATCACGTTTTTAATATTTCTAAGTATGGAATTAGATTTATTGTACTCATATGTCGCATTCTCGGAAAATCCATGACACAAACTGCATTAAGGTTTTGCATACATGAAAAATTTATTAAACTTATAGCTTGAGTGTACTATCCTTATATTTATCCCTCATTATTTGAACATGGTTAGATATATGTAACCCTCTGCAATTAAGAAAAAAATTGCATCTAGCTCTGCCTTTATTCCAAAACTGTCACAAATATAACCCATCAGTGTTTGAATTAGTATTGTTTTTTGTGTCAAACTATTATGCCCGATTACGAATTATTTTATATTTCCCATATATTATTTTAACATTAATTTGCAATCTCCAATTGCCCAGGATATCTACTATATTTAATACGGTATCGTGACTTTAGTTAAGAGTACTAGAGTATTTGTATCTTATTATAATTATTGTGCTTGTGTATTTAACTGATTTGCGAATAGTTTTTTTTGTTCTCATTAATTTGCTCAATGGATAGACTAAGGATTAAAATTCTATTTAATTGAAATACCTTTAATATATTCTTACTAAAACTTGTAGCTTAGTAACTACAAGTTGAATAAGGATATTATTGAGAAAATAATAAATGCTTTTGAATTAATTAGAGTTTTAACCTTGACTAAACTGTAAATAAGACAAAGATTTTTAATAACAAATATTTACAATAAACTAAAGTATACGTGCATCATATATCATATTCTTATAGCTTCCTAAACAGGCATTATCTAAAAATATATTTCCAAAAATTTTACCATTCAACTGAGATTCCAGATTTTATTCTTCTCATTAAAATATTCCATTTTGATTCACCTAAAGAGAATGTTTCCTTAAAGATCTTCAACTTATTACTATGGAGTTCGTCGAGCTTCAAGTTTTTTGTACAGAATATTGCAGGCAAATACTATATCACCAGTAAAAATATTCCGGCAAAATGTAGCCTCTTTTTCCTTCTCACATATTGCAGGTTATATACTAGCCGAGTTTAGAATGAGTTTTAAGTACATTAACAATTATTTACATTGAGCTTTTCTGTCGATGGTTAACGTATATAAATAATGTAAGATGAATTTGACTTACAGTATTAGCCGTTACTCATATTCACACATTTTTCTTCAAAATGAAGTGATCAATCAAATCCGACGATACATTAAAACCTTGCACTGATATTTTTACGCAACTTGAACTATATATTTAAATTATCCATATCACTATCCATTTTGTTGGAAATTTAAACGGGTAACTAGTTTGCCCAAGAATGACACGGAGTCAGACAAAACTAATTTCAGGCCAATGGTTATTATTTGTATTCGCATCGGCTAAATTATTTAACTTCGTTTTACATCGCAACAATCGGTGCTACAGAGGTCAAATCTGTGATGATGGGTTTCGTGTCAGACGTACGATGGTCACGAACCCTGCATGCCTTCTAGAATATATCACTTATCATGACTAACAGAAAGTTTTTGGTCATGCAAACAACGACATATTACTAAATCACTTTGGCGAAGTAGCATTCTCCTTTTCACTGTTACGATTTTTCTTTTCGTACCTTGCAGACAGAAAGCAATACGTACGAGTTGGAAAATTTATATCCAAGACTTACTTTACGATCAGTTGTGAGCCAGCGTTTGGATCTCGGACTTTTTCTATTCTGATAAATAATATTGGCCGCGTGATAAGGACCCCGCGCTGTTGTTCACAGACGACATGAAGCTTTTTAAAGTAGTCAAGGATGCGGTAAATGGTGCATGGATGATGGATGGATGAACGAGTGTAGAGTGGCGTCAGCGCCGTTGTTGAGCAGAGTGCAGCAAATGGCTTACAGCTTAACGCAAACAAAACATTTGTTAGTAGCATAAACAGTAGTGAGTTACAGCCGAGCCCACGTTCCTATTATATACGCTTAGTGTGAACTTGCTGCATCATCTGGATGCGGCCATTAATTTGGTAGATTGATTCGCGATTGACGTTTCTTGGATTTAGCAAAACAAATTTTCTAAAACGTGAATTCGTGTTATATAATTCAAAAAATTTTCAGTCCGTATCATCAGTTCGTCAGCTTTTCATTTCATTAGTGCGAAGACAATTAAAATCCAGCTCCATTATTTGGAGCCCATACGAAGCTAAGTACAGCTTAATGATTGAACGTGTACCGAAGACGATTCTACGATTTTACTGTTTGAGAAAGGATCGTTATTATCCTTTTTTATTTTTTACCGATTTCCTCCTGAATATGCTAGTTTTCCACTCCTTTCAATTCAGAAGAAACGTTGGGTTTACAAAGTTTATCTTCCAGCTATTGATAGGAAAAATCTTGTGGCCCGTATTATTAAGTAAACTTTCATTCTTCATAAATAAAAATTTCCTACTCTCATGCCCAAAACTTTTTTGCCATACCACTTTCTAGAACCAAATTATATCGGAACTCTCCAGTTTTCGTAGTTTTCAATTGCTCAACCACCTGATTACGATTGCGCCACAGTATAATTTATTTATGGTGAGTGAAAGTAAATTTGTCATAACGTGTCGTTATTATCTTTTGTAGTTCTTGTATATTTTTTACCCAAATTTAATTTATAATTGTAAACTTTGTCAAAATAGCAACTTCTTATTACTACGAATAGTTTGTATTACTGTGCAAACTATTCGTATTAATAAGAAATTATCGATAAATATGTGCAGTTAAGTAAACAAATAATAAATAAGTCTTCATAGGAATCTGGAAAAAACTAAAATGCTTTAATTTGTCTTTTATAATCTTGAAACTACTGCAATAAAAGGCGAAAACTCAAATTTGGAAGAAATACACTTATTCCCACTAGTCTGATTGTAATATTTTGAATATTAAAGAGGAAAATTAAGTATTGAATATATTTGGCGTTCATTTTGTAGAAATTCATTATTCACATTAGGAAAATTAAGATTTCATAGATCTTGAGCATCTTATAAAATTATTATTATTTTCATTTATGCAGTGAATTTATAAACGTAAAGTTAGAATCAATAATACTTAAGTATTGATGCGGCTACCAAACTATTCGTTCTCGGTAATATTCATATATAAAATATACTCGTGCATAATTTGTATACTAGAAGTTGATTCAGAGAATGATTAAATCACATCAATCAGAATCAAATAAATGGTCACGGAGATTACAGAGCAGAAACAAATAAATAGCAAAAGCGGTTTGTTTGGCGTTTGTTCAGACCAATTCAGCACATATCGATAAAAGAATAAGTAAAAAACTGCAAATATCAGCACATGTTTTCTCAGAAGATTTTACTTTTAAATCTATTCGCGTATTGTCAAAATAACCATTGAATATACATTCATTCAAGAATTAATTACTGATCGAAAATATTAATTTTGTACTTGAAATATAAATTTCATGCACACATGTAACATAAATTTTTAAGTCAATTTGTTTTTCATCACAATAGGCTAATAATTGACACATTATTATGTTACTAAGTAAAATTATTAACTTTTATAATTGGTATTCTGAACCAGTATGAAAAATATTGTAAGTAATTAGAATTAAAAAATAACATCTCGTTATGAGACAAACTGATACTTGCACACTTCACGATAGAAATAATATCAATTGAAATCGAATATCCACACGCGCCACCATCCAGAACGAAAGCGTGTTATGACTCATTGTCATTGAACCCAAAGTTTATTCAATTAGCTTAATTCATGTACTCGATACAATTTTCCCAAATCACAGGCGTAAATCGCTTACGTATGCGATCACTATAATTATTCCTAATTGAAGTATTCGTTCTCCACGACTTCAAAATGTAATTGAGGAAATTAAGCGTGTATGAAATGGAATAAGATATTCCCTTGTGCAAAGTATCTTTATCAAACATAACCGTATGTACGTATCGTAATTGAACGTAGTGTAATGTCAAAATCACGGATGACGACAATATTTATGTAATAAATCAATATTTCTTAACTTGGGTTTTAAAATAAATGCACAGTACGGCGATGTGCATTACGTTTAAACCAAGACTCAAATAATAACAGTTTAAAAATGTCGAATAACTTTACCGCTGTAATAATACGGTCGAATTTCATTCAAAACAGTATTTTATTGAATTTAATTCAAAATAGTAAATTATCGACGTCGGTTTAGTAGATATATATCTATTAAACTGACGTCGATTGAACGGTGAGTCGCGTTATTTTTAAATGCGTCTTATAATTCATGAAGCCATTGCTTTTTATAACATGATATATACTGCATATTCAATGAAATAGCATGAAAATGAAAAAAAGAAGATTAAAAAATCAGCCAAATTTTTCGTAACAGGTTTCAGTGTCCGTTGAAACAATATCACAAATCTAATTCTTATTATGTCGTCAATTACTAAAAATTTACCTAATTATAAATGTTTAGCGCTCTGCGAAGTATGAAATTTTTAAATGTTTCTCCTGAAATAAATGTTTATTTAGGCCTTTGTTGCACTAAATGTGTGATATATAAATAATCAGCATTGTTATCACGTGGATATTGTTTTCTAATTAAAATTAAAAAAAAATACTAGATTAAAGTTTAAATCCCAATATTCTGTGACAAATTTAAAGAAGAAAAATATGAGTAGCTGTCGAAACTTTAAAATCGATATGGACTTATTAATAAAAGCAAATATATTAGTAATATTTAAGCGTTCTATATTTTTCCAATATTTTATTACGTTTTTGGTTACAAACTTTAATATATTTTGTCAAATATTTTATATTAAATATTGTGTTGGGTGATACAATTGCTTCTTAGAAACGAAATAAAAAATATAACTCAACGACTTGTTTTTAATATATTCCATTGTCTCATAAAATCAATCACATATCCGTCTATTAGGCTTCATCTTCAAACGGTTAGATGTAGAAAATTGAAATTTGGCAAAGTGTTGGAGTATCTTGATCTGCATATATATTAATAAATATCACTCAAAAATATTTTTTACAGAGATTTTAAACCAAAAAAAGACCAAAAAAATGTGAAGGATATTTTTTTTTGTTCTTTCATATATCGTACGGGGTATCAATTGAAAGAGTAAATTAAAAACTACTTTCCACAATTTTATGTAAGAACGTCCACAAAAAATATGTACAAGAGCTTAGAAATAGCAGGAAAATCACACAATGAGGTATAGACCTTCGTAATAATTTCTTATAGCTTCCTAAACAGGCATTTATATATTAACAGGTATTACATATATATATATATATATATATATATATATATATATATATATATATATATATATATATATATATATATGTATATATAAATTATCTATAAATATAATAAATAAAATTAATATTATCTATAAATCAGAGAGTATTTGGCGATATAATTCAGTAATATCTGAACGGTATACTTTTACGTTATATCAGATAAATTCTATGATAACCTGTATGAATATGAATATGTTTGAAAAGTTACCATCCGCTGTATGTAAATTAGGGAACGCGAACTATGTAGTTGCTTTTATTTTTCGTAGCCTTAGGACGACTTCACTGAATTTTTATTGTTTTTTTATGTCTATTATTTACTATGAAGTGTTTTTTGTTATGTTGTATATTTAAGTTTATCCTGTAAAACACATACTACTTATGTAAATTGAATAAATATTTATGTATTCGGGATTTAAATTTCAGTAGGTTAAATTATTTTGATGACACATGTTTAAAAAAATTCGACGTTGCTCATATTTTATGATATAATTTATATTTTACAATTTAAATATGATATTAATGTCTAAGCGTTCTTCAAAATGATTAACATCGAGTTATCTGTGGTAAATATGTTGCAAGTACAGGTATACATTTCAATGTGTGATACGTTATTTTCGTGGGATTATATAAAGAAAATACAGATAATATACACATCACCCATATCAATGATATCTTAAAGTATGCTTTAATATTACAAAGTAGTTTACAAAATCAATATTCGCATAACATTTATTTACCTTAATTTTAAGAAGGGAATCCATTCTGGAAGGAAACATTATTTTATTAGATTTAAACAAAAAAATGTTTTCAAGCACGAGGGGAACACTACGTTTGTTCCGTACATATTCAGGCTCTCTCTAGTCGTCACTCTCTTGCCAGAGTGGTCGTAATCTCGGCGATGATGTATATGGTTGGTCATCGTCCATGAGTTGAAAGGAATTTTAACTCTGTTCGCCGCTTTAACAATGCGTTTCCACTTTAGCTGTTTGTTAGCGTTTATAGAATACTGTAATGCTAGTCTCTATCAGGTCAATACATCGGGTTGGAATTCGCCCTTGTGACCTTTTGCCTTGAACCTGTCCCTGTACAACATGACACTCCATCGGAAATAGTTTTTTGAAGATTTGAAATACTGTTTTGATTCTCAACTCCTTTATAATGGAGATATTAGTACGAAAAGCAGTCCAAGGAATTTTTAACAAGCGCCTCCATCACCACATTTCTAGCGCATTGATTTTGCATTGGTATTTTATTCTGAGTGTCCAGGTTTCTGTTCCGTATAGAAAATCTGTAGAAACGAGATACTTCATTAGTCGAGCCTTGGTATTTATGGTTATTCGTAATTACTATTATATAATATATTGCCTACTACATTTTTCAAAGGCGCATATTTAACATTTTTTTTTATGATATGACTACATATTAACGATTTTCGGACATTTTTCTTTACTTGTACTGTGAGATATTGCTTCGCGCCAAATTTTATAATTCTAGGTCAATAGTAAGTACCCTATAGGTTTCGATTTATTTCCGAATATCAAAATATGTGGCATAAATGATTATATTTTTAGGGTTTTTTTGGTTGCGTTGACTTAGAAACTTTATTATTTATAATCGCAAGAGACCGTAGATCTAAATGTTTGACATTGATTTCATCTTGTTAACCTCACGCTTGCCTGAAAAAAGGGTTTTGACAGACCGACAGACTGGCAACCAAGTGATTCTATAAGGTCTCCTTTTTTATTTTTCAGATACGGAACCTTGAAACAACTACATCGATTTCCGAAATAAATAAAATAATTCTATAGAATAATAACGATAACTTAAATTGAAATGAAATAACTATAAGTAAAAAGATAAATTAAGTGTACCTTATTTGAATTACCATTTTTAAATAATTGCAGTATTAATAATGGTGGAAAAATGAAAAATAAGAGGTGTATTTATCAGTCCTAGACAAATTTGTAAATTGTTTTTGATCCCGATATATGAAAGTAATATACCAAATTGAAATACATATGTCTCGTCAATTCTAATTTTTAATAAAAGTTTAATAATTACAAAGTTAAGTAGTCCATTCGAATTCATCTTCAATGTGAATACGACGTTTTTTTGCTTTGCTTTTAATTCAGATTTATGGTGATAGTCACTTAATCGTATAATTTCAATAAAATAAATGAATAACTGTAATAGTGAGAGAACAGTTAAATGCTTCTGAAAAGGATGTCTAAAGAAGATTATTTCTAAATTTAAGACGCATTAAATGAGATAACTTATGATAGTAAGTTTATAGGTGAGTTTCAAACATAATGTGCGTGGAATCAAAGTGTGTGTAGAATCAAACCTTAAATCGAAAAAAAACTCCTTTTTAATGGCCGAAAAATAGACAGTAAATCAAAGGCAGTTAACGTTCCCGCCATTGACACGAATATCGTTGCGCCTCCGCTCGCACCCTCGCGAAGAAAATTGGCTTTTCCACACATGATCTACTTCGGTGACGTGATTGTTTAGCGAGATTAACTTTAAACAGAAGTCACCATTTCTTATATTCGGTGTTTCTCTTTGGAAATGTTATTGTCAAATATTATGAAATAATTAAGAAAAAGTAAGAAAAATCATGGTGGTGAGACTTAACATTTGTCGCTTGAAGGTGTCAGGAAAGTTTGAAGAACATTCTAGAAATTATTCAATTTTCAAATATTAAGTTCAGTACAGGGCGAATGGAAAAAAATCCTATCTCAGTGGGTACCTTATCATTGCCATGAAAAGAACAGCATGAAATAATATCCAGGTTTCATTTATGTATACAAATTTCTCCGAGCCTAAAAAAGATGAACTTCACTTTAAATTAATTTTAGTTGATGAATAAAAAATGTTTCCAACAGATGTCATAGAAATATTTCCCCCTATTTTCGAATATCAAATTTAATTTTTTTCTAAATTTTTGGTTCATCCATTTATAAAAGAAGGTGAATTGAAAAAAGAGGATGAATTTGAAAAAAATCGGCCTTGTTGACAAGTATTTAGACATTTCATAAATATTTGTAACAAGTCACGAGTAGAATTAGTCTACTTTAATTTCTTGTCAGTTTGACGAAATTTTAATTTTCTTTAATTTATCTTCTTTAATTACTTAGGGCGGGTTGGTCAGAATTGACTTAAACTTATTTCATGTTTAGTCGGTACCTAAGTAAAAAACAGGTGATCGGTGACGTACAATTTTAACTTATTTCAATTTCCATTATTGTCTGCAGTAAATGGCAAATACTAAATGATCTGTATATTTTAAGTTGTAAATGCTAAATTATCTGTATGTTTTAAATTAAGTTATATTTAGCTTAACTTTCTAGCAACATTTTCATAACGAACGATATTTCCCCTTTCCTAGAGGGTAGATGGTGATGCCAATTTTTTAAATAACTCTAATTGAATTACTATTACTCAGATTGTTACAATAATGAGTTAGGTAAATTACAAAAAATTGAGATTTTAATTATATCGCTTAAATATGGTCCTTAAAACATTAAACGTTGTCGTGTTTACTACTTTCTTATTATTTTTGGTATACTTTTTTATCAATTTAAACATACTACCATGTAGTTCCGGTACGCCTAATATTTACAGGTTAATTAAATAATTACAAAAGGGTGGAAGGATTGAGGTTTAATGTATTAATACTAGAATAAACTTCGTGAATACTTTTATATTTTCTCATTTTGTTGAAAGAACCATTATGTGTATATATATATATATATATATATATATATACACATATATATATATATATATATATATATATATATATATATATATATATATATGTATATATATATATATATTAAACTCAACAAAATTAAAAATAATAGATAAATACAAGATTAAGTTTTAACAATAATTAAAATATTTTTTTTGCAACGAAACAAATATTCGTTTGATTTTTAAACATTCTTCTTTATTGAATATATTTGGCGTTAATTTTGTAAAAATTCATTATTCTATTCTACTTTCTTTGAGTTCTTTACCTCGACTTTGGTTTTGTTGTATTACAATGTCTTCAGGTGGGCTATCAGCTTTCTTTACTAATAGTCCACCTGAAGACGTAATACAATGACAACGAAACCTAGGTCATGGTAAAGAACTCACAAAAAGTAGAAATAACACTACATGCCGTAGTTTCATTCTTCTTTATTTATTTGGTATATAAGAGAAAAAGAAATTTTTCAATTAATCATAGAAAATATGCGACAAAAGAAGCAGCATCGGCACGTGTTTCAAATAAGTAATGAAATACATGAATGAAAGACATCTCGCCGCGAAATAGCTACTTAAGAGTTTTTTCTATGAAATTACGTGCGTAAAATATTTAAAGGAGCAAAAATTGCTAAAACTTGGTTGTAAACAGCGTTGGTAGATTATAACTTAAACAGCAACTTCTATGAATTCTAATTGATCCTCATTTATGCCACTAATATGTAAACATTACGCACGTGCACAAATTCATTAGATAGTACATTTCAACAGCATTTTCACTAATTTCGTTTAATACACGAGCAGTTTTTTTCTTTCAACCAAACGTCGAATTATTATCAGCGGCAAGGTTCATTGTGAATAAACGGTGTTTAAGATGTAATCTACCTACCCAGTTCAAATTCGATACTTTCATTCAGTACATACATATCGAAAATGTAAAAACATTTTTAAGCAACTGTTGGAAAGATTTTTCTCGTTTAGTTATTTTGCATACAAGTTTGGAGAAAAGTATTTTACGTATATAAGTTCGGAGAAAAGTATGGCCGGATGAATTTCGTTCATAAACTTCTTGAAACGCGTGATATATATATATATATATATATGTGTGTGTGTGTGTGCGTGTGTGCGTGTGTGTTTGCGTGCGCGCGTGTGTGTGCGTGTGTACACACTCACATAACGGAACGAAACCACATATCTCAATAAATCACATATAGTAAAAATGAACCCACTTTCACATTCTTTACAGTAAAAAGAAAAAATTCGGTCTTCTTCAATTTATTAAAAATTATGAAATACTTGTTAGTTAATGCAACAAAAGTATCATATTTATTTTTAAAGAAAATTAAAAATATATTGCAAAGCCTTTAAATTTTTTTCAGATATCCATATTTAAAATTAAATATTAGTTTAATAAATAGAAATTGAAACAAATCATTGCGATACTACATCATTTTGTTCAATTTTTGCGCATCAATTTTTGTTTAATTGCACATGATTGAAATGACAATTTTTTTTACTTTGGGTTTTAAGAAATTAACATTGACAATAGAAAAAAAACATAATGAATATAAATGAATGTAATTATAATAAGAGGATACCTTACTGATTTTCTCTGAAAATAAATACACACAATTAGTACCTTTTTTAATTTTTTCACATAGGATATTTATTATACCTGAGGATTGGAGAAATTATCTTTGTACAAAACATTCATGCCAATGAATGACAAAAACATTAAAAAAAATTTCATGTCTCTTCTCACTAAAGTGAAATAGTACCATCTCACCAAATTACAGCGAGAATCTTAAAAATCCCCATTACTTATCGATCCCTTTACCAGCGCAAGTACGCAACATTTACATTAAATAGGTCACGTACTCCATCTTCCAGTCAACCAAATTGATTAAATATAAGCACTATATGACGTGGATCACTGTAAAAGACTAATAAAAAACGAAACCTTTTGATATAACAAATAACAAAAATATCATAACATATAAATAAGCAAAACTAAACATGAATAATACAAAACAAAAAAATTGTTAATTATACATTTTGACATGATTGGGAACAAGGAGAATGGTGAAAATAATGGAGGTAGGAACGATAGAACAGAGGGATCATGAGAGGAAAGATTTTTTTAGACGATCTTTGAATACATTTAAGGAGAACGAATCATACGATCTTTGAAGACATTAGGGTAAAAAATAATATTACACGATAAAAGAGTACGTAGAAAGAGAAGGTGCTACAAAAAATTACGAAATTTACAACAAACGAGTATCAAGTGAGATACGGTTTACTTATACAATTCGATGTGCCAGGTACGGGTTACTTATACAATTCGATGTACAATTCGATGTGCATCATTCTGTTCATCTCAGTAAGATGAGTGACAACTAAGATACGAGATACATATTCAACTTTTCATATATTTATTTGTATTTGCTCTGTTCCATGATAACATAGGCTAGAAACGGTAAAGTTCCTAAAGGACGTTTCGGCGACAAAAACAATATGCGAATAACTCAAAAACAAGTAAATATTTTATTATGGTGGGGTTTTATTCAGAATCAAAAACACATCTTATATTATACTAAGTTTCTAACTCAAATATAAATATAAACTATTACTTACATATTAACAAATAATGAGTTCTCAAGCAGTATGGAAATCAGTCAGTGTCTGGTATATGCTTAGCCAAAAAATATTAACAAAATTCGTACGTTCACTCTCCTAAGAATGATATTACTAAGTCTGTAACTTCATTAAACGTGTTAAATGAACATGTTAATCTAGTTATCTCGTCTCTATAAACACAAAATGGTTCCCAAACATAATAAAATAATAATTTTATCGCGAGAATATAGACCGCATAAAGAGGCATTTATGGAAGCCGAGATCGTATGGAGCTCGTCTTTCCAATAATTGAATGAGGACACGCGCGAATCCCGTCTCGCGGAAGGAGGATCAAGAGTAATGAAATTTTATTAACTTTCACGCCGTTCAAGGAAATAGGCCCGTCTTTTAGTAAGTCTAGGATTTGCCTGCAAATTGTCCTCACTTATACGCTATTTACATTTAGACGCAAAACAGGTTTGAAAATGTGTAACACTGATTTTTTCCGCGTGTAATACTTTATGATATGTGCAATAGCGTGAAATCATTGTAGAGTGCTATTTTCAATTTCATAAATATTACATTAAACAAGTATTTAAAATTTTGCACCCCAATACGTGAAATTTTAATTTTAAAAAATACGTGACGAAGTATCCGTGACATTTCTTCGGTTTGGTACAATCAATTTCACACTGCTCCGTATCTACCTTTTGTTATGAAGCAAAAACGGAAATTGAATATTTTGATACCACATAGTTGTAAATCATCCATACTCAAATCGTTGTCAGAACTGACCGGATCCTGACATGGAGACAAGTTTATAAAAACATCAAGATTTTAAAATTAACGTGGAAATAAAAACTGAAAACCTCGTGTTGATCAAAACTAACATCCATTGTAATTGAAAACGAATAAAGTATCCTCTTGGGTATACAGACGCGTACTGACTAAATCTTACTGAGCATATCTTAAAGAAATTGAATCGTGTTTTTGACTCATGAATATTATCAAACCTATGATCATTGTAAATATGTTATTGGTCTGTATACAAGTTTAGCTTAACTAAATGAATTATCTATGCAAAGAACTTACCGTAATATAAAGGACTGCTCTTATTATTTTGTTTCTCCGAAGACGGTTTAAATGTATTAAGTACACCATCTAGTAAAAGTCTTCAAATAAGATAGGTATACCATCCAAGGTTGCTCTATTGAGCCCCGAGAAATACTATGACGTTTTTTGACTTAAAGTACTGTTAGGAGAAATCTATCTCTTGTGATCTATTTATTATGCTAAACCTTTTTTTTGAATTTAACTTTGATTTAAATCGAGATTAGAAGTATAGCTGCATATACACAAGGTGAATTTAGGTCGAGAGAGTTACTGTTACTTTTACGCCCTCATTTTCAAAGAGTGCTTGCCCAACTCATATGCATAAATATGCATTTACAAAGATGCTGTGTAACGCCATTAAATTGATCAGAAAAATATATTTATTTGCACTGAGATAAATACTTCCAAAAATCGCTTATACAATTTATATTTTTCGTGAAATCACGCAGCAGTAAGCATAAGGTTAAATATTAAACGGTTCGTCTTCGGTTATAAAACACGAACCTATTTTCCCGCAACGCCGTTGCATTAAAAAGCTTAATAATGGGGAATAATATGTCGAGTGTGAGTGTGTATATTAAATTTTTGTTAAATTTTTACTGTAATCGTATTATCTGTATGTAAATCTCTAGCGCTTGTCAGTAGATTTGTACTAGCCAATTTGTTACTTAACTACAGAAGAAGAATGTACAATAGAACTGAAATTTGAAAAATGCATAATACTTTAGGGGTATGGAGGCGTGTTATTATAAAAGGGCAATAACCTTTTGTTTTATTTTCTATAATCTTGAAAAATAAATTTATAATACACATCTATGTATTAAAATGAAATGAAATGGTTGCAAATCCTTCCAATTCGCGAGCAGAGTTAATAATGCATATACGTTTACTTTTTCTATATTGACATATTATATCGACAATTTAAAATGATGCAAAGAAATATACAATAATATATAATATATTTAACTAATTTTGTTTTGAAAGTAAATCAAACATAGGAGATGTAAAACTGCAATTACGAGTATTATAACTGTCATTTGTTCTATTTTTAATTATTGCAACTTACAACCAGCAATGTTAGAAGAGACGCTTAATTATTATTATCATCTTCATTTTAATTTTGATACAGCCCTATATAAATACAATTGTTTCATGGTTGAACAACAAGCATTTAAGAGTTTTGGTAGTTAATAATGGATTAGGTATACTTATTCCATTTTTTTTCATTATTTTAGATTTAATGTTTAATAAAAATTACCATTTGAACCTATCGTAATTTATTTCATTTTAGATCATTGTTTAATTAACAGAGACGAGTGTAACTAAATAAAAAAACATCGAATAAGTATTAGTACATATTTTATTAGTACGTATTCTACATAAAGGAAATCGTTATGAAAATAAATGGAAGAAAAAAATAATTTAAATATAAAAAATTTAAAAAAATTATACAATATCCTCTTAAAAGCAGAAAAGTAGATAGATATATTTTATGAAATAAATTTTAATTTTTAAATTCGCAGCACATGAGTTTTAGCTATCGTTTTTAAATATTTAGCAATTGGCAGTAATATATATCCAAAACGAAATTATGTGAGCTCCGATCGACATATTTAGTGAAATAAAAATATGCGTTACGAATATCTGACTAACTGTAAACAGGTGAAAACATAAACGCATTACGAAATATAATAATTGATTATTATTATTGTTAAGTAAAATGTCACAAATATTTCGCGATTTTAGTTGAATGTGTAGTAAATCTACATACATAATAAAACTGTAAAATTTGCCTCTTTTTATATTGTATATGTAAACATAATTATTTATTTTCTATTAAAATTTCACGTTTTATTTTTAACAATTGGCATTCTTCTATTTATTTGTATGTATATGTTGTACGGGTGAGGCTTAAAAACAATAATAAAATTATACTAGCCGGTACTCATACACGCAAGAAGGTTTCTTAAATAATTTACACTTTCAAAATGCGAGTACATAGTACTACCATACGACTTTTTTATAACCTTTATTTTTATTTTATTTGTATGATAGTTCTCAAGATTAATGGTTAGCAAACTAGCAAGCAGTAAATTTCAATTCAGTCCTAAAAACTCTGCTATATAATTAGGATTGTGTGGATTTTCTTTGGTTTTAAACTTTCTTTAGATCTAGGTCGCTTCCATATAAGATTCCAAAGTTTTTACTCCTTTTTTACTTGACCTTTTAATAATTACTTTCTTCCAAACTTGTGTAGAACCACCGCTAAGTAAAGTATTAGAACTATTATCTTTCTGAGTATTTTTTCTCTGCCTCTCAGATCATCAAACTTTACCTAATTTGCTTATTGTAACGTTCCCATCTGCATCATAAGTCCTGATCGGGGTTATATAATTTGACACGAACTGCAATTTACACAGATAAATTTGCCAGGCTCGCGCTAGTTTTTCCACAAAACGGGATAGACTTTTTTATTTTGTTGTGAATGTGGAATTATTGCTCAAATCTATTGTTATATTTTCTTAGCCATACTCTAAACACTTACACTTACGAAAGTTTATATAATAAATCTTCTATTTCGTAGTGTTTTTTTTTAAATTCACGCAAAACCATCTGTCAATGGACTGAGATAATGCTCTCACACCTACGTAAAGAGGAATTGTAATTAACTGTCATTAAGCATTTTCTTTCATTTTGAAGCTTTACATTTTTCAATTGGAGCCTAAGGCTATAAAATAATTAGAAAAATATCAATTAAATAGGAAAGGAAAACAAAAAAAACAAAAGCAAACTTTGTTAACTGATTAGATTATACACATCTTAATTTTGTTTCTCAAGGCATGAATCATGTTAAAATAAAATTGAAAAGTATTGGGATCCATCCAGCACAGATTTGAATAAGATCAATGGCCGCGTGCTATTCATTAATATAGACTCACATTTGTACGTATAGGCGTTTGATGAAAGAAAATTCAATTTTTGACTATAACTCTCCGTGCAGCAACTATAGATGCTTTGCCAATTTTGTCACGAATTAATTATCAATGTACCCTCCGTAATTAATTAAAATAAATACATCGACAAGTGTAATTTAATTAAAAAATTTAAAAAAATATTTAAAAACAAATAACGATATTCATTTACTCCAATATAAATTTAATGTAACCCCATATGATAACACCACCATGTGATAACACCATTATATAACCATCTCTATAGTTATATAGCAATAGACATTGAAGGTAAACATAACATAAAAATCCAAGATCCGCTTATACCAGAATTATGTAACAAATTGTATATTACCCACCTAGTACTTACTAACGTTGGCTTAATATCAAGCTTCAAGTGGAATTCAGAAAATTCCAAAGAAAATCGTTACCATAAAACTAAAGTTTTAAGCTGATTATAAAAATACTTGCAAGAACATCTGTGCCATAAATGGAAATTTTCTTACTTTGAATTTCCTTTTTGCAATGCCTACATATTTCCATAACAATATCATCGCGTATTCTTGTTTTATAGGAATATGCAATGTTGATAGAAAAATCAATAAAAGCGAAGGACCAGTGCCAGCGATTAGAAAAGTAATCTCGTTTATTATGAGAAATAATAAGTAACTGTTTATTATGAGAAATAATTAGTAACTGTTATATTTAATTGTGTGCTCTCTCAACTGGGCAGTAGTGTTTTGGTATCATAAACTGTATATTGTTTCATGTCTTTCGCCATATCATCATCACGTGTCATTGAATATGTTGCAGGCAAGCAAAGTATACTTGCCCCACATACTTATCCCTTTTTTCCAACCGCTTCTTTCTTTTGCATATATTTTACCAGCCATACTCTGTTTACATTGTACCCTTGTTTTCCATTTCCTTCTATATGATTTTCATATAGCTTTAAGGCAAATTTTGTTCATTTTTTATTAAATCAAATATTGTTGCAAAATTATAACTCTTTACTCCTACTAATAATAATATATTGTGTTGAGTTTAAGGTTAAAAACATTAAAACAAAAAATGTTCCCCTCAAAGCAAAGAGTTAACGCTTACATTCCTTGCATTTGTATGAATAAATTTAAAGTGATAATAATAGTATAAAATAGAAAAATATATTATATTTATTCTAGTAATAGATTCTTGGCATTCACAACTTAAACGCTTAAAGGATGCGCGCAGAGAGCAATTTGTTTTACGAGATTATCTACTTTCGCTCGTAATTCATAATGCGCATTATGGATGCTCACGAAGCTTTAGTTTGCCCTGCGATTTTGTCAGAGCCTTTAGGTTATTTATATCTATGATTGTATTGTACCAAATTAAGGGTCAATAAAATAGCGGTTACAGATTATTAGTAGTTAAATCAAATTTTTTTATGAGTAAACTATGACTCACACAAAAAAACTTGTGTTTTGATGTCATAATATTTTCCTTCAGTTTTTGATAGAGCCTTTACGGGATTATATTTATCTTCTTCTTGAGTATGGTCTAAAAAGGTAAGCTTAATAATTTGTTATTCGTGTAAAAATTTCATGATACTCACGATGTAGGCCATTTTAGTTCATATTATTTTCATTGTCCATACCAAATATGTAATGGACACGTATCTGTCTCTATATCGGAGTCTGAATCCAATAACTTTTAAACCGTTTAGAATCTCGACTTATAATTATTTCTTCTATTATTTTTGATTGTATAATTTATAATTAGATTCAGTGTTAAAATGGATGTAAAATTATGTATGCGTATTTTTGTAAAATAGTTTGTTGAAACTTTCCGTTTTATTTATATTTGTTTATAAGCAATTAAATGAAACTACGTGATGTAGTATTATTTCTACTATCTTTAATTTCTTTACCACGACCTAGGTTTCGTTGTATTACAACATCTTCTGGTGGGATATTAGCAAAGATTCATCAAAGAATCTTTGCTAATATCCCACCTGAAGATGTTGTAATACAACGAAACCTAGGTCGTGGTAAAGAAATTAAAGATAGTAGAAATAATACTACATCACGTAGTTTCATTTAATTGTGAATAATGAATTTCTACAAAATTAACGCCAAATATATTCAATATTTGTTTATAATAAAAATATTTAACTAGAATACTTAGATACATACTAACAAAGAAAAATGAACTGGTTACATGCTTCGTAACACGCTCAAGTAAATGAAAAAGTGAATCGTGTGAAAATATGTTATTATATTTACATTAATCCCTAATACCTTGATTTGAATACTTTGTAATTTTAAAAAAAATAACAGTTCATTTCCAACGGTTGTTTAGCAGCTAATCAAAGATCAGAAGTAAAATGATTTCGGCGTGGTGATCGAATAAAAATATATAAACAAATCTACTTTCGTCGAAGAAAAGCCGATATGAAAATAAGGTGACATGTTTTAAACAATAAAGAAATGGTAAATAGGAAAGAGAATAAGGCGTTTGGTCACGGGATCAATATTTCTAATTATTTCAATTAATGCTATAAATGGTATCAACATTGTTGGGGTTCCTTGAGGGATTAAATGGGAAAATGTATGTGGAGTATTATTTATTCACCCATAAAATATAAAAGCTAATCAAATAGGTAAAGAATAAGGCATTTGGTAACGGGATCAATATTTCTAATTGTTTCAATTAATACTATAAATGGTATTAAAATTGTTGGGGTTCCTTGAGGGATTAAATGGGAAAATATATGTTGAGTATTATTTATTCACCCATAACATTTAAAAGCTATTCAAATAGGTAAAGAATAAATACTATATTCAATTAATATTATAAATGGTATTAAAATTGGTGGGGTTCCTTGCGGGATTAAATGGGAAAATATATGTTGAGTATTATTTATTCACCCATAAAATATAAAAGCTAATCAAATAGGGAAAGAATAAATACTATATTCAATTAATACTATAAATGGTATTAAAATTGGTGGGGTTCCTTGAGGGATTAAATGGGAAAATATATGTTGAGTATTATTTATTCACCCATAAAATATAAAAGCTAATCAAATAGTAAGGAGACATGTTAACATTTTCCATAGAAAGTAAAATAAAAATCAATGGGCAAATAAAGATAACTTTGAAATCATCCTCGAGATTAAAAACAAATCGAATTAGGTATTTATAATGGAAATGGCATGGAATTTATCGACACTATTGAATAATAAATAAAGAAATGTGTTGGTGAAACCAATAGTATAGACCCATCCTCCTTTAAACATAATATTATGGCAATAATTTTTAGGCAATTATTTTGAACTTACAAACAGTATTGTTGATGAATCTACTAAAAACGTGCAATAAAGAAAACTTACCATTTCCAATAATGGGTAAGTGAGGAACGTAGAACGAAATACGTATAAATGGTACCAGATAGGGCAAGTTTTTGCTTAAAAGTACTCAGCTTTGCAATCGTATGTACCAATGCACTTAGCTATACAACAATTGATTTGTGAACTGATTTTTTATTTCGCGGGTAATTCCTGTCCTTATGACCAGTAAAATGTATCTGATAATTTTTTTGGGAAATCTGCTTTTATTTATTAATTTTTTAGTTTTTCCAGCTGCTGAAAATTAATACGATTTCGTCTACGGCTGTTTGTAATTTTTTATTTAAGATTTATAACAGATCTCATCATGTACTCGTATATTAAACAAAACAAAATTTTAGTGGAAAGCTTTATCAACCTATTAAAAAAAATTAAATTTCAATTAATAAACGTATTCAATATTTGGCAAATGTATTATACACGTGCGCATTTCCCTTTTCATGGAAATAATAAGGTAAATTAGGCGCATTCGTACTGTGAAGGAGAAGAAAACACGTGTTGCTCACGCTGTAACTATTATTGCTTTATGAGGTAACAATACAAATATTTTGTAGGTTTAAAGATTAAATAAAACAAAATAATTTTACTATCACATTACAATGAAACAAATACAGGCATGTGTTTTGCGAGAAATATTTATTAAATTGACATAATTGTAGTAGATTAAGAGCTAGTGCAGCAATGCTTCAACGTCAAATAGAACTTACCAAGTGGCTTAAAGTTACAGCAGTAAATTAGAACAGAACATTAGGTCTACCATGTCATGTCACTGCATTACTTCTGTAGCAAAAGAAAACCCATTAAAAAATAAGACATGTCTACACTAGCTCAATGACGCGCTCAGTATATGGTGTCGTCGCCGTGATGTGTTGGGTTTATCACAAGGCATACTGCCTTTGACGATACGGCGCACCGCGGGGACCCGGGCTAGATTCCCAGCCGTTCGTCGAACGGGGCTGGACTGGCGTTATGGGTGGCTGTAAGAGATTGACCTCGTAGTAATAAGTCTGCCATATGTATCAATTAGATACATTAAAGTAGATAAAAAATAATATGGGTAAAAGATTCTAATGAGTATGCGTAACGAAAAAGATCATGTGCAATTTGCGGTTTATATCTTTAATACGCTTACATCTTAATTATATCAAACCCTAATCAAACACTCAAACCGATAATCTAATTATGTAACGTATCCAAAAAAACATTCCTCCGATTCCCGTTCATGTAAAATATGTAGTAGCTTTTATTTTCAATGTAATTCCTATCAATCTTATTCATCAGAATTATTTCAAGTCAATCTCTATGTTTAAAAAAAGAACTTCAACTGAATTGAATATGTCATTTTTCATCTGATTCGGGTTCAAACAAATACAAACAGGCCAACAGTCGAAGAAACAAAAATTCCAAAACAATCTTTTTGTGTCCTATTACCTCTATTACGTGCCTCTAAGTCATTTTTTCCTAAATATCTTCAATATACACATAGGTAAAATTTACAATTATATGATTTATCTTAATATATGTAGTGTAATATTACTGGACTATCATACATAGGTAGTTTTAACGGAGTTTTAGATAATATAGTTTGAGAGCGACTATAATATAACTGATATATTATTAAATGGGCAATTGTGGCCTAATCTACAAACCTCAATTAGGTTAAAAGCAAGCAAAGTGAAATACGGATTAACCATTTTCGAGGAAGGTTAACTCCGTTCGCCAAAATTCAGACTACTTACTTTAGGAACTACCCGTTCCGTACCACTCCATATTTTATCTCTAGCCAAGCCCGTTTCGCCAATATATGTCCTGGTGGAACATTTTATTATGCCATTTGAAATACACAGCACCATTTATTGATGAACGTCAAGGCAGACACATGAGAGAAGACATCATTGTTGGTAATATTTGACACACAACATTTTTCGACGTCGTATGAATTCGACATAAGCTTACTTTGGTATCTAAACTCATTTAAAATTTGAATCTGGTGTCAAAATTTTAATTTTAATTATTTCGGTACATATATAGTATTAAAGTGTACAAATTTTATTATTAACTACTTAACTGTTGATACATATTTTACAGTTGTTTCCTTAATACATAAATGTCAACAAAGGTAATCATCGATATATATGCTTAAGTATACATTTAATACGTGTGTATACATTAGAACTTGTCGAATATTGTAAAAATTATATTACCAATATTTTCATACTATATTATTAATATTCTGCACGCAAAATAAAATCAATCATTTAATTATCAACAATCTATCTCAATAATCTAAACAAATATAATTGACATATCATTCATTGATAATCAATTAAGTATTAATAAACGCACAAGCAGCATTGATTTTATAGTTTACATAAGAAATTGGAACTTTCACAAAAATTATTTTTAAAATGTCAATAAATACGTGAAAATATATTTATCTTAGCACAATTTTGGTTAAAGAATTTATAAGTGCATTTGAATATAAAGTAACCAAAAATAAATGTGCTCAAAACTTCAACACCCAAATTTTCTTGAACATAATACTTTCTTGTCTAACAATAAATGAGAATCGTTGAAAATATGAATATACTCTATTCAATTTTCAATATTATACTCCGACTGTGAAAAATTACTACCAATAGATTCCATTTTTTCACATTAATGCGCTATTGAAATTAAAAATTATTCTAGTACACGAAGTTATTTTCCCAGAACGAGTAAATTATATTGCTCAAAATATTTGGAAAAAGCGTTATTCATTATACTTAGTAATAACATTATATATTAATAAAAGTTTTCCGTTACGTTACTCAAGTTAATATTTTTTCTATTTTATGATTAAAAACCTTTCGGGCGGAAATAACTTTTCTTATAAAAAGTAAAAATGTCACGTAAATTTCTTCGCCCAGGTAAAAGAACAGTAATGGCATTGGGATTAAAATGGAAATGTAACGTAAGAAGAAATTTGAATAAAATGACGCAATAAGAAAGCCGTCTCTCAAAGCGCACTTGTAGACAACCCCAAGACAACCAAAAAGAAAGCCATAAATATGTATATTTTGCTGTCTTCAAATTAGAATCTTTGGGCTTAATTTAAAACTTTGTTGGAAAATACCCGAGGTCACTTTCTGGACCCGTTCAAAATTTGCACTTGCTATTAATTTACATCTACCATGTAATAAAATATCCACTAACTTAACGAAACCTCAGGTCCTTGAAAACGGATAAATAATAAAAAATTAGTTTTTGCAAATGTCCCACTGTTTTAATTTTTTGTATAATTTCTTTTTTCCATAATTAACTGTTTTAATTAACCACTGTTTTAATGTTTTATATAATTTCTTTATAAATTTGCTTAGGTCATAGCAGACGACCTTGATCAGGATACCAGGCAAATTTATTAGTCGAGTATGAAGTGTATGTTTACATAAAAATAATAAATATATTATGAGTCAAGTGATTATTCAGGCTAGTATGAATAATGAATGTAAATGCCATGCGCTGGCCAATCAAGGACCACGTTACGCTCGACTGTTGCGTGTTCGCTTTATTTAAAATGCAATTGAATACTGTTAGAGACCGATGTTAATGTGTAACAATTACGATTTTTCATTACCTTAATGCTTTTGATCGGACTTACTACAAAGTAATTATTGAATTTTATAGTCTATTTGATGAACTATTTAAATAATTAATATTAATAAAATATACGAACACAACAATTTTCACAAAATCAGGTTATTTATGATGATATAAAAGGTGAAAACTTCTAAAAGTTAAATAAAAAACCTGGAAATTATCACAAGTTACAAAAAAATCGATATAAGGACTACGTCATACAGAAAGACATTTTACTTACTGCATGATACTCACATAAAGATAGAATACGGGGGAAGGAACAGAGTGAAGTAGGAATTAAAATTGAGTATAAAAACTTTCCAAGGGAAATGATTTTTATTTATTTGAAATGTGAGGTTTGCGAAAAAAACACAATGTACCGAAAATAGTCACAGTGGTTAAATAAATTTTAAGGAGTAAAATAAATACAAGACATCAAGTCTACTAAACGATCGGGGACAGACAGTAGAACAATTTAAATTACTTATTACTTACCGACATTATCTTACTATTTTTTTCTAACTTTGCTCGCTGTAGATATTTTTACCTGCCTGTAGATATTTTTACACTGACCATTTGCTAGAGTAACAATGATAGAGAATTTGCCAATAACATAGTCAAACAACTTGGAAGCGTGTTGTCCAAGTGAAAAATGGTGCAAGGAAAATCAAAACATTTTCAGATTCGGGGATCAGTAGAATAACCAAATAAAGACAGAGAAAATATGCTTCGTTCGTGATTAGTATGTAATCGCATACAGAAATGAACAAAAGGATTACAGTTCTTTCAGTCGTTGAAGTATACATCTCATCATATTGGCGTAAACTATAATCCATATGGTGCCATATTCTGGATAAAGTTAAAAAGGAAGCTTTAAACTTATTTACCTGGCGAATTAATTATTTAGTTTAAATTCAGAGGAAGACTTAAGAGATTAAGACAATAGGGAGGTTAGACAAAACACGTAAAATAATGATATGAATATAGATTCAACCAGTATAGGCCAAGTCTATGTTCACCGTGGATGTCCAATAATATACATTCTGAATATAAAACTTGTACTGTAGAATTTTTTTTTATCCATGTGACCGCCGTTAAGCTTGAAATAATTGTATAAAATGGTATGAGATATCGGTAAACACTTCAAATGCCGACTCAACAGTGGCAAATAATACAGTTTAATTTGAGAAGAATGTAATTGACAATAAAATGAATCGGAAGAAAAGGGTTTTTAAATAATGTGGATTAATAAAGAGCGAGCCGAGCAAATGATTGATCCTTCAATTTTCTAATATCCTGCGGCTAAAGGTTGGTATGCTCTACGCCGATCGAGTCCGTAGCGGTGGCATTAATTTACTTGCTAATATCATTTAAATAACAGATGTGAACCTTTATACACTAAGCACAAAACAAACTTTTCAGAACCAATTTAATTAAAGAAATTAATTCACGATGTGCAAAGCTACAATTTCTGCCAAAAGTGTTATGGAAACAGAGATTTCATTGCGCAAGTATACAAAAATGACATATAATTGAGGAGACCAAGATTATATTTGGTGTGGATGTAAAAGTGCTATAAATGTAGCTGCCATAATTGATATAAAGAAAAAAGACTATGTAATTCAAAATGCCACCGTAGTGAACATTAGTCCAATAGCTGGAATAAATATCTATTTAAAAACCAATATTAAAAAAAAGAATCTGTTAAAATTCTAATTAAGTAAGATTCCACAATCTCCATATTGTAATAGAGGTTCGAAAACAAGTTCAACGAATTTTGCCGCGGTGAAATGACGTGGTTGATGAAATCCTTATGGATTTCATTTGGAAAATCTTGCGATTTGGATTTATTGATCAGAACACTTCCATGCTACGTTTGTTAAAACAATGCCTCAAAAAAAATAAAATGTTTTATCCTGTACATTTTTTTAAATTTCGTACTTAATTAAATTATCTTGCATTAAACGAATTTTGACGAAGCTTGATTTATGATTTGGGTATTCTTGATTGCAAAATTTATTAATGCTTTTGGTTTTAATTTATTGATACTCTTAAGGAGTTATGTTTGGAAAATTTGGCGAGTTGGTTTTGTTTCACTGAATATCTTGGTGTTTGTTATATTTCATTACAATGTATATGCGCTGTTTTTTTTAGTCTTAAAATACGCTTTTTCTTCAAATTAGCACTATGATTTAGATACTCGTATTTTTGGTTGAAAATTTTGACTGAACTTACCGACTCATATAAAGTAAGTAGTTTATTAGTTTTGATTATATTTTTTTTAGACTATTGTTACGAAAATCATATTTTTCGGCATTCAAAAAATGCTAAAACCAAAAGTATGGTAGCTAAGATAATAAGAACCAGATAAAGATCGTAAGGAAAGGGTCAGATAGAAAATCGCTGAGTGAAAGTGCCAGGTAGAAAATTGTGCTAAAATTTGTTTAGCTGAATATAGCATTCTAACGTCTATTCAATGTAACATACCGCAGTAAAACGTTCGAACGTTAGACGTAACTTAGTTAGATGTAACGCACTTAAGACGTAATGTAGTTAGGTCCTACAAACTTTATTAAGCAGACATTGTGTTGAGTCCATAGCTATTATGTTATTTTCTTTATAAGTTACGAAATACTGAAATAAGAAAAATAAAATAACGAAATTTTAAGTTTAAATTCACCTAACAAGAAAACAACCTAGCCTTATAAAAGGAACAGGTAAAAGTTAACAAATTTACTTAAATTAGCCACAATTGTTCCCATGCAATAAAAAGTGGCATAAAGTAATTTCACAGTGGAACGTCCACAAATCAATTTACAAAAGGGCGAAATGATTTACTTTCGATCATGATATGTTGACGTCTTTTGTACCGCGTCTAGTTTTTTGGCGACGTTGATTTACAAAAACCATCTACCTTACAAAAATGGAAATAACCTTGTTGCCACTCATGCAATATTCTGCCTATTTATAAATAAGAATTAAATCCCAACAATAAAATATTATATAAGAAAACTACATTCATCAAATTTCACTTGATAAGCATACTGATGCACCGCTATTAAAGCAAGCACCCTGCTATCTGAACTAACCCACAAAAAACGGCATATACGTAAATGGGAAAGTGGTTGAAAAACCCTATCTTCATTAATTTACGTTTCCAACGCATATTCCATTTTTTCGCATATTTATAATCATAACTATGCTTTAATGGTACCAATCAATCCAAAAAAGTTTTAACTCTTTCCCTAAATTCGTCGTATTTAAATATTTTTTAAATCTCTTAAGACTTACCATAGTCATAGGAACATAGAACTTAAAACAACAAATCTGCAGAGAATAGTTAAATACCGTCTATTATACCAGGGACGGACCAATGAAAATAAAACTCCTACCAATATGTCATATGCTGATTGACATAAATATTTTATTATTATTATTTTAATCTTTTATTACAAAACGCTGCCGATCTGTAATATTTTAAAATTCAGAATCTTAGAGCTTACTTAACTAAATTATGAACTGTGCATATAAAAATAAAATAAAACGAACATACAAACGACACAAAAATAAAACGGTTAAAAATATCTTCTTTAATACATTAAATAACTAATAATAAACATATTACCTTTTATCAGTGATTTAAAAGTTTACGAGCTTTTCAACGCGACCGTTTTCTTTGATAAAGGATACTTCCTCTTTTCTAATACTAGCCTTCGAGAAAGGATTATTTAAACTTATTTTGAATTCTCCGTTTATTTTTATGGCGCAAGTTCCGACAATTGTGGATAATATGAACTCCATTTGAAATAAAATATATAAGAATATTTTTATAAATAGATTTAGCAAGTGGGTTTATTGAAGTCGACGAAGTTTAATATGCATTGTTTTTTTATCGTTATATATTGTCTCTTGCGGAAAAACTGAGGGTAAAACAAAAAGAGATTTTTGCTATATTACGATGTACCAAATCAACAGATAACTGACATATATTCAAAAATACTTTCTAAAAATATTCTGAAATTTAGATATAATTTCAAAATGCGTAGATAAATATTATCTGCCGACTTAATTTCTATCCACGATGAATAAAAAAAATGTCATGTTTGATGAATTAGGTTAATTTATAATAAATAATAACAATGTATTCCTCGTTAATATTACTAATAAAACTGACGTTATAATATGAACGATTAAACTACGGAAACTACTGGACCCTGAATACAATTGGGTTTATATTTAAAATTTTTGAAGCGAAGTTCTACATGAAAAAAATAACGTGGATAAAAAATGCGCTATTTGTAAGAAATTCGACGTTTAAATGAAGTTTCTAATTCATTTTATAATATTTTCACATATGATATTATTTTAACGTTAGACTAATTATCTGAATATTTATATGTAATATGTAAAGGAATATATAATTTTTACATCAAGTAACCCAAAAATAATACAGGACTCCCTGGATGCCCATTTTTAAATATATTCCGTCTTCATGGTAAGTTGCGTAGAAACATAAAAATTAAAAAAACCGATGTTATTTTTCACAGTAAAAATGTATTACCCAGCATATTTTACATAGACCCGAGAATATCGCACATTTCTTAAAAAAAATTTTTTGTCTTATTACTCATAACTTTTAAATAGTTTATATTTAGTTCTCGGTTATTTTTAAATGTAGGATTTTAGAATTTTAGAGTCCAATTACAATGGGTTTTTTGAAACTGAACTGGTAATAAATTGGGTCTAAAATGACAAATTTGTTAGTCAACCAAATTAATTTTGTGCTCCATTTGAAATTCTATTAAATAAAGATATTCAGAAAAAAAATTTCGATTTTAATAGTTAAAAATCCCTTGAAATATAACTTTAATAAATCATTTGTAGGTTTGGACCATGGAACTACGTACCATATCTAAATTTCAAGTTTTTGTCTTATTTCATTTATAAGTTATAGCATTTTTTGCGAAACTTTCGGAATCTGAACACTAAATAGCAAATGGCGTTAAAATATTACGTTTGTCCCGGTATTCCATTGGTTCGCAAACTAAGTTCTACGTGGTAATTTATTGGCAGGGCGAGAATAAATTTATCGTACAAGTTCAATGGTCAGTTTTACTTTTAATGAATGAAATGAGTACTAATACAATTTCTTTATTACTCAATATTACGTGGAATATTTGTATTATATTTGCATAATGGTTATTCCCCTGCATAAACATTTAAAAACATCCGCTTGTATTTCAAGAGTATTAATGGTAAGTTATTACCATATGTGTAGTGTCCTATGTACCAATTTGGTACATAGGGCACTCTCTATAACTATCAAAATATTTCAGTCATCTGGTATAAAACATGTTTGTGTTTGATGAACACTTGACAGGAAAAAATTACTTTTGCTAACCGTTGCGAAGAAATATAAAGTAGTAAAAGTTGTTGACCGCATAAACTAAGGTCATTTGTAATAAACTTTCGTTGACTAAGAAAGCCGAACCTTTTACAGCTGTTTTGATTACTTCATGAGGTATTTATCTTAATCAATCGCTCTTTGATCCTTTCATTGCTTAAAAAAATTGTCAGCTTTTATTTACTGAAAACAACGGTTGTAATAAAAGGTGAAACTATGAATCCGTGCAAGAAATGAAGAAAATGACAATCAAGAATAAAAATACTGCTTTGAAATTTTGAAACCGTGAGCGCAACTACAAATATATACAGCGTTTAAAATTTTATCTTAAATGTAGATCGAATTTTTAAACACAAGTTGTGTATATCTAAAAGTAGTTATCTCTTAACCATTTATGTGAACAATTGAATTCATTATATCTGCACAAAAAAATTATTTATGTATTATAATAGTGATTACAGAATTTAACGTTTGCTTAAAATAATTTCAGTACATAATATTACTACGACGACATTAGATAGTATCGACAGTTGTTTTGACATTTATCAATAAAAATGAAAGCTTTTACTTTGGGATTATTTGACTTAGCTTGACCCCAGTGCAAAATATGCGCATCTCTTGAGTTGATGGGTCGGAAATGAGTTTAACCGTCTTATGATACCAGCCACAATTGAAAAAATAATTTTCTCAAACATTCAGCGAGAAGTAATTCTGAAGTTCTAACTGCGTAATACTACTTATATAAGAGTTAGAAAGTTCAAAATATGTTCACCAAACTTTATTGGAGAGATACAATAAATATTATCTGTTCTAAATAGTTTTCTCTCTGCCTGAAATATGGATGGAAGGAAACGCACAACAAGCGTACAAGGCATCGCATTACGTTGAAAGTTATTTATATATTATTATTATTTGTCATTTTCTCTAGACATTACGGGAGGACAACGAAGTATAAACATCGTGTTATTCTCGTGTTATTCAAAACCTGCTTTTTCACACGTTACATACCACACTAATGATTCTTACTATAGTTTAAGACTGAACCTGTGTTCTTTATACAGTATATGCACCTAAAAATTTTATATTCGTTTTTCATATTTGCAAGTTGATGATAGCTTAAAAATGCTTATGGAAAAATGGAAAATGAAACCGACAAAACGATGTAACTAGTACCATCTAACGAATACTTAAAACTCATTCATCTCAGATTCCTAAACATTGAACACAGGAAAACTTACCACAAAACTTTGTGACTTCAATTACAATTTTAATGAAACTTAAATAATTTAATTACTAGAAAAAGGAGGAGTAAGAATGCAATTTCGTGAATATATAAAACGTTTTTTATGGACAGTGCGCACGAATAAATATACAGAATATTAAATATTGAATTATGTGCAGACTTCACAAATAAATTCGAACATATAATATCCACAATTTTTTGTTTAAACATATTGGGTGGATATTACAATTTTATTTACGTTTTATTTAGGCTTCTGTACATAAATAACACGCAAATAAAATTGCTTGTATCGTATTAAGGTTCACTGAAATATTGCGTTATTTAAGAAATAGTTCAAAAAAAGTTCTACGATAAGTAGCGAATATAAAATTTGATAATAAGCTACTTTTATTCGATCTCTTCGCTAGATTCGCATAATATACATTTGTAAGCTAGCCACTTCGTCAAATTGGGCTAATTTATTCTGTCGGAATTCTTAAATGTAAAGTATCATTGCGAAAATTCAGACCTATACGACAGAATAATGGAGTAGTCGACCTCTAAATCGCAGCAAGTTAATTGCTAAAGTAAAACATTGGTGAAACAATATTGGAATAATATATACTTAATGACAGCGTGAGTTTGACTTACGAATAAGATGTAATGTAGGGAAATAGGGATGTAAGCATTTTTAAGTATATCGATATATTATGGTTCTGTACTTCAATAGGAATAACGGGGCCCTTACAAGATCATTACGTGTTTGCCTGTCCTTCGGTCGTATCCATTCATGGCATAGAAATATGAAATTTGATTCAACAATAAATTATATCACCCCACAGATATTTCAATAAATAACACTGAAGAATGTTCACATGAAAATTGTTGAGAGAATAAATTATGTACCCATTCCAAAAAAAAATTAAAATTCCACACCTAATGTAAGTTATTGTTTGAACTATAGCGCTACAAGGATCACAAAAATATTTTATTCGCAGTGAATATTATATAAAAAAAAACAATTTTTAAAAGCCTTTCGCAACGGATGTAATTAAACTATAGTCATGATTCCAGATGCCATTATTTTTAATCACCCTATTTTTAGGCCCGTGAACAATAGAGTAGGCAATTTACGTGGTGAAAAATTTATAATTGTAAAATATTTTTATAGAAATACTACCTTCAAATGTTTAAATGTCTTATAATGCCTTAATGAGCACGTGACCCTCTTACTGCGAGTTCTACTCGTACTTGACAGTCTTTTAATTATTTATTTCAATCATATTTAAATACTACATCGATACATATTTAAAAAAAATTAAAGATAATTATTAGACGGCGATTGTTTAAACTTATTAGTTTAGAAAAATATTATCACGTTTGTTGGATTAGCCAATAAAAATTACACGATAATTATTAGAATTATTTAAACTTATTAGTTTAGAAAAATATTATCACGTTTATTGGATTAGCCAATAAAAATTACACGATAATTATTAGAATTATTTAAACTTATTAGTTTAGAAAAATAATATCACGTTTGTTATATTAGTCAATAGTTTTGTAGTTTCTCCAAAAGCATAAAGTGATTTGTTATTTCGTCATTTATTAATTAGGGAGCAATGTGATAGGAACCATTTTCTAAGTATTTTAAGTAGAACTTTTGAAATTTAGACATTTCTGCAAAATTAAATGAATTTCTACTTTTTAACTAAAATTGATGTATAGTTCTTAATTCGATAATCGAAATTTAATTTTAATTTTAAAATGTAATCTGAATATTTTTAAATTTTGACAAGTAGTTTAAATTCGTTTGATAATAATGTACGGAACCTGACATTTAAATATATAAACGTTTTTAAACAGATGTATCATCTATCTAGTCGAATGAAGGGTAAACTTTAAATCCAAAATTGCTGCCAGGAGTCAAGTACGGGTTGTAGTTTGTTTATAAGTGTATAAAACTATGTGAAGTTTGCAAAGTAAACTACTTTGGTATGGGCGAACCAGTATTATTACGAGCTGATACTTCTCAGATAGCTTCTAGTAATGTTTTGTATATACCGTAGATTTTGATATTTAACGATAACTTGTTTGAGGAAAATGTGGAAAATGGAAAACTAGTAAGGGACCAAGGGAACACCTATAAACTTACCGCAATATATGTGTCCTACCACGTATGTATCAGGCCAGCTAGTTAATATTTATGAATATACCCGACCATTCAACAAGAATATATTTTTTCTCAAAGGCAACGCCATATCTCCCTTAATCTTCGAAATAATTTATCGGCATCATTGAATGCCCAGGTACAGGATAGCACACTCTTTAATCCAGAATGATAAATAAAAATAAATTTTTATTCTGACTGAAACAGTTATTGTTATACAATTCGAAATGCGATTGATCAGGCTTTTGTTGGTTTAAGTGTAACCATATCATTTAAAGCTGAAATAACTTCATTTGCAATTCAGTGGCCTCCAGCACTGGCATCATAAATTTACTTTATAATTTTTCTTTTGTATCATGTACCCGTTACTCTCTGGCGCGTCACAATCATCAAGATAAAAAACCGCCTCTTTTACTAATCAATAAAAGTAATGGTTTTACAGTATAGAAGAAATTCAAAACCAATGCCATTGTTTTTACCTTTTAGGTTAAATTACCTTTTAGGTAAAATTTGTTTTTATTCTTTTTTAACTGATGCAATCTGATATATCGCCGGATGTGTAAGGAAATAATGTATGGTCAGATCATCATAAAAAGGGATTAGTGAGTTAAATGTGCCATGTAATATAATGAAATATTGTTGATGATACTCGAATATTTATTCGGCGAATGAATATGCTGTGCTAGCGTCGGTACTTGTTCACATTCGACATGTGTTTAGATTGAATTACACATTAACATAATTAGGTGTACATTAATAATAACTTGTAGTAAGTGCCCCAAATTTACACATCAACAATACTTTAAAAATACTTGTAGAAAATCGGTGTTGATTAAAAAACATAGTTTTGGAGAAAAGCTGTGTTAATTGAAAGTACCTAAACAGTTTAAACAGGGAAAGAACTGAAATTGGGAAATCAATTTCTTGAACCACACTCTCGCACACAACACAATGGCAAAAGTTGGTTGGAAAATGATCTGAAGATTGTTTCGCCACAAATTATTCAAAAGGGGTGATGACAATTGTTTTCAGCAGTCATGCGGTTTGGGGTTGGAATGACAAGAACCACTGCTACTGTATTTAATTTTTTGGAGAAATTTTGTTAACACAAATAATCTTAGTTATGTTTTGTGTAAATTTTTATTTATTGTATTGTTTGTATGCCTTAATTTATAACAAATAATCAGAAAATATTTTGAGATAAAATAATCATAAAAGTGTTTATTTTCAATACTATTTGTTTCAACATATAAGTCCATTCTACAGATCTTTGCACCAAATTTTGAGATAATATAATGTAAATAACATATATATTATTAAATGAACATTCAATTCATTTTGCGAAAATTAACATTCAATTATAATTAAATTATTAAATGAACTTCTGAAATGATGTAATGTACATAACATAGATATTATTAAATGAACATCGTTAAAACCGTTTTCTTTACATATCAACGTGCATTTTACTTTGAAGAAATATTATATTACTTTGTAAGACCGAATGGTAATTTTTATTTATGAGATAATGGGACAAAACTAGTAAAGAAATAATTATACATATTAAGAAATTTGCAATGAAGTTTTTTTTTTAATTTAAATTATTTCTTTTTTATTTATTTCAAATAATTTTTTAATCGAATTACGGAAAATAATTACTTGCATTTTATTTTGTTGATTATAGTTAAAGATTAATATGCTTAAAGACATGCACAAGAAACAAGAATATTCGTTAGCTAGTTTGTCAGATGCTGAAAAATCAAATATGTTCTAAATCCTATCAGATCTTGGTACAGTTACAAGCGTAAAGTAGAAGAGAATTTCTGGTAATTATATTAATTAGGTGAAATAATGCTCTTTGCATAAAGCTCTAATTCGTGTAATTTTATATATGTTTACTGACGTAACTTAGAGATTCACTGAATCCATGAGATCCATTTGTGCACTTTCGTAGTGTTACCAACAACTCTTCCAGCATTAGTTGTTTGTTCTCAGAAACTTTATTTATTTATTACTATCTTTGATCTCTTTACAATTTTTTAATTCTTATGTGTATCAGTGATTTGATATACCACGTAGCATTTCAAATGAACAGCCTTTATGTTGCAATTTGTTTCCAAGAGTCATGTTTTTTAGCTTTATACGACACTTAATAAGCTTCAAAAAATTATATTGCGAGTCAGTGACTTTAAGGAATTGGTTGATTTCGCTATGCTTAATTTACGTGATGCTACAATCTTGAATTACCTGATAATACTCATTTTTATAATTTAGTAACACATACATCTCAAGTGGCTTTAGAGCATTATTTATTCATGAATCAAATTATTTACATCGATAAGTACAAAGTGAGGGTCGTTGAAAAGTATGAATATCACGTAGTTTTAAATAATAAGTTTATGATCAAAGAACGGGAAAAAAAGATAGTGTGATACGACAGGAAAGTTTAGAAAATACAATGATAGTTTCAGAAAAGTGATGAGAAACAAAAGAATGTCAAGGGCGAGAGTAGTGACAGTTAATGATATATATGAATAGAAGGCTACGTGTAAAAGAAGTCTGAGAACTAATGAAGCGAATATGAGGATAAGAGATCATTCCGTCATCGTTGCTTAACGTTGTGTGGATAATAAAAAAGAATAGTAAAAAAAATAAATGGAAATAAATAACAATTTTATTTTTCTTTATTTTTGTGACAATGAAAATGATTGATATTTTAATAATTTTAAAGTTTAAATATGAATAATTGCATTTATTTTAATTAAACTCTAATACAATTGTATATTACAATGTTTTTAATATAATTGCATATACAGCACCTGTATCACCTAGCCTATGTTACCACAATACATTTATCGCAGATATATCCATGCAGAAAGAAGCGTCTAAGTAGAAAGTTCTTTTACCATCTTAAGAAAGAGGTTGTGATAACTTGTGATTGAGTTATTTATTATTAATAGGATAATACCTCTTATTAGTTGTTTATTGCTGACACGTACTCAAACATTTCCAGATTTAGATTCTTTCACCCCAATTGATACTACACTCAATACATACTTCATACTCAATGGTACTATCGGGTAGCTTGCAGGCGATTTTATATGACGTAAATTTATTTCGTCGTGACTTCGCTTTATCCATATAAATCAAAAGTCTTTATGGGAACACAGATCCCAGAAACTGGAAGGAGCTTGCTTTATATGCTTATAAATCGGAATTATGTTTAATATATTTGGCAGTCTTCATATTTTTTATGGCAAAGTTAAAAGTGATACTTTTTAAAGCGTATTTTTTTCTTTCTAGATTACATTTGATTATTTTAAATTAACTGTATGGGCAATGTTAATAAAAAATGAAATAATTACTTACGGAGATTCTTTGAAATCCGTTTTGAATAATAAATATATAATATATATTAATATGTGAAGTGAAAACTTTGTACCACTATAAGCCTATTGCACGTACGGAGAAGTGCGAGGTATGATATTGTTAAAGTTTACATGGGGAAGGAGTGGAAAAAGCTAAAAATTGCACAAAATCGGTCTTATTAATATAAATAACTTAAACCATCCTTAAACTATATATAATCAAACCTAGTTTACCCTGGGTGTAAATCCATTTTAAAAAATGTTATTAATAAACACGGAATAACTGTAGTTTAGCTATACATTTTTGAATCTAGCTTAAGGTAGGTCATTTAAGGACTTAAGGTAGGCAATTATGCACGATTTTGAGCAGTTGCCGACATAAATAAAAACTAGCGTTGATACGTATATACACGGCCTTATAATTGCTTAACGCTGCTATTAAATTGATAGACAGGATTCATAATTTCTAACCGACATCATTCTGTGAACTACATATATTATTAAAATGTTTAATATAAGACAGAAAAGAACGAGATTTGTTAAATGGGATGAAGATGAAAAAGTAAGAGGAATTAAATTTTTCATGATCAAGTCGTGAACAATCTATATATTAGTAATAGCATTAAGAAACACATTTCTCTTTGCAGCAACTTCTAGGAGATATTCTTAAAGAACACATTGAGGTAATTTCGAATAAAAATTTGGAGACTAACATTAATAAAATGAAAACCAAAAGCGTGGACAATCGCTTATTGCAGTTAAATTATTTGAAATATATAAATATAGTTCCGTTTTTAAAGTTATATCATAACACGGTCTCTTTTGTAAACTTATGTTTTCACACTCGAAAATGACATCGGATGCCAATTTAGATTATTAAGCTGTGGCATATTTTTCATATTATTTGATTTGTTTTTAGATTCAATGGTTTAAATATAAGGAAAAGGATATTAAAGCAAGTCCAAACGTAGTGAAAAATAATAAAAATGGAGTGTTAAAAATTCATCAGAATTCTGCCAATCTCGAGGCGGCCCAACCTTAAAACTCCCACTCTGCAGAATCAAATAGGACATGAAATGATTTCGACTCCGATATATATAAGTGGAAGGAGTGGAAAGAGTGGTTCATATGCAAAAGGATAAATACCACATATGCCGTGGAGACGTTGAAAGCAAAAATATAGATTTTCGAAAGAAACCTTATTTAATATTTTATATTGAATTGAAGGTAATACAACCGTACCTACCAGTTATTAAATGCATTACAAGTGATTAATGTATCTTGGTTCTATTACACATCAAGAAGTGTATACTTTTTCATTTGATTGAAATATCAAATGACAAAGCAAATTTTATTTCAAAATTTAGCAAAAAACTTTTCGCAAATTAAAAATACATACTGTAAGTTCTCTCTCTCTTTAAATTATATTCTAACTTCAAATAAAACATATCTGACCCGTTAGATTTTCTTGTCATTTAGAAATTTCTTTTTTTATTTACAATACTTGCATCCTACCAAACCGATATCAGAGTAGGATGAAATAATATAATTGTATATAGTGAAGAAAACTATAAAAAATTAAATAGAGATTATAAAAAAAATCAAAACATATAATATAAAAGGAGAAAAATTTCAACTCAAATTTTTCTAATATCCATTTTTATTTACAAGTCAACCTAACGTTTTTTTAATTTTCATTTTAATTTTGTATGTGTTCTTTGACATCTATGGCATGTTTCGCTCCTTCGTTTTCCATGCGTAGCTCAAATGCCTGTATTTTTTGGATAAACTAAATATTGTCATATTGTAATTCCATCTGGTTTTCTGTAAAACAATAAACACTATGAAGATTTAAGACTTTCAACTTTAAGGTTTTAGGAAAATGGATACAAGTTTTATAGTATTATATCAAAGAATGATTATAATTATAAATTACACCAACAAATCACTTTCCTACATATAAGGCATGAAACTAACAAATAAGAAATTAGACAGTTCAGTGTCTTAAAATTATAAGCAATTTTCTCCATTAAATGATGAATTAAAAATTTTCAACTTTAAGAGATTAGAACAAAATTTTACCATTTTCCCTTTACCTTCAATTTGTCTTTCAACAGATGTAGGTAACATTTGTGGCGCTTGTGGAGTCGCTGTCTTAGATGACATGATGAGTCCTTCTGTTAATTTCACATTTCATTTTATAGACAAAACAATATATGCACGATAATATAAATAAGATTCAATTATTGTTCAATTCGTCATTGAATTAATTTTTTTATGAAGGATAAACAAAAAGGTTTGAATTTTATATCTTCTCCTTTTATTATGTAAATATTAGCAATGCTACAAATAAATGTGTATGTTATACCTGTACTTTTTCAGCAGTTGCAAGTAATATTGAGTGGCGCTTGTTGAGTCGCTATCTCAGATGAGGTGCGACTCAACAAACAATGAGTCGCTATCTTGACGACCCTTGTATTAATTTAAAATTTCCTTATACCTACAAAATAATACATGAAATGTAATATATATATATATATATATATATATATATATATATATATATATATATATACCTGAATGAGCTCAAACGAGCTGTGAATTTTTTGTGATTTCAAATGTACCTTTTTCAATAGTCGGTTGAATGTATGTCGTGGTATTTTGTGTAATGGATATCTGTTCTATTAACATTAAGTTTAAATTTCAGGGAATTAAGGTAAACAACACACGCTAATGATATATTTGCACACGTTCTCAGCTGTTCTAAAACAAAATTTATAAAAATTATATTCGGTCGTTATAGAGGTATACTCTTTGATAAATGAATCTCAATATCATTCAAACTTAACAGTTTTGTGAATTACTATCAAATTTCGGCCACCGGGCGTTTACTAGTATTTTCTTAAACGGAAAGGACTTTGAAAGGACTTTTAGTCATTTTTATATTGTGAAGATTATTATATTATACTGTGAAAGAACAACTTAGGTGACATTCTAATGTATACACCATATTAAATTACTAATTTTTTAAAATCAAATGACAAGTAAACTCAATAACTTTACTTCAGTTAATAATGATGATGAATTAAGACATCTGTGGAATAGAAACATTCATTTATATTTACATTAGTCACAGATTTTTAATGCCAAGGAATAGATGATACAAAAAGAATCGGATACTATATATCAAAAATCATATGGTCTGATTTACTTTAATTTTCTTCTGTTCGCCGCTATCTGTAAGAGTCAAGTGAAATAGTATAGTCCACATATTTAGCTTGGAACTGTAACAATATCTTAATTTACCGTGTGGCCAGGACGCTATATTGACAAAATACACAGGGGATATCTCTGAATTCACTTGTAATTTCAAAATTTACGTAAATTGTTCAATAATTATCTTTAAAATGGGTAAATGCAGTGCCTATAAGTGTGATAGCTTTACACACAGAAAGTCACCATGTTAAATTGCAAGTGAAAGTATGAAAAAAAATTCACAAGTGTATGAAATATGAAGTCGTTTGTTATAATTCCCATTTTTTCGTTATTTATTGTAAAATATGTATTAAAGATTTTTAAAGCATTTCAGGTTTAAAATTTTGTTTAATTTTTAATATACACAGAAGTCGCATATACATTGTGGACTTACTTTTTTATCCTAATAAGGTGGCAAATATTTTGAAGTAGTTAATCGCATAAGGTAGCTGTCGTGTGATCAAAAATTAATTATTGAATTTTTTATAAAAATTCAATAATTAATTTTAATAATTAATCACACGACAGCTACCTTATGCGATTAACTGTTAAAATAACATCATTTTGATAGTCTGTAAAAAATAATTTTTGTATTTTAATTGCGCTTTTTAAATAAAATGAAGTGTGGTGAAAAACCAATTTTTTCTGGGATGCGAATTGCATAATTTTTTCAAAAACTTATCTTACATTGACTTAGTTTTTTTTCGACAAATCGTTCGAAGTGTTTTAAAAAAAAAATTAAGTGTGGTAAAATTAACATAATGTTAATTGCATAATTATGTGAATGGAATTATCCTACTTCTTTCGTTAATAATGATATTATTTTTTATTATTATGGTATGAGAATAACTTTACTAGACAACGCTAATGTGAGCCGAGATCTGTTTCAAAAAGGCTTTTTAATTTTTCTGAATTTGAATGTAGGTTAGTGAAGAGATGAAAACTTCCTTTTTTGAATAGTTGGAACAAATATTTGGTTGTGTCATAGGAATTGCTTGTCATATCCTTCTTTATATAGTTGAAACAAATATTTGGCTTTATCATAGGAATTGTTTTCCATATTTCCTCCAGAATTTAATTGCTAGCTTAATTGAAAATCGAATACCTCACTCTTTCCACAGGCTGCCAAAAACATCTGAAAGTTACAAAAACATTTAAAAAATGACGGGTTAATTAAATGCCGACTTAAATATTTTTTCCTATTATTTACCAACATTTAAAAAAAAACTAAAAAACGATTTCCTCGAAAATTTTTCATAAGTTATTATAACGGAATTTCTTTTCAAATATGTATTTACACATTTTGGTGTTTTTTGGAAAATAAGTGAATTTCCGCGTTGTCATGCCTCGTGAAAAACTATGCACATACAAACCGTTTTCATCTGATTTCATAACGCTAATATCAGTTCGGAATTAAGTCAATAAATAAGGTCGGCTTCAAATTACCTATTTAATTGACCAACCTCTGTCAAATAAAGCTTACTTACTTTATTTAAGGAAGTTTTTAATATTTTATTACAATTTTACGTTTGGAATAAAATTTGGACATACTTATTTTAGGTTTTTCAATTAATTGGGTAATTTGAAGTAAATCATTCAATATTTTGTAAAGTAAATCATTTGATAGAAAAGAACTTTGGTAATTTTCATATTAATGTTTTTGGTGAGTGGTCTTCATATTTTTCAAAATAACTTATAAAAAAATTAATAATAATTGTAAAATTCTAAAAAAGTGTGTTCGTTTTTTAAAAACTTCATAAAAAGTAAACGCTGCATAATGTTATATACAATTTAAGCGCTGTTATTCGAAGAACGGCCGATAACGCAACGGTCGATATACTATTGGTCAAACCACGTTCGTTCTAAAGGTATCGGTTAGAAAAAAAATTATTTCTAAGTATGCGAACTGTAAACATGGGTTTATTGTTATATTGCATGCACAAATAAGAATATTTTTTTACTTCTTCTAAATTCCGACAAGGGTTACTTTCGCTTACAAGTCTTTATTTTCAAACTCAATATAAATATTTATTTATTTCTTTATTATGCTTGCATTACTTGTATTAATACATTTTCAGGGCATTATCATTTATCTCGCTGTTTTTAAAGATGTAGTTGTTATTATGACTTTGGTAATAAAAGGAAGTTTTGAATTTTTGTATTCAATGTATGAATTTTCTGAAAATATTTTTGTTATTTAAAATAAGGCCGGAAATAATTATTTCTATTGTCTCAATTCCCGAGATAATTAATAATAAAAACCATATACAAGATAAATAATAATAAAAACAAATTTATTAACAAAGTTTCTGTTTCGAATATGTATAGGGTGAAAGGGGTTTAGAGCGAGAGATGAGAGCTGTTATAGGCGTCTAATCAGAGCAAGTTTCAACTGATAATACAAAATACGTACTTGAACGAATTGCAATAAGAAACCATTTAAATATACGGACAGAAAAATTTTGTGTATACTTAAATAGAAACGTAACTTATAGAATAGATAAAATAGAAAAATGAAATTAAGTTACAAGAAATAAATATTGAAGAATATCACGCAAAGTACAAAGAAAATTATCAGTTATTACAAAAGAAATAGTAGATCTCAAAGAGCGGTGGCAATTTAATAATGCAGAAAATAAACCCAGACTGGAGAAAACCATGTTAAGCAAGTTAGAAAAAAAGTCCAGACGCTGTGAGTGACGAAAAGAACGTCATGAACTGCCAGAGAAATATTAACCAAACCGCTCACTATCTAATTTTATAATAAAGATAAAGAATTTTCATAAATAATGGACATGTTCAGAGATTGTGCTATTGGTAAAAAGTGGTGAATCAAGAACTAATTTCGAACCATGTACCTATTAGTCTAATGTAGTGTTTGTATGAAGAATTTCCTGCTGCATACTAGGATGAAAAACAAAAAAGTAATCGACAAAAACCAACCAATCAAACGAGAAGGATTTATGAAAATTTTCTCAACGGTGGGTCATGTTCATATTTTGAAAATAGTGACAAATAAATATATAGAGTATGATAAACCAGTTTTGCACATATTTTACATACAAGCCTGTAGATATTTTTGAAAGTAATTTGGTAATAAACAACCTTATTTTTAGTAAAATTTATCTGCTGAAATATTTATTTGAAAGGATATTTAGTTAACAGTTAAGCCCAAATTCATTAACAAAGTAAAACCACTAATAACTGATAACCGACAAGACATGAAAATGCAATGAGTTATGAAGTTTTTTTTCTATTAAGAAAGTTTGAAAACCTGCTTTAAAAGGGTCGCTACAACTGATTTAATAAAAGAAACGTATCAATAAAACACATTATAAAAATATTAACTTTTTACATCTGCTGTACAGCGTAGTCTACATAGAGTGTTCAGATATTTTTTAAATATTCTAATTATTAGCCTACTAATTTGTCGATGCTTTATAATTCTTCTAATTTTAGTATCTGTATATAATAAACACTTAAAATTTGTATGAATCCTTTCACATGATATCTTTGGGTCAATACAAAACCTTAGGCAAAAGGACATATTTTTATAATTAAGAGTTACATGTCAAGTCAGTTAAGAATATTTAAGATTAAGGTTTCTTAAAAACATCGACCGACACTTATGAAAATTACTTCACTAAACCGATATGCAATGAAATTATTTGTATTTAATTCTAAGGTGCATTTGTGACAGATATACAATTAGATCACTTAAATTTGGTATCGAGTGGCGATGTTATTCCGTCTTTGTAATAAATTTTAGCCTCTCTAAGAAAAACAAATAGAAAATCATATTGCAAATGTTGAGTACATACATATTGAGTAATTACGATAAAAAATAATTGTTTTTTGTTTCAGCTAATTTTAATATTCTTTTGTTCTATTTTAGAGTATTTTACGCTGAGTAATGAACGCCAGTTTCAAATTGAGAAGACGTATAGACGATATGTTTCTATTAATTAAGGTTTATTTATTCTTTACTAAAATTTTCAAACAATATAATTATTAAACAATTAGTGTATATAAATTTATATTAAATTTAGAAGGTTACAAACAATATACTTCCTATGTAAGTCTTTTCTTCTTATTATTGACTAGATGTCTGCTAGTCTAATATCAATGAAAAATAACATATATTGGAACGCATTCAGTACCTGTGAATCCGTTATGAGTTTAGTTAACGAAAATATTTCACACATTTTCTTATACATTTCCTTCAATACTTTAAATAGGTCCACCTATTGGGGTGTTTTTCGTATTCCTTGTGTTCACGAATTGAGAGCAGGGAAGGATTTTTGAACGTATACATAATAAGTTGGAATGATGTCAAATTTGTTTAACCGCTAATTTTATAATTTGACAGTATTGATAAAAAAACACTTATCTTTAATAATTGGGATTATGTAAGTTTACTGAACATGTATCCAGGCTTTGAGAGAAGAACACGATACACGGGTGCAAAGGTTTACAATGATAGTTTTATTAGTTGCAAAATTTTTAGAGCTTAAAATTTTTAGTCAAACTTTTAGTAGTACTACATCTATTCTATCAATTTGTGACTCCGTATTTCATTGTGTTATATTTATTTTATACATTCAAATAAGCATGATTTTTTATTTTATGTTAAATTACAGTACTTTATTTCTAGTTTCCACTTAATATATTTTCAGGGTTATTTAAAATACATGTAACGTCGTAACGTATTGCCATTTGTTTTCAAAAAATATTTCTGTATTTATTTTGTTTGTTACTGATTTTTAGATAACAATGGCTAACTTACAAACAAATTAAGTTAGTACAATTAGACATCAGTGTGCAAATGCAGTCATAGTTTGTTATCAAATTATTAAATAAACTTATTGTTCTACGACGTTTACGTACACAAGTGTCCCAAAAAAGCACAAAGGAAGATATCTAAAAGATATAAAGGAAGTTATTCGAAATATCCCAATATATGTATGTTTACCGATTTTTTAATTGTTTTCGGGTTTCATTTTTTTGCTTTTCTCAACTAAATTTACAGATTGAAGACAAAATGTTTTTTTTTAATAATCGTGGTAGAAATTATTTTTGGGAATAACTAAAGAATTAAATATTGGGGAAGAACGTAATAAATTTCATCACAATGTAATGAAATTCATCAAACATAATCATATCCATCATAAAGAGGAACTCACCTTTCTGCTCTCACTCTTACGGTAACACTACATTTGTTCTATATGTTATTTTTCACTTTTTTCTGTAGTTCATTATTGCGTTAATTATTATGAATTACATAGATAGATTTTGGGACTTAGGTTCTGGATAGAGACTATGCAGAACCAAGTTCCAAAATCTGAGATAGATCACATAATTTTAGAAAGAGATATCATTCATACCTCATTAGTGAAGAATTATGGCAGCAGAGTACGATTTTCTCAGGAAGAGCAACATTTTTAAATTTGAGATTATAGATTCAATTTTCAATAACATAACGTCAATTTTTGGTTTGGACAACTAAACTGGAAGTAAATTGACCACTTTTGAATCTCAGATTACTTTCAAAGGGAAGTTTTAAATAATGTTTTTAAGAGATAATTTAACTGAATTTCTAGAGGGTGTATATTTATAGACGTGCAGAGATATATAACAAAACTATAGCGAATCTCATCACTAGGCCTTGAACGTAAGGAATTACTTACGGATAAACCAAATATTCCCTAAAAAATCGATATATTTATTTAAAAAAAAAATTAAATATATTTTTAAAATTGATACCTTTCTGACAATTTTTATTTAGTTTTCTTCATTTCTTTAATTTCTACATTACGGGTCACTTTGGGGTCATTCCATAAAGGTAGCAATGTTAAGTTTCTCATGCAAAAAGCCAATTAAATAAGAAAGTTTGTTAAATAAGGTATGGAAAATAATTAGTTTTTTTTAAATTACTAAAAAATGAAGTTCAAAATCTGGTGTTTAGGAAATCTTCTGTTTTAGACGCCATGTTAAGACATATTTAAATGAATGTTCTTATACCGAATTGGTCAGTTAGTCAACTAGTTGATAAAAAAAGCTACGTTTCTATTGCAATTATCGATGTCATCAAGAAATATTTTGTTTCCCATCTAGGAATTTGGCTAAAAACGCAAAAAAAATTATAACTCAGGAAGTATAAAAAATCGTTGAACACACGTAAGGCGTCTCAAGCCTTGGTCCTCACTGCCTCTACGCTTCCGCTTGTCACTATTTTTGGGACGTCTGTATATAGGTCCTCTTTCCGTTCACATAGTTGATTGCAGTTTTTGTTAGTATCAACTGGTTTAAATGTAAACGTTTTCCTTGTATTATAATTAGTATTATTTTGGTGTCATGTGAACGCTTTCTCTTTAAGCGTTAAATTCACTAAAATATGCAATTGCGTACATTAAAGGCAATGGAATGTATACCTAAATGGAATAAAATTAATAAAAATAGTTATTATTTTTCTAATGATGATGTAGTAAAAACTTAAAAGACGCAAAGAATATTCTGGTATACTTATACTTGTGATGTTACTTGAATTATTAAAAGAAGATTTTAGCTTCGACGATAATAATCGCAAAATTATGTGTCTATTTTCCAGTTATACTTGAAATTGGATAGAATATTTTTGACATGAATTTAGTATCCAAATTAGTACTTTCTTTTTCAAGTAATAAGTAAAAAAGTAACAAAATACTCCATTAAACAATAAACTTACATACCTAAATTACGGTAGTTCTGAATTAAACATAGTTACTATTCCACCCCTTTGAATATGTTCATTACATTATCCTTTTAAGCAGGAGTACTAATAATGCAGATGGTCTGTTTATGACGTGAAGTTTATATTGCAAACTCAATGGCATTCCAAATTGCAGTCTCTTAGCCACAGCCACATCTAGGAATTCAAGGAGTAAAATTTTCAAGATTTCGAGAATCGTATATTTGCACAGTGCACTTCAAGTTCAGACCAATATACACAGTAGTTTTATCAGTTATTTGACGTACAATCTTCAATTCCAAAACGGGTAATTTCAATATCTGTTGTGATACATACATGCCAAACCCAAAAGGATTTTTTGTAACATTCTATCTGCATTCCTCATCGTTTGTTGTTTCTGAGAACAGTTATAACGTTCACATGTTTTTCAGCAATGAATTAATTTTAAAGGAGACAGACAAAAATTCAGTATTAAGTCCGGATATGATAAAAAAATGACACTTTTTAATAGCTAACATTGAAAAAACCGGCAAGGAGTCTGTTTATTGAAAAACTTGTATTTAAATTGTCATTCAGACAAATAAGAAAGTTTGTATTTTTTATGAAAAACCAGGTTATTTTTTAAAAAAGTTGTAAATGCTATTTCTACGGAACTCTTCTGGATGTTGTGTCCTCTATATTTAGACTTAATATACTAATCCATGAATCCAAGGTTTTCAAATAAATTTACGTAACATTATAAAAGGACAAAAAATACATTTATTTTGACAATAGGTTACGATAATTAAGGCTATGGTTAGAACTTAAAAAAATATCGACATTAATTATGTTTTGTAATAGTTTTCGAAGTTTTCAAAATTCACATGTGCCCGTTGACGAAGGTAGGTTTTTAATTTATATTACGGTTACTAATTTTTTTTGCTCTTATCTCATTAAATTGGAACGTGCTTTTCTTGTAATTTTTACCTAATTGACGCTATATCTAAAATATAAACTGAATATATTAGTTTGATATCACGAAGTTTAGGTGGATAGAAAATTACAAAGATAGGATAGTTAGTTGATTACAATGCATTTGAGGTTTTTCACAAAGCCAAGTTCTTGACATCAATTTGTTTATACATTACTTTAATGAGTAAAATCGATCTGTATATGCACTTGTCAATATTACTGTAATAGCTTTGAAGATTTTTTTTTCAAACAGCTCGAGTGCGCAATGCGGGTGGGAGTATACGATATAATAGTTTTGCCATTAATATTCAATCGTATTGGTTTAATACTGCCGAGTTTGCTGAAAGCGATTTCTGTTTGCTGGATCTTTTTGAATCTTGAAAACTCTCAGGCTAACATTAAAACTGACTGGGTCATTTATTATTAATTTCATTTTATGGCGGTAGTAACGGATTCAGTAGCAACAGAACAGTAATCAAGATTGCACGAAAGTGTTACAATTATGTTTAGGTCAAATTTTCTCATGTTTCGTTGAAATCAGAGTTTATCATCTGCTTGTTTCGAATTATAAAGTAAATCGAGTATTAATAATTTGTATAGTATTTTAATAGGCGCTACCGACGTATAGCGATATAATGTAAAAAATAAGATAGGGCTTTCACAAAAGTTAAAATAATAAATTGTGAGTAAAAAATCTACTCAAAATTTATTCTGTAAAAATCTTATTATTTACAGACACACAAACATAAAAAATGGAACAACGATAGACATTTGTTTCATTTTATTACATAAAATGGTATTCATTTACAAGAAATTTCTCAAAATAAAATTTCTCAAAAACCTTTCTTTTTCTTTAACTTCGAAACTGATAACGATAAGTGTCAAAAAAATTAAGCATTAATATTAAGTTCATATCAGGAAAATTACAAGCTGTTTCGTAAATATTTATAATTTATTTTTAATTATTGGAAGAGTTGGAATTATGTCTCGTACTATTTACAATAATTAGTAGCCGATTAAATTATCTCGAAATGCATTGAATATCAAATGAAATAATATAATATAATTTAAGTTATTGAAGAATACAGTAGTTAAGAATATGTGACAAAAATTAATTTTTAGTTGCATAATTTGTTTGAGAATTTTTTTGCATATATACACTAATATGATCTTTGGCAATTAGATTTGTAATATTCTAGTATATTTGACACATACTTGACCTATTTAATACTCTACATTTAATGTCGTGTCAATTTAGAAAGCCTGACCTTTAAATTAAATTAAACTAAAATTCCCACAAATCGAAAACTTTGCGAAAGGCATAACCAGTGACTTAATGCGTGTCTCCTATTTAGAAGCTTATTTTCTGATTACATGCTCCCCTTCCTCCCCCCAACTGCTGAGAAAAATGTCTCGCTTTACATATTAAGTGTTTTAGTTCTATAAATGAAACAACGAAAAACGTGCTATTTGTATAAGCAAACTTCTCTAAAAAGATAAACATGTCATCGAAGTAGGTCAAGTGCGCAAAAAATCCCCCCCACCAACAAGAGTGCAAGTTGTGTCGCAATACTATTTGTGTTTACAGCAAGAAATTTGACAGCTTTTGATTTATAGTCGGTTGTTTCAGCCATTCAAAGAGGAGAAATTTTCCGTTCCGGTTTATGGGCTGATAGTTTAAGTAGTTTAGGCATTATGTTTGCACTGTTGGCTTGTGGCTACTTAAATAATTCATATGTATTTAGGCATATGCCTGCTTAGTAAATCATTGTATTTTCATGGATATTGCAATTAAAAATTTATGGTTTATTTGTTTTGACTTAATTTTCCGACATGTTTTCTTTTTCAATCACTGTCATGGGAAATGAATACATTGATATATTATTTTTACTTAGGTTATACAATTTGGTGAGCATTTTCATCTATGATTTTATTAAATATGTCAGCATTACCATATTCGGTGCAAAGAAAAGAAATTAAGTTTTTGTTAAAAAAATACTAGCCTAAGAAAGGGATTATGCAACAGTTTTAACATATATGTACATAACTTTTCTTAGTGCTCCTAAGCTATCAAGTATTTTTATCAATTTATCTTGCTATAAGTCAATGATCAGAATTTTTCCAAGAACTTATTTCAAAAATATCTAAAATTAATTTTTAATAATTACCCGTCAAGTTGGCTAAAGTCTGTACAATCACTATATTTGATGCATTCTCTTACAGCTGCACTTACCTCATCTACTAGGCGATGATGGCCACCTAAAGAAAACCCTTGATATTTACAAATAATATTTAATGCTTACTTCCATTCATGCGATGAGTTTTCTCGAAGGTGTCATTCTAATATTACCTTTTATTCGTCAGTGTTCGTAATTTTTTTTATTTGTAAGGTATTTACGTACTTATAAAGACTGTCTCACTAACTCAACCAGCATATGTTTCCTTCTTCAGTACTAACTGATTTGGCCAAAAAAATTCTTTTAGCATTTGTATTGGGCGACAATCCTAATTTATTCCATGATTTTTTTAAATGTTCTTGGATATTAGACCTCCTTTAAATTACCTAATTAAATTTTTTTTCCTTTCAGCCTATTGGATTTTCCACAAAGCTTGGTTTAATTGCTTATTATATATATTTTTTTGATAATTATTAACTTTAGTAAACAGTACCGCGGAAGACCACCTTCACTTCAATAAGTTTTATTGTCTGACTAATTTATGGACCAATATGTGGACCAAAATAAATTTTAAATGTTTTTTGTAATAATGTATCAAATTTCAAAGCATAATTAGGCGTTACCATATAACGATTAATTTATTTTGCAAAATGGTTATGTGAACTTTTTAGAAATACCTTTTAAAATATATTTATTATGGAGACCTCGGTTTTTAAATTTCGTGTTGTTTTTGCTATATCATCATAAATTATGGCCCTAGACACAACATCTAAAGATATCTTAAAACATATAAACATATATCTTACTATTTTATCATATAAAAGCTTGGAATAAAAATGCTTACGGCTTAGATTGTATTTACAACATCAATCTTTAAAACTTTTAATATGCTTCAGCTTGTATAAAATTAACAATTAATAAAGTTGCTGCTAGAGAAGGGCTTTGTGTTGTTTATAGAACAGAATATATTCAAATTTTAATTAAAATGTTTCCACTAGAAGTTAACTATTTAGACAGTAAATAAGAGTCAATTCAAAATAAGGTTCCTTGACAATTTAATTTTTTCGTTAATAATATAAACAATGTATTTTATTAAAAAATCTACGAAATTTACTTTAATTGTTATGCTTTCATCGGCGTTATTGGCAGCTTAAAAGCAATTTTTCAACAAATTAAATTCTTTGTATTGATAGCAAAGGATTCAATCTTATTACATATGCCAGCGGTTGTAATAATTATTTAAATTTTATATATTCTCCATAAAAGTAATAAGCAAAATGTATTGAAAAATATATTCTAATTCGTATTGAAATTTTATCAAATTATCTGAAATTTAATACATTTTTGTTTTCCTATTTCCATGTATATAGTATGTATAAGGATTTTGAAATGTTGATTAATTGAAAAATTTTAGGAAAGTATTCCACGAAATTATCCCTCCAGTAATTGTTGATTTAGTATTAATTGCGCTTACGATGAAGTATCACATACATAATAAACTTTGAAGTAGCACATAGACATAATCGAAAAAGTAAGTACAATCCACACTCGTTACACGGGTACACAAGTACCTGCAAAAAGTGTTGATTGTACTTATTTTATGATTATACACATGTGCTACTTCAGAGTTGATTACATGCTTTGATTACACGTGCATTGATTTAAAAAAATAATTGGGAAACCGATTTAATTTAAAGGTTTTATGGCAATATATCGTTACAATTAAGTGAAGTTAAATATATTCAATCATGTTTTGAAGTTTATTGGAAATTTGCTAGATATAAGAGTCTAAATTTATTTCCGAAATCCGAGTTTCATCGCCATACGTATCAAGTTTTAGGACGCGTGTTCCGAAATATGATTAATATATACATTAATATCTCTTGAAAATCTACATTAATATGTCTTGATATCTTTGCTCGATATCATTATAAATAAAATATAAAATTTAGCTTCATTGTTAAGGGGATCCTCTCATTCTAAACCGGCCGTTTATCGCGCTGGTTTTACTTAAAATGTACAATTCTCGGTACCTATTTTAATCAGGCAATCAAAAGCACTAACTTCAAAACTGTTTAAATATTACTAGTGATTCGTTCCAAGTTTCTTTGTGTAATATATGTAAAAGTAATTTTTGCTTATTGAAATTTCAATCGAATCTTTGGTTATTTGGGTTTTAGAGCAGAGTTTTTAAATTTTGCAATGAGCTTGGTTACTCCAGCGTGATAAATATGTAAAGATTTTTATTTTTAACTTTGTTTATTTTGTTGGTTTTTAACACTTTTAGTATGTCTACAAATTAAACATTACTGGACAAACAAAATTATAAATGGAAAATTGGTATTTTATTTAATATATAGTATACCTAATAAATAATTTAATAGTTATTTTATATATTCTTTAATGTTGATATATGCCTAAGTATCTATGGAAGATTTTATTTAGGTCATACTCAAGGTTAATTTATACTCCACTTTAATACTGCATATGTTTTGTCTTAATATGTTTATGTGTACTACACGTCTTCTAAATAATTAAATTACCTCGACATGATTTTTTCTGTTTTTGATCAATTTCTCCTTCACAATTTCAGGATTTCGTGCCTAAGAGGAAAAAATTAAACTCTTATTAGATCAGTTAGTTATCCGACCACCTCTCTATCTGTTTATCATTATCAATTCAAAGATATTATTCAAAATAGAAACTTAAATTTTGGCATAATAATAGAGCATAATAACTTGCAGTTAATTATATACAATTAACGTTTAAAATATATTTATTTGAAAATTTTGGGCGTGGCGTGGCGCCGGCGTGGGCGTGGGCGCCTACGCAATCGATAAGTTTTACGTAACATATAGCATATGTTGTTTGGAGAGGCTAATAAAGAGAGTCCCCGAAATATATTTTTTTATATTTCAAATAATTTATATCTGGAAATATGCAGAAGGACAAGTAGAAAAAAAATTTGTTTATGAAAAAAAATGAATGGACTTCAAATAATCGCACTGACGATTTTCTCAAATCGATGCTAAGTTGACGCTTCTCTCATTTTTCACGTATAGCCGAACCCACACACGTACATGAGTGGCCTATTTCACTTGGCAACTGATTTCATAAAATCTGTAACAGTAGTAAAATTTTGCAAATTTGTTTATGGTCTGAAATTATATTATTTCGGAAAACTTTCAAGTATGTACTCGAATGTTAACTATTTTATAGTTTTAAGTACATTTATTCTTCACTGGTTACTTAAAGCTATTTAATGCTTGTAGAAAAAGCATTTTTTTATTTTTGTACCTTGATTTTGCTATGCTCTCTTTGTTCGAGTCAATACTTTAGATACATTATTATTAGATTAAATATATATTATCCAAACTCGATTATGGCACCCTCAATTTCTGCGGTCAAATTCTATCTAATTTCTTGTGATACTATGCTGGAGCCTTTCCAAAAACAGCCATCAAATTGGTCCTTTAATTTCGGATATTTGAGTTAACATACACGAAATAGGCCGTAACACTGCAACTATAGGCTAAGAAATTAGTATCAATACAAAGTCTCTGCTTGAAACTCATGATATCAGTTTAAAAACAGCAAATCCTTGGGTCTCATGGTTTAAACAGCAGTTTTAGGACTGAGAAGTCGGAACCCAGAAGTTAATGCTGCACTCGAAATTGTGCTTAAGATCCACAACATTAGTTTAAAAATCGCAAATCCTCAAATATCACCATTTAAGCAAGCAATACCCCCACAGTGTCAAGACTGGCGAATTGGAATCCATATTTAAAGGGCAGAGTATCTGTTTAAGACCAACCACTGTAATTTAAAAACAGCAAATCCTCAAGTCTCACAGCTTAGATAGACAATACCCCCGCCATATCAGGACTAGAGTTGATACCTGGAGTTTAGTGATAGAGTCTCTGCTTCAATCCACAACAGTAGTTTAAAACAACAAGTACTTAAGTCTCACGGTTTTTATAGACAGAACCTCTACATCGTCAGGACTGAGGAATCGGAATCCGAAGTTCAACGATAGGGCCTTCGCTTGAGGCCCACAAGACTTGTTTAAAAAAATAATGTCGCCACATCTTCCTACAAAAACTGAGTGCATTTAGCATCAGCATTAATGAATCAAAGGTTGTAATTCATAATGTCGTATCGCTAGTCTGACTACGTGTACGAAGTACCATGACAATGAGATAATTAGAATCTGTTGAAAAACCGATCGCAATCTGTGAATCAACAACAACATGCAGAATATCAAGCTCAATAAAACTACTAAAAACGTGGCTTCATGCTTTTGTGTGTTCCCTACAGTACTTACCTACATATTTACTTTGTTAATGTCTTGCGTCGTCAAGACAAGTTACATGAGTCCAAACTCGATAAGTTTAGTCCTCATTACAAAAGAGTTTCTGTCACCACTATTCAGTTCCATCATTGTATCCTGATTTGGTGAAAGGGTAAATTTATTTTACTTAGTCGTGTTTTATTAGATTGTCATTGAACCTTTATTATTCCAACTCGACCACGGCACACATGTCGTGCCGTATTCCTGGGAATTTCATGAGACTATATTGAACGTATACCCTTCCAATTAAAAATAATTATTCCAATTGGTTGGTAAATACTGGAAATATGATATACACAAGAAATAGTGGATTTTTTTTCACAATTTTAAAATTATGAAAAAAACATTGATTTGATTTGTATAAGTTTACTTAAGGTTTACTAGAAAACTACAGCAAAGGTTCTAGATCCAGCAAGTTAGAAATTTGTTACATATTTAGGCCCATAAAAGACATGATATATTATACATATATATATATATATATATATATATTATATATATATATATATATATATATATATATATATATATATATATATATATATATATGGGATATGAGACACAGATACTGAAAGTGTTTAAATTAATATAAGTAAAAAGTGGAAAAAATTGCACTGAAGAATGAAGTTCAAACTATTTTCAGAACGTGATAAGACAAAGGCTGTGAAATAACATTCTGTGACTTAAGGTTTTCTTACAAATGTTAAGTTATTTCAATATATGAAATTCGTTAATTTTAATAACCATTATGAGGATGGCTTTAGTTAAAGTGTAAATAACCGATGTATAATTTGTTTGATCACCAAAGTTGTGTAGCGTTAATGTTGTAAGCCACGTGGAAAACGTGGACTTTTTAAAAAGTTTCACTCAACATTTTTAATAAACTAATTTGTTTTTAATTTGGCAAATACTAATAATCCTTAAAACTATCACAAACCATGTGGGCAAAGTTAACACACCGTGTTTTAGTGTCACTAAACTATAAATAATATTTCTTAAAAATTTTAAGTACGATTTCAATATAAGCACCCATAAATTTCTAATTAATTCGTCTAGTTTCAATGAAGTTCAATAAACTAGACAACATTTATACATTACAACCAATAAAGGGCCGCCGTGCCGTACCTGAGCGTTTATTACGAACTTAGTTAATATGAATAATCGAGTTATGACAGCGTCTTGTAGGAAGTTACTTGCAAATAGTTCCTAAATTATATTTTGGAATTAAAGAGCATGGATTTAAATAATCCTTCGTTACTCGCACACGTGCGAGTAACGAAGGATGTTTATTTGGGAATATTTTACCGCTTCTATTAACTAATGATTATGATTAAATGAGCACAGAGGTAATTGGAAGTCAGTGAGTTAGTCACGTTATTTTGGAATAAAATTGAAATGACCTATTTATTTTTTCTTAATTTACTACTAAATTACCATGCTTTATAACAAATGAAGCATTATAAACAATGGAAGTATCGTTTTCAATTATTTTAACGATTATGAACGTAAGCAACGTAAACAAAAGTAATCTTTAAATAGTGATTCTGAAATGACAAGTTTTAATTAGGTATGATTATAAAAAATAAAAAAAAAATCTTTTTAGCCTCAGTATTTATACCTTATTATGAAAAATAAATATTAATTCTCCATACACGTGTTTATAATTTTACACATTTATAATTCCAGAAATTGTTAACCTAATGGTCAAGTAAACTATGTACAAATACTGTATATAATAGCCTAAATATAGATGAGAGAAAGGTAAAAAAAGTAAGCGTAATTGTGAAGAAATATCACAATCGAGCATAATTTATCTTTCTTAAAAATTGGGATAGAACGTGAATAGATATTTTCGAAATCTATACTTATTTTCGGCGAAAAAAATAAATTTATTCGTATACTAATAATTTACGATAAATGAGGCTTTCATTTAATCAGGTTTATAAAAAATGAAATACGTGTCAAAAAATAAACACAGCCTCAGAACTATTTTTAACAAAAAATTGTACTTATTTTACTGCCCACAAGGTTAAACTTGTTCCACTAAAACATAATATTCTTTACACCTATAGATGGATTGTACTCATTTGCGTTTTTTGGTGATTATATGTGAGGGTAAAATGCAATTGAATTTATAATTCACAAGTGTACATAGTGAAAAATGGCATTCCCGTCTTAATGAACGAAACACTAGAAGAAGAATATTCAATACGCCAAAATTAGTCTGGACGAGATGTCCACGAAACCGCCTAGGGGCTTAAAATTGCTAACATTTAAGATGTTCAACAAGTATGAAAATAAAATATGACCCTCAACTCATTTTCTGATCAAAGTACTTATAAAAATAATTCCTGGTCTCGCCCTATCTGATTCAACTTTATACGAACCTAAAGAAATATTTGAACTTTATGAAAAATCTACAAAGAATCTGATTATTCGTATATATATTTGCTTGGATAATTATATAGAGAAGTTATTTAGGGAAATAAACAATGATTCTTTTAGTGATTCCAAATACAATAAAGTGTACTTTTATTAAACTCCAACAATATAGTATATTTGATTATTGTTAGATGGCTTCCTAATATTAGTGTCCCATAAGATCTTGTTCTGTTTATTTTTTGTCTATTTGTACAAATTAATTTTCCATTTAATATGCCACACGCATTAGGCTCTCTAATAGTGGAATTCACAAATGTAAAAATAAGAAGAAAACATTGACAAAAATAAAACAATTCTTTGTCATCAGATTGAACGACATATTATTGAAATATATATTACATTCATGATTTCCAAGTACCCCATAATTTCTAATACAGAAATATAAAATTTAATATAATTTGTTTCTTAAAATGACTGTGTTATATATGTTTATGCCTCAAAATGTACAAACTGGAAAAATATCTCTATATACATCTTAAATAATAAAAATTTCCAAGACAGTGTTCAGTTTTTAGACAATGTTTTGTATACCAAACGAACTTTTTGTATTGAGCTTACTCCAAACGAGTTGGTTAAACTAAGTCTTTATACTAGACAAGACTTCATGGTTTTTTAAAGTATTGATTAAATTATGAGCTTTTATATTCCTAGAAGTATTTTTAAAAGTATTTCAAATATGGTCATGAAACGTGAAATTAACCTTTATAATTACAGCAGGATTACGTATCAACGTAACATACATCATTATAACCTAATGGTAACAGTGGTTAATATAACACTAGAAAAAGATAACAGATAACGATGACGGATAATAACCTAATGTCAACACTGGGTAAAATTGCACATGAAACTATAATCAGAGTAGATTTGCTTAAAACAATCTACAGTCACTTAATATAACTTGTATTACTGTTGAAGCGATTCGTGAATAGTTTGACATCACCAGCAAATGACAGGCCGCTGGTATAGACGCAGATTAAAGACAATTTATTATTTAGTCAAACAACCTTTGCCATCTATAATGAGACATATTTAATTTCGCAACACATCTAGTATTTTGGAAAATGCACAACATTTTTGATGCATTAAAATTTATTTTATTATTTAGTTCAGTATCTATTCAATATCGTTTTCTTATCTAAAAATGTAGAAATTTTAAATTGGCGGACTGATAAAGCCTATTGATTCACAAATGTTTACTTATTGAATATTTATAAATATTTATACAAAAAATTGAGAGGAGGCAACTAATAATTTTTTTTTTTATTGCATATATAAGGATTCCAAATTTATTCATTTTGGAATTTTGTGAAAAATATTTCCAGAGATATTAATGAAAACGGCAAAGTGAATTTTCTTCGAAACCGTTTTTTCGTGGAAGGTTTCAGAAACAATTACCACCTCATATAATATAATTTATTTCAATAATTATTCCATTAAATCTTACCATTTCTGCAATTAAAAACATGGATTTCGACAAAAAAAACAAATTGATCAGTGAGACTAAATATATTTTGAACCGAGAGAATATTTGGACTCTATAAAAAAGAATAGTATAAACATCAGTATAACAGATATGTGGAATAATCCATAGATAATTTTACTTGAAACTTTGTATTAAACGGTATATGAAAATACATTCCTAAAATATATAAAATTTGATCGCAGCACGTTAGGTAGATTGTCTCTTGCAAAGCCTTATGTCGAAAGATTTCAGGCGCCAAAAGCATTTCGTAAACCCTATAAGTATATAAATACTGGTTTGAGATGGAACAAACGATGGACATTTATTTTTACCGATTTCGTGTTCGTACCAATATTAGACCTCGAAAGTGTCACGAAATTTGATAATTTTCTACTGACGCTTTTCCTTGTCCGCCAGTAAAAATAATTTAAGTTAGGCGTTCGCTGAGCTGGATCAATTTCGAATTTTTTACTGATTGGAGATTTCGAGTGTTATGGTAAAATTAGTATTTTGTGTATGATTTCACGTAATTGTAAATGTGTAAGTACTTTTGTCTACGTTTGTTTATTAAAAGTTAGTACACTTTCCATGATTGACATAATGAGATGAACAAATGTCACTTTAAGGAATTCTAAAATTCTATATGTCTATCATCTATGGGCCAGACTCCCATCTAACATCTGCTGCGATATATCATATATATATATATATATATATATATATATATATATATATATATATATATATATATATATATATATATATATATATATATATATATATATATATATATATATATATATATATAGTAATAATTATGCAAGTAACCGTTGGTTTATTAAAAGTTATTACTAAATAAATAGTACTTCATCAAAAATGTTTAGCTATTTTTCTGGGATGATAAAATTATCACCCTGATTTGAAAGCTGACTTGCTTAAAAATGATTACTGCTGGTAATCGGTAATTGAAATATAAATCGATCGTTACTCTACTTTCGTATATTACAAATTGTTGATTTAAAAGCATAAATTACTTTTGAAATATCTCAAGAGTAACTATTAAAACCTCACTTCATTATGCATTTTTATAATTTTTTGTGTATATGCTCTTGTTACAGTAACGAATTACTTAATTTGTGAGTAACTTTTAACCTGTATAATACAATTGTCTTGTTTATGTAACTTTTAATAAATAAAAAACATAAGATGTGTACGTAATTCTCTTCAACAGATAGCCAGCTTAATTACACCCATGTGTTGGTAAGCTCAACGATATTTACTCGATTGTTTGTTATAAAAAAAAACCTTCGGATGCCACAGGAAAAAAATGAAATGGAGTGTTTAACAAAGTTGATTTGATAACCGAAATGAGGTCGATTATCATAAATCCGTAAATGCTTATCCACGTAGTTTTTTATTCATACTAATTTAGTACCTAAGGCGGAGTGGTGTCGATTTACGTACTAGTACGTCTATGAGTAATTTTTAAATATAATGGAAAATATGTATGATGGCAGGATTGGTATCAATGAAAAGTTTTAGTAAGTCATAATATTTTATTTTAATTCTCACTTTTGGAATATAATTTGTGTTCAATGCGATTATATAACTAATTTCTTTTCTAATAATAATGCTCAGGGACGTAAACGCGTATGACTATTTTAGTATTATACATTTATTAGTTCAATAAATTTTATTTAACCTTGTTCCATACAAATAATCTGTAATACTTTAAATCGATTCGGGTAGTGTTATTAAATAAAAAGATTTTTAAAGAGTACATAGAAATAAACCCATATACGCTATATCTCCGGAAATTATATGAAATTTCTTTTAAAAACTTATGCATATCATATATTAATCATTAAAGATTGCGACCTAACGAATCTTTTTGAAAAAAAATTAAATGAATTTGGTTGTAAAAATAAAATGAGATCGATACACAGGGCAAAAATGTTAACAAGCTAAACAGGTTTTAGAATGAGAATTATTGTTTTTTTAATGATTAGTTTAGTAGAAAGTTCATAACAAACAGTTAACATTTTACTATAGTTGAAATTTAGCCTGAGTTTTTTATGTACTTGTTAAAAAATCACGTAAAAATAACTACAGTGATTTTGATGAAATTTTCGATGGAATAATAATTGCAGTTTAAATTTAAATATAACTCTAATGCTTTTTAATATTTATATAATTCTCAAGTAAAGGCAACCGTTTTTATCGGCCTGTATCTGCCCGACCCGTTCCGAACTAGCTAGGTTTATTTCAACTTTCAAGTTTTGCGGGTTTGTTTTTGTATTATAAATTCGTGCCTCTATTTACGATCCACTTTGCTCATTTCAATTTTAGGTTTTTTACTTTTTTTCATTAGAAACTAGGCATAATCAAATGAAATGGTGGTCCAGTTACGGATGTTACGTGCGGTTATAATAGGTTTGCGTATAATAGGTTTGAGAGGATGTAGAGTTTTTCAAGATTTCTATCTTGGGTATAAAATAACAACTTTTGAAAATGTAAATTCAAAATTTCATAACTTGAATCAAAACTATATTTTTTTCTAATGAAAGTTTTAAATATCTCTAAAATTTTTCTTCTTACAATTTCAATGATTATCGAAAATAGTTATCCAAAAAGATGACGAATGTTGTTAGTGATGTCTCTCTTAAATTCTTTTATATTCACCTTTGAGCACATTCATGTTGTTTATAACACTCGTAATTCTTTGCACTTCTCGTTGCGATATTTCAGCCTCGTAGTTTCTACTTCGTAGTTTCCACTTAATTTTATATTCAATTAACCTCTTTCTCATTAATATATATCTTGATTTAACTTTGAATGATTATAGATGGCAAACATACAGTTGGTAAATGAATCAATTCGGGGGCTTTTATTCCCATCGTTCAATCGAGAATTGCTGATTAAATGTTGTTCATTAAAACATGAAAGGCCGCAATACTCAGTGCTTTCTATTGAATTATTTATGCCTCTATGCCATTTATTAAGAATTAAATTCTATTAAATATAATAGCCTATTTGTCATAATGGGATTCAAGTACTTGGAATTTAATTAAAATGGCCTATGTGGATTTCATTATTGGAGTAGTAATGAAATTTTGAAGCATATTTTTATGACATTCGTAATTTTAACATCGATAACTGGTAAGAAGTTTTCATATATTTAAATTAGAAATAAAAAAACTAAAAAGGGCCTAATGTTGGTAAGTATATTTTAATATTAGCTTATATTTTTATATTGTTATGTTGTGACATTTGAGTTCATGAGTTATTTTTTAATTAGTTATCACATAAGTGATAATTAATTAAAAAATAACTTAGTGATAATTATATCATAATTATCAATAAGTTACTTGATATTGATTACTCTGAAAACTAAAGGCAAATACTAGTAGATATCTTATTTTCGCCACGAATTTCCTTGTAGTATTCTTGTTTTTTTTGGTGGGTATATTAAATTTATTCTAGAATTCATTTCATTGAAGTTAGAAGTTATTATGGCAATGTAAATAATTTTCTAACATTAACTTGAATTTTAATCTGCATCCGACTGAGTTGCAATTATTTATATGAGCCGACTTCTTTAGTTGAAATGCAATTAAGAACCAAACTACTCCGCCTTTTATAAATTACGACAAATTTAAATTTCTTGGTCAGAAGACAATATAAGTGATCTAACGTTTTTGTATGCTATGTAAACTTTTAACTCCTTCTTACTTATAGCAGAGTGTGTTCATAACCTTAGGAAAGGAATGGTTAGAATCGCATTCTATTTATTTGTCTTAATAAGATTATGTTTCCTTAATTTAGGTATCATTTCTAAATTTTGATTTTACAAATCAGAAGTCAGTAAAGTTATATTTTACTAAGAATAATATTCTTTTTAAATCTATAAACATTTCTTTCACTATTTAAACGATAATATATACAACTTAACATCTATATTGTAATCTATCTAGCTATCTGGCGTAGTATTACCCGGAAAACTATTACTAAAATAAATAAAGTGATCATTTCATTGCTTTAGTTTATACGGTAACTAGGTCAAATTATTCATGTTTAATTACATAGAAATCAAGTAAATAACGTGCGTGTCTTTAACAATGTATTCTAAAGACTACTATCTAATAAATAATTTAATAAAATGTGAACTTCTTGACTATATATACAATTTGAAAAAAGATATACCAATCAACTTAAAAAAATTGTAAATTAAAATTTTTATTGTCAAAACGCTTAATACAAATATACCAATATAAATAGTAAATGTATATATATATATATATATATATATATATATATATATATTTTCTTTTTCTTTTTTAAATTGCCCTGGCGAATAAAATGAACATTATATCTCGTTAGCTTAAACGAATTATTTAAGGTTTTCTTAATAAAAAAAATATTTTGTCAATAGGGTTCTATGTTTTATTTTAATTGCTAAAAATATAAATGAAAGCATTATCAATTAGATCAGCCCTATCCAAAAATTTAATAACCTGCAAATGGCAATTTTATATAGATGGGTTAATATTTTTGCGAATTTTAAAGTGCTTCTTTATAAATCATATTTCGTGTTTATTTCCAGTTATTCTAAAAAATAATGTATCTGAACTGCATAAATTTGCTACAAGTAGAGTTCTACAAAGATGTTATATTATATATACGTGTCATTAACACTCTAAAAACGGTCCACAAAAATGTAAATAATATATCACAAATTCAATATAACTGTTTCTTTTGCTAAATAATCATTAATAAAAAACTGGTAACATCAAATAAATAAATAGTGCCACCTGCTATCTTCATGGTATTCTATGGTTCTGTATCTTTCATCTGTGAATGTTGTAGATCCAATTTGCTTAATGAGACAACGGTATTTTGTTTCGCAAATAACTACGTAGTTTTATTGGGTTATGGATACAGAATGTCCTATAATTATCAGAAAAACTTGTTAAAAGTAGTGTCTGAGTTACGACTAGCGTTAGCAAAGGTATTGCAGTATTAAAAATAAAAGAATTTATTGTTAAAAGTGCATCTAACAGAAACAAAGCGTCGAACTTATTCCTGACCAAGTTGATGGAGTGCGAGTATTATCACGAATGGGCATTCGCAGCTTAGTTTTGGAGGGTATGTCAAATTGCATCAAGCAAAAAAGCTCAGCTACAGTTACCGCAGAAGATGCAAAAGCAAAGGCCAAGTTAGTTCTTACCATTGATCCGTCATTGTATGTTCATATAAAGAAAGCTTTGAACCCAAGAAATTTATGGCAAAATTTTAAGACCATAGTCGATGATTCGGAAAATAATATTACTACAATTCGATGACTGACTCTGTTAAGCAAATTATTCACCGCCCAGAAATTTTCAGGAATATATTCCGTGAACGAAATGTTTGATGCAGGCAGGTTTATGAGAAAAGTTCATCCCTATGATAATGGCTTGTTTGGAGTATGGACATTACAATCTTAGTTTAAACAGAATAATTAGCAGCAAGTAAAGCAAACAAACGCATCTTCCGTAGCTTTATTGAGTAGAAACAAAATTTTTATTTGGATAGCGGTGCGAGTATTCATATAGCGACAGATGTAAATATGATAAAGAAGACATTTTTTAATTCAATATCAAGGAAATAATGGGAGCAAATGAAAGGCCTATATCAGTATAGTATTCAGTAGATATAGATACTGTGACCGTTATTCCCAATTGCAAGTGTGAAGTTACTGTAAAGTAGGTTTTAAATATCCTAACCTCATGGCAAACTTAATATCAATAAGTCAGCTTGTCAAAAACGATGCAAAAGTAATGGAGATATCCAAGCAGACGATACAGGCAGCTGTATTAATATAAACGATGAACATGTTTCGCATTTTGTTTAGGCAGATATTTCATAATCAAAGGACCTCTGTGACTTGAGTTTTACATTATAGTAGTTTAAAGAACTTGAGGAAAAAGAGGAAACAGTGCCACAAGAACCAGCATTCAAGAAAAAAGTGAGAAGGTCCTCAAGGTCCCCAATTTATGTGTTTAAGTAATGGTTTAGGTTGTGGAATGAAAGAGTAGAGCAATGTTATTGTGAATTAGGATTCAAAGAGAGTCGCTCAGAGCTATGTTTTCACAAAAACAAATGATAATGGAAAAATTATTGTAGTGTTATATGTTGAGGATTTTTTACTAAGATAAAAAAGAGATTGAAAAATTAATTTTTCTATTAAGTTCTAGCTTTAAGATAAAGAATTTATTACAGGTCATATATTTTATCAGTTCTCAGGAGACCGGGTGTATATTTTGGTTTTAGTTTTCTTAGTTCATCTAACAAATGTCATCCAAATGTTCATAGAAATTTTGCCAAAAGTTATCTTAAGAAAACTAGGAATTATTTTTAAATTGTTTAAAATAAAAAAGATCACAGAACTTGCATATGTTGTTGCCGATTACTTAATACTATAGATTTTAAATATTATACAGGCTATTGCTTTGTAATTTCAGGATCGGCTGTTACTTGGGCGAGCAAAATGCAAGGAACATTTATTCTTTCAAGTATAAAGGCTGAATATATGTCAATAAGTGAGGCTTGTAGAATAAGAAGCTATATATTTGAGATATTTACTTTACAAACTGACTAGTTAAATATTGTGTATTTGTTTGATGACGGCCAACATGTGCAAAAGTTGGTGGCAAATTATGTGCATCATCCAAAAAATTGATATGGGATATCATTTTGTCACGGATGTAGAAAAAGATAAAATTTTAAATTTAGAATATTTGCCAACAACTATCATGCTACATATCTTACAGCTCATTTTCTTGCAGCTGATAATTTTACTAAAGCTTTTAATTCCATGAAACATTATAAATGCGAAGAGGATATGGAGGTTAGTCAAATAGAGTGAAAAAGTGAAAAACTTTTATTTTTCTTTACTTGCTGTAGTTGGGGTATTATGCTTATTTAAAAAATAGTAACATCAAATAAACAAATGACCCACATCTGCTATCTTCATAGAACTCTATAGTTCCGTAGCTTTTTGTCTGCGAAAGCTGTAGATTCAATTCTCTTGATAAAAGGACCGAATTTTATCTCGAAAATAACGACTTGAAACGTCTGCTAGCAGTATGAGAATTAAATAGACTAAGTCGACTTTATAGTCGTCCACTTCATGCGTTCGACTACGATGACAAGATCGATCGTTGTCCATAACCTTATGTGGCCACTGACCCAAACGTTAAGTTAAATGCGGTCAACTAGGATAGAAACGATGATATTCATTTAAGACCGTCATCCAGTAAGGAAATTCAGCGAATTTCATTTGCCGGAAATAGAACGCATGAAACCAAGATATCAAGGCACGGCAGCTAGAACTTGTTATATTAATTAACTACTGTATTTATTCAAGTAATTATCCTTCTTACAAAGAGAAACTGAAACTTCTCTAGTTTTTGCTTCGTTGATCGGATTTCTCATAAACTTTATGATGTGGGCTAGACGAGGTACAAATGGTGGTATAGTAGAAGGTTACAAGTCATTCGTAAAAATACTTCAATAAGATTGCTTAATCGTCATTGATAGCTACCCGGGTATTTTAAAAACTAAAAGAGAAACACTTAACTTACTTTAAAGGAAACAAAACAAACGTTAATAGAAAAAAAATCACTAAAATTCAATGCGTTAATTACACTTGCGCTACTCCTCTTCAGAACGACCCCATCTATAATTATACAAATTAAATGCTTTCATGACTTGTTACCGTGCCTTCCAATCATCTCACCAAAAATTAATATAAAATAAACCAATGGACACACAATGCCGATGTTTTAATCAATACAGTTCCTTGTAACATTCTAAAGATATTGAACAGGTCATTATTTTTCTTAAAATATAGCTCATATCTACATATAAGTGTAATTTCTTTTTTGTTTTCCTCATTATGGTAAATGTTCTTTTTTACAAATTGGCTTCTGAATTCAGTAAAAATGAAGACACGCTTTGTATTTCAACCATATAATTTTTAAAGACTATATTTCCTTTGTAAACAATTTCTTGGATATAGTTTCGATTCTCATTTGAGTCAGAAAATTATTAAGGGAATTAGTTGGACCTATGCCATTACGGCAACAATATATTAACAACAGGGTATTCGAGAAAATTATAGGAAGTTTAATTCACTTCTTAATGGAAATATAATTCACTTCTTGTGGTTTCGAAAACTACCAAAATTAAATTGTTTAAACATAACTGTTTTACTAATGAAATAAAGAAAATTAAAGATCAAAATTTTAGTAAATGTTTCCAATATTGATATATTTTCCAAATAACCTTTTGTGGATCTTATTAAATATGCTTATCTAATAAACTACATCAACTAAAGTAAACATTTTTATAAAAAAAGAAAAAAAATAATATGAAATTTGTGAAACGAAACAAAATGAAACGCAGTCATGTTTTCTCTGGTCACTTATGTGAGAGCATTATCTTATATATAGGCAATCATCAATCCTTCCATTAATTCGTTTTTAAAAATTTGAACACAAAAAAAGAAAACATTAACATTTTGATTGTCTAAAAAAACCAAGTTATCATTTATTAGATTTTATGGGCATTCTCATAAATAAGTTTAATTTAATAAAAAAGGTATCGCATTAAGTTAAACTTACGATCGTTGGTCGAAAACAAATAGTAAAACTTTGTTGCCACAACATACGAGTATTTGAAAGATATGCACATCATCACCAACACGATCTTCCTCGAGCGAAGAGCGGCCACTTTGCTACTACCTATATTGTACCATTTCGTATGGATGTTAAATTAATCTAATTATATTTGGTGTAAATTTTGTTTCTTGGCCTTATCTGCTGGACCTTATTTTCTGTAAATTTTAAATTTTTTATTCATATTAACATATAAATTATGTTCAATAGTATATAGTGCTTATGTAGAAGGTCCATTATTCCGCGTAAAGACTACACCATCAATCGCATGATTAACGCAGCGCCCGTGCGTTTATAGCTCTCATAGGTGAAGATATATTGAACCTTAACGGCAAAGAATAATACCTTATTCATAGTACCGAGACTCGCATAACCGTCAAGTAATAAGTCAGAATATCGAGGTTGTTATCGCCTCGTATCGACGTTATTGGCTGCGGATCATCAGCAATACCGTTTTTCTGTGAAGTATGACATTTAATGCTACAGAGTGATTTATTTACAGGAAACTGTTGTACTGTGTGTGCACGTAAGTACTTTATTTAAAAGATATGAGTCCATATGTAATATGTGGAATTTCATCTTTCATATTTTTTTATTATATTTTTAAAATAATTTACATATTAAACGGTGCAGATTTATTCTTTAAAGTTTAACGTTTGAAATAAAAGTGTAATTAAAAAAACCGCCATGAACTAAGTAAACTAAAAAAAAAGTTAATCATATTGTATAATCACAATAATTGTGCAATCCAATTATTGCTTTATAGAAATAACAAGTTTAAATGGGTTTAATCAGTACGGTAAAAGAAATATTACGTTTAAACTACGTTAGTTAATAAGTTCCGTATATCATTTAATTGTCTGGCCGGTTTCTAAATACCTTTTATGGAATAGATATCTATTCGATAAAAAGTACTCAGAACCAGGCCATAACTCCGCTAATAAGTTAATTGTGAATCAAACTAAGTTAATATCTATTTCTAGGTATAAAAATAGTATACAATCATTTTCTCTCAATCGTAGGATACATTAGAACAAATTTTCTCAAAGAAAGTTATCAGAAAAAGTTTTAGAACCGATGTTTACGTTTCGTTGTGTGTCCTGAAGAAGTTGGTTACTGAAATTTAGCGACGTGTATACCATCGTATATTTTCGAAACAGAAAGAAAGTTATTCTTAGGGTTAGCGTTGTTTTCGATTGTTTGATTTTTTTTCACAATTTAATTTTTTTTCACAGCTTACATATAACTTATAACATGCTAACGAAGGAGGTAAGCCCTGTAAATGTAATTCGTCACTATAACGGTGAAGTCAAATACGATTCATATATATTCTAATTTAGTATACCTACATCAAAATGTCTTATTAATTTACAATTGAGCATAATGTAATGAAGACATTTAGTTAATTTAGTAGCAAAATGACTTACCTTAATTTGAAAAGGCACTTTCATTCAAATAATATACACAATTGAAATTCAATTTTAAAAATGTATTTACTTTGATTTAAAGTACACAACTAAAAGTTTTTTTGCCGTAAATAAGACGTAAATTTACGGAATAAAAACACAAGTAGACCGCATTTGCTTGCAATATTTTAATATTCTATAAGGTATTTTGCACAAAAATATCTCGCATAACCCTTTTTTTTACTTGTTTTGACGTAACCGTGGTGAAATTGTGTATAACGCAGTGCTACATTTGAATATTTGTACAGGTACTTTTTAAAAGACCTGTTCAGATATTATACTTGTATTAATATACCAAAACGATAAATTAAAACCAAGTAGCTTAGACCGTTGGCCAATATTTTACAATAAACTATAATTACAAAACACATCTTTATTTACTGCCTCGCTAGGGCTAGGGTTAATAATCACAACAATAGACATTTTGGATGCAATGGAAATGTGCGTAAAATTTTACTTTTTACATCGTAACATGTGGATAAATTTATTCACATTCACGTTTAAACATAAGTTTGTTGCGTAACGCCTACATGGTGGCTTAGTTTGAGGATTACATAAGCTAATGTCAAATTGGTTACAGTTTCCGATAACGAGGAACGTTGCGGATGCCAGTTGATGTATTAATCGCTCGATCATGAATTCAAATATCAATTTCGTGTAGGAAAGGCGCCGCGTGTTTTTCCCTTTGCAGGTTTATAATTATTTTTGAGTACTTGGATTACACTAAAATTTATTTATTGGCTTAATAGTGCTAAAATTAATCTAATAAGATATTTGTTATGGGTAAATTATTATTTCCATATACCGTTTCATATTCGTTTTATAATTAAACTGGACCAAGACCCAAGTACTTGCAGACTGAAGAACAAGTACTGAAGAACAAGTACTTGCTAATATATCGTTTAATAATGTTTACATCCATATCAAGTGATAGGGGGTAATCATTTATGATGCGGGGCTGTTCTATTTTATCAGGTAACATACTTCGACTGTTTAAAAACAGATGTATTTTATTAGTATCACAAATTATTTAGATTTTCTTTATACATTAAAAATAATGTCATTGATATACTCCATTCCATTTCAAAACATAATATTTGTCAGCAATCCAATCTAACACTTAAAATATGGTTAAACGAGTACGTATTGAATCAGTCAATGACAATTTACAAAACTCATTGAAATTCATCCACAATAATATTAAACGATATACCGTAATCACTACATTAACTTAATATACAGTCATGATAAAAATGTTATTAACATTAATATTACAAACATCGTTGTTTTACTAATACGAAATATAGAATTACATTATGAAGTTCAGAGGGAAAAATTGGACAACCCTTATCGACCATGCAAAACTATAAAATATTTTTAAGAAATATCGAACATAGACTCATGTATGCTACTCTTCGAGATATTTATTTTATAATCCGTTAGAGTCAGATAGCCAAAACGAGACAGTTTCAATTTTTTAGAACAACCTTCGGTTGGTTTTACATACAAACATGCATACATACAAACATACAAACATACATACGTACGTACGTATACACGATTTTACATACTAACGTACATACGTACGTACGTATACACGATTTTTGATGAAAGGATAATGAAATAAAAAAAAATTGTGACAAATAATTTTCTTCTCAAATAAGTTTTAATAGCATTTTGAAGTACAGAATCCATATTTTATATGCACTATATGGCAGTGTTTTTTATAATGTCTAAGATTTTACTCTTATTCACAATTAAATGAAAGTACGTGAAATAGTATTATTTCTACTTTCTTTAATTTCTTTACCACGACCTAGGTTTCGTTTTATTACAATATCTTCAGGTAGGATATAGCTAATATCCCACCTGAAGATGTTGTAATACAACGAAACTTAGGCCGTGGTAAAGAAATTAAAGAAAGTAGAAATAATACTACATCACGTAGTTTCATTTAATTGGGAATAATGAATTTCTACAAAACTAACGCCAAATATATTCAATTTTACTGTTATTTCGCTGTGTATATGACTACGTATTTTCGATGATTATTTTTAATAGCACATATTTATGTAAAAAAATTACACTAGGAAAAGCTTCAATGTTACTATTCGGCATTATTTATGTGCATTCTGCCATTATATAAACTGACCTGTAGCGTAGTGGCTAAGATATTAGCGGCCGTCTAAAAGGCTGTCTTTGATTCTTGTAAAGCGTTTGAATGTTCCTAAATTATTTACCTAATTGTGAACCGTATATTATACCTTGGATTTGGCCGAGACGTTGGGTTGAACAGACGGCGGTAGTGTCGGTAACCTATCACGTTTATTCTCACAAAAATGTGTTCGTGTGGAATTTACTTATTACTAGCTATGCCCGCGACTTTACGCGATGTCAAAAATTAAACAAAATTCTGAAACGCGATCGCAGCGCTGTCCACCGGATCAAATTATGAATCTAAATCTTGTCTTAATTGAATTGAATCTAATCTTAAATTCTAAACTTGAAAATAATTATATTGTCACTATTTTTTCGAATTTTTGAGAATTTTCCATTTATATTTAATGATATCCGAGACGCGAACTAATATTGTTGTGGAAACAAATGGAAATACGCTCGGCTCTTGCCGTTTTATTTTCAAATATTGCTTCCCACATTTTTGACGTTTAATAAAATTATTTACTTGTTTTGTTTCATATTAATTTTTTTATTATCATATGTTAGTGCCATGTTCCGTTTTCATATAAATATGTGAATTAATTTTTGAGTTTGCTTTCATTGTTTACAAAAATTTGCTTATCTACCCGAACCAAGTGCTTATATTTTCGTCGTGAATGAAAAAAGCGTTCTAGGTGGAACTCGTTAAGCTCGAACGGAGAAAAACACATTGATGTATGTATATAAATACATAGAAAAGAACATGTCCAGTGGCCTGGCATAATAGATTTTGTGCTCAAATACGAGAAACTCCCGCTCTAATAAAGGAAACTATTTCTTTAAAATATAAAACACACAAATTTACTTTATATTTAAAAAAATTTTTTTAGTTATTACAAAAAAATAAAGTTTTATTTTTTAGTGATATGTTACTACCATTAAATTAAACTACTGTTACTAACATATTTAGAAAGTAAAGTATCGTTTGTTAGTAACTTAGAGTATATACTAGATAGATTGATGATAGCGGATGAAGGTTAGCTAAACGTGATTCGTTAGTAGAGATTAGACTATTAATAACTTATAAATACGACTGCCAGTCTCAAGCGTGGGAAAAGTATGAAAGAATTATTTTTGGTATAATAACAAGTTTACTGGGTAAAAATTATGTTAATAACTTATATGAAAGATTTCTTCTTACTTATTTGAATTTCTCCTAAATTGAACATATAACCTATAAAATCTAAGTAATGTGGGTGTAGAGCGTAAGTATTTACACCAATGTAAAATTATGTTTATTAACCACTAATACCAAAAAATCCATATGAAATTATTACGCAAGTATAAGAGATTTAAAATACCTAGACTGTCAAATTGTTTCGTTTATAAATATTCCTTTTGCATAGGGAATAGTGAACAGATAAGTTTTCTATAGTTTGATTAATTTTGTTTAAAATATTTTATCGATTAATCAATATTTGTGAAATTTATTAACTTGATCTGAAAAATCTGGCGTTTTTAAGTTTTATTAATTAATAAGAGAAATTAGAAATCAATTCATGTTTAGCCGGTAAAAGATTTACTATTTGCTCTATCGATAAAAAATAAAAAGTTTTAAATTTGGAAAAGAAAAAAATTTGGAAAAGTTTGATGAGTTTTGTAATGTAATAATAATAATAATATAAATATTTGTGGAATAAACATTTATACTTTTTGGAACTATAAATGTTTATTCCACAAATATTACTATAAGATATATAAGAAATGTATATAAAAATATACACATTTTTATTTTTAATTTTTATAAAAATATATCAAAGAAACACTTAATATTTTTTGAAGTATTCGCTAACGGAAAGTCATATTTGATTCATATATCTGGCTTACACCTTTATGAGATAATGGTTTCAAATATGCACTAAATATCGCGTTTTTTATTTAATTTCATTTTTTTAAACGTTACTCTATCCTAATTAACAATATTAAAATAAGTTATAGGATAAAATTACACTAAAATCATATATTCAAACAGAAGGAAATTAAAAACATAAATCAATCGAAAGTTGTAATCTGACAAAAATTTTCAAAACTGAAAAAGATGGGAAATCATATGCTAAGTTAAAATCCATAAAGATTCAATATAAACTAGCGGAGAGACGTTGTGTTTTAAGAATGGCAAACTCTTAAAGTAGAAATAAACCATTAATTATAACTCATATAAGGAAGAAGGACTTACGCGGAATTCGATGTTGATGTTTCATCTTTTTTGGATCAAAAATTTGATGGAAAACTTTTTACCACAAAATGTTTTTTACAGATTTCGATGCTTTGTGTGAAAATTAAATATTGAATATATTTGGCGTCAATTTTGTAGAAATTCATTATTCACAATTAAATGAAACTACGTGATGTAGTATTGTTTCTACTTTCTTTAATTTCTTTACCACAACCTAGGTTTTGTTGTATTACAACATCTTCAGGTGGGATATTAGAAAAGACTCTTTGCTTATATCCCACCTGAAGATGTTGTAATACAACGAAACCTAGGTCGTGGTAAAGACATTAAAGAAAGTAGAAATAATACTACATCACGTAGTTTCATTTAATTGTGAAAATTAAACTTAGCCTAGATAATTTGATACAGAATATGATATTAATATTTGGCAGTGTGATGAAGCATTTTAATCCGTGTATATTTCGAAGATTATAAGAATTTGTAAGGCAGAGTTTTGGTTACTTTTAGAATTATTTCAAATTAAAATCGAAATTTTTGGTAAATTTCATGATTTTTTCGGATTGAAGGAGCAGTATGTAAGATTCCAAAAGTTTCTAAAGATTACATTTTTTTAAATTTTATACGGGACAATGTAATGATATATATATATATATATATATATATATATATATATATATATATATATATATATATATATGAAAGATGTATAATATTGATGAGCGAGAAAGTTCATTATCGGTGTTAGATATTTATATCATTTTGCATGGTATATTTGTATTTCTTCCCCATAAATTATCTACTTACTTTATATATACAAAAATAATTAATTTTTATTTTAGGATATATACTGAAATATTTATTTAATTTATACCTAAGTGTAAACAGAATGCCGGTAATTGAGTTTGAATCGCAATTAATAAATTATTTCTCAAATATTTTGTCATGAAACTCCCTCGCAACTACAAATATTAGTTTGCAAATATTTCCGAGGGCCATTTAAATGGGTTCTACTGTTAAATGTGTTAGTTCTACGCGCACTAAATTTTACTTAATCGACCGGATCGTTAATTATGATTCGACCAAACTAATTGACTATTATTCCGCTTTACCGTGAATTGGCGATGCTTTGGTTAGAAACTTTGTGAAACGACGTCGTTTCACGATAAGCTTAAGAATAATTTTATACCGTATTATGCGATCGATCCGTGGCATACATATATCTGAAAAAACAATACGTCACTGACATCCCTCGTATGTGACAGCTCGCTAGTCTTCCGTTTGAAACCAGCAAGGCTGCTCTCTTTCGTGAGTGTCATCATGCTAGATTTATATGAAGTAAGCTGGTTTTCAGGTTAAAGGCCTGCCATACTTAATATAATTTTAACATATATATATACATATACATATATATATATATATATATATATATATATATATATATGTATATTTATATATATATATATATATATATATATATATATATATATTACTATAGGTTAGGTTAAAATCCAGGTGAAGTTGGCAGATGGACGAAATTGGTTTAATGCTTTACCTGCTTTTATGGTGATTCAAAATATTACTAAAAATGCATCTAATAATAATAATCAACAAAAAATGTAAAAATAAAAAGAAAAACTACGCTTTTTGCTTTAAAAATTAATTTCAAGTTGTAAAAGATGATGATGAGAGATGAAAAAAAATAAAACCTTTCTAATAGGTATTTTATCCTATGCATCCATGATACAGCATTTCCATATAATATCATTTAACTTTGATACGTATTTTTTTAAATGGTGCATTTTATTATATATTTTAATACATTTATTAACCACAACTTTTCTAAATGAATAAATTTCATTTCTTCATTAGCAGAGGTAGAAATTAAATTATACGTAGATAATGCCATACAAAAGATATGTACATAACGTAGTACAGAAAATTAACTACTCATTAGGTTCATGCTAGAAAATGAAGCTGTACTATTTTGACACTTTTGATGCAATTAAAGTGTTAATTCAAAAATAGATTTGGCTAACCCAAAGTATTTGTCATTTCTAGGTACACTGTACCCGATTTTTTATTTTTCCTTTACCATATAAAAAAATGTAGCTAATCAAAATCTATAGGAAATTCAGCTATCGAAAGAGAAACTATGATCGTTAAAACTCCATATTTATTCATATTAAAAACTCTTTCTAAAAATGTGTATATTTGCTGAATCAGTCGAAAATGTCAAAGTTAAATAAAAGTTAAGGCTACGTACTGAAACTTTCTTAAAGATAATAACGAATTCTCTCTTAAAGTTTAAGCTCATTGGGACACGAATTACGGAACATACAGCGTGAAGATAAAAAGCTTAAAATAAAATTATATTGTTAACTAATGAGTACGTAGTTTGAGAAATTATATTTTTCTAAATTATATTTTATTTAATACACTCTTTATGAACTCATTTTATCTAATATACTAACATATGAACTCTTTTCATTTAATATACTCATTTATGAACTCATTTCATTTAATATATTATTTCTATATTTATTTATGAACTCATTTTATTTAATGCACTTATCTATGAACTCTCATTTATGAATAAATTTTATGTATTATTCTCATTTACGAACTTATTTTATTTAATACACACATTTATGAACTCATTTTATTTAACACACTCATTTTTGAACTAATTTTTTCTAATATACTCGATTATGCGATTATTTTATTTAATAGATGCATTTATGAACTGTTTTTATATAATATACATAATTATGAACTCACTTCATTTGATACACTCATTTATATAACACATTTTATTTAATACATTCATTTATGAACTCATTTTATTTAATATACTTATTTATGAACACCAATAATGAGATATGTTTCTTATGGCTTTTCGCGTTTTTGATTTTGGGAATTTTTTTGGATTCTGCGATGAAAAGTGAGTTACATACTTTAACCATACACGCAAACGTCAGTGGCTGGAAAAACAGGACTTTCAGTATCCGAACCTGAAATAAGTGCGAAAAAGGTGACGCTCAGCTGCTCGTGGAATATCTACTATCTATATATATATCTATTCATCGAGAGTGGCTTCCAGAGAGATCTACAATTAGTCCAGATACTTACTGTAAACATTTTTACCGTTTAACTAACAAATTGAGGAGTGAAAAAAATTCAACGTTAAAGAAATAATAAGAAAGAATCAAAGTCATCGGAATTTTACAAGAAGAGCACATTGTCAGTGTCAACTAGATGGCGACGAGTAGTAAATAATAATGGTGCATACTGAAATTAAATATATCGTAACATACATTTTTTGCAATAGAAATTGTTGACAGCAACTCGGGGTTAAAAATTTATTGGACAACCCAATATTTAAGACTAGCAGTCTACGAATGAATTTTATGTATGTTAGAAAATTAAAGATATAATTTACAAAAGTTTTAATTTCGGAACAAAATGATTTTTTGTGTATAATCAGAAAACCTTATCAAACCGAGTGTTGACTCAAAGTAATAAATTGGGAATACTCGTAATAAAATTAAATTCCCTTTTTTTCATTATTACTTATAAGTGAAGGTGTCAAAATAACAGCGTTTTTTAAGTATTCAAGGAATATCCAATTCAAACAAATTTATATGCGCCATGTAAACATTGTTCCCTTCTTATTTTAATATAGGTATTTTTTATATCTTCATAGCTTTTCGAACTATGAAAAAGAATGAAATATTATAGATATTTATGACAAAAATGGACAAAATTTAGGAAGCGTTAGAATTTATTATTTTCTTAATCCATTTGGTTAAAAATAAGTTGGCGGCAAATAATTTTATTATTAGTTTTAGTCCGTGGAAATATTTTACGAAATTCATTCAGTATACAAAAAAATATTTAATATCATTTATAACTGCATCCAGTTTTTATTTTCAGATTTTGATTTTTTTTGCAATAATAATCTTCATCTAGCTCACTAGAATATCACATTTAATTAAGTCGATAAGATAGTGATCAAATCTAAATTGTTAATAAACCTATTGACAGTTTGAGAAAATTGTGTAATGTTTTATATCCTACGTCAATGTTCAATATGGAGTCGCAATTCTTTGCCAAAAATTTCATGATAATGATGTTATATTAAATAAATAAGACGTAAACCCCCATGAAACGAACAAAATAGTGTTTCCACGTAGCGTTTTCACGAATAACATGAAATGTTAAACACACATTCATATATTGATTAAGATGACATGAGACGTTGATACAAAAGAAAGCGCGTAGAAAAAAAGATAATTGTAATTACGATAGTTTCTAAATTTACGTTTTGAAGGAAAAAATTTGATAATTGTGCGAATAGGGTAGCATCGCTGTAAAGTGGCGGATATCATTGAATGACAGAAATCATTCATAAGGAAATAAAATTCAGTTTGCCTTATCCTCCTTTTACAGGTGTGAAAAGGAAAATGAAATATTACTGTATCTCCAATCTGACCATTCTAAATAAATCTAAAATGAACATCGCAAATAATTAAAAGTAAATATTTTTTGGAATCATTTACAAATTAAATGTTATTGCTAGAATTGTTTGGTATTAGTCGTGTAATTAAACAAATTGCATAACATGAGATTATATTTCTATAAAATAAAGCAGGGAACAACTGTAAGTCGTGAATTCTACTGAATATAGCTAAGTAAAGAAAAAGCAATAATTTGTCTTTTGAGGACAACTTTTAGGGACAATATAATACAACATTATTGGTTCACGAAGTGAAAAAAAGGAATTAATATCGCCCATGAAATTAATGCTATACTTATATAGAAATACCTATAAAGAAACATTTTTATTACAGATATGGATTTTTTCTACCAGAAAGTTTTCGAAGAAATAAATTCATTAGAATTTGAGAGTGCGAATGATAAATAAACTTAGAATGTAATTCTCAATTAACGAAGAACATAGAAATAATCGAACACAATTTACAGTTGGAAATACTACTGTACACGAACCATTTAGAATCATAGATTTGAATGTACGAGAGTCGACCAAGTGTATACAACACTTGGTCACTCTTCACTAAAAATATATTTGTTAATCAGTTTATTTACTTACCTTATTTAAGACACAAATTTGTATTACATAGATTCGGGAGAATAAAATCTTAAAATGTAATCAATATCGTGATGAATAACATTGAAATGAAAAAATCACAAAAGTATCATTTACTATCGAAGACTTTGAAAAATTACGGTAACAAAATCCTCTGACCAGTTCAGCGTGAAAGGAGATGGCCATTTGCTGCGTCTTATCCGTCATAGAAACATATAATCCAATACGTGTAAAGCAGAAGGCACTTTTGAAAATTAAACTCGCTTATCATGAAGACCGGCGGACGTACTGGCGGCTCTGTTCCGGCGAACAAGCTAATTATTCAAATCGAGCGTCAGCGGTAGCAATCAAAATTTCATTTCCACTAATTTTTAAGTAATAACCTTCGTTCTCGGAAAAACGCCACAACGAGCATTTCTGTATATTAAATAGATGCGTAATATTTGCACGCTGACCTGTAATAATGTTATCCTATTTTAAATTCATATACAACATAAAATCAATTCTGTTATTTTAATTTATAATGTTGTTTAATGCCCGTTTTACGAGAATGAGCAACAAATGACATAAAAAAAAATTTGAAGTTCTCTGTATTTTCAATATGCAACGTTTAACTGCAGTTTTAATGATCGCCAATTAAAGGGTATCTATGAGATATATATCCTTTCCCTTCCGTTCCGTAGAAGGTGTATATATAAGATATAGGAAAGCTAGTGTGCTCCAAAACATTAATCATGTTACCCAATTCTCAGGTAGACTAGAAAATACTAAAATTATTTATATTGTAATATATTTATTTATATACGTTGAAAGTATTAAGAACAAATAAAATAAGTTAAATGCGATTTATGTTTACATACGTTATTATATGTATGATATTTATAAATAACAATTTCGAGTCGGTTTAAAAATAATAAAACTGATAAAATATTACACGGACTACACACCATGCCATCACATGTCTACTTGGACTTTTGACTACGCGTTCCAAAGTATCGATTTATTAACAAATAAATAAAACCATTTCATACAGATACTGAGTTTATTTAAGATCGTTTTTATATAATGCTTCAGACATTACTATACGTCATTATAGTGTTTAGACTTCTGGAAATTCATACTTTAATATAAATAATTTCAATATATACAAGATTAAATTACGAAAAAACGGATCCACAAAAGGTTTTACAATCTTAATTAATCGTTATTGAACTTTCATTGAATCGTTGCATGAATAATTTATTCGGTTCGCTCTCATCAGTAAGATAATTTTACAAAGATACTAATCAAATCGTTTTTGGATAATACCCTTACGCATTTTTCTATTTACGATACACTTATGCAGTTTTATAAATACAATTCCTTACCTTAACCTCGAATAAATAACAGGATCTTTTTATATTGCTTTTGTCTTTGCGCTAACTGTCATTGATACATTTTTAAAATCCATTGGCTAATTTTTGTTAAATGGAATAATAAAGAATAAAATTAATTTTAAAAATAATTTTTTGGCAAATTTATTCAACTTAATCCTCCTTACGATCGGAATCTGAAATATTTTTCTACAATTTAAAGCATAAATTAGTTTTGTTATAAACATTTGTACAAAGGTTGATTTACATGTTAAATTATCCTATTGCAAAATCAAATAACATCAACATCTAAAAATCATCATGCTAAATAAATTTAAAACTTTATTTCATACATTTTCGAATATCACATTGAATTATGTATGGACGTAAAATTGTGTAGCACGCACTAACTTCTAAAAATGATAACGAGAACTATGCAAAGAAAGACACATTAATTTAGTTGTTCAACCTAATGGAGTCGGACATAAGCCTGAACCTAAATCTTGCTAGATGACAGAATTGCCTTAAAAAGGGTCAATAATCCGCCGCATTAATTGGTAGCGGCATTCGTTGACCCCAATTATTGGCCAGTTGATGGAGGTTATCCCGACTGTAGAATCGATTTCAAAATATTGCGAAGATGCAGAAATATCTGAGTAAAAGAAAACTATTATCGAAAAGTGTAGCTTTATAAAGAGGAGATTTTATCAAAATATGTATAAATTGGATTTCTCCGAAATACATCTATTATGGGGTTTCGATTTTTTAATTTCCAAGCGATTTCATTATTTCTTCATTAATCAGTCCTTAGATACCAGGTCCAAAGACAACTTGGAAGTTCATGTTATCTCTAAAATTTTGTCTTGAAACAAAACTACACAATGATCGTTAATAAATGATGATATTGTCAGAAAGAACTCACAAAATACTGCCACTTTTGTATAAAGTTTTTTTCCATTACTTATGTGTTGGAAAAAAAATCTCATGATATAATGACATCTTCATAAAACGTTATTTTATTTTGATAAATACTTCTTTTAATAAGGTAATACAAGCACAAATATGGAGAATTCATTAAACATATCGCGCTAGCATTTTAACTTAACTAGCTCATCTCCATATAAAGATGAAGACATACAACAAAATAAATAGTTAAAAGAAAATTTTTACTGGAAGATGAAATTGAATTAAATTTTTAATGACAAGCTAATCATGTTTCTATTAAGAGTCTAGTTGATGCCTGTTGTACCTAACACTTGACAAAGTTATTAAATATAATCAAGTACTTGTTCAAAGCCTAAACGTACACTGATTTTCCCAAGTGGAGCAAAGATATAATCGGCTGGTTTATTATTTGCTTTTTAATTTATATTCAAATAACCTAATGTGTTTTGGTTGAAGGATGAAGTCACCCGATTTAAAACTCCTAAATTTTCATTTTTGGCGTTAGTGTACCATTATAAATGAAATGACCAACCAAGCTATATATATATATATATACATACATATATATATATATATATATATATATATATATATATATATATATATATATATATATATATATATATATATATATATATATATATATATATATATTATTGCGTAACACATACGCGTTCGTATATGATATGTTGAATTACGATTAAGGTTTCGGGTGAAATACAAAGTTTAACATGAATGAAATTTTTTTCTCATTTCACAATAAATGTACTTAATGAGAACACAAATTTTATTTCTTTATTTCTTTGAAAATCGACGTGGCCAAACTGTAACTGTGAATTCGGAGAGATATGCCCAGATGTTAAATGACTTTTTCAGAGTAGAACTACAGAATAGTCCATCCTTCAACCAAAACACATGGTTCCAGCAGGACGAGGTCATAGCTCACACTGCTGATGTGTCCATGAATGCAGTGCGGCAGTTATTTCCAGAAAAAAACATATCCCGAAACGGTACCGTACCGTGGCCACCTAGGTCACCCGATTTAAGCCCGTGTGACTTTTTCTTATGGGGATACTTAAAATCTGTTGTTTACAAAACAAACCCGAGCACTGTGACACAACTTAAAGAAAATATTCGAGCCGAAGTCAGTATGATACCCCAGTCGCTCTGCAAACGCGTTTTTGAAAGCATGCGTGCTAGACTCGAAGAGTGTGTCAGACTCGATGGCCGCCGTATGGAAAACGTGGTTTTTAAAAAATGAAATCCGCATTTGTTGTTATAAAGTTAAAATAAACCTACTTTGTATTAGAGGTGTAATTTCTCGAATAGAAAATCTGTTACTGTTTAATAACAATTTGCCTTATGACATAAAAAAATTAGAGAAATTTTCGAGACGTTTAAGCAAAACATTATTAAAAGTGAATCAAAGATGGGTCTAAATAAGTTTAGATTTTTACGCAAGCTAGATCTTATAGGCTTTTAAATTTAGAATTTTTCTAACCATAAAACCCTTTCTAAGGATGTACTGCGAAGTCTTCGTTGCAAGTGAATTTTCGCATATATTCACGAACTCGATCATTAAGTTTGACGTTTTCTCAGACGGCTGTTATTAACGATCCTCATTATCGATACTATAATCTTTAGAGCAGTTTAGTTGCTATTGGCACCAAAGTATTATTTTCATAATAAGAGTGAACACAAAACACACATTCCAGTCTCAAACGGTTTTATGACGATTAAAATTCTTCTTCTATCGACACTCCTAATACTTCCAATAGCCTACGTTTGTGTACTCCCTGTGGATACATAAACGAAATTTAACAGAACAAACCGCTAATATTGTTAATATTTCCTCTCTGGATAAATAAGGTAAAATATTATTCCAAACGTATTAGCTAAAAGGTGTACTTATAATGTTTGAGTTATCTAGGCATTAAACGTTTGTGTTTTACTTTTTTCATTTTATAAGTTTTTGTAGTGACGTTAACATACTTGAAACCTGACGTGAAAGTCATTGGGTAAAATAGGAGGAACGGGGTTATTGCTAGAATTTGTAAATGTTTAGCTTAATAATGGATGCTGAAAAAAATAATATGCGACTAGTTTTACCCGAAGAACAGTCATATAAATGTTTAATTTTATACACCTGACATCTCCAACTTGAGAATTGATTGTCAATCAAAAAACAAATAAATTTTGAGCACAATAAATAACAGATTTACATAGACATTAAAACCAATATATATGCTATAATAATATTAACATTTCTGTGGTGTAAATCCAATTAATTTTTAAAAAAGTATGAAAAAACGTATACTGTTTGCAGATTATTTTTTTTAAATTTATTATTACAAAAAAACTTTGGTGAATATACGAAGATTATAATTAATATCACTTTAATTATGAAAGTAATGTTATTAGTATAGCACATTGTTAACGAATATATATGTTGCGTTAGTAATGTGCAGAATCGCGGGACCGAATGATATATGGAAAATATGCTAATGAATAGTCGTTAAGACCATCACCGAATTGGAATTATTTATTTGAAAATAAATGTCAATGTTCGATAGCACGGCTGTCCGATCGCCTGCAAAATTGTAGAAGGTAATCGATTATATCGATGTAGATGTACGGTGTCTTAATAACATAATGGAAGAAATAATCTTGCGATATAATTTTTGTAATGCGACGCGATGTATCGGTCAAATTTTATAGACACATTATGCTTCTAATGGGAGCTACAAAAATGATCAAAGATAACTATTTACTTGCTTTTGCTCAAAAAGACGCATTCATAAGTTTTCATTGTACTTTTGCCTACGTGTAATTAGTTTCACACTAAGCTGTGCATTAGTACGCAAATATCATGGGAAACGATTAAAATGAACAAAAAGGAACCATTGGATCAACAGAGTTGAAATATGTTATACCACGATTTGAAACGCATATAAGCTAATAATTACTTTTACATATTGCTTTGCAGGCCCCAATTAAAGAATGTCCAATTGATTATATTTTGTTCTAGGATTTGAGACTGATATATGAAGAGATAAATGTTTTCAAAATTATGAAACTAGTTGTTTTACGTTCTACTTCAGCATTCCTTGAAGCAAGATTTAGAATGCCGCAATGGGCTGAATGTATGTAGGTGCCAACTGAAAATTTTCACCCTTTTGGAAATTAATTTAGTTCACAAACCGCCCAAAATTAGTGATTTACATTATGAAAAAAGTCGCCAATCTCGTTATTGAGAAAAGTCTTATGCTTCAACAAAATTTACTGACATTAAATTTTATTTCCCGCTTATTTGACAGCGAGCAAAATGCGTGAAATTTGAATGTAGCATATATGCCTTTTTAAAGCTAATGTCCATCTCTCTATGACAATAATCTTACGCCTAAAATTATTCACAAAGTAAGTATGAATGTCGTAAACTAATGAAAATCTCTACCATTCCCATAAAGGACGATTTGCTATTTAATATATCTTTTCCGTAAAATCGGTTTTAAAGCATAATTTTTTTCAGTATTTATATTACAGTCCTTTGAATATTTAGTGTGCTGACTTAATCGGTAACCCTGTTCGGGGGAAGCGATTGACGATAGATACAGGATACTATTAAGGGAACTTCGAATATACCTTTTATTTAATGAATGGGGGATGTTTCAGATCTCAGAAGTTATCTTCAGAAAACCCAGGCGGAATACGAGAGTAAATTGTTGACTAAAGAGATCATCAAGTAAATCATTTTCTAAGTAAAGCACAAAATTTCCAAAAAAATTATTGTTCCTTCTCTCAGAAATTAATGGTTAAATAATGTAAATAGGAATGGAATGCCTGTGTTGGAATTTATTCCCATAAACAAACGATAGAAATATTTTTGGAAATATCGCAAATGTACAAAACTTGGAAATGTCGTTTCAGGTGCCACATTGGAATATAATGGAAGAGAATGTCGGTGATATAAATTTAGTTCTTACGTAATAACGATACTGACAAAACCACTCCAAAAACAAAATATGCTTATACGCTTTACTAAAATAATTTATTCTGACGTGTAACAGTTGCAATATCAGAGGTTTATTTTTCTAATAAATCTCATGTATAGGTTTAAAATAGTAGTATGATGAGTTAAAAAGTGGATTTTTAAGGAACCTTCAATTATTGCAAAACATAATAAACTTTAGCTAATTTTTGCTGCTTCGTCTTGACCTATCTAATATTATGGACAATGATAGATTAATTCCCTAAATCGGACTTTAAAATATGATATGTATTCGTTTCTTATACTGGTCTTATAAAGATTCCATTTTTCTGTGTAAAGTACTGAATCCTAAAAAGAACTTACGAAAACAAAATAAAACCTTATTTTTATATAATTAGTTTCTTTCCATCACGAGCGGATCCTGAATGTAGCAAAATATCAATCTGTACAAAGTACATGTCTGTACAAAGCTTGGTTTCTAAACAGTAGTTTCGGAGTTATAGCACGGAGGGAAATAATAAAAGGTAAATTCAATATTAAATTAATAAAGTTTAGTGAAAGTAAATAACTAAAAAAAAGTCACAAATATTTAATAATCGCAATAACTAAAGTCGTTTTCACTCGCAATGCGCATTGTGCGAATAGTTGCATGAATATAAAACAAAATATTTAAATTCCGTAAGGTAGCAGAGCGGACCCCACCTATCGTGGTGATATCTAGTGAATTAGATATACTGACTGGCCCCTACTGTGAATAAAAATGACGTACATAATAACAAGTATGGACAAAAAGAATGTAATTCGTTTATTTGGCTTATTTATTTATATTTTTTATTCACTATATCAATAACTTTTATTCACTAATCGGTAGCTTTATACAAGAATATATGCGTAATGTATCAGTATAATTTGTTTTGTTACATTTTATATAATTTCATTACACGTTTTTTCCTCGAAATTAGTTTCAATAAGGATTTATTCTCCCTTTCGCCAGTTTTTGCTGTTAATTTTTTATTTCAATTTTTAGTGGAGAAAAGGCGAATATACAAATATAAGTTGATAAAATATCTGTCCAGTGGAATCATTTTCAACACAATTATCTTTGTGTTGAAAATGATTCACATTTACTCAAAAGGTAGTAAAGCTGCTCAAGTTAGCTTTTCTTAATATGTTCAATTTATTGTAAGATTACTAATTGCTTACTTTAATTTTCTACTTGTTTAATAATACAAATTCGTTTAAAGTGTCTATGAATCGTGAAAGGAAATTTTTATACCATTCGATAATTACTTTATGGACCGATTATCTTTTAAGAGAAGTTTTCATTTTTTTCTCTCTTCAAGTCCACGGCATATTTCCCCATTTTTTCTCCTAAATGGCAAATGCGTGCTCGCAGTAATTCTTCATTCTAAATCAGTTTGCAATTTATCATAATTAAATGCTGCAAGCTTTACCTTGTTTCCAACAGTTTATATATGAAATTTGTTTTCCGCTAATAAATTTTTCATCAAGTTGTTTTTAAGGAGTTCTTTTCTTTTCTTGGCTTATTACCTAACGGATGTAATAAAAATATAATATGATATTATTTAGATGTAAATTTACATATTTCATTTCAGGCAACCTTACAAAAAAAACTGTCATCGGGTAAAATTGATATGCAAATGTAGAGCAATATCATCAACGTCTCTAATATAATGAAATATTTTTATTAAAGAAGACATTCGTAATTTTTTATATTTCATTAGTAATTTTAATTCCATAGAAATTTGGCAGAGAATAAACAGTTAACAGTTAATTTGGTGATCCATATTTCAGATGTAGCGGCTAAATGTTCAGAAGTACGAAATTAATTTAGGAATATTTTGAGCAAAATCGGACCATGAGCAAATTACTCGCATTATCAGTTTTACATTTTGAATTAAAGTCCGAAAGTATTATAAACGTTATTTTAGCAGACTTAGCGCATTATAGGCTACACAATTTTTCAGGACTTCAAGTTCCCACATATTTCGGTTTCATATTAAAAAGAATGCAACTGAACCTTTTTAAGAGGGAGCTTTAGAAAAAACTACTAAATTTGTTACTCAGTATTTATTAACGTTTATAAAATGTAAAGATAACAAGGGTCTGTAATTTTTTTGGATATTGATAATATTGGACGGATTAATATAGACCGAATAATATTTTCGGAATAATAGTTATAATATTTTCCAAAATCTGTTTTTCATCGGTATGGAGTATTTTGTCCAGTGAACTAGCATTTTATTGCGCAGCACTATTTACCAAAATGGACCTAAAAAACGGACGTCTATAAATATAGAAATATACGCTGGTAATCTTTATTTTAGGTTATTTATTAACACTCTTTCCTGGCAGTAAAAAATGCTGCTCTGCTTTAAATTATTTGTAGCCGAATACTTAGGATGGAATTATGTGCTTGTGTAAGTATAACAAATGTAAATTAAGTAAGGAAATAATTTTACGTCATTTTTATTACAAATGTAGATAAAAATTTTTTAATTTTGATTAAAAGGAAAAGAAGAAAAGATAAAATTCATGATATTTCCACAAAAAACAACCCTAGTATGATTCATTAATATTTTACTCCTTGAACATGAGGCGAGTTGAATCATAAAAAATGACTTAAAACGAAATGGAATAAATTATGAAAGTTTTGTGTGTGGGACAAGTTTTGTGTGTGTAAAATCAAGGGAGCGAAATAATAAAAATACAAGTAGGTAATGAAAATGATTGAAAAAACGGCTCGCGTCGACCAAGCACAGAGTATCATTTTAAGGATAGGGTATGTGTACAGGTACATTTAGTTCAATATCCGGTCAAGCATGTGCAGGGATATATTGCTAAATGGTGGTGCATCCCTGTTATTTTAAAGACTATCCACCAGAACGTGTGAATAACATAAACGTGCCATTATGTGCCGTATCTCTCTCAACGGAGACATAAAGTCCACAAAGAACCCAGACGTGGCTAACTTGGTTAATTATTTTTTTTTAATTCTATGTATTTTCTATTTGGTTATAAATAAGTGCAATCTAATAAAGTTCTTATTACAATTTTCCTAGTTTTTGGGGTTACGTAACCTAAAAATAAAATCGGAATCCTTAAGTGTTTTAAGTCTGTCTATCATAGCCGTTTTTCTTTGAAACTGCTTGATATAGAAATTTGCACGCAACAATTTATATGGAAATTTTAATAGGACAAATTAGGTACTTGGTTTTTATTATATCCAAAAATAGTTTAGCGTCTCATTTAAATGGGCTCGATTGTAAGATTTTTTTAAAAATGTTCACTACTACTAAATGTTATCTTCAGAGATATACTGAAAAGCATGCCAAAAATATTTACACCTCTTCATATTTCCAATATCGCCCAACTTGGAATTATAAAATGATATAAAGGTTTTAGAATCCTGCCCAAAGGTGGTGAGGAAACTACAGTGATGATTCTAGATTGTTAAAATTTAAAATTATGTGCCGATTTTTTTACCTTTGAAAGTGCACTTCCTTTAGTGTGTATTCAACATCTGTATTGTTGGTACTTTCCATTATTTTTCACAAATAATATTCTTTTATTTCAATTAAACACTCAATTTTCTATACTGGAGAGAGATTTTGCTTTTATGAAATTTATTTTACGGCTATTAGAGGCGAAACTTGGTGCCCTATTATTAAAAAAAAAATTTTGTATTGGTCAATGGCAAGTACTTAATTTTGACAAGACAAATGCGAACGCAACGCAAAATAATGATGTGATTAGTGTTGAACATTATTTTTATTTCTAGTTTATATCAAATTATGAATTTTCATGTTTCAGATTTTTAAGTAAAAAAATAGTGACGAGTGCAAGTAGAACTCGCAGTACGATGATTCCGTGCACACATGGAATTTATAACTATTTAATGGTATATAGTACTTCTATTAAATTATTACTTTAGATTTTGCAGTCAAACCATATTTCGCTTAATTTCACTAATTAGACATCTATGCAATTCTGGTTTATGCGCGTTGCGATACGCATTTGAGCGATTTTTTAGAATTTTTTTACCCAGTACCAATGTTCCCATATTTTAAATTAAATTCGAGTAAAATAGTAGATAGGAAATATATTTAAAAAATCACTTAAGCATGAGTGGAACTTTTACTTCGTGGACACCTTTAGACATTTTGCAGGTATTTAATGACCATATTTTTATTAAACCATTTACAAACCTTTAAGATTTCGTAACCAAAATATACTCGTATTGCCAGCTATATATTGGAAAAATATGTATATTTCTGTATGAATTGAGAAATAATAATTTTTTAGGTTTTTCCATTTACTTGTGCTATAAGTACTTCCGTTATGCCGATTTTAAAAATTATAGGTCGATTGGAAGTACCTTGTATATTTAAGTTTTGTGGTCAATGAGTAGGACTATCGTAAAAATAAAACATTTTTGCAAAAAAAATAACCAACTACAAATAACCAAGCAATTAAGGGGAGCCCGCTGAAAAATACAAAATATTGAAAATACCAATATTCGGAGGGAAATTTTGTTGTACAAGAATGATAATTAAATTTGTGTTTTGGATTGAAAGCGTATTGTTGAGGGATTTTATGGTATATATTCAATTTCCGCTGTCAAATTTTACAAGACAGATGGTTTGATTAATGCCATATACTTGAGTTGTTAACTCATGTATCCGGCATTAATTGCACAAAACAGGTCATACAACAAAAGCACAAAGCTGAAGAATTGAAATCGGCTGTTCAATGACAGAGTCTCTGCTTGAGACACGCAATACGAGTTTAAAAACTGCAGGTCCAGAAGTTTCAATGATTCTGTATCCCCGCAGCTTTAGTACTGAGGAGCAAGAACAGGAGTATAATGATAGAGTATCTGCTTGAAACTCAAAATATTAATTTAAAAACAGCAGGTCCTATAACCCGCGGCATAAGTAAATATTACGCGCACAGCGTCAAAACTAAGGAGTTGGAACCCGAAGTTTATTATTAGAATTTCTGCTTGTGACCCACAATACAAACTTAAAACAACCGATGTTCTAGTCTCACGATTTTAGCAGGCAGTACCTACACAGCATCAAGAGTGAGTAGTTGAAGGTCGGAGTTGAATACAAGAGTTTGTACTTGAAAACCAAAATACCAATTTGAAAACAGTTGGACTTCAAGTCCCATGGTTCAGGCTGACAGTACTCCTGCAGCATAAGGATTGAGGATTTGGCACCGAAATTTCAGTCTTGCTTGAGACCCGCAATATTATCTTGAAAACGGTAGTTTCTTAAATCTCTCGGTTTAGGTAGGCCGTATACCTATAGCTTCAAGATTTATGGATCGAAATTATATTTTATGTGTACTTACCTACCTATTTAAACTATTACTTCCTCCCTACCAAGACAAACCAAACGAGTAAAAACTCGATAAATTTACTCCTCGTCGTATTGAAGCCTCTTTTTGTTAAAGAGGAAATTTATGACGTCCTTACTAATTTAAGACACGAGTCTTATTAAATTATCTTTAGGTTTACATCAAACGTTTGGTACAACGTATACACCCACGCAAAGGGGGAAGGAGTGTGGAAACGGGTACTCGTAGCGTAAAAACATTAAAAGCATATCATGACTAAGTACAATATTATATTTTAATTAAAGTAACATAAAACGTCACCCTTAATCAAATAATTTCATAGAACTCGGGCGAGTTTTGGGGTAAGTCGGCAATATTATAAAATAATTTGTATAACGCTCAAATGTATTAGACGTATATTCTCTCAGACTTTGAGTTCCGCGTGTTTGAAGACTCAATTTAGTAAGATCGATACATGATTGTTCGTGATTTTACATTTTTAATGTTTTCTACTCCGAATCCAATTATTGTGATCCAACATTTTTATTGTTTTTCTTCATAATTTATTTGTTTAAGTTGAACTAGGATTAATAAATTAATATGTATTGGGAAAATAGTTCTGGGAACTTTAATAATTAATATTTTTATAATATTTTCATTGATATAATATGTATTATGTACATTGTGCTGAAAAAAATGTACTATTTGGAACTGGCAAAATATTTAAAAAATTTGCACATATAATACAAAAATAATTTAATAATTATACATTTTAATGCTTTTAGCTTTAAAAAAGATATATACATAACCATAAAAGGTACCCACTTCTGCGGTTACGTACTTTACGAATATGTTTGAATTTTTATGTTAATATATTTTTATTTAATTTTTTTTCTTAATAACCATTAAATATTTCCGAAAAATTATAAAAGTAATTAATGGTTAAAAAAAATTTAACATTTTCTCTAAAAAATAAAATGTAAATTTTCTTTGTAACAAATGTTCAAACTGCCTGCATTCAGCTACTTTCTGCTTTAACGCACGTGGCGCACGTGCGTTAAAGAATCGAAGCGATAAAAATAATTTAAGGTTAGAAGCAATTTTAATTATGGTTAAAAATATTTATAAAAATTGTAGCTCTTTTTTATCACATTTTTTTAAATAGCGCAACGTGAGGAGCGACGTCGTGAGTAAGAGGAACGATGCATACGTGTTATTTATTCGTTTATATGCAGTTAAAAAACAATTTAAAATTTTGTATTTTTTAAAAAAACCGACAAGATTAACTAAAATTATTTTTTTTAATTCATAAATCTTTTAGATTAAAATTATGTTATGAAAAGTCTGTCATCAAATTATATTTTGGCTCTTGCGTCTATGGTTCATTAGTCGTTTAATATATTTTATTGATTCATTAAATTTAAAGTTTTTGAGAAAAGGGTCTGTGACAGATATAAGGATGGACAGGTGTTCAGTTTTTCTATTCTTTTGAGACAAATAACCTTAAAATGAGTGACATTTTCTAAAAAAAAATTTCTAAATCTAGAATAATTTCGATTTAAAGAAAGTACTTTGGTACGTCACTTCGTTTACGTTTTGTAAACGGGCTTAAAGTGGTAAATTTTAAATGAAACCTCAACTTTATCTCGAGAAACCTGTCTAATATCGTCGTATATTCTCTCTGTATGGGGAGGTAGAGTTTATTTTTTTACCCCAATGCGGTGGAGCCAAAGAAGGGTAATGAATTTAACAATCTATGTATACATGTATGTATCTATGTGTGGATGTTTTACCATAGCCTAAAAACTACTAAACCGGTTTTAAGAAGTGAAGTATCAATCGTTTTGTATTTGATGTAAGAGCGTCATAGATTAGATGTTTATAGAGAAAAAAGAAAATTTTGGCGGACTTGCACTAAAAAAAAATTAAACTGCGTACCTTATCGAAAATAATGTCATTCGATAGGTTTAATGTAATCATGAGTTCTTTCAACCATTTTTTCATTTACTAGAACAAATAACCAAATTTGGCACAAATAATAAAAACAGAAAGTTCTTTATGCGCTATATACGGTTCTATATATACTACTTACGCTATAAATTCAAACTATGTATATGAAAAAAAAACTAAAAAAGGGGTAAAATAAAACCAAGCTATAAAACTAGAACCCAACTACGTCGAACAAAAAAACTGAAAAATAGAAAAAGAAGTTACATAATCATAATTTCACTGAAAGATAATTGTGACTGAATTGTAAATGATGGCATTTCGTTTTAAGATGTGTTCTATTGCAAACGATATTTGCATATCAAAACTGAAAGCCGCCCATGGTTTTATGATTCCGTGACGATTATCTTTTAGTGAAATTATAAATACATAATTTGTTTTTTTTACTTTTCGATTTTTTCGACGTATTCAGGTTTTAGATTTTATTAATATTTCATATAGCAACTTAGATGCCCTTCTGAAGCGCTTATTTTTAAAACTCAGGCAAATGATTCTAAAGCTATAGAAACTACGAGATAGTTACAATAATTACTTTTTCTCTGTAGAATTCTAAAAACGATTTAGATCAAATTGCAGTTAACTGAAAAAAAATTCCTTGTAAATATAATATTAGGCCAATTTACACTTTAATTTATTATGTTCAAAAATTAAACATAAGACAAAAATCCAATTTTTTTGACTCAGGAGATATCCAAATATTTATTAAACTAAGAAGACTTGGAGCCATGCTAATTAAAGTCTTTAAAATTTTTATTTGTGTTGTAATAGGAATAAAGGAAGTGTAATAATCGTAAAAATTCCGATATTTTGATAAACAATTCTTTTTTAAGTATTAATGATGTATAGGAAAACATGAATATAAAAGAAATTGTATCAAAATGCGGTATTTTGAAGTTTGAAGGCAATATTTAATTTTTTTTAACTTTGAAGGATGGGCTCCTACCGTAGAGGAAATATTAATTTATATTTTCTCAAAAGGGCTCAATTTACCTTTTCTAATTTTTCTATAATCGGTTTAGTAGTTTTTTTTTAATTAAGCCAAATAATACATTATAACCCGTTTTTCCGGGAAAAGTCTAATTACGAGTACACCTACTCGTTTGATTAAAACTTAAAATTGCTGACTTGTAATTTGTTTTATATAAACTTTAGTATTGAGGTCCTACGTTTACATTACAATTTTGTTTTCGGTATAATCGAGCTGACAAATTATTATTTTAAGTATTTTATGTAGATTTTAACACACAAAATTTTCATGAATTGTTTTTAAAAACGTATCGAAGCTAGAAGCTCTGCACGGGCATTATGATTGTACGTATATACACACACACACACACATACATACACACACAAACACATGTATGCACCCACGCACACACATACATACACATATAAATGTGTGTTAAAGATGTAACAGATGTGATATAACGCAAGCAAAAACGGAAATAAATGTTATGGTGAAAGTTATAACGGAAGCAGAAGCAGAAGCGGAAACAGAAACGGAAGTCAGTTAGTACATAATAAATTCAAAGATATTTTTATATTATTTGTTTCAAAATCAGAAGAATTCCTACATATACCATAAGTTATATCAATGTGTAGATAGGTATTTATTTAATGAATATTACAAAAAATATCATTATTGAAAACTTAAATATTATTGAATGGTAAATAGTACTTTAAAAATAAAAGTTCAGCAACGCTCTTTCCTTCTAATGTACTCATTTTCATCCCAAATTAGAGCTGCTACGGTGAAAAATTGTTCGCTTGTGACTCTGTTAGGTGTAGCCGATAAAAACCTCTGGATTAACGGTATTAAAATAGAGTTTTTTTGAGCATTCATTTGCCACCACATCAAAAGGTTTTTCTTATATGGAAATCTTTTTTCGTTGTTGGCATCTCGCAGCACGTGTTTCATCATGGTACTATTATCTATTACTCACAATGTGTTATATTACCAATATGTTTTATTACCAATATCTTCTCCACTTTATGATCTTTAAACAGAATACAATCAAAAAGAAATAATGAGAGTAAAATGAGTGTTGAATATTATTGCGTAAAGGTTGAGGTTTATGAGCACTTTCGATAATATGACTTTCATTCTCCCAGGTTGGGGTGGTTGAGATTTTTGACTTTTTCCCCAACCTGGGAGAAAGAAAGAAAGTCAGTAGTGTTGTTTTTGTAGATAAAATTATAGTTAATTCTATTTCAACCTCGTGGTTAGTAATCTTATTGAAAATTTCATTTTGTTTCGTGGTTCGAAATATGTAATAATATCACATAAAAAATTGTTGCCCAAATCACTAAGTCTGGCAATCAGTTCGTCCACAAATTTTTTAATCATTCTTAAAGACGTTTGATTAGTCAAATTTAGATTCCTCCGTTTGAAAAGTAATAACTTATATAAGTGGTTTAGCAGACGAAATTATAACTTATGAACTGATTAAATCCCTTGTGACTTCTACAAAAAGCTTCATTATATTGAGGTATTTTTCAACGTTTAACCCATCCTCCGGAGTGAGTATTACAATTATTGCTTTACTTAGTTATAATAAAGTGGAAGCTTTAATTGTTAGGAAACGCTCCATAATAGAAAACGTGCTTTTCCACCTGCAAATAAATAATGATTACTTTTCATTGTTTAACAGTTTATTTATATAAATATTTAATCACTGCAAATTATCAATAAATATTATGTAATTTTCTTTAAACATTACAAATAAATATTTAAAACACACCATTAATAAAAACGTACATAGGTATAATTAATAATTCTTTTGTATAATTACCTTTTATAGATTTAATAAATGTATAAAACGAATATACGGATGTAAGCACAATAATATGTGGTACAAAACAAAGGGTATACGAATATAACATAAATACACAGACATAATTATTATATTTATATGATATGGAATTGAAAACCTGAATTACTTAGTTGAACAATCTTGTTTAGCATCTGAGAGATATTGATGAAGTGTTTCCGTTTACAATTATTGCAACTTTTCTTCTGCTATCAGGCAATGGCTGACGTGACTACTCGAAATTACAATGGGAAAAGCTACAACATCGACGAACTACTTCAATATATTGCTCACAAAAATAACCACTCCTCAATGACAATCAAAAAAAAAATTATACCATTACCATGGACCGGATTAACAACAACACTGGCAAAATGATTTATTTGGAAGCACCAGGCGGCTCCGGGAAAATGTTGCGAATAAATCTATTACTGGCAGAGATACGTGTTAAACAACAAGTTGCACTTGCCCTGGCATCATCCGGGATTGCCACCATACTTATGGAAGGAGGACGAACAGCCTATATGCCCTACAATTATCTTTGAAAATTGCCGAAGAAAAATTCCCAGTATGTAAAGTCTCAAGAGCATCTGGACGGGGTGAACTTCTAAAATAAGCTAAAATTATCTTCTAGGACGATGCACAATGGCACATAAAATATCGCTCGACGCCATGGATAGAACATTACAAGACTTGTGAGGAAACTCTAAGTGATGGAAGGAGTATATATATATATATATATATATATATAAATATATATCTAATCCTGGCCACACATACAAATACTGTGACTAACAAAAAAATATAAGAGTTGAACTATCTAAAGACATAATAACATCACCTTTTGCTCAAAAACTTTTCAAATAGGCGACGCCATATATCCTACTGACCAAAGCACCAGGCTCATTGACTCGACAGTGATTTCTGCAACATATTCTTTAATATTCAAAAGGAAAATTCCCGGTGAAGAGACAATATACAATTCGATCGATACGATGGTAAACGTTGAAGAAAGTATCAACTTTCCCGAAGAATTTTAAAACTCTTTGCAAGTACCAGAAATACCGTCATACTGCATTCGACTTAAAATTGGATCTCTGATCATACTCCTCAAAAATCTCAACTCACCAAAACTATGTAATGGAACAAAAATGATCGTCAACAGCTTTCAAATAATATAATCGAAGCAGAACTTATGATTGGAAAGCCTTTATCCTATCCACACACACAGTTTATCCCCAGAATACCAGTGACTGCAATTTCCAATCAAGCCTATAGTTTTATAATTAACAAAGTCCAAAGACAAACTTTAAAAAGAATCCTGCTTTTCTCATAGTCAATATGTAGCTTGCACTCTAGTAGGAAATTGGATAAATTTGTAGATATATGGTATACCCCGGATAACAAAATGAAATATGTTGTTTATAAACAAGTATTGTAAATAGTTTGAATATGTTTTGAATAAAAATTGTTTACCTCTTATATTTTAATTTCTTATGTTTATCCTTTTATTGCAACTACCAAACAATCTCATATCCACTCCCTGAGCGAAGTCGGGTACCCCAGCTAGTGAAATAATAAAAAAACCGGAGCGTGATTATAAATACGGTTGATAAAATATAAATTCATACAAATAATTTAATTCTAAAAATTTATTTGGCAGAAAAGTGGTTCATGCGCTGGCTTTGCATGTAAGTAAATCACCTGTTAGACTGTTTCGAAATTATTGCCCTTCAATTTTATTATTTTCTCACATAGAGTAGTAAAAGTTTATACTTTTATCTAGAATTACAATCAAAGTTTAAAATTTTTAAAACATTATTATCATTATTAACATAATAATTTATTAAATTACATCAAAAATTCAATTCAATTTTATGTAAACACGTGTATTTAATTAATGACTTAAAATAGAAAGCCAGCAGAAAAATGAAATGGTGGACCACTCATCTGTCAAATAAACTATGTAAATACACGTTTAGTGCACAGCTTCATGGTGTCGATTTTATATTACATCGTGCCAACTTCATGCTGTATTTTTAAAATTTTCCTCTTATCTTTTTTTCATAATGCATCTAAAAAGTAAAACTTGAAAAGTTCTGAGTTAGCAATTCTGAATTAGCAAAGTTAGCAATATAATGTTATATTAAACATGTATGCAAATATTTTCTGCCCGATTAATTTAGAATATTCTAGCGTTTTCTCGCGAACCGAAACTTCTCACGAGTTTAAAATTTTATTACTACGATCGGCACTTGATAGCAACAATTAGCGTCGACGCAGACGCAACATCAGGTGCCACTGTCAATTATATTACCTAATCGTGAAACCAACGAAGGCACTTTGTTGGTTTCAAGATTAGCTAATTTAATTTTCAAAAGTACCTTTTGCTTTAAGCCGACCTCCTTTATTGTTATGGCCTTCTTTAGCTGTGCTTTTATAGCACAACTGGTGCCACGGCTTGGCTATATCATTTCTGTTTAAACTGCTAAAAGGCTCAGTCGATAGTCGAAATTCATGTTGATTTTAAATTCTGTACAAAATAACACAGTAACATATTCTCGAACCCGTAGATAAGGTATAGCATTGTATTAAAGTTCTTTAAAGAAAACTTGTGTGATATATATTTAAACAAAAAAATTATTTGTTAGTTTAGAGAGAGAAGTTCCGGTTTCTTTCTATATTAATGATTATGATGTACTTTTTTATTTATCTATTTGTTTTTTAAATTTGTAATAATTTCGTTCATTCAAAATACAGTCGCAATTGCTATTAGAATGTTTTAACAAAGATCATTTCCCGTTTTCTCATTTGTTGCATTGGCTACATTGTGTAGCTGTTCATTACGTGTAAGTGACTGTGCTAAAATATGGAAGTTGTATTATGAGAAGTATGTAAAAGAAATATTATATTAAAAGAAATGTTAAAAAAAATAAGAGATGATACACAATGTGGCAAGACATGACAAGATGGGATTACACATTAAACATTATAAGTGAATATTTATATATTATTGGTGATAATGTTATTAAAATGTTTTTTTCAGATAAAATTATTATTATTAATTTGTTTTTATAGTAGCGATAAACAGAGGAACACCTTTTTTTTGTAAGAATAAAGGTTATTTACCCAACATACTAAAATGTTAATGAAATCATTTTAAACCTCAGACTTAAATTCGAAATTATATTGATGGAGATGGAGACTGGATAGGTAGCTTATAAATATGATTTTGTTATTTATTCTAAAATAACTCAATGAATGATTATTCTAACCGGAAAGATCCGGTTAGAATTTAGGACAACGCCCAAATATATGACCCATTCCCACAACCTAACTCTAGACCCGCCTATGACCATCGTGAGCACTCTCGCAAGTCTGCTCTTTATAAGGACAATTTTGGACTTTTGGGGACAAAGCTAACATTTATTCATCGTGCTCCAGTCCAGTGATGCATTTGAAATTTAATACTTTCCCAATTGGCTTTAGCTCTCTGTGACTAATTGTATTAGGTTTAGGTATTTTTAATGTAAATATTAATCAATAAATTAACACAGTGTTTCAAGTAATAATGTTTGAGAGCAGTTGAATATCCGATAACTAAGAAAAATATTTAAATTGAATTGCAAAAAAATAAATATTTCCAATAATAATATTTCGCTGAGTAAGTGAATGTGTCCCTAATTGCATGACTTTATTCATTTAGATGAGATCAACTATACGTTGTGAGATGATTTCCGTAACAGTTTAATTTACTTATATTTAATTTCATTTTTATGGAAGAAAAAGTAGGTTAATGATTAACTGATCTGTGCCTTCATGCTTTCGAAATATGGCTATACTTCCATAGCCTTTATACAGCAGCTCAGCCAGGCGGAATTATCCTATTCCTATCTCTGCACATATTTTGTTTTATAAATAATATTTTTAATAATCCTAATAATTCATTATTTTGCAGATACAAATTTATACCTTAAACAACTTATAAATAAACTTTTAAATATTTTCAAAAGGTCTATTCTCAAATTCCATTTAATTTTCTATAGATACAAATTCATTTCACTTATTATATAACTATCACGTTACTGACGTCATAGCCAAATTTAATAACTTAAATTTACTAATTATAATTTATCCACTTTTTAGCCTGCAGATTAAATCAATTTATGAAATGAAATGAATAAAATTTAATAAGAATTCAAATTATGAGAATTCCATTAGGACGCAAAAAAAATTCAAAACTTTAACACAACTTTTCATAGTTCTACTATCTTCGACAAGAACTCAAATAGTTATCTAACATATTTTTAATTAAATTTAATTTAGTAGATAACTTCTAATTAGGGTGGAATACACAAATTATCTTTTGAATTAAATATAGCGTAAACTTATAATTTTGCATAGATTACGTAATCGTAAATGCGTAATAAAAATTGTCTATTAATATATTATATGCACAAGCAAATAAAAACAGCTATATTTTACTGAAACTCAAGTACAAGATACTGGAAAATACATAATCATTCGCCGTATATATTAGGAACCGACATTTTGGAAGCTTTATCTGTCCACACATTAAAGTTAAGAATATCTTGAAAAAAAAATCGCTAATTGAAAAAACCAATAAGCAATGAGGGTGCTAGCTGTCTGTCCCTTCAGTTTCATAAGTTGTGCGACCGTGTGAAACTGTATAACTGTGTAAAAATTTCTGAATCCAAATATATTTTTAAAAATCAAGTTTTAATAAAATAAAGGTGACACAACTTTAAATGGACATAAGGTTTTTTTCCTAAAATACTTGTAAAATCTAGCTAAACATTATCAATTTTTTATTTAATATTTCATTCAACTATTACTATTATTTTATTCCAGGTGTGCGCCTTGAAACTCTGGTTGAGCCGTCGCAAAAATATCCAGGTGGACGGTTTTGTTAACTTTCCCCATTAAACAAGATGCTTTAAGTTATTAAATCAATTGCCTATGTCAAAGCTTGTGTTTTAAAATATTAATTCAAAAAGTCCAGTGTATGTGGTTTATTAAAACTAGTGTTGTATTTAATATGATAACGTTAAAAAAGGGATAAAAATAAGAAAAAAATATTGAAGGCAAAATTTTTTTCTAAAGTAGAAAACGCATTATAAACAGTACATTTAAAGTATTAAAATTAATACGACTTCATAATTTAGTACGTTATAATAGCAAAAGATTATTAAAAAAATTATTATAAGAAGCCACAAAGATAGAAATTCGATGAATTCGTTTTTCGTTGTCTTAATTTTTTTCATTAATCTTCAAAATGGCATTGATTATCTTCTAATACAAAAATATTTGTTGAAAAGAAACAGACACTTGTCAACAATTTATTTACAAATACTGAATTACTTTGCTTTTGCAATAATAATAGTGGAGTTTTATGAGTTATGAGAGATTAGGAGTTTTTAATGAAAGAATTGTTATAAAAATATAAAATGATGTGGTACAGAATGTCTTTCAATATACATTTCTGGCATTTTCATTTCGATTTTTCGCCCTAATCTTAGAATGGTGAGCGACCAATGAGAGAATTCTTTCACCAGGCTTTTAAATAAATAGAAGAACGTTACTAAAAAAGACGAAATGCAAAAATGTTAATAGTTTACTGCTGGTTTGTAATTCAGAAGAATTTTACAATTCACAAAAGAAAAAGTTAATTTTTCGTCATTTCCTTTCAAAATATGTGGCTCATTTTATATATCAGTTGATGATGTGACTATATAAATATTACTATTTTTATTACATTATTCAACACAGAGATAAATAAATATGATTTGATTTGATTTAACATTTTCTCACTGTCTTCATTGATTTATGGAAATTTAATTCAACAAAATTTTAAAACGGTACGTGTAACGAGAAACAAATTTATATCTTCATATTCGGCATGTCTAGTTTAACAGAAACAGCTATTTAAATAAATATTTTAGAACAAAGAAATAATTTCGTTAACAGTGCAATTAATGAAAGACAATGGAAATATTTAATATTCACCGGTTAGCCAATTAAAATAAATCATTAAACAACTTTCAGAGAGTGTTCAAAATATTGTACATAATAATAATAAAAATAGAATAATAATAAATATAATGGTCTCGTTAGATTATTAACTTTCTTAATATTTTACGTATTAAATTAAAATTAAGTCATAAATGTCACTTTTATGTTGATCGATTAAACCCATATTTTTCTATAAGGCAAGGGGCAATTAGACACTCAAGTTTAGATTTTACATAATTATATTTCAGAAAATATCCGTATTACACTAGCATACTACACTTTTTAAGTACCATATATTAAGGTTTTAGGGTTCGTTATCTTGAAAAGAAAGAAACCCAAACCTCTACTTACATCTCAGTTCGTCTTTTTATCTGTCACAGCCATTTTTCTCACAAAACCATTGATGGGGAAACATTGAATTCGGCATAGTAATAATTAATTTCAACTCACATAAAACTCCCATTACATATAATCGGTGATGATGATCGTGTAACTTCTGAAAGACTTGACCGACTGAGGTGAAGACGATTGTCTATAGCTATGGTGGAATTCAACAGAGGGCACTGTAGTCAAGTTATTAATAAATTAATCATTTATGAAGAAAATTACAAACGTCTACAATATATGTCGGTTTAGTGTTAAAAAAGGAAATCATAAATTCATATGTCATGTTATTCGAAAATGCTAAACATAAACGTCGCAAACATTTATTTTCTTTAAATTAAAAAGCGTACTTTCAGAATGATTGTATAAAACATACCACCCTCCTCCCAACAAACTACTGGATCTAAAATTTTTTTTGAGTTTGTGAAGGTTTACTTAAAGTTTACAAGAAATATATATCGACCGTTTCAGGTTATAAACTTTAGATAATAAATTCTCGATATTTTTGCACCTATGACACACATACTAGGTAATATATTTCCTATAAATAATGAGTATACATTAATATTTAGAAATAAATATATTTATTACACGCTCTTGAGTATTTATAATTTTGTATGCACCTAAGTTTTAACAGAGCCTTCGCATTAATAGTTATTGGCAAAATTATTTAAAATTAAAGTCTATTTTTATAAAATATTGGCAAATGTTTAACTCTATATATTTTAAACGAACAAGTAAATACTAATAAATAGTATATTACACAATCAAGGTTTTTTGATGCTGCGAATAAAATAAATAAAATCTTACTAATCGAAGACAGGCATTGAACCTGTTAATTCTAATGCTGTCTGTTATTTTAATTGGGGTAAAGAAATTTAAACCAGGCAAATTGGTAATTTCTCATAATTGTGCATGTTTTTCTTCATAATTGTATATTTTTTTAAATGTAATAAAGTCAGAAAATTTATTCCATCATTCTTTTACAAAAAACGATTATATAGTCTTGATTCCACTGGCTGCCTTGATTTTATTTTAAGATTGCCTTTTGGCAAACTTCTCTTCCAGATGATCTGATATAAACCTGTAGGCATATTTGAGGTAGAATTCTAAAGTATATGTAGTTAAAAACAATTATAAATACAAATAAACAAATTGCCTTATAAAAAATAATTTTTTTATATATGACTATTGTTTAATATAAACTGATTATTGAATATATTTGGCGTTAATTTTGTAGAAATTCATTATTCACAATTAAATGAAACTACGTGATATAGTATTCTTTCTACTTTCTTTAATTTATTTACCACGACCTAGGTTTCGTTGTATTACAACATCTTCAGGTGGGCTATTAGCAAAGATTAACTCTTAGGAACAAACAACAGCACTTATATGTTTCAAACACAATAGCGGAAGCCTGGTTTATGCGGATTTTTTCATTGTTTATGTTAGTGAGTTTATTGCAGGGGCGCAGTGTAGGTTTTATTATATTACCGAGAGTTATACAATATACCAGTATTTCAGTGAGGGTAATAAATTCAATTGTGTTATTATGTGAGGTTATACAATGCAAACTTTACGGTGTATGTAATAAAATTAAATGGAAGTTATTATCGGTAATATATTTACACAAAAGCAAGAATATTTGAAAGTAAGAACAAGGTAATACACTAATTCTACATATCTCCGGTTTTGTGTATTCATATATTTATTTATTTATTTCTTTTAATTTTTTGTTTTTATTATATATACTTATATTTAAATGTGTATTAGTGCTGAAACAATTTCCAGGGTACTGTAGTATCAATGTTGTATATTTATATTATATCTGGAAGATATTAAGAATGGGTGATGATATTATATTTAGTTGTTCATTTAATATATTAACCTTGGTGTCTTTTTCTGTTTGTTTATTTCTAATGTTTCTAGGATATTAAGTTTATTACCTTTTGTATTTATTTGTAATATATAGAGGCATTAGCAGTATGGGAGTTATGGTTATTTTTAATGAGATGTTTAGCAAAGTGAGATGTGTCTGGTTTATTATTTCGCCAGCTGGCAATGTGTTCTTTATATCTTGTATTAAAATATCTTCCTGTTTGACCTATGTATACACTATTACAGTCGTTACATTTAAGTTTATAGATACCACTCTTTTTATGTTTATCTATTTTTTCTTTATTATTAATAAGGGTTTTACCCAAGTTATTTAAAGTACTATACGTACATCTTATATTATTTATATTTTTATTATTAGTTAAGAGTTTTCCTAATTTGAGTGATACATTACCTATGTATGAGATAGATTTATAGCAAATATTATTATTATTATTTGGTACGACCGGATATATTTCTTGTATTAGTATTTTTCATAATTTATTATGGTACAGTTTTGTGACAATTGATGGGTCATAAATATAACATATAAATGCTGTCGGTTGTTCCTAAGAGTTAATCTTTGCTAATAGCCCACCTGAAGATGTTGTAATACAACGAAACATAAGTCGTGGTAAAGAAATTAAAGAAAGTAGAAATAATACTACATTACGTAGTTTCATTTAATTGTGAATAAATTTATTAGTTTAAATTGAGAAGTGAAATGTACAGTTAAAGAGTACGTTTTACTCTTTAATTGCACATAACATTTCTCAATTTAAACCAATCAGTTTATATTAAACAATAGTCATTAAAAAGGGAAAACATTAATTTCTCGAAAACAATTAGATGAAAAATAGTGATTTCATAATATATTGTTACGAAATGAGACTAAGAGTATAGTTCGAGTTCTAGTACGATTAAATAAAAGTAACAAATGTATAGGAGATAAATATTATTCTACATAAATTATTTTATTAATTATTTCTGGAATAAAATATTGCAATTAAAGTACTCTGAATTTCTAACTACTTTGTAAATACAGGGATTATGTTCATATTTATTATCGATCGTGATACTCGACGTGATCGTGACAGTCTAAATTGAGTTTAGATTTATATCGACTACCATCTCATTTCGTACTTTCAAAAGAAATAGAACCGACTTCAGTATAATTGGTAGCTTTGTTTCTATTATATACTTCAAATAAAATTTTAATGAACGAAAGAACATATTTACAGTTTCATACTATTGTCCTTTTATCTCTGTCCATCCATAACAACAAAATGCCTTACTTATATTTATATATTTACATTTAATTGTCGACTCAATATACATTGATAATACTTAAACCATAGTGATGTAAAAAAACGGAGCTGACTTTTATTTTGTACACGTGGAGTTCGATACTAATAGTCACTCAGTAAATCGATGAATTTTTAGTAACTTCCATTTATTCGGAGCCATTTTTTTATATCTAGTAAGCACTGCTATTAAATTTCAATAAAGAATAAAATTGGTTGTGATCAAAGTATTACAGAGTCAATGTTTAGAAGCAGCTCCTGACGAATTCACATGTACTAGTGGTCGCCCAGTGTCGCCCATAATAAATTTAAATTATGAGTTATTTAATATAAATTAATAAAATATAATGCTCAAACATTATTAAGGTTCTATTGTCAAAGACTATATACTACTATAACCACAGATTTTGCCAACGCTGTTATTTCCCTATTTAAAAAAAAATAAATTATATGGAAAAAGAGAAAAATAAAGAATACCTATTTTAAAAAAAATTTACTGAAACAGAACATGCTGTAAGATGATGCGAAATAAAAAAATTATGCGGTAAAAAATGCTCTCCATTGAATAGCATTTTTAATCGCATATTGCGATAATATAATTAATGATTTAAAACTTCTCTGACAACAATGTTTTTTGTAAAAACTCTTTCATCGTTTGCTAAACGTCCTTGACCGTTATATTCGGAAATATAAAACCTTAGACCATCAAATTAACGGACTCTACTTGCTGCGACATACAATTGCCCATGTGTGATAACTGGACGATTCAATAAAATTCCAACCTTTTGGAATGTTTGTCCTTGAGACTTATTTATTGTCAACGCAAATGCAGGTATTATAGGAAATTGTGTTCTTTGAAAGTTAAACGGTAAAATAGTTCCAGAGTACGTTAAATTTATACGTGGAATCAAAATTCTCTTACTGCGTGCGGTCCCAGTTAAAACTTCGCAATCTATTGAATTTCGATGCATAAATTTGATGCGCATTCTTGTTCCATTGACTAATGCGTCCTTAGTATTTAAGTTTCTGATCAATAAAACTATGCAATTAACTTTCAATACTAACTTATGCGGTGGTAAACCACTAATAGACAAAGAATTTAAAAACTCTACCGGATATTTATTGATGTCATTGTCATTATCACAAATTATTTTACCATAGCTATAATATGTTCGCTGTTCACCAGGAATTTGATTAAGTATATCAGTATTAATCAAAGTACAATCGTCATTTGTAGGTGCTAAAATAATAGAGTTCAATATATTTTCTGAGAGTATGTTATTGGAAATATTTCCATACACCTCATCAATATTATTGTTTTTATCTCCTATTAATTGATGAGGTATTTCAATAATATTTTTACCAAACTGAGGGGATTGTAGAGCCTCATCTTAACATATTTTTTTAAGAATTCTACAAATTCTATTTCAATTGGTAAAGCTCTCATATTTCGAGTAAATGTAACTTTATGAAAATTAGGAAATTCATGCCAACTTGTAACACAATTTTCAATTAAAGTTCCACGTGATCAATGTGGGATTACTGGTAAGATTTACCAAAAATCACCGCACAGAAGTATAGTTTTTCCTCCAAACACTCTATGTTTATCGTTTTCATCACATAGATCATGCAATAATCTATCTAGGATTTTCAACACTTGCAAAGGACACATAGAAACTTCATCAATAATTATCAATGATGATGAATTTATGAAACAACCGTAGCTACTATTTGCAGTAATATTTGATACAGAATTTTCTAAAATGGGTATAGGCAATTTAAACACATTGTGTAAAGTCCTACCTCCAAGTAATAAAGTTGAAGCTATGCCACTGAACGCAGTTGGAATACAACGAAGTTTAAGCGAATTTAATTTGTGAATTAATGCTGTTTGAGTGAATGTTTTGCCACAACATTGGATCCAGTATCATGATACAAAATTTCACGAATAACTTGATCAATGAGATTACGCTGTTCAATATTTGCACTTTCATAATACTCACAAAACAGCATCTCTTGTTCTATTATATCGATAGTATTTTCTTCTTCTATTCTCTGCGAGTATGTAGGAACTGGTAAACCAAGAATTTGACAAGACAAATTATGAACGTTCAAAATATCATCAATTTCTAATAGAGCTCTATTAAAGGATACTTCTTCGTTGCAAAGTCTTAGAAAATCTTCACTAAGATATACTTTAAATTCATTCCATAACGCTAATGCATTGGCTGGCACATTTATTGCACAAATATAACCAAATCAATTCCACATTTGTTTTGGTGAATGTAATTATTTTGATTCGTTTAAACATTCCCGCCATTCATTATCATTTGAAGCCATTCCGCGAGCATGGCACGCTTCAAAAAAAGAAGGGTATAAAAATTCATTGTATGTTCTAACATCCTCGAATGACTTCGGACCACAGACATGTAATAAAAGCAATCGTAAGTGAAAAAGTTCGATATCTTTTGGTGACACTACATATATCCTTGTAATGATTTTATCACCTCCACGGATTCTCTTCTTCCATTTATTTCGAGAATCTTCCCACACATAATGCATAGGAATTTCAGTATATTTATACTCTCGTCCTGATGGATCTGATCGATTCAACTCAAAAAATGCTAATAATTTTGTTTGTCTTTCATTATCAATTACTTGAAGTTCTTGCCCTTCTCGGAAGTATATATTCTGTCGACGCGGTAAATGAATATCAAGTCTGATTATAGTATGTGATTTTAAATGCATTGGTAATTCATAGATGCGCCATATGGCTTCTGTTGATCCGACATAACGACCAATTAAAAAATTGGTAACTTCATAAATTTCTATATTTTGACCTTGTTCATTTCCACCAGACTCTAGTTCAACAGTTGTACTGTCATAGCCTTTATACACATATTTATAAATGTATTTGACACTTTTGACTGTCGTACATTCTTCAACATTTATATGGCAATTAAATTTAGCAAGTAAATATGGATTGTATGATACAACATACCGATTGTCAAGGCAACTACCACGAACTTCTATATTAGTACCATTATCACGTCTTCCGTATAATGGATACCCATTTAATGATTCACATGTAGTTTCATTAAATCGTTTTGGATACTCTTTTATACATTTTCCATCTCTCATACATACAGAATTAGGATTAAGTACTCCGCATGGACCATGCAACATATGTTTTACAACATATTTATGTAATGTTGGATGTGTTTTAATGTAAGGAATCTCCGCAGACAACTTTATCAATATCAATAGCATTAATAATTTTATCTTGCTCATTTAAAGTGAGTAAAATGGGAGCATGAGGCAATCCTCTTTTTTGAAATTCAATTGTATAAATGAGTGCTTCAACTTTACCAAAGATATTATTTTGTATAAGGCCCTCTATGAATGCTTTCAACTTTGACTTGAATACACGCACAATAATATCAGGTCTAAAGTTAGCAGCTTCACCTACACCAATGTTGTTAACTATTTCTGGCCAACTTGGATTGCAAGTCATCGTAATAATTAAAGACGGTTTTCCGAAATGTTGTACAATTGACATTGCATCTAAATAATTCTGATACATATTTCTTGGAGATCCATTGAATGAAGATGGTAAAATTACTCTACGACCAACATTCCTGGCATTCATGTTAAATTCTAAGTAGTCTGTTAAATTATTGTAAACTTCAGACCTAAGAATTGTTTGATTTTGTTGAATAAAAGGTAATCGTGAGCCCTCTATTCTCACATACATATCAACTATCCACTGCAGAAACAATTTTTGCGAATGGTGTAACATGCTGAAATCATCTCTAATTGCAAGTCGATAGGCTGCATACTGAAGCATGGCTAATTTATTTCTGGGTGCTCTTGAATTAGTGCAATATCTTAAATGTGCAATATTGACATGTCACCCAGTATCACCGTTGGGAAAAAGTAGTGGGTACGCTAAAGGATCTAATGATCAATCCAGAAATGAGATATTTTTAATTACACCATTAACTTTTGAAAAATAAATCATATTTCGTTCAAAAGGTGGCTCACCATCAACCGTACTAAATATTACGGCTATATCAGTTTGAACTGCCTCATCGAAGCGGCGTAGATCTAAATCATGATTTACTTTAATAAGCATACAAATATCTTTATTTTGGTTTTCGACTCTCTGACAATGATCTTTCATTGCAATGAATGACCGCACAAAAGGATTACTGCGTTCCAATTGCAGAGAAATTTCTCGCATTATGGTATTGTTACATATTTCATTAAAACGGTCTTGTAATCTATAATTGATAGCAGTGTCAACATCATAAAAATATAATTGCGCATAACATGGTGAGCGACCATATGCAGCAGTCATTGGACCTGATCTGTTGTAAAAAACATCATGTATTTTGAAATGATATACTCCACTTGTAACTGCCTCGGAAACTTTGGCTTCTGAGCTAACCGTAGCAAAACATGAATTATATTTCTGAATATTTTCAAAATAATTTTTCGACTTATTTTTTGTTAAAGGTTCATTAGAAGTAAGTGCATCATACAATAATTTGAAATATGTATTTTGACTTAATGGTGGTAATATTGCTTTACCTTTATGACAACACGAAGTGAATGCAGTTCTGTCGCCTAAAGTCACTTCAGATTTAAAATGTTTCGCATTGCAAAACCTGCACTCTAAATCCATTAATCCACAATCATGACTTAAAAACACTTTTGGACTGACATTTTGTGGACATTTAAATGTATCTCTTGTAACTGCTCCGCAAATGTTATTAATCAAATAATATTAATCTCAGTTTGACCATAGACTTCAACCATAAACAAAATAGTACATATGTGTGTCAAACGCATGTATTTCTAATAAAATCTGTATATCTCTTTCTATGTAAAAATATTAGCTTTTAGCACTCTTCTCCAGTTAAATTTTAACTGTGCCAAATTTCATACGCCTCCGGACGCGTAATTTTCGTAAAAAGGAGTATAAAGGTTTTGCTTCGCATATTAATATTTTGGTTATTATTAACCTTTAAATTATGGTTATTATTAACCTTTGGAAAATTTAATAATATTTTATTAAATCGTAATAACTCTAATTTCAGATAAAAGGTCAATTTTTTTACTACTATATATGGGAAAATAACAAAGTTAAAGCACAATAACTTAGAAATTGTCTGGCAGAGAAATTACAATGGAAAGCCAGCGGAAAAATAAAATTATGGACAACTCATATGTCAATATGTGTGTATATATACATGTGTGTGTGTCAAACGCATGGTAGTATGTGTAATGTTTTTTTTATTAATTTAATGTGTTTCTAATACATTATTATATAAAAATTCCAGCTTTCCGTACTCCTCCACACAAACTTTAACTGTGCCACATTTCATACTCCTCCGTCCGCGTAATTTTCGGAAAAGAGGTATAACGTTTTTGCTTCACGTATTAATATTATGATTATTATTAATAATGTTACATTAAATAATAACAACTGCAATTCTAGATAAAAGATCAAATTTTTTACTATTATATATGAGAAAATAACAAAGTTGAAGCACAATAACTTGCGAACTGTCTGGCAGATAAACTACAATGGAAAGCCAGCGGAAAAATAAAACTATACTCTACTCATATGTCAATTGTATGTATATACATGTGTGTGTCAAATGCATGGTAGTGTGTGTAATGTTTTATTTAATGTACTTTATAAGCATTATTATTAAAAAATATTAGCGTTCTGCACTTCTCCTACATATAAACTATAAGTATGCTAAATTGCATACTCCTCCGTCCGCGCAATTTTCGTAAAAAGGGGCCAAAGTTTTTGCTTCACGTATTAATATATAGATTAGAAAGCAAACATAAATAATTAAAAATAAATGTGGATAAAAATTTGGTTCTCTCATAGAATTAGAAATTTATCATTATGGAATTAGGAGTACCGAAATCTTCATGAAATTAGAAGTACCAAAAAATAAAGTAATGGAATGAACTTTGTCTTGAAATCTATAAAAGTCCGTGTCACTTTATATTTTTTAATACTTGGTTTATTTCCTTTCATTTTTAATTCAACATGTTTTAGTCACGTTGATGTGTCAGTTGTTTTTGTTCAACTTGTTATTTCAATCATTAGTCAATATATTATTACATTTTATCGTTTTAATTATTAGCTTGGTTTTTTCATATATGGTATTTTCGTTGACACTGAAAGATTATTTGTTAAAAAGATGTATTTAAAAAAGAGGAGTATCCAATCTATGTACATATGCAATAAAATTATATTAAGTAAATAACAAACTCGTAATAAATTCACAATTAAGTTTTTAATAACTTTTAAACTTTTAATACTTAATTTATTATTTCAACAAGATATCAAACGACCAGCGTATTTTAATAATAATGACTTTCATCCGCATGATTTGCTTTATAAAAATTAATTTGCTGAGAATTTCTACTAGAAAAAACTTAAAAAAGAAGTACGCGGAGTAATAAAAATATTCTACATATCGTTCGAATGAAAAGGACTATTTATTTTCAAGGCATTGTTACTTGTAGTTTAGTTCTTGGTAAATTAATCTAAATAAATTAAAAGCGATTGATGTTTTAGAATAGTTGGCAAGATTCCTATTGAAAATTAGAAATGAAGATGATTTCAAATGGTAAATAATAAATATATGAAATAGGAAAATGGGAGGACAAAACTGTAAACATATTTAAGAGAATAAAACTTCCAAATATATAAAACGTAGCATAAATATATACTGCATACATATTGCGCCTATCTACAAAATAAGGCAGAAAAAAGTATTAATTTTGTTTTTCCAACGCAAAATGAAATTAAATGTTTAAACTATTAAACGTAATTTAAAAATATCACAATCAAGTAATTTGTTATCGATATATTAGAGTTTTTGCTGACACTAATGATTGCTGTTCAATGCTGCGTTTTCCTTGTAAAAATTAGTCGTAGCTTATTTTAGATAGTAGCTAAAATACCATTACAGCTTACTTAGACTTGAAGACTCGAAATATTTTTTTCCAAATAAATGGATTATATTAAAAACTACTGAAAATTTCAATGACAAGACAATATAATAAAAATATAATAATATATTATAATTAATATTACTTCCATGATTCTAGCTGTTTAATTGAAAATATAAAAGGAACTATTAACAGGATATAAGGAAACTTTTGTCAATTTTAAAACATTACATTACATTTACAAATATTACAAGTTTTTTATAAGACATTTTACCTAAATTTTAATCACCTATTGTTATGATCATAAAAACGATTATTTATATGGTGAACAAGCATTGCAATATATATACATATATATATATATATATATATATATATATATATATGTGTGTGTGTGTATATATATATATATATATATATATATATATATATATGTATATATATATATGTATATATATATATTTAATTCATTAGCTTTGTATTTAAACAAATGAGATAACGTATAGGTCAAAGTTGTAACATTTTCGCTGGCATAATATTTTTGAATTAAGTTTTTCTTATAATGCTCTGACAAATATTCTATGTGAGTCGTATCAAAAATTGTAAAGTTAGGTTTCGATTTCTTCTTTTATACTTTTTACATTACATTTCTTAATTTTGGTAAAGTTCAGAAATCATTGAAGGGTTAAGAAAGACATTCCGTTTTATCCCTACGAAATCTAATATTTACTTATAATTTTTAGATAATCTAAACAACAAATACAATTGCATACTGCGGGATAGAACTTAATAACTACGAGACATACTACGAGATAGTACTTCATTGTTTGCTCCACTTCCATAAGATCCAATAAAACGACAATAATGAAAAAGCAACTTGATGCGTACAACTTATATGTATGTATATTCTCTATAATATAAACATATTTAAACATCTTAACATGATTAATGCAGACGAGATAGTTTTATTTTCATTCGTATCAGTTGTAAACAGCATTTGTATCAATACAAAAATGTGACGAATTTGAAATTAATCTGTTTATAAAAATCATCAATTTTAAAATATTCAATAAAGATAAAAAATATTATGTTGATAATAAACCTACTTTAGTGATGTTATATTTTACTGTCAGTCAAAAATAAGTTAACTCCAAAAAATAAATAATTAACTAAGATTTTGATATTCGACTAAAAACAAGTAAATATTAAAATTGTCTACGTCGCACTCCTATAGAAGTGGTTGCTCTACACTCATAAATTTGTCCCTTTGAGTGTCCGATCCATAATGCGTATCGTCTTGCTATGAAATCATGGCAAGTGAAGGGTGCCGGTAACAAAAATGTGGTTGACGCTACAAAGACACGAATACAAGCTTGATCTAAAGAAAAACTTGGACTTATTTTCGACAAGATTAAACTTGGCTTTGGTTCAATAATGATGGTAATACTGCCGGGAAATTTTTAGGAAACCCAGAAATATCTGCTAAAATAACAGAAATTGATGTGGAATTATTCTCAATGTTATTTCTTGTAGTTACGATATTAACATTGAGAAATTTGGTCAATTGTTGAGTCAAAGCAAATCTTCGTATCTGGATCGGTACTCAAGGTACTGCTGATGAAAGTGCATAAGGTATTAGTTCATATATATGTATCAATACCATAACAAATTTATATTGACATAATATCTATATGCATACCACCTATAGGGTAAATATCAAAAGAGGCATTGGAAGCTCGCCATTAAGAGACAAAATATGCAAACATAACATTCGGAAATCCTCGTTTAATACTCAGAATCCCCGGTTAATACTAATCTGAACTTCCTGAATTTACTTCCTTTCATAACATATCAGAAAATTTAATATTTTTGTTACCAAACTTAGGTAAAAGTTATCAGGGGAGGTTTGGAACTATTTAATATGTCGAGAGCTTGCTTCTCCCGCAACCAGATCCGGGCCAATTCCGAGGATGTGATATTTTCCGATTCTGATGACGAATAGTGAAGGTAATTATTATGAAGAGTAAATGTTTATTATTACAATAATAAATTAGATTTAGATACTAGACTTTCGACATATGAATTTTTATATAATACCTTGTTCATGTCTTTTTATGATTACGATACCCTAATTTGTGATTTAATTTTAATCATATTTTATTGTTTTCTTCTCACTTACTCCCTTTATTATTTTAATAAAATTTTGAAATTTATTTCTACTTTTTTATTTACTAGGTAATATCTCTTTCTATATTATATTCGACAAAAAATATTATCTGGGCAATGGTCTTTGACGATTTGAGTAGATTTTCTAACTTACATAATTTCGAGATACAACTTTTATGGGAGTGGTTTACTGTGCATCAGCTTTTTAAAAAAATGCAAAGGTATATGAAGATGTATTACCGTAATGAAAAAATGAATGGGCTTCATTGGATATACTAAAGAGTATATCGTTTATGAGAAACCAGATAACCTTGGTACTTTCATCTAGTTTCGTTTATTATGTCTGGAAGTTAATCATACATTTTATGTTGGAAGAGTAAAACAAGGTCAATAAATTATATAAGTATATTACTGTAAAATAGTACAAGTCTTGTTACTCCAAATATTTAACCAATGTTAGTTCGAAATGACTTAAAACTATACACTTCTTTACTATATTATTCGAATTAATATACCCTCATATATTTACGATTAGATAATTGGTGGTCGATATTTAGTGGTCGAATATAAGATAAAATTAAGACTTTTGTGGTAATTGTCGAAATCTTAACAGCAAAAAGGAATTTAAAGTTTTGGTGAGTTATACTCATTCATATCAAATTATATAAAAATATATCGTCGATATAACAAAATTAAGTAACTTCATTTTGCAGAAAATGTTGTATGTTTTAATTTTTTATTAATTACGTTTAGTTTATGACCAGGATTTTTTGACAAATTCAGGAAAATATAAAAAAAAATTAATTTGTATATGGCAATCAGAACCTGTTTTGGATTCTTTAGTGCTTTTGATATAATTATCATTAGAAACTATAAACGATATCTGACGGAAAATTATTCAAAAGGATATTTAATCAATTGTGTTATGTAGAAGTACATAAAATCTTAAAACGTATCTAATTCATAAATGATTTTCGTTAATATCAAAAATAAATTCTAAAATAAGCTAGAAAACTTTAAGAAACCCCCAAAAATTGCTTTAAGTAAGATAAGATATCTTGGATTTCCACAAGAGTTATCTTTTGGTTTTGCATCATTCAAGAAGAAAAAAGAGCAAAGCAAATTGCATGTACTTATGTAAAATTATATTCACTGCAAAATGCTTCTTGTCGCAAAATTTTTAAAATATTTAATAACAAAAATGGTGTCAACCATTTATGATTAAATAATACGAGTATATTTGTGAGTAGTTTAATTTAAGTATTTGTGAGTTTCTATGTACGAGCATAACGTCCTCACGTTCATTCAATACAAATTTGTGTTTGACAGGCTGCCAATCGATGGTTGCAACAAAGCATTTTAAAAAAATTACAATTTTTGTTTTGATACTAATTCCATGTTACCACAGTTAGAGAGTGTTCCTTCAAATACTGAAATTATTTACACGTGAAATACATATTTGAATATTCTCATACATACTATCGAACAGATTTAAAAAGAAAATAATTTTCATTTGTTAAAATATTTACATAACCCTTTATTTTATAAGTAATAAAAAATACATTTTTACACAAAAAAATCACTTTCGCAGAAATATTGCAACAGTGGGGCGATAAAAAGAACATTACTATGTCATAACAACAATTCTCACGAACTCATCGAAACGGAAACACTAAAAACGTCCGGCGAAAAGCAAGTGATCGCAGGCCGCGCCCATTCGTTACGTTTGGGAAAAGGATAATTTGGTAATTCTCCCCTAACTTCAATGTCTGGAAGATATTTTATTACAGCTTTTGTAGATACAAATATAAAGCTCTGAACCGAATTTCTCGCATTAGCGTGACTCAGAGCTTCTAGTGAGAATTATTTATATATGTCTGACCATTATTTACGTTTGGGCTTGTTCTTTATGAGGAAAAGTTGGTTTTAGAAATTAATTTGAATATTGATTATTAATTTTGTCTTAACACTATTAGCATAATTACATATTGATTAACAATTATCCTTAGTACAGCAAACTGACATGTAAAATAATTAACACGGTTTCCGTGTTATCTAAGATCGTAAATATATCAAAAACTCCCTTAAACCACACCCCCGACATTCCACACTAGCAAATAGATTTAATTACCCACGCTATTACATACGTACTTGGTTATCGGTATCCATTTGTATGTATGCGTAAATTAATGTAGGACTGTTGCAGTGGTAAGGAGGTAAAGAATATCTACTGTCACTATAATATCGGTCAACGATCGTAGCGAGTAATCGCGCCGATCGAGCGAGTTGACGCTGTACGTCAGCAACATAGCTGTTTCTCTTTCTAACCGATCGAATGACCGTCTCGATAGTACGCTGGAGTAGTCACTTTGTACTAGTGTGCACGTCTTTATTATTATCTAATTGTAAAAATATAATTATATAAATAAATATTTTATACTACATATTTAATTTTGTGAAAGTGATTTGGTAATAATAATATTAAAATAGAGTTTGAAAAAAGGTACTTAGTGTGGGTTCTAAAAACGAAATCAAATCTTAAATAAGAAGAAATTTTGTTTATTTATAAATGTGATTCATTTGACTTCGTTAGATTTGCTTCATGTGAAAGTTCTCTTAATAAACAAAATAATAAGCCTGTGGCCGACACTACAAAGATGCGTTTTCCGACCACATTGCATTCAAATAAAACAATGACTTTTAAGAAGAGTGTGAAACTTCTGACTGCTCACCGATATGTTTGTAGACATAAAATTATAGATACTAGCTCCAGCGTGGCATAAATCAAGGGTGAAATGGATCGCTTGTGCGTATATATATATACATATATATATATATATATATATATATATATATATATATATATATATATATATATATATATATATTTATATATGTAAATATTTATATTTTTTTAAATACATTCAACACTGGCGTCATTCGTGCTTATCCACTAACATTTCTTTTGAAAGCACTCCTCTTTAATATCATATTTTCATCATTTTGATAAAAGTACAAATGCAAACATTTTTTATTAATCCAGCATTGCATCGTGGAAATAAAAATTATTTAAAAAAGTTTTACAAACAATATATAGATTGGTAAAAGAGAAAATATAAAAAAAATTGCAGATCACAAATATGAGGAAATAGGTTTTAACACTTTCTACTCGACCAAAGAGTTAATCTGGAAAAATTGTAGACGAGGACTATAAAGATATTTGTTTTTTTAAGCCATTTTCAAGCAACTTATCTCTTATTCTCTACAATCCGCGATTTGATAATTTTCCGACAAAACTAAAATGCCAGAAGGCCGGTAACTATTTGAAATCGAATTTAATTATTTGTTGAAATTTTCCGTAATACATACATTGCTTAAAAGTATATGACAATATATGTAATTTGTAAAGTAGTTTTAAAATCCTTATATGATGCTTTTAATACTATTAAAATAAAAGCGGCAAATATGTTTTTACCACTATACTAAATTAGAAGCTTCCACCCGGAATGGTTTCTGAACAAAATATCATAGATCTTTTCAATCTGGAATTACCAATACATTTTTGGAACTATCTGACACAAAGTTATAAAAAAAATAGTTTTTTTATCTCTTTTACCTAAGTACCTAGTAATACGAAATATTAGAATATCAAAACATGAGATTTAAAAAATCGTGTACTTCTGTCGTGTCATCTAAAATTGGTTTACAAATATGCTCGAGCCTTCACTATGTAATATGCGGATCAATATTCTTCATAACTATGTTAATTTTTGAATTTCTACGTAAAATGGTTTTCAGCTGTGAAAGACTATAGACAACTGGACCCATGAGGCAGCTGGAGACTTGTTCTCTTATGCGAGTTCCGTATTACCATAGAGATGGAAGTCTAAAAATGGAAAAACAAAAAATATTATTACAACTTATTTCCATTAGTCACATTTACGATGTGAATAATTTTGTAATCCACTTCCAAATTTATTATTGTTAAGAGATATTGAAATTAACAGTATTACTTAATAGCGTAACTCGCACACTTTTAGATACAAGCCGAGCCCCATAAACCGATTTGTCGGATTGTAACTTATATTAGATCCTGTAGTTACGAAGAGAAATAAATATATGGTAGCCACTATAAGAATGTAATACTATCCTTTAATATTATCCTTTAGCAAACGGAGGAAGGGATAAAGCAAAAAGCAAATTCAAATCAATTATGATCCATGTAGAGATTATCGCAATTGGATTTGGAGAAAATAATTCTAAGTTATGCACTTCCGCAAAATTAATTTACAACTAAATGTTGTCTGCCGCTAATTAGAGTGTTTATATAACATAACGCCATAAATATCATAAAGATTGTATTTTAATTTTACTACTGTGATGTGCCGATGCCCTGTTGTCTATAAAGTACTTTTGTATAAATGTTTTTTTCGACAGCTGTTGTATTTTTGATATGATATATTGTAGTTCTAGAATTGTTTTCCTTATTTACATTGTATATAAATATTCTAAAATTCATATTTTTAAATTGATTGAAAACGATTGATAAGTTTGGAAATTGCCTAAGAGGTTTGATTAAATTGCCTATGAGAGTACCTAAATATGTTTTAAAATTTAAAATAAGGGCAGTCATGAGAATAATCAATAAAAGTTCCTTAGTCCGAAAATTAAAATGAAAAGGGTAGTATATCACTAGTTAATTTAATAACTAGAGAAAATATTTTCGTATTTGAGAGTTTCATGTGACGATTTATTTGTAAATATATGTTATATAAATATGATGACTATTTGTATGATTTTTCATAAGTCACGTTATTTTCTATGCAGTTAAGTAGTGATGACGGAATATGATATTGGAAGTTTAAAAAAGATAATTGTGGAAATATTGTAAAATTTCAAAATCCCTAAACCATTCAATCACGAGAGTTGTAGTTTGATAAAAATATTATGCTCAAATATTTAGTGCTTATGTATGCACATAGAGTCAAATATATGAAGATATACAAAAATGTTGAGTATTTCTATATTTAATTATAATTAAATTACAGATAATTGTCATAATTATGCCTAATACGCAAGTCTAAAATCAATCATAATTTTTAATCTTAATTACTTTTTTGGTTTGTGTTGGTTAAATAACAATTACATGTGAAGTAAATCTAGATTTAGAGATTTAAAACAATTAAATTCTATCACACAACAAGTTCGTCACCGCCTCTCATAATAACTATACTCAAGCTCATATCGCTAAGCAATTCTTAAATATTTTAATAACACACGTAAATGGCACATTGATCAAAAATAACTTGCTTATATAAGTTCAAAATACTGAAATTTATTCGAAATAAAAATTGAATATTTCGACACAGATGTCGCTGAGAGATGTCGTTGTATAATTTTGTTATATATCGACGTACATAAATGAACGATGATATTCGGATCCAGTGCATTATGTAACTTCATGAAAATAAAAGTTAAATTCAGTATGAATGAAGTCATTACTTCTGCGAATACATATTTTTGTATTTAAAATACTACCTTTAATTAATTTTATTAAAAATTAGAAAAGCTGACCTTTAATTCAAAAATTAAAACCAAAATTTAGTAGTAAACTCTTAACAAAACTCGTAGTTTTGATCCTGATTTCTTTCATCGTCCAGTATCAATCCACACCTGACTCGCCATTGACACAACTTTTAGGAAAAATATTCCCAATTTCCGCGTGTAATATTCAGTAAGACGAGTGTAGGTAATGGGTTGAAACTGAGTCCGTACAAGTCCTTTACATTTTTTGACGACTATTCGCTAGGTGCTTAGAAAATGTTTCGTTTGAAAGAACTCACTACAACTTTTTGGCTTTGTTCCTCAGCTTATAGTTGGTGGGAAATAAAAAGGAATTTTGTCAGCCTTTATGTGTAAAGTGTGTTTTTTCCAAGAGACGACTAACCATCGCGTAATAAGCTTTATCTAAGCTTAATTTTGGAATAAGTTTTTTTCGTAAACATTACATTTTTAAAAAAAATGTACTTTACCAAAATCTAAACATTTTCATTAACTTTGACAGCAACCTCATAGGATAAAATATGCTCTGTTATGGATCACTTCTTTTTTAAAAGTATATTTTTTAATACGATAGAACTTCTCTCATTCTCTTTAAAAAAAATTTGACATAATACAGGAGAAAATATAATTACTATTTAAAACTAATAAATAGAATACTTTTTATAAAAGACATTCCTTAAAGTCTAAGAATTCGTCATATAACTTCTACCACTCGGTGGATTAAAATAATATGGTCATAAGCTTACCTTACTGATTCTCCCTCAAACAGCAGGCGGGAGTAAATAAATCACAACGATATTATAAATGAACTCTAACTTTTAAAAATACTAGTCGTAAATAAGCTTAAATAATCGAAATTTTATAACATATTAAACCCCCTAAATCATTATACATGTCAATTCAAACGAAGGGGGTATTATTGCATATAATGCCATGTACACTTACAAAGCATTTTCATATCTGATCGATGCTATATTTTTATATCTCATGATGAAAATTATATCCTAACTCACATTGATATATTAAACAATTCCATATTTTTTTAAATTTTGGTTATGTTTGTTATATTCCACAGTTCACGAGGAAAATGTCATTTTCATTATAAATCACTCACGAAATTCAAAACTTGCAGCAATATTTTACTCACTCGCTTGTCGTCGGTGGAAAAATAAGAAATACTTCATTTCTATTTAATTTTCTTTTATTCACTGTCAACATAGTTTGCTCTTTCCTGCCTTATTTTTATTCGTAGTCTATTTTTTTATAAATCATTCTTACAATTTCATTTCCACTCATAGAGTAAACATAACACGATGTTGGAATCTTTTCGGTAAAAATTATGATTTAATTAAAAAAATTAAATAAGTACGTTCTATATTTTTTCTCGTATATTGGCGTAAGAAAATGGGTTTACATTAGTTTTGATTACGTTGTATGAATATGAAAAGAGCTGGGGTTTGCAAAACTGTGTCTATAAACTGATCAGTAAGTATACTCTACCAATATTTTTATTACTAATTTTACCTTTCGTCTCCCATTGAGATAAGGTGGGCTGGTGATAATAAAACACAAGATATTTACGTGCAATAGGTGTGACGTCGCATAGAGGATTACGAAACATTCTTCTGGACCAAGACGCGAATAATTTGCATTGTGCTATGTACTCTTTCACCACAATAATGTATTTTTATTTCATGGACACAATTCAATCCCCTATAAAACCGGGGTATGAAAGTCTTCGAGAATATACACTATTTTTCTAGGTGTTTAATTTCTTAGTCACTGTTATGAATATACCAGTGAATTTTCCTGCATATTTAATAAATTAATTGCATCCAATTTGTTTATAATTAACCAGAATACGATAAAGAGTTTGAGTATGTTCTCTATATTGAGTAAATTAAATGCTTAGTTTGTTATTATCTGTAGTACGACGAATAGTTTGGGCCATGTAATAAAAAGCTGTGAAAAAAATATAAATAGAATACGTTTAACTTCAACCATACTATCCTTCATTTTAGTCGATTCTATTTAAAATATTAATAAAAGCTGCGCCGTTCCTACTAGTGCAAATTAGTCTTATAGACTGCAATCAACCGCCCCGCAATAACAAACATTCGAGACACGCAATTTCCTTGGAAAGTAAATCAAGTTTACCGTATGTTACAAATCTTGAAGCGTACTAAGATTAGTAATGAAGCTCTTTTCCTATTAAAATAATATTGCTTCTCTAGTGTTGAGTTGCATTTATTTTCTTAGAGAGGAAATCAATTAAAATCTCAAATTGTGTAAAAAAATTTAGGGACCTTAAACGGTCCACTCAGCATAAAACTATATTTAAATCAATCCTAAATTTAGATCAAATATTTTTGTATAAAGCAATTTACTTTATACACATAAAAGAAACAATTATCAAATATAGTTCAATTAAACAAAAAATAATTTAAAATTGAAGGCAATATGAGGAAATATTTCAGCTCGAAGGAAACTTACTTGAAATAATACCTTGTGAGATATTAAAGTTCAATCCTATGGCTAAGCAGATAAAGTTCAATCCGATGATAACTAATACGTATTTTAGGATATCTTTCTAAATTTATTTAAACCGACTTAGAAGGAACTTATTGAAAATCAAATAAGAGACAATAATGAAACACAGCTCATATCACAGAGCTCTGTCATGACAAATCAAATAGCCTTTAAAATTGTTCCAGGGCATTGATTTCTGTATAATATCTTCGACATACTTTGCAAGGATATTTTAAATTTAAAACTTTGCAATAATACTGTAAGAGTGTTAGATACAAAGCTGTGAAATGTTAATTTCCCAGATAATATGTTTTGCACCTTGAAAAATCCTGTGGATCTTCTGCTGCTAATTTACCACATAATTAGCTTAACAGCCGTTTTCACTTTCATATTTTATATTTATTGTTAAAGTGTAGTCATTTAAAGAATTTTTAAAAATTTGATCTAGTTAAAGTGTGATAAAATATATACGTTATTAAATTTGTTTAATACTCGTTGTGTTGTTATATATATCAGTATATATGTACAAATATATCTGGCCGCAGTAGGCATTCATGAGGTTGTTTTGTGATTTCATTTAAATTTAATTCGAAGGTAGTTGTGGTTGTTTGAAATAAAATATTTAAGTAATAAAACATTAATAAATAGTTTTAACTCGCGGTGAGTTTTACGTTGTCAAAAAATCCAATCGTAGAATGAAAAAATACCTTACGTTTATCGCTGCAAGTATGTATGCAAAATTTCGTGGACATCGTTTGAGTAGTTGACACACGCGAAAGCAAGAGGTTGTGATGAGATCTAGTGAGGATAGTTACTTCAATTATCATTTTGGGAAATATAATATTATATATTCATATTTTTATAACACCCATAATTATATATTCATATTTTTATAACTACCATCATTTAATAAAAAATTAGTAGAAGCGCACTGCTTAAACATAATTCAATGAAACTTAATTAACAGAAAGAAAATTGCAAAAAATGTAACTGTTAAAAGAATTAGTCTACAGCACAATATTAGGAAAACTTGCAAGCTGATGAAGAATAAAAAACTACTACTAGTGCCAATTTGCCATAGAGAAATAAAGCGAAGAACCTGGGTGTGTAAAGAAAAAATTAAGTAAAATATATGATTATATAGAGGTCGCATGGTTGAGTAATCGTCAAGCGAATATAAGTAAATGTTAAACTTTCCTTTCATAAAATTTCTGGATATTAAAAAAAAATAATGTTTGAATAAATAGTATTTTATCCTAAAAATCGATCAAAGGTACGCATTGTCGAGTTCTGTAATTATTTATATTACCTGGAATTGAAATAGCATAATTTTGAGAGTTTTAGTCAAACGCGAGTATCAAATTTCGTTTCAGATTTTCGTTGAGATATCAGAAACTGGGTGGATGTCGCTTTCACGCTTAATATTTCGCAAACGAAGTTTAAAAATTACACATATTCAATGAAATCTCACTCTCACGTAAAAAAAAACTTGTTTAACAATAGTCTAGTTAAGGGAATGTAAAAAAATATTTGATTTCCAAGGAACCATAAATAATTCAAGACCGCTTTGTAAGCAGAACATATTGAGAATGATTATTGTGAGCAGTTTTAAAAACTTTCGAGTCTACGTGAAATTGTATATGTCATCATTATTTCGGACCATATAATCTGCATTTATATATTAGCTTTTCATTTTGATGCAGGCTTTTCAAATATATATTAGGCGAATTTATTGCTGTATGAGCAATTTCAGTCTTGCAAAATATTATATGTTGAGAACTTAGTGTTATAAAAATATGTTAATTAATAAGCCATTATGTACTTTAAATATCAGCACGGACGGGGAAGTGGTATAAGATAAGAAAACAAGGCAGGAATAACTTTTCAGACAAGTTTTGAAAACTTAAATCAACAATGGATTTTGAAAGTCAATATTGAGTTTATTTCCGAGTCTCTCATTATGTACAGTGAATGAGTACACGTAGTAGGTGATACTATATTTAGGATGCAGTAAATTAGAGCTAAACTTAGAAGTTTACCAGTGCTCTTGGAAAAAATTATGATAAACTAGTTTTTAATCGTCCAGGAGGAGAGTTTACCATTTCTAATAATAATCTCATTCTTTCCACTTCGCACTTCACCATATAATTTTTAGTATATATTTGCAGACATTAAATTTTCAGTTTAAGCCATAAAGAAACTAATATACTTTAAAGCTGAGGATAAATTTGAACATACTGGATAAAATTGTTTATTCGCTGGTGCATTCATAAAGAAAAATTCCTAATTATCAAGTTTCATCATCGCACTAGAGTTTGAGTAAAATTTATAAAAAAACACCTAAATCCTGGATGAAAGCAATAGAGAAACAAAAAAAAACACTATCCCTGCAAAATGTAATATTGTTGATTTATAATATTTCAACATACAACTACATCATATCTGTCGTTTTACATGACATTTTTACTAAAAAATAACTTAAAAATGCCAACAAGAACAAAGTATATTGAGCGTCATTGCGTTTGTCTCCGTATCCTTTAACTCATGAAAAAAAACGGACTCGAAGCGATATTAAGAATGAAAGAAGGTTGGAGGTATATGAGAACTGCACCCCGTAACACGACATTTAAACTCGAACTTGAAATTTCTAGCTGAAATAGCAATAAGATCTAGTAATATCACCCTGATCAACATCAGACCCACTAGTAGCGTTTGTGAATGTTGTCCATTAAAAGTGAACATTTCGGCATAAACTCTAAGTTTTTTGTTGTAATAGTGACTGAGATCCAGATATTATTAACCTAGAAATCATCAGACCCTCGAATTTGAGTTTGAAAAACTGCTCAACAAAACTGAATATTGGAACCCAAATTCGATGGTTGAATGTAAAAGTGCCTGAGATCCAGATATTATTATCTTGGTCATCAGACGCTTGAGTTCATGGATGTGGGAACAGCCAATTAAAATCAAATATTTTAACTCGAACTCAAAGTTTGAACTCGAGCTGCAGTAGTAATTAAGAGCAAGCTATTATTATTCTGGCCATCTTGAAACCTTAAAAGTTGTGCGTGTAAGAAACGTCCAACAAAACGGTATATTAAAACTTAACATCGAAATATTTAACTTTAGTAGTGACTTAAATCATTTATTCCTTAAGTTAGTGGATGTAAGAAACACGCACTAAATTCGAACGTTTGAGCTTAAAATTTCCAGCTGTGATGGTAACAAGTTCCATGTATTATTATCTTGGTTATCATAAGACCTTCAAGTTCCCACGTTTAAGAACTGTCCAACCAAAATTAATTTTAAGACCCACATTCAAAGCTTCTAATTGTAATAATGTAGGTATTATTATCCTAGTCTTTATCAGAGGCTCTACTTTGTGCGTGTAAATTATCCAACAAAACTGAATATTTGAATATTGGAGCCTAATATCGAATCTTTATTGAGTCACTGAATCCAAAATCCATAATTTAATTTTGATTTTGACGGCAATAGCAGGATTCAAATGATATTACTGGTCGTTAATACGAATATGTAAGTAAATATATGTATATATATATATATATTTATATATATATATATATATATATATATATATACAGACTGTCCAGTGGCAGATTTCAATGTTTGAAATTGTAAAAAAAACTACACCTCTAATATAAAGAGGTTTATTTTAATTTTATAACAACAAATGATTTCATTTTTTAAAAACCACGTTTTCCAAATGGCGGCCATCGAGCCTGACACACTCTTCGAGTCTAGCACGCATGTTTTCAAAAATGCGTTTGCAGAGCGACCGGGGTATCCTACTGACTTCGGCTCGAATATTTTCTTTAAGTTGTGTCACAGTGCTCGGATTTGTTTTGTAAACAACGGATTTTAAGTATCCCTATAAGAAAAGGTCACATGGACTTAAATCGGGTGACCTAGGTGGCCACGGTACGGTACCGTTTCGGGATATGTTATTTTCTGGAAATAACTGCCGCACTGGATTCATGGACACATTAGCAGTGTGAGCTGTGGCCCCGTCCTGCTGGAACCATGTGTTTTGGTTGAAGGATGGTCTATTCTGTAGTTCTACTCTGAAAAAGTCATTTAACATCTGGGCACATCTCTCTGAATTCACAGTTACAGTTTGGCCACGTTGATTTTCAAAGAAATAAGGCCCTATTATTGCAGATGCATATATGGCATACCAGACGGTTACTTTAGGCTTATGGTTTTTTTTTATTTAGGCTCTTGATGCATTTGTCTTGGGTTGTGGACATCACAGTAACGAAAGTTCTGGTTATTCATATATCCTCCAAGGTGAAAGTGAGCTTCGTCACAAAAGAATATGTTGCCCATCCGGGTAGCAGTACGAAATCTCAACAACATCACCTCCGCGTAAGTTTTTTTTAATTCAAAGTCAGAATCGTGTAAATCTTGAACAATTTTAATTTTATATGGATGGAACTTGAGCTTTTTTTGCATTATTACCTGTAAAGTTAATTTCGGAATTCCCAATATCGATGAACGAGTACGCAGTGATAAACGGGGATTTTCAACGACAGAAACCATAACGCGCTCGATATTTTCATCTGTGGCTACCAATGGTGTAGGTCCAGGGCCTATTTTATGTTGATCCTGTAGTTCTGAACCTTACTACCCATGACTGAATGAGGTTGATCGATGGTCCATCACGTAATCGACGAATACTATAACGATTATTAAATCGACGGCGTGCTACAGACAGCGAAAATCCACTCGAAATGCACGCGGTGCTCTCCACTCCACTGTTCCATGGCTACTAAAACATCCGCACCACTTGCGCTTCTAACGTCGCCCCCCGCGCCCCTCTTATGTGTTACGTTCAGAAACTATGTTTGTTCAAACTTTGAAATCTGCCACTGGACATCCTGTATATATAACAACAGTATAAATAAACCCCAAACAATAAACCTAATTGTGAATGCATTTGAGGTATATTCTGCTGTCTTATTTCGAACTTAAAAGTACTTTTAGGGCTTTTTTGGGTAATTTATCACACCGACAAAGAAATTTAGCGGATGTATACGAAGTTTATTGAACACAGAACGGGCGCTCAGCGATAAAATCTCTCCGTTCGAAGCCCTACAGGTGACGGATTTTTTTCAATAAAGTGCCGTAGTGGCACTAGTACTTAGACGGGAAAATGGCGGAAACACGTTTCATTTTTAAGCATATCGATAAATAATCCATAATTCAAAAAAGGGTCTTAGAGCTGCTGCTTGTAGTTATATTAATGAATGCACTCCGTTATTAGGTATTACCCGCAATTAATTTGAGTTATTTGGTCCTTATGAGGTGCAAAATGAAATGGTATCGCGACATAACGAGTTAAATGTGGAAAATTTTTTTTTGAAATTAACTATTTCTTCTTTATATTACCAATACAACGCTATTGTATTAGGCTTCAAATATCAATGCAAACAGCTTTACACGAGTCAAGGAAATCGTATCAATTAGGCCATTGGGAAGCTAAATAACAAATGTTGAGTTACAACGTACAGGGAAATCCACACACCCCAACTTCGCAAAGTAAATAGCGGAAATGGAATCCTTTATTTATTCCTTAAGTTAGCTTTAAATTCTGGTATTCATAAACTCATGAATTCTTCTCTCTCATGGTTTTCCATGTCATTTTTTCACTTTATTTTGTTGTAAAAACGTATATAACGTTTTTTAATCAGTCTAACTTTCTTATATGAATTATGATCATGAAATCATATCCTTTTTGGAATAATTTTTCATACAAGAAATTTATTAAAAAGTGTAAGATTTTGAAGTCATACACGTAGTGACTATGAATAGGAATATGAATGAGAAGTTTAGGTGTTCACACTAAAATTTATGTATTATATAATATATCATTTATTTTAAAGCTCACAAGGGCTTTCCGAAAGTACTGATGTGTATACAATGTCAAGATCGTCTGTATCACGTTTTATTTTCATTATCACTCAGGGTACACGCATCAAGAATTTTGTACTGCGTAAATATAAACCAATCGCAATAATTTATATATTTCATTATTTTAATATTTTGATAAATAAATTTAGTTTTATTCAATTAAATTATTCATCCAAATCACTTAAATTAAATTCATAATACTGAATTTAATTTCACTGAGTTGTAGAGTTATAGAGTTAGACTAATTCATGCGCTGAGTTAATTATAGAATCAAAAGATTCGATAATTTATTTATATATTGGTTACATATAAATAAATATCGAATCTAAATTACGGAAAATATACCAAATTATGGAATCTAATTAAATAATAACGTATACCGTACATACATACTAAATGAGTTATTTACTAGTAATATTAGAGACTATTAAAGGAAAACTGCGTGATGTAGTATTATTTCTACTTTCTTTGATTTCTTTACCATGACCTAGGTTTCGTTGTATTACAACATCTTCAGGTGGAATATTAGCAAAGAACCTGAAGATGTTGTAATACAACGAAACCTAGGTCGTGGTGAAGAAATTAAGGAAAATAGAAATAACACTACATCACGTAGTTTCATTTAATAGTGAATAATGAATTTCTACAAAATTAACGCCAAATATTAGTATTATTTATATTAGTACGTAATAAGCAATTTGAGATATTAATTTACAGTAGTTTATAATCGTCAATATTTTATATTACGTTACAGTTTTCTACATAAATATTCACCATGTCCTTTCTCCCACCCTTTTCCTCTTTCTCACACGACAGTAAGTAGTGATATGGAAATCCTCGTAAAAGTGGCGGTTCACAGTTACGGACTATACATACGCCGTCTGGTAGTTTAAGATTATAGAAATAGAATAATAAACAATAATTTAAATATGCACGTAGAAATAAATCTGGAATCGCACGCAAGCACGGACGCGGCCGCGCGTGCGTACGTGCGTGTGTGCGAGCGAGCGTGTCTGTATGCGTGCGTGCACGCGAGCGTGCTTACGCATGTGCTTGTGTGTGTGTGTGCGTGTGTGAGAATGTATTTAGGAGAAGAGAAAGGAGCGGAATTAAAAAATCTCAAGTAGTAGCAATATTTTGCAAATTTAAATTCAGAAACGATGTTACGGTTCCAACTTAATACCCATATTTCCATTATTTTATACTGTTTCTGACATTCTTATTCAGTAGTATTTGCTTTCAGTTCAATTTCTTAATAAAAAAGTTTAATTTTGCTCTCTTACATGCAAAAGTATTTTATCGCTCTTATAAAAGCTCATTGACCCTACTACTTTATTAAAAACACTTCTTTTTACCAGGCAAGAATGCTAAACATTGTGTGGGCAAATTTATTGCAACCATTTTTTTATATAAATTTAGTCAAACCGATACCTTTTATTTATTCTTGAGAATGTTAATGTGACTTAATATAATTGGATTGAGCTAAATCGACCTAATATCAATGTGACGTCGAAGATGAATTTCACATACGCTTCTTACTAGTAATTATTATACTTTAATGGAACATCAAGTATGGCATATATATAGCGTACTTTAACAAAAACAATCATAATCAAATATTATTTATTATATGTATTTAAATTAAAGTTATTATATTGACATAGCAATAACTTTTCCAAAGTGTTTCCCCAACGTGGTGGTCAAGATTCAATATTTTCAAAATTGCTGTAAAATTTACATAAATGTATAAATTCGACGTCAAGTACTGAATCCCTCTAAAGTATTAACAATGTACATAGGGAATGAATAATTACTTTTAAGGATACGATCTTTTGTGTATTTTTTATTTAATATTAACCATTTTTTTTAAAAGTACTCATAAATATTTTTTCATGCAGCATGAAATTACCGGATACATACAAAAAATAATTCGTTTTATGAAACCCTTGTCAAAATCGTCTGCGCTGGGCGACAAGATGAATTAGTTTATTTTTTCACCGAAATTATAAAAATAAAACGCATTGAATGTTCCCCTGGTTCTAATGGGTTACGCAAATAACGTGCGTAGGGTTGAGTGAAATTTTTTTTCGATTGTCGTAATAGAATGCTTGAATAGCCGCCCTATATACTTATTTAATAAAAAAAATAGTTTCGGTCTAGATTTTATTAAGAGGTGCCACTGAGGTGACGTATTTTAAACATATGTATTATTAACATTTTCCGTATTGATTATTTTTTCATTAACACGGTGGAATTCGTCTACATCTTATCGCAACTCCTTTTTATAAATAATAATAAACGCTTAATATACACATGTTGCTCCATCTATTGACGTATTGCAGTACAAAAGAGGAATGCTCACGTCACTCTGGAACAGTACCGTATCGCAAGTAGTTGTGCCTCAATGAAACTTACTTTATTTTGTTTTGTTCATACAACATATTAGAATAAAAAATAAAATTCCTAGTGTAAACCTTGAGGTAACTAAATTTTGAAGACTGAAGTTGAGCTCGATCAATATGTTTTCAATATTGTTTGAAATAGCATCCATGTGTTGTAATCATTAAAACTTCAATTAGCATTATAGAGATTTTGATGATTATAATATATAATATTTCAAACAATATGGAACACTCCAACTTCATAAAAATAACGGCAAGTTTTTCAAAATACCGAAAAACTTCAAAATACCGACACGGGTACGTGTATCCAATTCAGTGTAAGCCCTCGTCAAATTTATTGTGACAGTTGTGAGGAATACTAACATGAAAAATGAATATAGATATATACAATATGAACCATAACCATATTTTGTTTATAATTTATATAAATAGTAGGTAATACATATTATTGGATATATGACACTCAACGCTGACATTATAGTTAGGGGCAGTTCGTTTTTGATGACATTCTTGCTTTTGCCTCTTCTTTAGACTACCCTAAAAAGTAATATCGGTTTCGTACCATAAGGTTTATACTCTTTAATAACGATACTAACAATAATTTATTAAATCAAATTAATACACAATTCTAAAACAATAAAAAAAATTGTACGTGGCTATATTAATCAACATTAGTTGTGATAAGTATAGTAATTAAAACACCGTTTTTATATTTATTAGATAAGGTATAATCTAAAAATGACCGATAGTTTATTTATAGGTTACATCTTTATTGTCATTTTAAGAGCAATTACTTTCAAAATTACTCGACGTAATTGTCATAAAATGGATTTGTTTTTAATTTTGTTCGGAAACTTTGGATCTTCTTATGTTTCTATAGAAACTTTTAGCAAAATTTGACTCACTTTGGGTAATCATAATCAGCTGCGATATTATATTCACGCCACTTGTGAATGCTACTTCATCATAATGCATACAAGATTTTCCTGATCCACTGCGAATATTAGGTATTTTGCCTTCTCAATACGCGGGATATACGTTTTGTGAATAAGATAGGTGCTATAAAAAAAAACGAAATATAAATGGTGTCACAAACAGTATTATTCCGTATATTGCCCTTGTAGCTCAGTTAAATTATGCCATTAGACATACTATTAATCGGGTCGATAAAGAACGGCTATCTGTTATTCATGTATTAAAACAATTAAAAATAAAATGCATTTGTATTTGCAATTGAATAATTTTACAATTAATTTCTTCTGGAATTAAATAGCAATATTTCTTGCTCAAAGTAAAAAATAGTAAAGGTTTTGAAAACACCTTTTTAAAAACCACAATAAATATTTTTTAAAATTAATTTATTAGTTTAACCTACTTGTAAATCTATTATAATATAGTCTATATTGACTAACATACTATGGAATATTTTGTAATTCTGTCATTATTATTTCGAGAATGTGTGAGTGTACCAGTTTTGGAAATTACAATATTGCAAAGCAAAATTGAACTGATTAATTGCAACGATAATTATGTGTACGGTGTACAGGCGGATTGTTTGGTTTTAATTAAATTTACTAGACTGATTGCACAAAGGTAAATTAGAAATACTCGTACTTATTATAATCATACTCAAGCCAGGGCTGTTAATTTATCGAATATTTCATACAGGTATATTTAAGTGGTGTGTTTGTGTAAACTAAAATTACGGTACCGTCAACAAAGGGACGTAATTTATACACAACTTACCTATATACTCCTTCAGTATTACAAAGGCACAACCAAGTAAAATTTTAAGACGAGAATTATTTCAATAAAACTTTATATTTTGAGTTCGTAGTAAAAAGTTGTAAAGAACTTTATCAGATTGAATTGATAATGGCGTAATTAAATAGTAATAGTATTTTTTCTTCTTTATATAAATTATACCGCTTTGAACTTGGGTGTCTTCAAAAAGATTGAATCGAGAAAAATGTTTACACGAAACTGAAAGGAAATTAAGCAAAGTAATGGTAACTAAATCACATATTGCGATGAAATGAGTGTATGAAAACACACGAGACACATATTTTTATTAATAAAATTTCTATAGCAAATGAAATTATATATTAACGATCTAAATAAAAAAAACGGTTTTTCATCTTTACTTAATACCTGTAAATTTGATTTTATGATAATATTTTACGAATAATAATACCTACTTTTAAAGACCGGTGCTATTATTAATACAATATTTATGAATTAAAAGATAAAGTGCTCAACACATTTTTACACAATATAAATAAAGTACACGATTAAAATATAATCTGGTCAGTGACCTTTATTTAAATTATTTCAAAGTTTGTGATAGGTCTCGTAGTGTAACATACCCTGCTCTCTAATATATGATTTTAACAGCATATTGTATATTTCATTAAAAAAAATTTTCAACTATGGAATTTAATTTACTTATGGAAAAATTAACTTATGGAAGAAGTGTGGTTTAGCAAAAATGCGAATTTTTCATTTTTTTATTTAAATGAATGATATGAGTAAAAATGAAATACCTGCAAAAACAGAGCTTAGTAGCAATTATTTTATTAACAAAAGTGATTTGAAAATGTCACTTTTGTTGTCATACAAATTACGGTTTTCCAAGGAAGTGTAAGTTATAAGTTTTCGATTTCATTGCCATTTAAACGCTGAATTTGCACATACAATAGGAATTGATATAAAAAAAAAACAAACCCGGAAAACAAAAATATTAAAATGAGCAAAAAGATAGTGCAAAGAGAAGTTGTCAACTGACAGGCGTTTATTCATATAAAGGGGCATATTTTAAATTAATTCCTTATAATAAAATAATTAAATCCGAGCCCTATTTTTTGAATAAGTCGTTTTTTATGCATATTCTCTCTTTCCAAACAAATAAAAACGGGAAATTCGCATTTTTGCATAAACCTTATACAATACCTGTGGTAAAATAATACCAACAAATTTCTATAGAAATGCTAGTTTCATTAAATGTTAGTTATATATAAAATTAAATTATTACAAAATAATAAAAACTACTTAATTTATGAATAATTATTTTAATATTTAAAAAAAACGCACTAATGTATAAAAACACGCAAAATACAATAATATTTCAGAGAAAGAAAAACACTTCATACGTCTTTTAATAGCCTCAAAATGAGCTTAGCTTCGACAATGATTATCACACTTACATCACTGAGAAGTATCAGATCTGACTTATGCAATCTCATATATTACGTTTTCTTTCGGTACCGTTTCGACGTTATTTTTAACCATATTAAACGATTCGAATGTAACGTGTGTCTTTCTCGCTTTATAATACTCGAACAGTGCACACGAAATCGTATTGTGTTACTAGTGTATGCATATTTGAATTGCACTTAATCAATTACAGCCATCCGCCAGAAATTGATAAGAAAACAAAATCAAATTTTTAATTTTTTTCGCCTATTGTTCCGCAAAACTCACAAGCACTAAAGGGTATCTTTATATAATAAACTAACGATTTTATAAAAGTCCAACGAAAGTACGGTTTTAAAACAATATTATTAAGTCTCAAGTTATATTGACCATAAAAAATGGGCATTGCATTGCTTTCCTTCCTAATATCTATCGAAATATTTTTGAGATTATTTAAGTAGTACAATTAAAAAAGGCATATTAATTTAAAATAAGTAATTATGCGTCGAAGATACTGATATGAGGTAAACATTGCATTTTCCACAGCCAATAATATAAATATATTACATTTTAAACTACTTGTACGAAGTTACAAACCTAATAATATTTTAATAATATATTTCCGTTATTATATTATTTTCCTCTTACGAGTAGTACCACTATGCCGCTCCTAATCTTTTTTTTGTAAAATCTATAAAATGTGTCAAAACGAATCACTGTAAATGCATTACATTTAGCGCCTATAATATGTGTATATATATATATATATATATATATATATATATATATATATATATATATATACACGTATATATATATACACGGTGGCGTTTCGGATCCCGGCTACCCCACAGCATCCGGGGTAAGCAGAATATAATTAATTCTTCTTATAATAAAACTGTCCTCACGAGCATTTTTAGGAGACTAACCGTGATGAGTTGTATCCATCTGTTTTAACTAAACGTCTTGGCCAAACTTAACATATAATTAATAATTCACTATTAGGTAAATATTTAATACCTATTGAAATACTCGGTCAGAACTCGAACCCTTAGTCTTTTAAATGGGCGCTAGAATCTTGGCTACTTCTCTATGTAGCATTTCATATAATGTGAACTGTGTATATATAATATCACATATTAGCATTAAAGATTTTTCTAATTTTTTTTCAAATAAATATGTCTAACATTAAAAATAATAATAGAAAATTTACATCCAAATAAGGGTAAAAGCTATTATAAAAAACACTATAGAATATGTAGTCTTCGCTTCAAAATATTACTAATACTTATTTGAAAAAAAATAACAAGTCACAATGTTTGATTCAATATCAAAACAACAAATATAAGACAAGTGTATTTTATATTTGAGGCAATCAAATCTAGAAATATAGCAGTGTAAGCTGATACATGTGAGCTATGTAACACTTAAACTTTATAAAATTAATGAGCAGCGTATATTTTTTAAAATTTTTTAGCGTCTGAATTTTGAATTTTTTCATAAAATGTTTCAAACGTCTGAAATTTGGTCAAATAACATTTTTACTGTACAGATTTCACAATTCGTGTTAGTAAAATAATGGTGTAATGCTAGTATTTATAAAATTGATTATTTATATAGTTTAATATTATTGTAGGTATAATATACCATGAGTTTTGTAAATAGTCGTGAAGGGATCGAGTATATATATATATATATATATATATATATATATGTATATATATAAGCCCCAATTATGTTTTACAGTTATATTCGATTGTTTACGAATATTCTCTTGAAATGGAATGGAGTACATTCACGGTTATAATACGTTGATTTATTTATAATATTAAATTCTTTCTACTACATTTCTTTACATGTATCCTCCTGATTCTCAAGTAATATTGCAAATATTCAATTTTATAAAATTATCTTATTTATGTGTTTCTGGATTGATACGAATGTGTTAGTTTTTGAATTCAAAATTTTAAAATTTTTGGTTAAACAATAATTAACCCGGAATACCTTTAACAGATCTTGAAACTCTATATCATTTTAACTTTAAATGGGACATTTTCCAAGATAATCATGAAAAAGAACAGATAATAACTTTTGCTGTGCTTTCTTATCTTAAATCTTCTAAAAATATTGCAAAATAAAATTATTTTTCATTCAAATAATTGTATAGAAAAGCTTAAATGATATTTTAATACACTGACTATATGTAAATATGAGAATTTCTAATTAATAAATCCATTATAGATAATTGGGAGATCTAGATATGGGTTTTTCAAAACAGTAATTTTGATCTATTTTGTTTTTGGTCAATTATATCATTACTCTTGCTGCATCGAAATATAATGTTAAGTTTCAATTTAACCTTCTGCCTAATAAGGGTACGTAAATAATCTGTACTGTCTCCATGGTCATGGCTATTTTATAGCGGCGCAGCATTTATTATCAATTTATTGTTAAAACTTGAGCAGACCTACTATTTACGACGAAGTTTGTCGAAACTACAAACTAATGTGCAAACCTACCTTTACTTAACGGTCATCCCATCACTATAATACTAAATCGTAAGGTTTGCGGTTCGTGACTTAGTTATAATTGAACATGAAATTATTTTGATGGTTCGTAAGAATGGTTACATTTTGTCTCTGCATATTACATCTATTTGTATGTCTTGTATGTAATTATGGTTGTATTTACGAAAAGTTTTCTGTATTATAACTGTGTCCAATATAAAGAATAGTTTGCAAAGAAAAATATATATCCACACATTGATTAAATATCATTCGTATTACCGCTTAATGTCAGCATAATGGTTTAGATCACATAAATCCATCTTCGAAAACAGTATTTCTAATTAGTAACATAATCAGAGTAAAAGGCAAGATAAATTATACCCATAAACATGTCTAGTGGCCGTTACATGATGGACGTCAAAGTTTAAGAAATCGCTTCTAATAACATTTAGATTATAGATTACCCAGTACTCTCAAGATTGAACGAGCCTCGCGTGATAGATTACTGGTACATAAAAAAGGTTTCTAAATTTGTACCATGAGTGGAAAAGGATTTTTTGTAAGCATGGAATTGACGCATACGCAACTATGGAGTATTATTTTAAAAATAAAAATACAAACAATCATTACTGCATTAATTACCTGTCAAAAAAGGCAAAAAATAGGAGCGTGTATTATCTGATGCAAAGGGAACAAAGTTTGATCTGTCATTTGTAAATGAAATGTTTTCTTTTAAACAAATTAAAATGACTCACAATGTTTATATTAGACAAAAGAATTAATGTCGAGTTGTAACAAAGAGGAAAAGATAAACATAACTTATTAAAATATTGAATTCGTTAAAATTATATTGAAATTTACATTTAATACTTGAAAATAAAACTATTTTCGTTTCATATAATATGGTGTTCGACAGTAGCATATATTTATCTGTGCTTATTTTCGAAGAAATGTCATCTAATTAAATATTTATCGTATAAAATGTGTTTTTCGATAAATTATTTGTCAATTTTTTTCGAATTTCATTGTAGGTTTATGAAGATAAAGCCACCTGCAGCAGTTTAGGTGTTATATTTATTTAAGTATTTTATTTTTGTTTTTTATTGTCAGCATCAACACGGAAGTAAAGAGTAAGTGAATGTAAACTCTCATATAAACAATTTAATTATCATCTTTTCAACAACACATTTCCAATTACGGCTCTCTTTTATTTAGGCTGAAGTGTTCGGTTTAACTTATTGATTGAAATTTGTGAATTCAGACTGAAATTAAGTTTTGTATATCATTACGGAAAAGCCAAAAATTAATCAAAATACGGGCCTAAGCTAGCTACAGTTATGCTATCTCAATGATAGCTTATAAATGCCAGTAGCAAAGAAGCCTGTTGATCTTTTGCTGATAATATCCAGTTGGAGAAACCTCCGGAGAATCGAGTGAAAGGCAGAATTTCCAAGTCAAGCTCCTGAGCAACGATGCTTATGCGTAATTTTTCGAGCATTGTTCTGGCAGATAATTGGCCTGTTTTTCTCAACCTATCTCGTTTCCCTAATCGCAAGCTTCTGCATAATTTCCTCTAATCGGGTACAGTAGACATTCGCTTTAATTGACTGATCAGGCTTCATGAAGCTGCTGTGGATAACACCAGCGTTGGATTTGCAACAAAGTATCATAAGTTTTTTATGACTATTCAGTTTCAGATTATATTTTGGCACTGCATCTTGACTCAATCATTCAGTCGGACGGTTGTGATTAACAAAAAAACCTACCAAGCAAGAGTGAAACTAACGCTATTATGATTCCGTATGCATTAAAAATTTAATGGTACATAGAATTTCTACTAAACTGATTACAATTATTAATTTTCACAAACCAAATTTAATACTCGTTGCATTTTTAGGCGAAAATTATGGTGATTATTTGAAAAAATAGTTTCCCTATTCTCTTCTCAGATAATTTCGACTTTCTTTTTGCCTCGATTTTTGCAAAATAGGGTAGAGGGAATGCTGCATTTAAAAAAAAATTAAATCTATTTAAATATATGCCATTTAAAATTAAAAAAAAAATATTTTCCTATTTCTTGTAACAAGCCCTTTAAAATAATGTCCCACATGGTAAAAAAATTTACCTAATTTTATAAGACCTTATTTACCTCCTCTTTAAACGGTATATAAATGTTTACAAAAAATTAGACAGGGAAAAATATGTTGGGTAATAATATGTATTACTATGTTTAATTTCAGGTTCCTGCGTTGCACCGTTTCCGAGAAAGTCGGTTGTTAATAAATAAAACATATACATAAATATATCTTTCGTAGGCATTAAATCACGGTGTATATTTAATTAATTAGAACATTTAAAATATTTGCTGTATTTTGCCTACCAACTTTGCCTGAGCGTCTAAAAACTATATTTATTAAAAATTTTAGACTTAGTATTTTTGATAATTAAGGGAAGGAATATATATTTCAATATATCTTTAAAGATATAATAGATAAAAAAAACATGTGAAATATTTTTGCGACTTTTCAATGAATCTTTTCAAACGATATCCCACATTATACATCGAAATGAAAAAAAATTCGAGTACTCGAAATGCGTCCTTTAAAATTTCTGGATAAACATTTTAAAGTTTTAGCTATGGAGGTATGTAGTTATAAAGTTTCGACGTTCAGTCGTTTCCGAGAAAGACATGTCAGTTATCTTATAAGGTTTCCTTTCCTCCCTTTAAATCACGGAACCGTAAAAAAGTTCTCTTTTACTAAAATATTTTTCATCACATATGCTAAAATTTATCTTTGTATCGCGCCAGCAAAGAAAAGCAAGCTTCGAAACGATTCATACTCTGAACCTCGTTTGAGTCATACAGAATCCATTTATCCAGCTTCGTACCCTTGCTGTTCAAATGGCTTAATTTTGTCTGTACACGTAATTTGAAATATATTTGCTTCTACTGCCGCTTTCAGTTCATCACTATATTAGTAGAAAGACGAAACTTATATTCGAATTTGGTCAGCAATCTAATAACATTATTTTCTGACTATTCTATAAGTAACGAAATTTCCTCTGCAAAAGACATTTCGATATTAACCCAGAAGAAAGAATGCATCTGAGAGCATAATGACTTATTTTCACAGTAAAAGAAAAACAAAAAACTATCAAATTGAAATTTCAGGGACGTTGAGAATTAAACTTGTTATTTGATTTTATCATACATTTCATACTTAAATGAATTAATATTGTTTAATGTACGAAGTATTTTTTTTTAATATCTGTTATTGCTTTTCTTTGTTACTATCGAGTCATTGTGGTTCCCATCAAGACATTATGATAGAATAATTAGAAACGTATGTACAAAATGCCCTAGTTTGAGGATGCTTGTTAATGTGCTACAATATTAAAGTCCATATCCAATCCTGATATTTATAACTAAAATTGTAATATAATATGGGCATTGTATTTATTTGTTAACCACTTTTACTCGTCCATTTTTTTTAAATGACATCGATACAACAATGTCAAATATTTATCATTTTTTACTTTAGATTTCGTGCATTGCCCAGTCCAACTGACCCTAATGGCTGTGTACAATGATTTTTTTTCCATATGCAGCTCCATCGAAGCAGAAGTAGCTAGTGACAGCGATGATGTCCTTCAATTATGATAACATGAAACATAAAATAGTAGGATTATTATGGAAGAAATATTCTAGACTCATTTAAATCTTTCTGAAAGGAACAATATACGATTGAAACTTCCCTTCCGCAACCTCTGTAAAAAAGATATTAACCGTAAATGTTGGTAAAATAAAAACGAATAAAGGACACTATACGAAAGTGCGAACATATCATTAGATTACTAATTATTAGAAACAACGAAACATACTAATTACTGACGATACCATGTTTCGTCATGACAATTTTGAACCATCATATGGTGACTTTTCATGCTTTACATAAAAATCTGTAATTAAAATTAAATTTACCTATGAAAATATTACTTTCAAAAAACTTTGTGTCATTTTTGGGTGAATTTGCTATATTAAACACTTTTTGCTTACTCTAATTAACTAAGCAATTATTAAGTCTTTTTTTATTTTAAAAATTTGGATTGCAAAAAATGTTTATAAACCTTGTAAGTGTCGAGCCCCTGACATGACAAACTTTTCTTCGACATTATACCAGCAAAAGCTTTTTGGTTTATATTAATTTTCGTCTTATACTTCCGTATTGCTTCTCAAAATTACTGTTCCAGATATTGAAAATAAGAATAAGTTTAAGTATAAGCCTATTATTCTCTTTTACAATACGTTTTTGAAATGGTTCATAGTTGAAAAGAGAATTGTGTCTACAAACAATTAAAAACTGTTCCAATAAAAAGGTAGTATCTACTATTATTTTGTCATTTAACATGCACTTTGTTTGTTCTTAATATTGTCTGCCTGTAAACTAAAGACGCGACCTATTATTATACAAAAACGAAAATATGGAAAATAATTTAACAAACACCCAAAAATATTCAAAAAATCTTCTCTAACTCTTTCCAAAGTTTTGTCCTCCGCTCTCCTCTAAAAATTGTACTCTGGGAGTAAGTAATTTGGGATATAATTGTTATAAATGTAATTACTATTAACAGCAAATATCACTATTAATGTCCGGTAATAAACTTGGTCTAATGCCATCTGCTATAATAACTATAAAAGTAATTTTAAAGTAAAATTAATTTCCCATAGCTTCTCTTTAGTCGGTCGATTACGTTTAAAAATAACCTATATATTATCTTAGATCCAAAAAAATTAACCAGTAAAATTTCTGTCGAAATCTTTTTTGCGTGATACGCGGACAAATAAACAGGCTCATAGACAAACGGATAAAGATTCGGTAAAATATTTTTGTATTGTAACTTTATTACGAGGTTCGTGTTAAAAAAAACACACAAATAGAAAAATTTGCATTTGTGTACAAACAGACAAACCAACAAAGTCACAGAAGAACAAATTCCGAAATCAGAGTTTTTATGCTCCCTTAATTAATTTTTTCGCACATGTTTCAATACACGAACAGGACAATTTACAGGTTCCCTATATTTTACTATAATTACCTAAACCACATAAAAGGTGTTCTTCTTTGAGGCGTCTCATCTATTTACTTTGAAGAAATTACTATTATTCGAGAATGTTATATTGGTTTCAAATTTAATGGGAAAAAACATTTTTACAAAAAAAATGAGCAAACTTCAAATAGCCACCAAATGAGGAGGGCACTGAAAAGTATAAAATAATGAAAATACAATTTCTTAGTTGGAAATTTCGCTTTGCTATATCGTTTCCTAAAGTAAATAAATTTTCAAAATACTTCTACTGCGATAGGGATTTTTTGAATATGTGCCAGGTTAACGCTTTCCTCGTCTCTCAAGTCCATGTACTGGATGTACACAGATGAGTATTCCATTTCACTTGGCACTAACTAAAAATCTCTGGCACTAGCGATATTTTGCAATTTTTTTTACATTTGAAAATCGTATTGTACCGCAAAAGTTTTAACTGAGCTACTTATTCGGTAGTTATTTGAAGTCAGTTAATTTTTTGTAAAAATGTTTATCTTTCCATTTTCATTGTCTATGATACTCCATGTTACTATGAGTATCACACACTTACAATGAATTCAAAATCAATAATATCTCATTTACTGAAACTGGAACAGATATGTATATCTGCATACATACATGCATGTGTACACACACACATACATACATACACACATATGAACATATAAATCATATTCCCCCTTTTGGCTCCATTGTAGTCAGTTGTTTAAACCTTTAAATACCTTCACTTATTATTTATCTGTTTATAATATTTTTGTTGGGATGTATTTTTGTATGTACCTACTTATCTACCTACCAACGTAGTAATGTTTTACCAATTCATGTGTTTGTTCATGCCCGTACTTAAAAAGTTTGAAATTACATCTTTTGGACCCTTACTTATTTACTTATAAGTTTGCCATACTCTCTGTTTGCCATCGTCTTGCTAGCTTAAGACCAGATCGAGTTGTCCTAACTCGATGAATTTTACTCCTCGTCACTGAAGGGTTTATATCACCACCTTCCAGCTTCATTATTGCACTCAGATTTAGTTAAATAGTACATTTATGTCGCACTTTGTCGTATCTTATTAGATTATCATCGGTTTTATATTATCGCAACTCAATCACGGAACCTATAGCGTTAAATTTTGTGGAATTAATGACATATCTACTTTTTCTAAAGTCAAATTCAAACCAATGGTAAACAAATAAAAGACTATATTAGGGGTATACCCTTGTAAATAATAAAATAATCCTCCAAATTGGTGAAGAATTACCATATATGTGAGGTAATACAGACGAATTGAGAACCTACTCTCTCTTTCAAGTTTTTGTTTGCAAAAAGAATCATCGTGGCGTTCATTTGTTTGTCTACACACAAAATGAAAAAAATAAAAAAAAAGCTAATAAAAAAATAAGCGCAATAATTCGAATACTTTTAAGAGTTTATCTATTAAAATAACTTAATGGAACGAATAATTGAAATGCATTAAATATTCGAATAGGTAGAACAAAACTAAAACTACTTCTGATAACACAGAGATGATTAATTTGCTTGTCAATATGATGGTTGAATGAATACGGTAGATACACTTCAAATTTATAACAAGCAGACGGAAAAGCAGCAAAGAATAAGTCACCAATGTAAACATTATTAAATTGTTAAATATAAAACTTCGATATCATAAAATAAAATACTCTTATTTCAATTAGATATATTTTTTACTTTCGTTGAAGAACCATTAATGCAACTATAATCACAGAAATAGTGAAGCAGGAATAGTTAATTGTTTGTCTATGACACTAAAAGCGGTTGGAACGATCGCTGGCATGTCCCGCGCAATCCGCAATCATAGCCTATATCTCGTCGAGGTGTACAAAATTGAAACCCAAGTTTTTTAAATAAGTATTATATTTCTTCTCTTTAACTTCCGAGTTAGTAAAAATTGTAATCACACCGAAGCAACAATATGAGATAAGCATTTTAATATTTTCAAATTAAAGTTCAATAGGGTATTTGACTGATATCGATATTTTTTGTAAAATATTTTAAAACTGTAATATAGGTTTAAAAACTCTTGTGATGAAAAAAAATATGCATGTAACAAACAATTAATCGAAACTTCTAAATAGGAAAAAGTATAAATTTGTTTTCTCATTACATTCAAAAAGTTATTGTGAATTTAGTTTCCACACAAAAAATGAGAAAATTATAATATGAAATATACAACTTAAACGCATTATTTAATAGAGATACTAAAAATATTTAATAAACTTCCTTATAATGAATTTCAAATAACTGGCCAGTGACGTCATAAACCTGTTGTGTTTTGTATGGGGCGTTTTTGTGCCAATCGTAGTTCGTTAGTTTTTAAGTTGTTATAACTTTGTAAAGAGTACTTCTAGGTACGATATATTTTAACCGTTTTTAATGTTATTACTTATTATATTCTAGTAATAAATATAGTCAAATACCCTATTGTTTAGAATAAATTCTATAAACTTTAAGAGTTTACAAAGTTTTTGGCAAGTAATATATTGAAAAAAAAAAACGATTAACATTAAAAAATATGTGAATGCAATAAAAATATAATACAATCAAAATATAGACGAAGATGTGATCTATCATATCAATATCATTATACAATATATTCTCAGAGTTTAAAGTAAACAGAGTTCACGCCAAACAGAGTTAGTGCGAACATAAAGAAACTCAATGTCGAATGTTGCATGTAATGTATAATTTAAAATGTAAAGTATAATTGTAAATATGAATTTAAAATGCAAAGTATGAAGGTGCGGAGGCGTGCCCGCGATGGTGTTGCCTCGTCGAGCGCCAAAGGTGAAGTCCGGTGGGTACAAAAAAATCAAAATGGAGAATCGCGCCATCCTTGTGATTGGCTGTATTAACCGCTGTCGCACCTGTATAGTAGGCCTGGCTCTCTATGGCGCGGACATCCTCCGCCCCTAGCAGCGCAGTAGGGAGAACGCAGACCCGACTGAGGGCCCTTCGCTCGATGCCGCTGCTAGTCTCGAAATCGACCACTCTGCAAAGATCATCTTGGACGGGAAACAGCTTATCTCTCGTCCTATTATATCATTTGAGTGGAGGCGTGTTATCCTTCTTTAGGACCACCAGGTAGCTGATCCGTAGCAACGGTTGCGCCACCACCACGACCACGCCACTTGCTGCGATATTACAGTTCTGCCTGGTATTCACTACTCCATCTGAGCCAGAAATATCTTAATTCCTCAATGTTTTCGCACTTGGTTAGATGCTTGGGGATTGATACTGGTGGAAGTTCAGTGAGAAGTTGACCAATTAAAAAGTGCCCCGGAATTAAGGAAGACAGGTCATTAGGATCGGTTGTTAAGGGAGTGAGTGGACGGGAATTAAACACAACCTGTATTTGCACGAACAACGTTTCTAACTCCTCATAGGTTAAATTAGTATTGCCCATAATACGTTTTAAATGATATATTGTTGACTTTACGCCCACCTCCCATAAACCACCAGTCATAGGCTAATACGGGAGAATAAAAGAAACATTAGTACTTTCGTCTACAGCGAGAGTGTTTATTACTGATCCCCAGGACTTGAAAATTCTACCCAATTCATTATTTGCCCTCATAAAATTACGTAGATTATGGCAATGAATTCGCAATTACCTTGACGTCATATGAGTCTACGCAAATATAATATACATGCATCTAAAGTGAAGTTACTGACCAACTCCAAATATACTACCTTCTTTTAAAAAGCATATAAATAAACTAAGGTAACATTCTGATAACTTATTGCCTGGTCCCTTCTTACTTGATATTTGAAATGGGCCTGCAAAATCGACGCCACATAATTGGAATGAAAAACTTTGTCTAAACCTATCAGCTGATAAGCTGCCCATCAGTTGCTCCATAACCTTACCATGTAAACGCGTACGAAGAATGCACTGTTTCATTACTCTTACCGCTAATTATCAAAGAATATACTATTGAATATGTTTGAATACACTATTGAAGAATAATTCTCTACTATTGAAGAATATTTGAATATATTATTGACGAAAAAAATACTATTGAAGAAAATCATTATCACTTAATTTTTATAAACAAGTAAATGAAACAATGTGATGTAGTATTATATATACTTTATTTAAATTCTTAACCATGACCTAGCTTTCGTTGTATGACAACATCTTGAGGTGGGAAATTTGAAGGCATTGATTCGTAGACACTTCCAACATCCTTTAAATATTATACAATACAAGAGCGGAAATGGGGTTTGGGTGGGTTTTCCCAATTTTTACAACAGTGAGTTTATGATAGGGTAGTAATAACGTTTATATTATATTTTAGAAAGTTATATAATGTACGAATATTTTAGTGAGGGTATTAAATTAAACTGACGCTACTCGTATATTGTGAGGTTGTACAAGGTAAAGTATTCGGGTGTAAGTATAAACTAAATGGATGTTATTCTTGGTAATATATTTATACAGTGGCACGAGTATCTAATTATTGAAACAAAGTTATACAACTAATAATACATATCTCCCATTTTATGTTTTCTTTTTTTACGTGTTTCCTTAGATGTGTGGCCGGGCTGAAACAGTGAAGCGAACTGCAGTATCAATATTGTCTAACCATAGAACGTCTAGAAGATATTGAGTATTGAATTGCTCATTTAATATATTAAAGTTTGTGTCTCTTATATGTTTATTTATTAATTTATAGTTGGTATGAGAGTTACGGTTATTTTCAATAAGATTTTTTGCAAAATGTCACGTGTCTGGTTTATTATTTCGCCAACTAGCAATGCTTTCTTTGTATCTGGTAGTAAAATATCTACCTATTTGACTTGTATATACGCCATTATAATCATGGCATTTAAGTTTATAAATTCCACTCTTTTTTATGTATTTTTTCTTTGTTATTAATATGAGGTTTACCCAAGTTATTTAAAGTACTATAAGGTGTATGTGGTATTGTTTATATTTTTATTATTAACTAGAAGTTTTCCTAGTTTAATTGATACATGACCCATGTATGGAATGGATTCAAAATAAATTTTATTACTATTTGGTATGATAATTATTCTGATAGGTAATTTAATCAGATACACTTTTGTGACAATCGATGGGTTAAAATTATAGTTTACTGCGATTTGTTTTATAGTTTTCATTTCTTTATGTAAATTGGGTTTTTCTAGTGGGATGGATACAGCTCAATGTGTCATCGAATGGAAGGCTGCGAACCTATGGGACCAAGGGTGTTGCGAACATCTATTAATTACGGTGTCGGCAAATGCGTCTTTTCTAAATATCTAAATTCTTGATTACTATTTTTACGTTATAATATGATATCAAGAAAGTTTAGTTTATTATGGGAAACTACTTCTAAGTGAGTTTTATATTGTTGAGTAGGGAGATGGAATTTAAAGATGGAAATTGGAAGATGAAATTTTTATTATGATGAGAGATAGAATAATTAGTGTGATTGTCTCTGCCTACTTTCCAACAGATGAGGATGTCGTCAAATTATCTATACTAGTAGTCTACATTGGTTGCTAATTCACTGTCTAAGGGGTGGTTTCTATATTATTTATCAATATCTCAGCTAACAGGGGACTAAGGGGAGAGCTGATTGCAAAGCAATTTGATATCAAATAAGAAATAATTTTGGTCCATGCATAATTTAATCAGGTCTATAATTTCCCATGCTTCAATGGGGTTTAACCTTTTCTTTTCTAAGCTATCTGAGATAATGTTCAGGGAAACATTTAGTGGTACATTGGAAAAACGGTTCACCAGGACGAGCAATTCTAATTTACGATTGGATGTTAGATGTATATTTTGGATTCCATTACAGTGATCAAAGGAGTTTTTAATGGTATATTTAGGCAAGAAATCGGTTTTATTTCGAAAGATTTTATTAAGGTGAGTGGCCAATTTTTTAAAGGGTGCGTTCATGTGTGATACAATTGATCCTATAGGTATATTTTGTTTACGAATTTTTGGTTGTTCATAGAGTATCGGGGGTCTAGGTTTCATTTTTGTAACATTTCGTTTAGTACATTCATTAGGAAATGTGATATTGAAAGTATTAATTATTTGTTTTATGTTGATGTGTATTCTGGTTTAAGAAAATCATAAACTTTATTTGAATAGCCACTTTGGAACCCACCACTCTAGAATTATAGTGTTGCCTTTATTGGCTTTTGCTAGGATAAATTTTTCTGTATGATTTTATTTTGTAAGTGATGTTGTGTCAAGTTATTTGCATTAATGTGTGTTTTGGTTTTGTAGTGTCCTTTACATAGCAGCTTTTTGTTTGGTAAAGGCATTTTGGTTATTGGATTCAATCGCGGCATCTTCTAATAGTGATTATATATATTTACAGGAGGGTGCGGTAAGAATATTAAATTTGAATCCTTTATTTAAGAGTTACATTTTGTTTATGATTAAATGTTAAATTTGAGACGTTTATTGGGTTATTTATAAAATTGGCTACATAGTCTAATGAATTCACTAAAAATCTAGACCTCTGAAATCCTAAAATTATAAAAAATATACCTATATAACCTGCAGTGACACATGAACGTGTCCTCTAAAAATTAGCCACTAACATTAATAAGATCTTTCGAAATAAAATCGATTTCTTGTTTAAATCTACCATTGAAAACTCCCTTGATCTTTGTAACAAAATATACAACTAAAATTCAATTAGTATAACTCGATATGGTGAACTTTTTTTCCGATATTGAACCAAAAGATTGCCAGAACATTATCTCAGATATCTTAGAAAAGAAACAGATAAACTCCGCTAAAACATCATAAATTATAGACTTATTTAAATTATGCATTTACCAAAATTATTTATTTTTTGATAGCACATTTTCAACAAGTTAATGACCTTGCAAAGGGCTCCCCTCTTAATCCTCTGTTAGCCAAGATATTCATGAATAATCAAGAAACCAGCGGACTCCAGACATAATATTAGAATGTAAAAACAATAAACATGAATTTAGTATATTTAGAAAATACACATTTTACGACTTCATTATTAATGGATATTCATAACACTAAAAACCTAATTCACATAAAGCAATAAAAAATATAAAAAAATCGCAGTGAACAATAATTATAAACCATCAATTGTCACAAAAGTGTATCAGAATAAATTACGGATAATAATAAAAATATAAATAATACCGCATGTACCCATAGTACTTTATATAACTTGGTTAAAAGCCTTATTAATAATAAAAAAATAGATAAATATAAAAAGAATGGTATTTAGAAACTTAGGTTCAACGACTGTGATGGCATGTATATAGGTCAAACAGCAAGACATATTACTACCAGATGCAAAGAACACATTGCTAGTTGGCGAAATAACAAACCTCATACCAATAATGCTCCCTATATAATAAAAATAAATACAAAAACCAATAAACTCAACATCCTAGAAACATCAGAAATAAACAGGCATATAAAGAACACCGACTTTAATATATTAAATGAACAACTCTATACAATATCATCACCCATTCTAAATATCTTCTAGATATACTAGAGTTAGACAACATTGATACTGCAATTCACTTCAACTTGTTTCAGCCCGGTACATCTAAGGAGATATATAAAAAAAGGAAACAAAAGAAAATGGTAGATATTTATAATTAGTTATATAATCTTGTTCCAACTCGTGCCATCGTGCAAATTTATGTTGATTATATAACACCTGAATACTTTGTATTGTGTAGCCTCATAAAATAGCATCAATTGAAGTTATTATAAAAATTGGTGAAACCCGCTCAAACACTACTTCCGCTATTTTTTTATATAATATATAAATGCTGTTGGAAGTTTCTATGAGTTAATCTCTTCAAATTGCCCAACTAAAAATGTTGTCATGCAACGAAAATTAGGTCACGGTTAAGAATTGAAAGAACGTTGATATAATGCCACATCAGCAATTTAATTTATGTGTTAATACAAATTAAGTGCAAAGGATATATGTTAACGTCATTGCTTTCTGAAATGTTAAGTTTAAAGTCATTAATGCCTTAAATACAAACTGGTTCCGTACGTGTTCCAAGTGGAATAAAGTCCAATTTGTTTTTAAAATGAACCCCGTTTTCAGTTAAATCTCTTAATAATGTTTCCTCTTCTTCATTTAATGACATATCGTCTAATTTATTCAGATTCATTGTTAAATTTGGATAAATAATGAATTAGATAAATAATGACAAAAATAGAATCGAACCCAAGTCCTCGGTGAGCAATCAGCTAGGCCGTTCAATAGTCAGGAATCGCAAAATAAATTCAACGCACGCGCAGGCAGGTAGACCGACGCAACTTATCTGGAATAATTCGGCGGCATAAATCAGCAAAGATTGAAAATAATATTCTTATGTTCCAAGCTTGGAATAATAATTCCTGTCAATCGAGTTAAAAATAAATTTAGGATTGTAATTTTATTGAATATTTTACAAAAGTGAACCCACTATTTCTTAATAATTAACTTTAATGCATATTAAATTAATGAAGTAAATGAATGTTAATCAAAGGTAGGTACAACGATAAATTAGTTAACCTTGAGGTAGGAACGTGTTAAGAAATTATTTCTTTTAAATATATAATGAACTTAGATAGGGCTGCATAATGATGGAAATTAAGTAGAATAATGAAAGGAAATAAAGGACAAGGGTACTTCTCTTTTGTTAGACTCTGTCCAGTTGATGAAATCAGCCTCCCCGATGCGGAACTGCAGGTACGTGTCCACGGTCGCCACTTATGTTCGCACCAAATAAAGTTGGCGCGAACGTAAAGAAAACTCAGTGTAGAATATAGCATGTAATATATAATTTGAAATTTAAAGTGTAATTTTAAGTATAAATTTAAAGTTCAAAGTATGAAACTGCACGCCCGCGATGAGGTTGTTTCGTCGAGCGCCAAAGGTGAAGTGCGGTGGGTATAAAATGAATTCTACACGGAAGCCTCGCCGTACTTGTGATTGACTGCTTACGATGACGTGAACACTAGGCAAAAATGGAAGTTTTTCAACAAAAATCTAAATACATCCGTAAGATGCTTGTATATCGACTGCTCCATGCATCTAACTAATTATAATTTAAACAAATTTATTCCATACAATAACTAATATTTAGAGTAACGTAGAGGAAATCAATTATTAATTTAAAGTTTTCTACTACATAACCTAAAAAATAGAAATCTCGCTGCTAAAAATATTATTTCAGAAGAATTACAAAAATATATTGAGCAAATTTTTTCACAGAAGATAATTTTCTTTTTGTTTCTTGTTTTAAATACTTTGATAATGATACAAATTCATTTACACAGAAAATATCTTAAATATAAAGTAGTAATTTTAGATTAAGGGTTTTTAGTGTCGTTAAACGGAAGTTGTCTATTTTTTACTTCACTTTTTAACTAAGATTTGGTTCTTCATCTCCATTTCAAAGTCACTCCGTGAAAATTCATTAATAAAAGTCATAAAGCATCATCAACAATGTCGGGTAATTAAATATACACTGATATCACTAGACAATTTTTAACTGTGGGGATTATCGTGACACACTGTATTAAAGAATAATTTTAGAAAATATTAATGGCAGCTTAATTTTTTTACATTTCTTTATTTCGTTTCAAAAATTTTATAAATTTTATTAAAACCCTCTCGGATGGGATAAATGTAAATAATTTGTTTGAATCCGTATATTTAAACAATTATATTTCATTATTTGCATCCAATTTAATATTTAAATATTACTTAATGTCGTAAGAATATTTAACAAACTTTTCAAATGTTGATATAAATATAGTTTGCAACTGAGGGATGCATTCTAAAGTAGGATGTATGAAAAAAGTGATGATGATCTGTGTCAGTTTTCAATTGGGGGTAATAATAGAGAATCTACCTTATTATATTGAATCTATACCTATATTCTTGTACCTGGTTTTGGATTCTAAGTTTTCTATTAGTATTTATTAGACTGCGGTCCTACAGAGTACCAAAGAAGGACTACCTTGAGTACTCTTTTAGTGTTGTTAGAAACTATTTACGTTATTAGATAAGTCAAGATAAAAGTCATTATAAGATAAAATATTAAAATATTAATTCAATTTTATGAGCCAAAAGAAACACATGACAAATTTTGTATCAATTAAATGTGCGTGTTCCCTTAGTAAAGGTGTCAACTATTACGTAAAATTGTATTTTTTTTAAAATTAACATATATAATTGTGTCAATTCAAAAGCTTATTTGTGGTTTTGGTCCTTGCTGCTTTTATACTTTTAATTAGCTCGAGAGTGGACATAAACAATAGATGGTAAGAAAAAGCAAATACAAGACAAATTGATAGTTGAAGCGTTAGAAGTTCACTAACACTTTATATTTGCTGAGTAGAAGAATTTCCGTTCGTAAAATGATCCTAAATCTTTCAGTAGACTGTACCCTATATCAAATTTTGAATCGAAAGGTGTGAATCCCTTTACCAGTCAGGAAAAGTAGACCTTAAATTAACCTTAAATAAAGTAAAGAAATGTAAGGTTTATTGCCTGCTGTCGGCTTAAAATAGTTATTTTTCTAAATTTTTTTGTTAAAAAAAAAGTCGAAATTGGCTTTATTCATGTTAATTCATCTATTTTCTCAGGATTGACAGTGACGGTCAAATGCCTCCTCCACCGTACGATATACTTTTTGCGTTAATCATTTTATATGTGTCCTCATTTCTACGTTATCATTACATCTATAGTAGTTAATTTAATCTGTCCTCATTTTTTCGTGTTTCATATATTCTATTTACTTTATTCATTAATACATTTTCTTCAACTTTATATTTTGACCAAATATCTACATTTAAAATTTTATTGTGAAAATGTAACATATACTTCAGAGTTACGCCATATTCATTTTTATTTCAAGTCTTTTTGCATTTCTCAATGTTTCTCTCTAACACAGATATAAATAGTACAAGTTAAATTGTTTGAAATAGAACCGCGGTTTATTAAGGTTCTAATAGTGATATTTACAAAATAGTTCCATAGCGAAACTTTCTTATAATGAGTATCATTTGACTACAAATTCTCATTATAACTATTTGCTAAATTAGAGGGTTAATTAACCAGCCAACATTAATTGCAAATATTAAGGAGAAGCTATTGAAATTTACCACTGAACTTTTGTTATATCTGTGGAGAATTCATCGTAAGGAAACGATGATGGAATAAAACAAGCTTTTTTTTAAATATCCAGAAAGCCTGAAAGGAAAGTATATTGAGAGAAAATTTAATTGATCCGAAAAAAGTGTTTTACCCCCACTTTACATTAAGTGCACTACTGAAGTAGGGATACTATTTTAAATATATTTATCAAAGAATTCCTTGAATGAAGAAATGTTTCTAGCCTCAAATATTCAAAGATAAATGGACGGTAAAGAGTTTCAAGCTAAAATGAAGGTACATGAAAAAGAAGCTTTGATTAATTTAAAAAGTGATATAAAATTGTAGGCCGTTACATCCAATTAGTAAAAAACACGCTGAACAATTTTATAAAATTAGGATCCCATATTAATTTGAAAGTTCACTTACTGAAACAACATTTGGTTTACTTTCCTAAAAATCTTGAACAGCGGGAATAATTCGACCAAAATGTAAATATAATGAAACAACAACATCAAAGCAAGTAGGATGTTAACATGTTTGTGGACTAATGCTGGATGTTGAGGCATCCATCGAACATAAGAAAAAATCATTAAAAGGAAGTTCCATAGGAATGCGAAAATAGTACTATAAAGACTCGTTAAAATTTTAATTAGTTCATTATGTTAACAATAACATTTAAAAACAAATTTTTATGAATTAGCTATGTAGATTTTTTTCTAGTAATAACAACCATTTTAAGAAAAAAAATTCTTTTTATCATTCTTATATAATGTAAACCTTACGTGATACAAAAAAATTAAAACAATATCAGAACTTAACTCAATATAATTATATATAATATACTTTTTAAGCAGAAAATGTTTATACAGTTAAGTTTGGCAAAGTTTTTACTATATTAACTATTTTGACTTGTTTAATATAGTTTTGTTTTGTTTAATATAATTTTATCTTTCCAAAAGCCACATCCATTCTGTCAAACTATATTTTAGTCGCATTTCACCTTTGTTTTCTACATATACATTTCTGGTATTCCTCCTTTTAGACAAATGTAACGTTACAGTTCATTCGTAAATTTAATATAAATCAAATGTATCGTATTTAAATTTTTGTAGTACTTCTATAGTAGAGTAAAAGTATATATTTTGAGTGAATTTAAAATTTTTAGAATAATAAACCTACATTGCATGAGTAGATTTCACAGTACGAGAGCTTCGTATACATTTAGGTACTATAATTATCTATTCGAATGATTCCTGAGAAAAGCTGTGACAGACAGACAGGCACGTGAGTGATCTTATAAGAATTCCGTTTTCTCTTTGAGACATGGAACCCAAAAATTGTCTATGAAATAAAAACACACATATAGTTATGACTTTGAAATTTATCATTGAATATTCGACCAAAATGTAAATATAATACAACATTATCAAAGCAAGTAGGATGTCGAATGAATCGTAATGATTAATTAGAAGTAACTGTGAATTTTCTAGACTTGCAAGAACCAAGAGGGATTTAATTAAAAATTTAGTGACGGAGCAAAAAGAATTCCACTGCCAAATGGGAGGCCCTTACACACCTAGGATTTCGTACCATGGCTAATTAATTAACTGAATATTGTGGCTCATCAATTATTATTGTTTCTGATCCAAGGTGACCTTGGTGACTAAAATTTGATTATTGATTAAATAATTTTTTTTTCGAAAATTATAAATTCAATAAATTGTTTCAGTACAACTGGGAATTGAGAGAGTCATAAATTATTTTGGGTATATTTCTATCTAATATTTAAAAATGATGAGAGCCAAAATTAAAATTTAAAAAAATTATTTTGCGTGTACTTATTTATGCACAGTAGAAGTTATACCTCTTTGTTATAATACAAGAATAACTTTATTTAGCACACAAATAATTAAAGGAAATATAATAATAAAAGAACTGGAGCGTGACTATAAATACGGTTGTTAAAATCTAAAATCAATTAAATAATTAAATTTTAAAAACAAAATTAATTTCTCATAGAGAGTATTACAATTTGATCTTTTTATTTATGATTATAATCAACATCATTTAAAAATTAATAAATGGTAAAGTTATAATTTAAAATTTATAATGCAAATAGATACACGTCCAAACTTATTCTCACTTAGAGAATTACACTTAAAAACTTATTTAATATATATTTTAAAAAGCTTATAGGTAGTATTTCTATAATATTTATTTTCACAATAAATGTTTTTTTACATGGACCACTATTAAAATTCAATTACTAAAAATATTATTTAAAGGCACAGACATAATTTAGATTTGTATCAATATAAAACGCGTCTTGTTTGTTTACAAATACTTCAATAACTATCGTGAAAAGTATCAGTATGTTTAGTGAGCAACTTCACCGTGTCTATTTTAGTTACATGTGGGCGCGCATCGTAAAATGTTATTACTCATCATTTTTTTATAACTTGTCAAAAGGTGTATAACTTCAAAAAAATTTGATATTTTGGAATTTTTCAATATCCTACTTTTAATCCATCACAAAGAGGGAAACTAATTTGGCTAGGTGTGGGCGAGCAACTTATTTAAATACGTCAATATCTTAATCAATAGCTTGTGTAGTTTCTGAAAATGATAACTCTGACCTAGAGACGGACTAATAACGAAACAACTAATTGTCACCACATAAATGATCACCGTTCACCCTTTAAGTTATGAAATCATAAATATAACACTCTTCCAAATACCATTTGTAACCTTCCAAAAATCGTTAAAAATAATTATAGTACTTTTGGCCGTAACAAATTACGGCTCAGAGAAAAAAATGTTGTGAATGTGCAGTCGTAGAAGTTTCAATTTGAGTACTTATTTTCGTAGTACCATTTTCAGATCAATAGATGGTAGATATTTCAGGTTGATACCCATGGCCTTTTTCTAATACTTTTATGACGAACTTCTAACTAAATAAATTGACATTCTAGAAAATGAACACAAACCATTAAAAATAAATAGATATCCTACGAAATAAATACATTTTTGGCTTATCCAAATCTATGACATCTTATACCTATTTCAAAATTTGTGTCATTTCATCATTAACATTAGTTTATCTCTAGGTTGAAATGTCCTCTTACTCATAAAATTTGTAAAATTTCTCAGTAATGGAACCAAAACAAATATAATAACTTATAGGCATTGTGGTCTGTTTATTGGTTGTTGTTATTCCTACGTTTTTTTAAATTCTTGTTGCCAAGAAACTGATTTTGATGTTATTTTTTATTCGATTGTCATCTTCATTAAGATGGTAAATGATGTGTTAAGCACAAGATAATATTTTTGAACAAAAAAATTAATACTGCATGCTGTTCTGTTAATATTCTGTAAACATTTCTAACTAGTTAAACATTTTGGCTTTTTATGTAAAAGACATCATCATACATCTTAGTTTATTGAACGAGGCTTTAAAATATGTAAATAAGTGAATAAATTTAAATTAATTTAAAATTATTGATTGAATCATCCCATGTGTTTGTGAAAATTTGTGAAATAATCATTTAATCAAAAGTACGAGTAGTACTCATTCATGTGATATTGGGAAGTACCCAACCATGAATTATTGGATTGTTCGAATGAAAAAGAAAAAAATACTGGAAGGAAATTTATCTCTTTCATTTTGAATCTTATTTTGTCGAGACTGAGGTGATCTCGGAAGCGGACACTGAGTGCGTTTGACTAGTGTGCTTTGAGTTTGAGTTTCCTTGCCCAATCAATGTGAATTTAAATTCGCTGCTTGATGTTAAGTTGATATGTATGTTAGTATAGATACTAATCAACTGCCACGAGTCGTACAATTGATTGCCGGTCGAGCATAAAATATTGACTGATATTATTCATTTACCTATATGCAAGAAATCTGATTACGAAATTATTTAAAAATGGGCAAAAGTTTAAAATTCTGGTAATTTTTAATTTTAGATGTGTTTCCTACCTAACAGTATATGAGGCTAAATCATTTATAAATAATTAAGACGCGGTTTTCCACTTAACTCAACATCCTGTCTATCAAATTAAAGTGGATAGTATGAAATGCTCGATATTTTTATGGAAAATCATGGAAATTATAAAATTGTTCTGCGAATAGCTAACGTGGTGGAAGAAATGGTAATTGAAGAGAATAAAATTAGTAATAATTTTTTTAATTAATTTTATAAATATAATGTGTTATTTTAAACACCTTATATGATATCCGGAATGGCGATAATGTGTTGCTTTGAAAAGAGAATAGATTTTGATTAATTTTGTAAACCTTCTAATTATAAATTTTAATTGAAAAGAGAAACAATATTTATGGTATTATTACACAAATCCTTTTACTTCTTATATTAGTTGTTATGTAAATTATTCGACTTTGAATATTAAGCGTTAACAAAACAATAATTGACATTTCGTCTATTCTACCACAGAGTCGCGGGCATAGAGAATGTCTAAAGTTTTTAATGAAGTGGGTCGGACTTCATTTACATAAATTTTAGGAGATAATAATTGCAGATATATGTTAAGTAACTGTTCTTGGATGTAAAATTGTTACATTTCAGTAGGAAGTGATTTCTTGACGGAAATACTTCAGTTAGTTGGTAATTCGGAACTTCGTTTTTAAAGTTTATTACTTCAAACTAAAAATGAGAACCTTTATAAGATCTGTATGTCCACCACAGTCAATTTTTGCAGAAACCGTACAAAGTAGAAACTTCAAATTTAGCATAGTAGTATATCTTATTAAACCACACGCTTTGCACTAGTTGACTTTTTTATAAGAATCCAACGGGTAGTAAATCAAGTACCCAATTTTTTTTAATTTGACGTATCTTGTGGAGTATCACTTGAAAGAACTTAGTATGAGAAATACAAAAATATTTTTATAATTTTAAATTGTCTATTTAAAAAGATATTATAACTTAATCATTTCAAGCACGAGTATGACTGACACCACGAGGGTTCCGTACATATTTCAGCTTTTCTAAACGTTTAAGCGTACATAGTATTTTGATTAAAATATTTATAGACATTATTTTTTTACAAAGTTAACATATTGCAACGTATTATATACAATATCTTTCACAAACGTAAAAATAAGTTAAATAATTAAAAAATTACAAGATCTAGGATAATCGCTACTTTTCTTGCAATCTTCTAGACAGATATTAGCAACCCTGTTATTTTCATAATTATTGGCTCTGTGGTTTCGAATAAATAATTACGAAAAAATATTTTTGAGACCCTTATAAGCAGCCCTTTCACACCCTGCAATGATCGTGGAATTAAAAATAATTTCGAGTATTTAAGTTACTCTCCTTGAAATTTCAAAATCAATATTTATAAATTTTGATTATGGCAATATATGCGGATTAATATGATTTATTACTTTATCAAATTTCAAGTTTCTACATCAAGCGGTTTATGAGAAAAATCCAATGCGACCTGAAGGATTCCATTTTTCCTTTTAAGGTACCGAACCCTAAACATTTATAAAAATAAAGCAATTCATGAAAAAGCATAGTTTATAAAGTCTAACTAGAACATTACGGAACATCACTTTAAAATAAAGTCGTGAACAAATTTACCTAACTTCAATTGCATTAAAATTACCCGTCGATATTTCCTGCTTCACCAGCAATCAATTATACGATTAACGGCGATCAATAAAGGTCTATAATTACATATTCACCAATATGACCCAAAGAAGCGAATTTAAATGGCAGTTGAGTTGGCAAAGAAGCTCACATCTAAAGCAGACTAGTCAAAACACTTAGTTGCCGCCCACAAGATCACCTCCGTTTCAACGAGATAAGGCAGAAAACGAGTGACATACAATTTCTTCCGTTACTTTTTCTGTCGACATTTGCTTCGTGTAACGGAAGGATTTTAGCAATTCCATAGGTGTTACTCAATTCTTAATTCACCTGAATAAGTACCACCTTTCCTAGAGTTCTTCTATTGATTTAGCAAAACGCAGTCACGGGTTGAGTCAGAAAATTACATATAATAATGTCGCTTATATCAAAATAATTCACATACCCCACGTAGTTTCATAATAAATTCTTCAATAACAAAAAGTGTAATATTTGCATTACACTTTTTGTTATTTCCTAATTTACCCCAGAAATTAAACCCAGAATAAAAATTAAACTTTTAATACCTTACTTTTAAAATTGGGCTTTTAGACTTCATCTCTGTACTAAATTTAAAAATTGTATGGCAATTAGCTTCGGAGAAAATCGCCTCTGACGGACGGACTAACTGACGGATAGACACAGAAAGTTATTTCATAAACGGAAAAGTTTTGGGAATTATTCGGAAATAACAAAAATTATATATATGTATATATATATGTATATAAATATATATATATATATATATATATATATAAATATATGTATATATATATATATATATATATATAAATATATATATATATATATATATATAGTATAGTGGTCGTAGGCTAAGGTTTCACAGTCTTCCAGCATTAGCAATTAAATTACTACTAGACGTTGATGATTATCACAATACTATCGCTTCTCAAGCCTCAAATTTTATCTTTGCAGTTATAATTTGAACTTGAGAATTTTGGTAGAATTAATTAGTTTAACTACGTAGTAATTTGCTTGCTAATTGATATCGTGCGAGTTCAGGGGCGAAGATGTCAAATGAAATTGATTTATTGTAAAATTTTAAGGAAATCGATGATTTGGTTTTGAATAATAACATGCATTACTGTCTTTTTTGAATAATGACATCACTGTATTGTGACCATTATTATATAGGATTAAAAAGTGTTTTTTGAACAGAAATAAAGTTGAGCAAGGAATTGTAGATATAAAATTTTAAAATTAAAATGAAGTTAAATGAAAGAAACTCGAATCGGCATCTGAAGTATATTAGATATTCTACTAAATCTGTAGTGACAACAGAACTGAATAAGTGAGCATTTTTATATTTACCACAAATTTATTTGGAGCCTACTTCGATAATGTGTGTGGTGTTCAGAAGAAAACACTGTATGTAAGTCCTTTTTATTGAATGTGTCTCGCTAATATTCAAATATACGTATATGGTACTGTGGGTTAACCGACGTGAAAATGAAAACTGTGAATAAAGTAAAACGTTGATAGGTTAAAACGCCACTTACGGTGAAACAGACAATTCTGAACTTTCATCTTTAAATTTATTTAAGACAACAATAATTCAAAACCATATTTGGGTAAATAATAGAAACTCACTTTTTACTACTTTGCAATATTTTGTAGCTGGCTTGACGAGTAAATTTCTGGTTTGCTCATTTATTCGGAGGTATTTATTTTGTATCATTCATTTTCGTAAATGTCTTCACCTATTTCCGTTATAGTAATAGTCTAGATTTTAGTATTCTATGGTAAAATTTCCCAAAACTTTTCGTTTATGAAATAACTTTCTGTGTCTATCCGTCAGTTAGTCCGTCCGTCAGAGGCGATTTTCTCCGAAGCTAATTGCCATACAATTTTTAAATTTAGTATAGAAATGAAGTCTAAAAGCCCTATTTTAAAAGTAAGGTATTAAAAGTTCAATTTTTATTCTGGGTTTAATTTCTGGGGTAAATTCGGAAATAACAAAAAGGGTAATGTAAATGTTACACTTTTTGTTATTGAAGAATTTGCACGGGGTGTCATAAGGAACTTACTGAAATACGAATTCGCTAATCCATATGATGTATTCTTTATTAATTTATTTAAACCTTTTCCAAGAAAAATACTTAGGAATCCCCACATTTATCACTCAATAGTTTGCTCTGGAAAATCGGAAAAAATCATGAATAATTGGAATTAAATATAGGTTGAACAAATTCATCAATGTTGAATAACTCTGGGATTGATTGTTATAAATAACTTAATTGTTAAATTTCTTATGACCGTTCTTTGTTTTAGTTTTTTGGTAAAAATATTTCTCATGGTATAAGAACCAAATTTTTTATCCTTACACGTTTAACCAATTTTTCTTTAATTATTAGGCACACTGGTGTGTGCATCACTGCCGTCGCTTCTGACGACTAGGCCGCACATAGTTACTATTAATGATTTAGGCTGATGGCACGGAATACGGTTTGTGCAAATATATATTTCGTACTTGAACGATTTTTTTCAACCGTATCAACTTCTATATTCCACATCAAATTTTTCACTTTAATTTTTTACTTTATCTTATAGTGTTTCTCTTAATCCTTAACCGGAACCGTGGGTCCATTTCCACCCAACAAGAAAATTAAAACTTAATTTCTCCAATCCGCGCAATTAGAATTTCGTCCACTCAACTAATCTCATTACATCACACTGCGGCAGATGCTTGGCGTTCGGCATTCAAAGTTTACTAGAAGCGGAGGTACGTGTTGCTATGGGTCCAAATGAACCCACGATACCAGATACGTTAATTTATAAATTTTGTTTGTACTCACCCACTTTTTTCCCTAAAGTTTTATTATATAAATGATGCAATATATTTAACAATAACGAAGTTACTAGTCTACGGTATGATCGATTTAGTTAAATAATGAGCTTACATGAGACTTAAAGTTATATGATGCTGATAATATTAGCAATTTTGAAAACCCAAGGAAGAAATTTAGAATAATTACTATTTATATTGGATTAAAAATTATAACTTAAAATTTCTTGTGGGAAAATAAAGAACTACCAAGTATGTAACAAGACAAGAGTGAACCTACGAAATCATCAGCTTAAAGAAGACTTAAAAGAGAAGAAGTTATTTATGTGGGCCTAATAATATTAAATGATCGAAAAATAGTGATGAATGCTTTAAATATATTTCCAAGAAATATTTAAATAAAACTATGTTATTAACTATATGCTCTTCATGGGATAACGATGATATTCACAATTAATTTTATAATTTTAGTGTGGGTTGTTATTTTATTATATACTATTTATATCAAAAGAAGGTTTAATTTTTATAAGGGTAAGTCATTCAAAGCCCAGTAGAAAAGTTTTTGTTCAGATTTTACTTTATTTTCTTGTATTCTTACATACTTAAACTGTGACACTGAAATTTGTCAGTAAAATATTAGAGCTAATATTTAAATTCACTAAACATTTATAGTGATAAATGTTATTATAATTTTTGTACCATGAATGAGGTGTCATTTTTTTGGCATCTCTTACAAGACATCTGCGCTTCCAAGAGGTCTCTGTTGTCAAGTGCATAGTCCTTCAATTCAAGAAATGTTGATGGGTTGCATTGAAATAAAGTAACTATTGACAATATTTGCCATCAACGTACTCCTAGTAACATTCGGTTATCAAAATTATTTACGCTGACGGTAAATTGTGTAATCTAAATTATTTCTATTAACAGTAAATATGGTAATATGTAAATCAGTTTATTGCATAGATATGATTTGATTAAATTTTATAACTTTCTTTCAAAATTTTGAAAAAGTCACGTACACAGAAATATCTTTATATATCATAATTCGCATACATTATAATTATAATGAGTACATAGCAGTTGCATAGATTGTGACATGCCGTCATTTCGCTTTTGTGCCTTTATGATGTCTCGTACTTTACTCTGTTTTCTTTGGTCTCAAGCAAATTGCATTGACTTGAAGTATTTACAAACTTTACTTTTATCAGAAAATAATACGTTAAACAGCTTAATGCCAAATACACCTGTGACATTGCTTGCCAACTTCGTGTGTGACAGAAGCATTGACAATAAAAGATTATTGTAAATGTGAGATTGCCTTACTAAGGCATCTAATGCCTTGTATTGGTACCGCAAAGTGCGGTTACCATTCAGGTTTAATGAGTATTATGTAATATTTACTTTGTAGTGAAAATTAAAGTACAATTTATTGAGAATATCTATTACTGATTCTGGGAAAATGTTCTTTAAGAATCATTGATTTTTTTAATTATTTATATGATTGTGTTCATTTATACGTTTCGAAATATCTTATAAACCTATCTATTTATGATATAAAAAATAATTCTTGAAATGTTAATTTCACTAATAGAAAATTAGATCGCCAATTAGTTAATAAAAAAAAACTAATTTACACATAACAAATACATCAGATACAAATCGTTAATCACGGAAGTCATCATGGCAGATCTTAAACCAACATCGAACCCTAGGTTAAGGATTCATATGATTTTATGACAAATGCAAAGTCATATGAAATAGTGTGAGGATTGAAGGGTAATAATTTAATGACTGAAAAGTAATCATTTAATGATAGGTTGTTTTTTAACTCATGAGCCGCAAGAATGCGTCTATTTTGTTACAAGTTAATTTTTTCTAGAAAATCTTATGCATATTTGAATATACTGCCATATTATGTCTTTTTTATTTTTTAAAGACAGCAGAGTATAACCAAAGGCAGTTTCTATAGCTTGTGATTCCCGGTAGAAAACTAATAGGAAATGTTAAGGAATTAAGATTTTTTAAAAGTGTTGAACTTATTGTATTTATAGGTGCATGCTTCTGATAATGTACTCTGTATTTGATAATAACTAATGGGGTTTCAAAATTGGAAATTCATAGATTAATTTAAGAAACTGTGTGATAATTCAGTCAAAAGTCTTAGAAAAGAGTAAAATGTTTGAATGAACATCACAATATTCGCCAATATCATTATAACAAAGGCAAGAATGCGTTGCCGGTTTGTATAAAAAATTATGCTATTTACGGTGAAAGAATGTCGTCCATAGTTACAGCCAAGAGATGGTTTGCTAGATTTTGATTGCCAAATATGCGGCTCATTCTGGTCGAGTAGTTACCAAAAAAATTGTAAAAGTCTTGAAACAAATTGGAGAAGACCGATTATTTTTACTCATGACATTAATACGGAGCTAAATGGGGCTAATAAAAAATGAATAAGTTACAATAATATCGTTTGTGAATGAAAAAAGTGAAGTACTCCCAAGGGCTTCAGAGCCGGCAAAGGTGATATGAAGATAATGAATATTTAATAGGATTACAAAGTACTCATTCTTTGCGAGATATTTACATCTTACCAAACAATTAATTCTAATTTCTACTGGCAACGGGTGCTGCTATTAAAACAGACGACTGAAAAAAGCGGTTAGAATTAAACAAAAGTAAAGAAATTCTTTTCTATTGCGACAATGCCAGACCACATACGTTTTCGGCAACTCGGAAAGAATTTAGGGAGTTCGGCTGGAAAATTCTGATACGTCAGTCGTTTAGTTCCTAACTTGCACCATCGCAATACCTTTTAAGCCAGTCTATGCAAACCGTTCTTAATTGGGTAAAGTTTATATGAAAAAGGTGTCTGAAGATCACTGGATTTAATTTTTCGCCTGAAATAAACAAAAGTCTTAAGGCGATGCAATAATGGCTACACCTGAAAAATGGCAAAATATCACCAATCATGATATGAATATTTGGTTTAATATAGTTTTGTTGCAAAATAATATCCTCTTGAAAGTTAATCGAATAGAATCAATACTTTTCAAACAACCTGTCGTTTTCCACTTATTATATTTAAATAGCTTTCATAGATGTAGTTAGCCACATGCTAACTATTAGCATAAATACATGCCTATATTTATGAAATATTATGTGGTATTGATGAGAGTTATCTCAATATATGATCGCGCTATATCTAACCATTGTCGCTGTAACCCGAAAATCTCCATTTGCTAGACTAGCTAGATATATATATATATATATACATATATACACATATATACACACACACACACACACACACACACACACACACACACACACACATATATATATATATATATATATATATCAAATAATTTTTTCTCTAGTATAATCATATCGTGTATTATTCAAGTCTATACTTGTGTGAAGTCCGATATAGTCAAATCCTCGAATAAACTATACGAGGCGCATCGTGTTTTCTGTTAATGTGTAGCAAATCAAAATTTCATTTAAAATTTAAAAACATCACTACATATGAAATAATATGCACAACAAGTATCTTTTACATTGCGTTCAGTAGTAGGCTACTGTAAGTTAAAAGTCATATTCCTACAAAATCTTTTAAGACCTTAAAAAAAACGATTTCACTAAGAGAGGAACAGATTTATTATGTCTTGAAATATAGGCTCGAAAATATTAATATGTTATTACTAAATGCAATTGTGTTTTATATATAGGTAAATAAAAAGGGGACGTACATTAAACATTAAGTAAAACCACAAATTTAAAAGTTCTTCAAACGGCAACGACGCCACTCGGAGATACCAAAAAGAACGCAACATTAACTTTGTTCATTCATCAGTATTAAAGTCCACTCTAAATGTATTAGATTCTACGCGTCGCGGGTGGCGTCTCAGTGAATTAAGATTTATTTAGATTGTCTGATTATCTGGAGTATCTAAATCGCATTACGGTTTAAAGCGAAATAAACCTTTTTTAATTGTTGGCTCCCTCTCAATAGGAATACAGGTGTAAATAATTAAATATTTTATACCGTATCGAGATATTGTTTCTGATACCCATAATTTTAAATGCGGAAAATGAAATATTAATTACAATTATATTATTATCACTTTGCTAAATAATGTCGAATGGACCAATAATATTTACATCTTTTCTTAATCTTAAAGAGACCAGCTAGTGAAAGAAGGCATCCAGAATATAATCAAGTAATTAGAGCTTGGAATGGTTTATTCATTGCAATGATTACTTATTAGTAAGCATCGCAAAGTAATAGTAGTACTGCATAAGAGCTATATAATAGTAGTACTTCAAGTAATGAATAGAAAAATATTGTCTGAGGAAAGAATTTGAATAACCACATTTTTCATTGAATTTATTTTCCGTTTAGATATCTACCTAAGGTTCTCCATAAAACGTTTTCAAGCGTCTAATAATACGACCAATATCTATTTTCTGTTATGTACATCAATCATAATGTTTTTCGAATATCAGTACTGATATTTTACAATTACAGATATTATTTTTTGTAAAAATAATATTATTTACGAGTAAAACGCGTAGCATTCAAAATATTTTTCAAACATGTTGAGTAAAGTAGAAGCTCGGATTATAGATTATATGATTTAAGGGTCAGCATAACAAAAAAAAATTATTTATATTTAATCAAATGAAAATATATATTTTATGTCTTGTTCTTGTTCTGTAAAGAAACCAGGTTCGTTTTAATCCTCTCTTAGAATATAGCTCTCATGGCATATTTTCACGTATCAGAGACTGGCATTGTTATACAGGCGTAATTGTTCTTACTATTCCGTATCCGGTAAGAAAATAGTAATTAAATATGGCCTATATGTTATCTACGTTCATTACATATTCAATAAACATCAGTTAATATGGTTGTTTATATGTTCCCAGAAAACGGTTAAATAAAAACAAACGGGGCATCGCGAACATTCTAAATATATCGTTTTACATTTAAAAATGATTATTTTGTTTTATACATTTATTTGCGTGAATACATTTATCGATGTATTACATAATGTCCGATGTAACGGACTTGATTAACAGGCCGTGCTAGGTAAGTGTGCATTTGGCAGTACAGAGTCGAGGGTGCGGGACGAAAACTTGAATACTATTAAATTGCCATACCAAATACATGTAGTTTTACAAAACATTGTGTTTGTAAATGTTGCGCAGGTTACACACTATGCGTGACTCGATCCGTTCTGTGCTTTTAGTGATTATTGGGTTAAAATGAGTATTTTTCATAGACAGTGAATTCGTGAAAATATCCAACAAGAAAATGAAATTATTTTAATGGTACCAGAGGCAAACTGTGATCATTATAATGCATATGATATTAGTCGTATCAGTTCTTCAGATTACAATTTAATAAGTTGATCCTGACCTCTTGAGGTAAGGCGATGTGTCCGTTAATTTATTAACAAAACGGTGAAACTATAATTTCGGAAAAACGTTAGAATTCTTCGTCGTAAAGAATATATAAATATATAAATCCTAATTTTTTCACGAAAGGCGGAATTACTGTTTCAGTCTGCTCATTTTTTTCGTTCTTTTATCAATGTATAGATATGCTTTCATGAAACTTCGTACCTACCTGTCTACAAATATTCACATACAATCTACATCATCATCATCATCATATATATTAATACGCTAAGGTTAAGATGTTACTCTCCCTTTTTAGAAAAAATCTCACAACTAATCCACATAAATTATATATCATTTTATAGATAATTGCTTGCTCTACCGGCATCCACAAATAAAAAAATTATTATTGCTATTGTTTTTGCAAATTAATTAATTATTAAAATTATATACACAAAACAGCAATGCTGCCATCTAACGGCTCAACGTCAATATGATTGACGGTCGGTAAAATTTTTGTTTAATTTCAAATCCACTCACATATAAATAAAGTGGCGCTTTAGCTCAATGCTTTTGATACTTGCGCCTCTATATGTCAATTTTAGTAAAATATTTGTTTGATCTGTCATCTGAGCTTCATAATGGAATAAATAATGCGAAGACTTCGCACGGGTCACGCTAGTATATATATATTCTTTACATTCTGTTTCGCAATAAAATACATTTTATTGGAAGTTGTTCATTAATTTAAGTTTTAGTAAACTTTATAAAATTTAATAATAAAAAGGTAGTCAAAATGTTCGTATTTAATACACATAAAACAGTATTTCTCTTTACATTTTTATTTCATTTATTTTTGTCGTATTATATAACTTTTTACCGAATTTCGAAAAATTGTAACATCTATATTAAATTTATGTTTGGAATAGTACACGATAATTTATTATACCGATTTCTTTATACCAGTGTGGTTTTTTTTTTCACTATTAGAGGAAAATAAAATTGATAGATGTCTTTCTGTTTATCGAACTAATAGAATTCTGTTTTAGATAGTGTATTTCCTCGTTTATCAAAAAAATATTGGGAAAAGTAGTTATGAAGCAGTCTACTTACCTTTGTTTCAATTATAATGATGGCTTTTTAGGATAATAAGAGAAATTTTGTTGAACGATTTAAAATTAAAATTGCAATTCAGCTTAAGATAAAACGAATGAATATTGTTAACGAGAAAAATGGCCTTTATTATTGTTTTTAATAATTAAGAACTTATGGCCTTATCCATTATGGATTTTATAGAAACGATAAAAATATGAGATAATTAATTGAAAGTAAAACTCAGAGTTTGGGCCCTCTAGATTCATTAAAATGTTTACGAGGCAAAAATAAAAATGAACAGACTTTTCTGACAAAGCTTGACGATTTCGGATTATTATGTTTTCATGCACCCACACGTAGGTTTGGGTTTATAAAATATTGTTTATTTTTTAGCTCCATATATGCGAATATCCCAATTTCTCCATTTCTTACAGAGTGAAAAACCAAGCGGTAAAAAAAAGTACCGAATTTTGAGTGCAGATTTTTTGTTTCGAACGATACCGGTGAAAAATGCTTTTCAAAATGCAAATATCATGAATGGTTACAGTTACAAGTATTAATTTATGTCGTCAACGTTATGTATCCCGTAACATACATTGTATAGGACGACGTATGCATGGAGCGTAATATGCAAGTAGGTAAATTAATAATTAAAATTTATTTAATAGCATTTTAATAATATTCGAATATTTCACCAACAGTCAAACTACATTTTGACATAGTTTTTTGGATTTATTTATGTGCACTTTCATTTTCCCTTAAACTTAGTGTATTCATACAGCGTTTCTTTTGATGTGCTACTGTTTTAAATTCTAGTACCGGGTATATTTCAAGTTTCCCATAAGAACGTGAAATTGCTTGTTTCATTATATATATGTATATATATTTATACATATATGTATATATATATATATATATATATATATATATATATATATATATATATATATAAATAGTATTAGATTTTCTTCTCCTTTCCCTTCTATTTCCCCTTCTCTTATAACCCTTTGTAAAACAAAAGGGTTATTAGGGAAGGGTTGTGTTATTTGAACATGAAAAAAATATAACCAGTTTTGCAATTTTTTATAGTCTTGAAAAGAACCAAAATTATACGGATATTCTGGTACTTTTTGTTTTATGGATAATATGTTGTTTCAATCATATTCATATGAAGGTACTAATTTTTTTATTAGAAAAAAATGGATACAAATTTTTTCTTACCAACTCAATATAATACAAGGAGTTATTTCATCCACTCAAAATAATTATTTAGAAAGAGAAAGTTTTAACAAGATAAGTATTTTATGTAAATTAAATAGCTCTTTCTTAGTTCCTGTAAGAATGATAGAAACGATATTTATAAAATATCGTTTCTATCACTTACACTTTATATTCGGATAGTTAATTTAAAAAAATTGTATTTTAAATACTGTTACAATTTGTAAGACTTGATAATACCGAGAGCCGTATAGAGAGTATAAAAAAATTCATGCGTAGCTTTTTTAAACATTAATGCCACTTGATAAATTATATGCTGGGATATTATGGCAAGAATTTCCATTTTACTTCAGATCGTGTGGACGACATACACTTTAAAATCAAAACCTAACGGACTAAAGATTTTGAATATTTGAAAATGTTGAAATTGAACTTTCTGTTAATTCTTAACATTATACCACTTGTAATTTCCATTCATGTAGACGTGCCTGCACAAAAACCTAAATATTGAAATTAAATTGTGACGATTCGTGTTTTCGAAATGCCATTTTAAATCGCATTGCTGCTTTGACTTTTGGGTGAGCTGTGGGACATTACTTCATTTAATCTCTTTTTTGAATAATGCCCCAGAGTAAATGTAACGTTAGTTGTCGGGTAGCTACTCTTAGCTTATAAAAACATTATATGTAATTTATAGAAGTACTTATATAGAAGTCACTATTTACTGAATGTTGAACCAAAACAAATAATTTTTCATTTCTTTGGGATTATCAGTTTTAGACTGTACCTGGTAGTAACGTTTTCAACATAAGTGGATAATTAAACGAGTGGTCGCAATGTTGCAAGTTTTATTGATGAAAAAATAGGAATAAAGATTACATCGAAATTGTGTACATGATGGCATTTTTATTTTTTGAAATTAAAGGATTGAAATATGGTGTGTCTCGCAAAAATTATATATTTCTCTATTATCTCACCGTATACTTTTATGTAAATATATTTCTCGATAGCTTAGGCTTTTCCCAATACCATTTTAATGCTTAGTTTTTCATAATATTAATTTTTACACCAAAAAAAATTTAAGTTATCGCAAATAATATAATAACTATCAAAGTTTACAAGGATGCCTGAATTTATTTTCAACCATTAGTTTTTTACTTATTTATTATCTGAGTAATATTTTAATAATTTATATAAATATATTGTAACAAACATTTCGTGAAAAATGTTTTAATATGGACAAAATTCAAAATTAAGAAATAACAAAGTCACACCGTAAAAGCTAGAATCCTCTCCGTTTTCCAAGTAAAAATAGGTACCGGGCAGTAGATCTGACTTACGGCTTAAAATATTGGAGTTAATTATTTCTTTGGGAAAGATAATTTGGAATTTCATATTAATGTCCAATAACGATTCTATAATACTGGATGTAAGAATTACTTAAGTGGAGGTAATGAAAACATTATTGCATTATTGTACATATTTTATTACAAAGGAAGTCATTTTTATACCGCAACGTTACGGCAACGGAAATACGGCAATCTAACTTTCCTCGCGTACGTACATTGAATCCAAGGGCGACAAAACAGAAATATACTCGCGATACAAACATAACTTGTTTTAGACGTTTTATTTTTTTGGCGTATTGAGAGGAAAATGTACGCATTCTTTATAGACGATTTTGTTTGCCGCGGCAGCTTTACGTCGTCAACATCAACATCGTATTCTGTGGCGTCGTGTAAACCTTATACCTGCAGTGTGATGTGTATATGTTCTCTCTCTCTTTCTCTGTATTGTCACTAGCTCAATGAATAATCAAATATTTTAATAGCATTCTTTAACTTTACTTTTTCTTTCAGGTTTTCATCAAATTTTAAAATTTTTAACTATAGCGAATAAGCAATTAGAAAAAATATTCACACTAAAAACATATTCTCCAAAAATTACTAAATAATTGCTAACTGTAACGTATTGTCACAATGCAAAAAGATACGCTTAAGCTATTAAAGCTTTCAACAATTTATTTTCTCACAATAAGATCTGTTATTATAATTAGAACAGGAGAAGTGAAAAAATTGATATTATACTTAAGATTTTGAAAAAGATAGATCTAGAAAAAGATAGACTATTAGCAAGAAGAGAACTTACACTATTTTATTATAAACTTCAATACAGAATACCTACTAAGAGAAAATATTTCCACCATTACACATTTTATACGTCCGTAATGTTACCAATTAAACTTTACTAGTTTGTCTTTTTTCATTAATATTTTGTTATAATATCCCGCATTATTTAATAAATATAACAAATGAAAAAAATTTCCTCGTGTCAATTTATGTAGTGAAAAAAATGAGAATTTTCATTGTGTGTTTACTATGAAAATTTTATTTGGTATTGCTGTCAGAATTGGAGTGGAATTCTGTCTCATATACTTAAATGAAATAAAAATATGTTCTTCGTTATTAATAGTTTACATTTCCTTCATAAGGAAAGTTTTAAGTGTGGAAATTCAATACATGCATTTTTAACGCATGTTATATATTTTTTTTTCCATCTGTAATTCCTTTGAAATTGTATTAATTTTACGATCAATTTTTATTTTATAAAAATATACGGTATTCTGTAGTTTTGGTTCTTGGAATGTCACCAAAAATTTAGGGAAATAAAAATTAATCAACAATCTGGCGATCGTAACCACAAGCCTCTACAAGTGAACTTAATGAAGCAAAACAGTTTGAAGCGATACTGGTCAGAATAACCAAACACATAAAACTATAGAACACCTAACAATACAATGTTCGCTTTCGTGAGACAAAAAAGTGACGCATGAAAATTACAGGCCCCCTCCAATGAACACTCAAACGGAATCAATAATATAAACAAAAACATTCTCTCATCACGGTTGGTCGCTGCGGAATACACAGACCACATCCCGCCACCACATAAAAAAAAAGATATGTATATATATATATATATATATATATATATATATATATATATATATACATTCAACGTGCGAACGCTACTGTCACTTCAGAGAACACTGTTTCTAACATAATCACTAACTAATGGACTGCACCAAGATAATAGAGGACAATGAACATGTACTCTGCCACACTAGCGACGTACCAGGTCATTGTGGAGTGGGGTTTGTAATTAAAAGTTCTAATTAGAAGTTCAAAAATAACATACAGAATTATACTTACATTAATATTAAGAAAAAAATACAAAATTGATGGGAGATTATGGATTTTAACTCAAATTCGAAACTAGAAAACTGGTAAAGAAAAAAATCACGGTACCCTTTAGCCGCGGGTCTAGAAATCATCGTGGAGAAATATTAATACAATATGCATTAGAAAACAACTTACAGATAATTGTCTATTTAAGACAAAACGCCGAAAGACATATGGACCTAGAGGTTCCCTAACAAGAAAATAAAAAATTAAATAGACTTCATTCTTTGTAGCATACATCTAGCATTTCTAGATACTTTTACAAGCGACCACAGAATGTGACGTGGAATACTGAAATTAACAAAACAAAGAAATAAACGTATAAAGGTAAGAGGCAAGCTTGGGTGAACCCAACGAAAAAGTATTATTTCTACAATCATAAAAAGAACTGGTAGCAAATCTAAATCCTCAGGAGAACTATAACGTAGAATCTTATCATAAAAAAACTTCACTACAATTAAGAAATGCTTGAATTCCATCAAACAGCAGCCGGTTAAATGGGTTGATCACCTAGCCCCGTTACAGGACCCAAAATGGACTAGGTACTCGTCGACCAGGCAGGCTACAAAAAAGAAGGACAGATAGATAATCTTGACTGCAGGAAGCTATTGGATGCAATTAGCCTAGGATCGCACTACATGGAATGGCTAGGAGGAGACATGTACCCTTTAATTAACAATTTTTAAATTTAAGTTTCTTATTTTTATGATTATTTTTTGGTTATTTAATTAAGGAATAAATGTATTATTATTATTATTGTCACATAATATATAACCTAGATAGGGCTCAGCATGAGTTGAAAGAAAGAAGGAAGAAAGAAACTTTTCTTGATACGATTCAGTCTAAAGAATATAATCCAGTTAACCAGTTTCTTCAAATCCAGAACTCATCTGCCTGTCACGGTCGTTGCTGTTATGTATATGCCAATATGTCCATCATGTGATCGATGTGTGAGGTAATTAAAGACTGGAATAAACATAAAAGGATTTAAGATTTGATATAATGTATTCAAGTTTAATATGTGTAAATGTGCTTCGTAACGGATGCTGTTACAAGCTCAAGATCGGTTTGTAAAATTAAGGTTAGTAAGAACTAGTTAGCTAGTGAAAAGCCATAGCGCATGCGTAATGATTCGCCTCCCTCTCTACCGCCTGCACCATCCTTCACAGCGGTTCTGCTCTGACCAATGCTCTGAACAAGATGAAAATTTTTGTTTTATCCCGATTGTTTTAATCCGAAACGTGGCACATTCTTTTCATATATCTTCAAGTGCTAATTATTAAATATTGTTCATTGTTAAATGGTGTATTGTTTAAAAGTTAAATCTAAATAATTTGTCCGATGAAAATAATTATAGTGCATAAATGCATTAAGTAGTAATAATTATAGTACATTTACACAAAAAATAAATGCAATTGAAGTTTTACTAAACTTTCATAATTTTAGTTACCTGATTATTTGTTTCCCAAGATCTGGGATTCTTTAAGATTGATTATATCAATGAAATTCTGATATCTATCTATTTGGAAACGTATATTAGTAAAATTAATCGTTAAAACTCTTCCTGGTTAAAGTGCACGGTGGTCCAAAAGTCCGTTAATATTTGAATCGGCAGCTACGGCGAGGTACGGAATGTTAGAGCGGCCGGTGGGAATTTAGTGCCATGGCGTCATTCAACGAGAAACAACGTGCGTTCTGCGTACGCGAGTACTATCGAAACAACGATTCTTCGACTTTAACGCAACGAAAATTTTGCGCTCATTATGACATACGGCATGAAAATAAAGCTCCATCGATTCTATCGATTAAAAAATGGGTCTAGAACTTTGAAGAAACTGGTTCAACAATAGATAAACCGCGATATGGCCGACTTAGAACATCACGGAATCCCAAAAGCATAGAGCGCGTTAGAGCGTCTGTTGGTAAACAACCTGGACTCTCTACTCGAAAGAGGTCTAGCATTTTAAACGTATCCAAAACATCTTTAAACCACATTCTACACAAGGATTTACATTTGCATCCATACAAAATCCAAATAGTTCAGTAGGTTAAAGCCTCAAGATTATGCTCACAGGCTGCAGTTTGCTAACGAAATGCTAGAGAGGTCCGCCAGCTTTAACAACATTTTTTTTTAGACGAAGCCCTCTTTCACCTAAATGGACATGTACAAAACTGCAGATATTGGAGTGACACTAATCCAAAATTGAAGCATCAAAAACCCCTGCATACAACCAAGGCTACTGTATTGGCAGCTTTATCAGCAAGAGGTATTATCGGTCCATATTTTTATGAAGATCAAAAAGGAAACACTGTTACAGTGAAGACGGAGCGGTATATTGCCATGCTACAGAACTTTTTTGCTCCAGCGCTTAAGGATGTTAATGGTTTCAATCAACGATCATGCTTTCAGCAAGATGGGGTAACATGCTACATTTGCAAAGACTCTTTAAGTGTAGTTCGCAAAACTTTCGGTCAAAAAGTTATATCCAAAAGAGGTGACATTAACTGGCAACCTCGTAGCCCGGACTTATCCCCAATGGATTTTTTCCTTTGGGGATACCTTAAAAATAAAGTCTTTAACAGCAATCCAGCGACTCTTGAGGAATTAAAGGCTCATATTCGCGAGAAAACGCAAAACATTTCCCGAAACACTTGTCAGCCGATCATTAAAATTTTCTGCTCCAAGTTACAGCAGTGTCAAAAAAAAGAAGGATCGCCTATGGACGATGTGATTTTTAAGAAATAAAATCTCAAATTGTTTACTTTCAGAATGATAAACATTTTTTCTTTCATGTAACTAGTTTTTTTTATCATCGTATGAAATGTTAACGGACTTTTGGACCAGCTGTATAATATTTATTGTTGCTCTGATGAGAGGTGCCTTTTTATTTAGTTTATTTATGAACTTGATGATACTTCGGCATTTAATTAATATTTTATCACCCGATATTAATGGTAAATAAATGCCTATAGAAGTTGGTTGTACAATTTTTCTCAAAGTAGGAAAAATATTTACTATAATACATCAATTGTTAATTCAAAAATATATGAGTTATAAAAGGTTATGAGCACGAAAACAAAGGAAAAATCTTATAATAGTTTGTTTTTTTAATGTACAAACTAAAGCATTAGAAAAACTAATGTGCTTTTTAATATTATTTGTAGGCAATATACGATTCATAAAGAAATCTAAGGATTTGTTATTTATTGCGTGCTTCAAACACAAAATTAATAAAAATGAACTAGTACTATAAGTTGGTAATTTTTAATTTAATCCTTAACTTCTTTGTCGTTAGCCCTATTATTTTTTAGTTAAAATTTGACTAAGTAATACTAAACGCGAATATCTCAGTCTTAATACAATGTAAGTTATATTTTACATAACATATATATATTGAAACTAAGATCGTAAACCAATCACGTAGTTTAATGGAATATAAGCAGATTATGCAGTAAACTTTCCACGCGATTGCAATACTTTTGCAGGAGATCAGGAATGTAAAAGAAAGTACGTGATGTAATTGATGTAGACATCTTGAATGTACTACATAATACCGCCCTTGGTCCAGCGATGTAATACTATTTTTGCTATTTATTGGTAATACTTTATCATTACTATTTGCTCTAGCATGCACGCATGAAGCACGCTTGTGTTGTGTTGTGTTTGTGTAGTGTGTTGCTTATGCACACACACTGACACAAACACACGCACACACACACACACAGACACACACACACACAAACACACATATCATAAACCTATTGGAAGGATATTAATAGCAATTTCTGTATATTTTTTTGTTGAGATTCATATCGATTTTCTCCATTTGTAGCTGTTTTTATTTTTGGTGTTCAATCAATAATTGCTACGTTATTCCCTAGATTTATTTTGTTGTATTGATTTATGCAATTTTATTACGTTTAAGCATTTTCTTATTGAAATTACGGCAAACAGAAGAGGTTACTGTTCTTCTTTCGTTTATTTTTATAGTTCTCAATCTAAAGGGTTTGAACAAAACTCTATTGTAGTAACAACATTGTCTATATGTCCATATATTTTTGACTTAAATGTTAACACATTCTACGTAATTATTTTATCCGAATTCATCCGTTTAACACTTATTTTACTGTTAAATGTACCCTGATTAACTTGCTACCTACGTAAAGTATTATAACAACACTTACCAAGATAACGTTCAATCTTTACAGATTTATAATAATTTCAGAAATATATATTTATACATAGGTTATTTTCTATGATATATTTTAGAAAATAACAGAAATAAATCTAAATTTAAGTCTTATGTAACTACACACCTCGAAAAAAAATATTTACTTATATTATTATCTAATTTTTTTTTTTTTAATAGGTGATGAAAAAATATAATTTCAAAAAACATTCAAGTTGGATGGAGGTTTTTGAAATTATTGGTTTTATTTCAAAAACCAAAAAAAAAAATACCCACTAAAACACTGCCTTATTCAAGATCAGTGCATAATTTATGGGATTATATACTATTTTATCACTTCTAGAATTGATTCAATGTGTAGGTTACAGTACAATTCACTATTTTGCATATACTACAGGACATTGACGATTCTCTACAGCACGTTAGTTTGGAAGGTTCGTATTTACTGGATATTTGTTTTCCTACTATATTCCTAAATTTGAAGCCTATGAGTATCTACACTCACTATTTGACTATACATGCAAATTTTATTCTTGACCGAAAGTTCTGGGTTTCGTCCTAGCAGTCTGTATTTTATATTTAATTCCTCTTTTCTTTTTTATGTGTTCCTTGCATTTTAATTTTATATCTAGTTCCATTCCTAGATATTTTGCGGTTTTGAAAGAGGGGATAATTTTATTATTAATAAAGAATGGAAGTACTTTTATTTTATTGAATAATAATATGAGCGGCCTTTTTTCATTTTAGTTTAATACGCAATTTTACTGACTATTTGCTTATTTTATTTATTATTCTTTGAATTTTTTATGGGCTGTGACGTATGTTTGGCTGTGGTAACGACAGCTGTATCATTCGCTAAGGTTGCTATTGTTAAGTCTTCGTTGATTATTAAGTGTTATTGATTATTAAGTGTGTTATTAATCTGTAAGTAATGAAATGGTATAAATATGTAACAATATTTAAATGCGTTATTTAATATTTTATATCTTTATTACTTTCTATTTTCACCTGATAAAGCTTCTCATTAATACCCTTTTTGACATGTTACACGAATCAATTCCTTTGAAAATGTATTCTTGAGTATTGAATATTAAGTCATTAAGTCATCAAAAAAAATATTTCGCAAACAAATGCAGCCGAATTCACATCCATTTTTAACAACTGCTATATGCATATATATGCCGATTTTCCAAAGAATTTAACAATCCCTTTTTGTACGTCATAAGAAGGGAGATACCCACGTAACACGATATAAACCTCTTCATAATCCGACTGTTATTCGGCTGAGTACATTTTTTTATAGTTGGCATAAAACACAAAGCTGGCGAGAAAGAAATACATTATTTATGTATCATTCCGTTCTGTATATTTTTACTTATACATGATTGTGAATAAAGAAGTAACAAAATGTATTTAAAGTAGTGTTTTTATACGTATTCAGTAACCTTGTTATGTATTAAAATAATATATTGACAAAAATCTGTATTTAATACGTGAAGATATAACTTTGTACCGCTTTTTAAGCATATTGCGCGGACGGAGGCATGTGAGATTTGACATAGTTTAAGTTTATATGGAGAAGGACTGCAGAAAGCTTAAATTTATATATAATATGTGTTCAAATACATTAAATTTTGTATTACAAATACATTATAAGATTCATTGTTTACGTTCATACTATCAATATCAAACATTTAATAGTCTGTGGTCAATCAGTCGTTTAGAGTAGAGATTGTCACAAAAGAATTTTAAAATTATCAGATTGACTAAATGAGTTTCGAGCTGAGAATTTTGTGTGATTTCAAATGTTCTTTTTTAATACTCTGTGGAGTTTACGTCAAGGCAAAAAAGCGTTCATTTTTTATTTTGTGCAATAGATATCTGTTACATATTAGTGAAATACAGCTTGCTTAATATACGCCTGTTACAAAAGGAAAATTTTGATGGAGCTATCTGAATTGAATTACTCTCGCCTACCTATTAGTCTTTTCAACAAAGTGAATAGATTGGTATATACTATTATTAAAATTAAACCCCGTGTCTTAATTTCAGTTTGGAGTTTCAAATTATTATAGAGGTTATACTCTTTGACAAAAGAACCGCAATAAAGTAAACAAAAAAGTAATGAATTATGACGGTTGAATTTCTGCCAATGGGCAACCACTAGTTTAAACTAATTGCTGTTTGTTATATTTAGATTTTATTATATATTTAAAGTATGAAAATTACTATTAATGTCTATTTTATTATTTGAGAGTCTCAGCAGATATAATGTCACATTTGTGTTAAATTTTAATTTTATGTGCACGGAATCGTGAGGTACGTTTTCAATTCACTTTACTTTTAAAAAGCTGACAGATGGGGCTCATTTTACATTGATTTGTGTTTCCATTTCGGCTTGTCTTCGACGAAATTAAAATTTCCTTTTTTCTTACTAAGCAGTGATCATTTGGTCATTGGAAATATTTGAGAAAATCTGAAACAAAATGACCTATATTTATCTACACGCATGTCTACACCATTAGTGACACCATAATATTATTGATAAATTACACAATCAGAAAGAATATTATATCAACAAAGTTCCCATCTCTTCCATGCATTTCATGCATAAGTAGCAAATTTGTTTTTTTTATTTTTGAAGCTGAAATATATTTTGTTAAACACTTTTTCCTACTTTTTTCCAGGATAACGTTTAGTACAATTGCGCTAAATACTTAATAAGTCAAACTTATTAATGCTTAAACTTTGATAGAATGAAAGACATTTCCTAATTGCAGACATGGACAATAAAAATAACAAGAAATAATAATACCTATGGCATAAAAATCAATAGAGTCTTATCTTTATTTCGAAACAATCGCAGACTAAAACAACAAAAATCTCCGAGAGCAACGCAGTATAAACCAAAGTTTCGCCCACATCCGTGGTGCGTATTAAGAGCCTTAACTAGAAAGTAGATGAGTAGAAAGAGAAGCCGCCGACTGAAATCATAAAGCAAACGGCACTGAGAGTTTTGATTCAAGAATTTCTGACACAAATGGATATAGGTTAGTATGGATCAGGAATCTATTGTCAGTAGAAATATTATCGTAGTTTTATTTAAACGGTATCTGCAAGTTTTTCATGGATTAATAAATCATTACATTTATTAATTTCTTAATTTTATTATTTACAATAAAGTTAAGAAATCAATAACCGTAATGTTTTGTAAGCGCATCAAAAACTTGAAGGCAAACAAGAAATATGGGTGCGGGTTTATTACTTCAAAAATGTAACTTTTATAAAGTAGGTATATAATACAAAATGGCTGACAAATGAGTGAGAAAGGTAAGTAAATCACGGAATAAACCTGTCTGTCTGCATAATATATGCGTTACTCTACCAAAATGGGAGCAGATAAAAGAAGATGTTATTTAGTGTTATACGTAATTGACTAGTTTTGAAATAAATATCACAATCTCTCATCGATTTTTGGAACACCGCTCTATACTTTCATAATAGGTGGATTTTAAAAAGAAAATTGTATAACAAATTTTTACAAATCGATGAAAATCTTATATTTGGCTTTAAAGAAAAATCTTCCTAGCGATTTATTATGAGTATGTTACGAAGCCCGAAACCCTTCGTACGTGCTAAATCGGTGTGAGATGGACAAAAGTGGCTTTATTTCTAAAGAAAAAATTAAACCTTGTTGAGAATTTTTTTTATTATACGTAATGCGCGGCTTGTATGTAAATAGTTTTCATAAATTGAATTTTTAATGGATTTTCAAAGCATATATAAACGGAATATAAGTTGTTTAGAAGTTTTGCCTAGAATAACTTTCCATTATTTTGAGACTGTGAACGTATTTCCGTGGTATTGTCGCCCATCTATTTATGGCTCTCATAAATTACTGTTGCAATTTATATATTTTAATTTATTTATACTTTTATCTAACGTTTTTGTTTTAGATGTGATTACACATTACGCAATTCAGAATGCGTTCACGTTTGGTACTGCATATAGTTATAGTAAAATCAGGTTACCTTAAAATAGATTAATATGGATTATTATGGAATTAACAGCACTTCATGTATATATATTTTTTAATCTAGAGTACCGTCAATCGCCTTTACATGCAAATATCCACTTTTACACATAAATATCTATAAATTCTGTGTTGAGCATGGCGTTTCATACAATTCTACCATTATCCACTTCTTAACAAGAGATTTCGTGAGCAGAGTGTAAATATATTGGAGTAATTCATGTACTTACTGTATCATCATCGTGTTCTAATTATGATTTTTATTTTGTTTTTTTTTCGGAAACATTTTTGTTCACATCTACTTTTAGTAAGTCCTTATTACGTATTTGTTACTAGTATCATGTTTCACCTAGCAAGCTATAGGACATTTTGTTAATAAATAGCATCTTAGTTTGGAAATAATAATAGTTTTTTTTCGAAATGTAACTTAATTTGCATCCCGGTATTTTTATTTAGTAACTTATCGAATAGAATTTAAATCAAATGATTTTTACAGGTAGATAATTTTTATAGCTCTTGTAAAAAATAGCTCTTTTAATATGAACTATTTCATAATTATTATTTATTTCTTTCTCTGATGAGGACCATTAATTAGTAGAGAAGGAATTATAAGTAGTGTACTTTATCGACTTGAAAAACTTGCTAATAATATTTATGAGATTATTTAATTTAGAGTGGAATTATAATTTATACCAGCATATTATTTTTCGAGTTTGTAAAGTATTTTGTTTTGCATACATATTTTATTATATATTCTAGTTTATTTTTGTTTAGGACAACATATTTTTTAGTAAATTTGAAATCCAATTAAATTATAATTACTCAATATTTTAATTGTACTTTCCCATCTCAATAGTTTATTATCGTGTAGTTTCATATTTAATCCGAAGATCCCAATAATAATATTAGGAAAATAAAGAAAGACTTTTAGATGATTTGGCCGGAACGAGTCAACGCACCCTGATTTAGTCCTTTCATCCATGTCTACCTTAAACGGAACTCTTGAGTTGATTATAGTCAGAAATACTTAAAAATACAAAAACAATCGGAAAAATCAATATTTTGTTATGTTTACTATTTTTTGGGTTTACGATCGGCTAATCGAATTTTACATATAAAATGCCTACTATGTTCACAGAAGTTGTGAATATATGAAACTATCGGTGAATACGTTATTCGACATACAACTGCTTCTGACGAATCCCATAAGTAAATCGTAAGCACCGTTTTGATTTGTTTTCTATAATATATATTCTAGAATTATTAGTCAAGTGAAAAAATTTGGTCTTCGGTTGATTGTGTAAAATTTTATGGAAAAGGCCATTTATACTCCTGTAACAAAAATAATTTTTAATTTTGCTTATTAATCAGTAGGCGGTAATAACTGCCACGGGTAAAAAAGCTTCAATAACAGAACATTTATTTGTCCAGAGGGCGCTATTAGGCAGACATTTTTCGTTATAAACAACCGGCATATTCACGATTATCTATCTACGTTTATATTCATGTTCCCATACCTACAGGTTGAATATAAAAAAAATATGTAATTCCATTAATATTGATGAAGTACCATATTTCATGAAGTATTCATTTGTTGCCTTTAGTAATAATAGCTGCCAATCGGAATGTTCAAACAATGGTTATGACTAATTTTCTCTTTTTCATTTCTTATACAACACTTTTTGATTATTTAAAACTGTTGATGAGATGATGCAATGTAATTCCTTGTTTAATGGAATAAAGAATTACGATACAATATGATGAGAAAAACAATTTATGAGCAATTATTACGGTACGGTACTCTCACCTGAACATACCGGGAAAAATCAGCTGAGTATGTACATGGGATTGAATTTTCCATTTCATTTTGACCACGCCGTTGTGAGCCGGTGGTTTTAATACACTCTGTTATATTTCATGTACTTGACATTTGAGTTATATGCGTGTGTCACGAAGCAAGTCTTTGCAGTAATAAATTCAGTCAAACTACACATAAGGGATTCGCGGATACAAATTGAATCGACTATAATGGTTTCGGTAACCTCTAGGCATTCTTTGTAATAATGGATTAGATTTGGACAATTGTGGTAAGTATACTTACATCTTAACATTTATTTGCTTAACAATTTAATTTCCATTTCAAATTCAGAACAGAATTTAAAATGTCACTATGTTGAATGGTATAAATAAGAACATGACTTCATCTACTAATATTTTCTATTTAGAAATTTTGTTCCTTTCCTTTTTTGGGTTCCACAGCTGAGCTATATATATATATATATATATATATATATATATATAGTTTCGCCATGCCGATCTGTTCATCCGTCTGTTCATCCGCCACAAGCGTTTTACTTGCAGGCTCTTTATACTATAAAATTAAACTTTGGTACGGTGATGCGTTTTTATAACTCCTATAAAGTTATGAAATAAAACGTTTTAAACTTTATTTTTACTCTGCAACTGCTACATTTAAAGTGAGCGTAATTTTTTTTATTTACATGCCATATTGGACATCATTAAACTATTCTTCGAAAGATATTGGGTGTATGCACGAAATATTAACCATTAAAGTAATCATTACTTTTAGCCTTACGTTTGTTCACCTCCTACTAGCTTAATAGCTATTTTAGAATATCTAAAAACTATTCACAATACTAGAACATATAACAAAATCGAAAGGAAATTTATCACAGTTAAGTAGTCCCTAATATCCAACTAAATATTTACAGGTGAATAATTCTGTAAAAAGTTCGTAAAAAAATTCATACCGAGGTTTTAAATCAAATGCGAAAATATTTTTTTTATTTTAAAATATATTTTTATGACTGTGATGAATATATTTAGCAATGCGTTTATATATTTACATGATATGAATATTTGTAACAGTTTAAACAATTTTTTATGTATACTTAATTTTGTATGGAACTGTCGTAAAGCGAGTTAAACTCGTTAATTAACAAGGTTGCCATTTACAATAGTCATTACCAACATGTTAAAGAAACCGCTTTGTGGTTATTGCGTGCTCATCAATTCGTATATTGCCACCCAGTAACCCTATATAATTATATCAAAAGCTTTCTTTAACAAAAAATTATCGTGGTGGTTTTATTCAGAAATAATAAAGAGAAAAATATTTAAACCAACACAGCATAAATAAATTTATGGAAAGGAAAATCTTGTATGCCTGAATTAACGGTTTATCTGTATTCATATTGTGTAGATTGGAAGTATTCGTACGAAGATGTTGTGGTGAGAAATTCATGACTTGAATTGAATTTTGTTTGAGGAAAATACAATGGCTCACAATTTTTTTAAGCCTTAATAATTATACCTGCGACTAAACATTAGACAAGATTTCGTAACTTGCCTATAGTTATTTTTAGGTATATTATTTTTTTAATTGTCGCCTATAATAAGTATTAATCCATACATCGTACTCTTTATTGAGTTATTCGTTGCAATCTAAAAATTATAAGTAGCGAAATTCATCTTAATACTTTTATATAGATTTATATATCGGTTTCGTAACTTTTGCTTGTCATCGTAAGTTGAATATTTGTTTCCACATAAGAAATATTTCAAATATCCTTAAATTTACAGATTATATCCTCTATGCATGACGTAAAAAGGATACCAAGGAGTATTGACCCAATTCCAGAATCCCGGTAAATTTGAACAAATTTGTTGGACTTAAATTTTATCGTATTTTTCCTTTGTATGTTTTGTAGGTATTTGACCCTTATAATTGTTGTATTTCGACGTTTCGTATAATTTTGTATCACCCAGGAAGTCGTTTAAAACATCGATATATTTTTAATAGTATTATGTAATTTGAACCAAGTGTTTACCTCACTTGCTATTTAACTCACTTGCAGAGTGGACGGAGAAAATTTATGATATTTCAGTTTTCAGAATCTTCTGCAAAAACTTTCAGTCAAAAATCTTTTATAGTTTTTTACTTTTATTGTCATTGAGATTAAAAATTAACAGTAAGTTTATTTGCCCTAATGGATGAATAAGTACTAACAAAGGAAACCAAAATCTTTTAAAAAAAGATAATAACATAATTAAATTATTAATATTTTTCGAATAAAATTATAACAGCTATTTTTGATAAACCGACATGAATTTGAAAAGTGATAAATATAATGTCTTCTTATTTCAGATTACTTTTAGAGGCTTTATAGAAAAACAAATATTAAATTTTCTCATTTTATTTTCTCTTGTATTTTATTGTTTCAATGTATAATATTGAAACATTTCATATATTGAAATTAATGTCTCGATAATAAATTTATGTTCTCGAATCAAAAGAAGTATTTATGCATATTTTGTGACGCTAAAATACAGCTAAATTTATGTATCATGCAAATTCGCCTAAAAATTCATATAAAATTTAGAGAAAATTGAGTATTGAGTTTCCTTCAGTGAAATAATTTTTAACGTGAGTTCTTGTCCCCTAGGTGAATTAATTTTCTTTTTATCTTCTTGATAAACAGTTCTGTGAAAATTTTTTTTAATAGAGTTCCTTAAATAAGTACCATTTTTCTTATTCAATCTTCTTTATGGTTTTCAAGTTTTGCTGCGTAATAAAATGATACAAATTTAATTTAGAAATTGCATTTTCCTTTTCATTCTCTTGAAATATTATTATTCGTCTTTTATAGACGAACTCAAGAAAACTCGCACCGTATTTTTCCAACAATTTCATTACCTCCCGGCTTTTATGGCTCACCATTCATTTCAAGGCCAAAATACTAACTTATTTACTTATCACAATCATTCAGGAACTCCATTTAAATAAATCTAGACAGAGGTGTCATTACTCCAATAACCTATCAGTTTTACTTAGTTCTCGTTCGATTATCTTTATTGTCAATATCATAAAACTCTCTCCTCAATAAACGATAATGTCCTACGTAATAATGCTTTAAAGGTCCATCCGCTCTACAAGAAGCGAGTCAGTCTATTACATACAATAACTACTGAAATCGAACAAAGTTTATTTATTGAGTCCGAGATTGAACGATAGTATTGTATAGAGTTCAGCCAGAAATTCACGAATTAATATGTTCTTCTAAATTTTCAAAGACGATTTTTAATTAATGTCTTGGTTTGTAGTGAGTCACATGGTAAAACCTTAGATTTTTATACAAGTTTTATTAGGTTAAGTGTTTTATATTGATTTTTTATAATAAATGTATCCAAAAATATTCATTGTATATATTCAAGAAATACAAGGAAGATGAGTTAAAATAGTAAGTAAAAGTATATTTATTAAAAAACCTAGTTGCGGAGAAATAACACGAAGATACATATATACATACATTAGTTTCGATCACTCTGAATATAACCGATGTATAAAAAATGTAGTCGTTTTAAAAGACAAAAGGCTTTTTACTGACAGTAAAATTATCGTAATTGGCTTATAAAAAGGAAGTTATAAAATCAACAGAATTAAGATATTTTTATTTTAAATTTCTCAATAAAAAAAATTAAAACTAACTAATCTACTGTAAAACTACTCTAAAATGTATTTAATAAACTTAGATAATTTTAAAAATATTATCTAAGTTTATTAAATACATTTTAGAGTAGTTTTACAGTAGATTAGAGTAGTTATATACACAAATTACAGTTGTAATTTATATTATTTTTAAGCGAGAGTTTAAATTTTATATTAAAATTGTAACTGAACTTTACTACGTCGTTTCCTCTATCCGACATATATCTGCTTCATTTTTGAAATTGAGGTTAAATTTGTTTTGAAACTATTTTGGCTTCAGTTTGAAATCCATTTATACATTATTTTTATGGTTGTTCATCCACATTGAACATTGTTATAAATTTAAATGAATTTAGTTTATAACTGTATATAATGTAAACTCTTTCTTGATTCCTAATCATGACTTCAGGGTTCTGCACCTTAAGAAGGAAGAAGTTCTAAAATTACTCATTTGTTTGTCTAATTCCCACAGTCCTTTTTCTTATAAAACGCTTTACGTCGAAACTTTTAATTTGGCATAGTAACAAAACATACTAACCCCTACATATATCAATACCTAACACCTAAAAATATTAACATGGAAATATTGGAGGGGAGTGCGGATCTAATTTTTTTAATAAATTTGGAGTACCGTGTAAAAGGACTAATAATAAAAGTTTACAGATATACTAAAACGCAAAATAACTCCCCTCCCCACATTTCTGCCAGTATTCATGCAAAAATTATGAAAAAAATTAATCTATCGAGATATTTTGCCAAGTTATATTGCTTACCAAAATCCAACATAGCACGATTATATGGGTTGCCGAAATTTTCACTTCCACAGTACGAACTTAACCAAATAAATTTTTTTTATGTTGTTACTTTAAATGTATTATGTTTATTTTGTAATAAAAAAAATCAGCGGTGCAAACAGATTCCTGTTGTTACTAAAAAAATTACGTTGTAAGGTATTGAAAGGACGAAAAATTAACATCGGTACATAAATATAACAAAATATTTTATTTGTGTTAAATTTATGTATATTTCAGTGTTGTTATAAATATTATACATATATGTTCATTTTTGGTTATGCTCACACTATCGATCATAACATTAGTTTATAATATATTTTGTTCTAGTCTAGCCACTAGATTAGAACTTTTTTAAATAAGCAGACTAAAAATAGTATGCTGTCATTCGAATTAGAATAATACATTCGAACTAGAATATACATATTTATAAAATCATTATTTTACCTCTAATCGAGATTAAATAACGAATTTACTAGATCATTGTCTGCTGAGAATTTTTTTTAGAAAACAGTGACTCTTTTCTAATGATTCGGGCACCATCACCCTCGATAATAAAGAACTAGTTCCGCCCAGATTTCTTTCATTTCAAATGTAATTTTAACTTTGAAAATTTAAATTAAGTCTTTCTTTATTTAGACCCTTCTTGTCATTCATTTAAATTGTCATCACCGACTTAAATGTCAGTTCAGTTCAGTTGCTGTCAATCGACGATGTTAACTATAGTAATTTCCAATAAAACATTAATAACGAGTGAATTATAAGTACGAAGGTACGAAATAAAAAAAAGAAAATTATTTTTTAGAAAATTGTTGTCACAGTGGAACTATTTTAGTTATATTTTAATCAAGTAGATATACAGATACATTTAATATTTTCTATAAATTTATAATATTCTCTATAAATATTACGCAATAACAAATCAATGGTTTGAGATTAAAAAATAAACTGGAAAGCAAATATTACTTTATTTTCTTTCCAATCTAAATCTATGAACGGCACTTTATCTCGTAATGATTTAATGAAATGTCTTACCTTATAAATTCAGTTCTTCAGTAAATATTCCAACGTTAGTAAATCTTGCATCACCAGAATCACTTTTGCAGCTTTACAATAACTATTTCTTGGTTCTACTGTCGATTAGATTTTTTCACTTTCTGTTTAAATGTTATTAATGATAATGATAATACAACTACTATTTTATATGCCATATCGTATTCCGAGAACGACCGTTAATTTATGTCTGCTTGAGATCTCTGATACTTCGCACGTTGATATTGCTTAAATCAGTTACGAGACAGGAGGAACCACAGTATAGTAGTGGGAATCAATATATATTGTATGAATGGTAGAAGAAATTTAAATATTTTATATTGTTCATGTCCTATAAAAGCAAATTAATGTTAAAAATAACAATAAATATTAAATATAAACGTGTTATCTTATTTTAAACGTCTTTTCTTCCAATTGACATTAATACTTCTGGTGAAGCATCAGAAACAAAATTGTATTTCATATTTTAGGCAATAATCATCTTTTTTATATTTAAATGTTAGTATTTTATCGTATTCTGGTAAGAAGTCGAAGTTATTACATCGTATTTTGAGAACAGGTCTAACTTCATCACCGCACGGGTAACTTTATTATTTCTTTAATAGGATTGCTGCAAGAGGTTGGCAACTCCCTTTTTCTTCGTAAAAGTCTAAAGTTTTTTTATTACCAATGTTTATTACCATTAATCATCATAACAAATTCTCAAATATTATTAGGAAATAACACCAAATGGTATTGAATTGATAAATTAAATATGTAGATTAAATACAAGCAATTCACTCAATGAAAAAATTAAAAAAATATTTAAACTAATGTGAAAATACTACTAGATTATTTCTAAAATATTTGTACAAAAGACTTTAATTAAGATAGTGATGACAATAAATTAACTATTTCCTTTCTGTTACATAGATGCTCTCAAATTTATCAGTAGAATGACTATTTTAATAAATGCTGCCTTTCAGGACGGATGTTTCAGACGGCCGTCTTTCTAATTAAAGTTTCGACCTAAATTTATTTTCTGCTTTATTTGCTATATTTATAAAACAAAGTACGGGAAAAATATTTATTTAATAGGGGCTGTAGTATATATTCCGAATAGTGGCTATAGTAATATACATGACACACATTCGGAAAATAAATTCATTGATGCGGAAAAAATGCCATTGCATGCTGAAACAAAGGTTTCAGTTAAATCAAATTATACCTCCAAATAGAATGAAATCCTTAAATATAATTGATGTACATACATTAAAACATGGCTTCAGAAGACAGAGTTTATATCCGTAAAAACTCGTTGATGCAAGTTAAGTCGTAGGCAAAAATTGGTAATATATATATAAAAAAACCCTACGCAAATCATAATATCCAGTCGTATTTTTATTAGTTAATTTAACTAATTTTTTTAGAATAGGTTATTACATTTAATAATTAAATTTGCAATTTTACACCTAATGCTATTGTGAAAAATTTAGCATAGTCCTAAGATTTGTTTTGCCCCATCTAGTTCAAGATACAAAAAATTAAACCTATTTTAAAGAATACAAAGGCAAGCAAATTTTGATGTATTTGGTACATTGAATATTAATTTCCCTTACTGCATTCACTGTTACTGCAATGCATTTTACCTATTAAACTGGCTTTATTTATTGTCAACTTGAGGAAATGAAAGGAAAATATTAACTCGAATTATTCCATTTTTATTTAAATTTATTCCATAAAGCAATAATATCCCTTGTCGCATTTTTACAGACCTTGGCGTTGGGATTGATATTCATAAGTTTTTCATATTTCGCAAGGGGGAAAATACAAAGTAATCCATTGCAGCGTAAATTATCAACTCTAGATATGAATAAATGGAAGAGAATAGACGAATGATTCAAGTTAGTATAGAATTTGCCCAGCTGCTTGTGCTCGCTAGATGGTAAACACATGCAAATAGAAAAGTTTCCCAATTGAGCATCAAATACATTTAAATACAAACTACACTAAAGTATTAGTGACATGATTTGATGCTAATGCAATATTTACATTCATTAAAACGGGGATGCATCAAGAAATAGTGACGGTGGTATATTTCTTTCATAATGTTTTAGAAGGCAGATGGATAATACATTATTTATCCATTCTATTTCTCAACAATAAAGCGTTCCCTCTGTTACGATATTTGGAAAGACCACAACCACTGACTACACAAAACGAATATTCAATAAAAATCTAAATAGAGCAAGAAAAATTATCGATTTTAGATTAAGCACCATAGTGGCGACATTTTAATACTTATTAGTCTAATACAATGCCATAACCAACAACACGTACCTAATACTTTACAAGCAATCTGCATGCTGCATAATTTTGTTAGAAATATGGAAGGGGATCATCAGAGCCCAAGGGAATTTGCAGAACAGAACTACCTCAACTCGACACGTGACACCGTCATCCCAAGACTTTCAAAGAAACTCTCGTGCATCAGCATATTCTATCAGAAATTGTTTAGTAAATTATTTCATTACTCTACGAGCAGCATTTTTAAGGCAATGAAGCTACATTGAATAGTTAAAAAAAATAAGATGACACATAAAATTTGTGTAATGTGGCTTATCATTATTAATTTAAAAAATTATTTTAATACGTACTTAATAAATTGACTTTTTCACTTTTTTTTATTTCATTCTTTTTCAGTTATATCTGTGCACGAATAATCACTTAGTTTTAATTATATAAAATAGAATATCTCGCAATTTTGGTGACAAATTTTAAATGTTATATTTCATCTATTGTAATTTCGTTGCGTTCCACATTTCGTTGCGTTTGTGGGTTATTAGCAACCCGGCGACCAACACGGTGCGTTTCACCAAACTAATTATTACGCGTTAAGGACCGATTATTAACAAATGACGCCATATGAGAGCCCCAAAAATATTGTGACTAGAATCTTTAGTATTTATTGTTTTCGAGTAATGTCTTGTGTGATATTATTCAAAAACAATCCTTAATTGATACCAACACGTCATACGAAATTAAAAAAAAAACATTTTATTAAAATTCAATTGATACCAACACGCATACGAAACTAGAAAAAAATATTTTATAAAATTTATTTGTTATTATAACTCTTTGAAATTTCTGAATAAATATTTTTCAGTATCTACTATTGAGATATATATGAATGTTACGCCTTACCACTGTGTCAAATATTCCGTCAAATAATTTCTGAGAAAAACCGCTGTCACGACGAGTACATATGTAATTTTAAGAAGGTTCCTTTTTTGGTTTGTCACAAAATACAAAAAAGCAAAAAGAATATATCCGTTTTCGGGACTTTCTGTCAGACATGAAAAGAAATGTAATGGATTGAAATATTTTTCAAAAATGTTTAAGGATAATTCGACAGCAAGCAAAAATTGTCTGTTAAAATAACAATAGCGTGTCAATAAATTTACGAATTTTGTCTAAAACTTTATTGAATTTTAAGTTTTGCCAGTTGGAGAGATAAAGCAGGTAATTAAACAGGAATACTGCAAAAATTACAAACTACTTTTATTATTTAAAAATATGTAATAAAAACCTTTGTATTATAAGTAAAAACATATTAACTAAATATGAATAAATCAAAGTTTTGTGTATTTATGCTTTAAGCCTTTTAAGCTTTAGCAACGATCAGCACGCATGGCTTTATCAATGCTATTTATTTTTTATTAACAGGAGTAAATTTAAAATATATATGAATAATTACGCAAGATATTTTTCATCTAAAGGGGATAGATTTAATGCAAGTTAATCAAGTGATAAACTGGACCGTATAAGGTATTAAGCATTATAGATATACAGGTGAGTGTTAGCTGTATTAGGATAAGGGTTCAACGTCAGTGTTAGCCTGTAAGGTCTGCGATTTAAGTCAAATCAATTGAAAGTCTTTCCTAGTTGTACTCACAAATGATCGTAATTTACTACCGTGATTACATAAAGAAGGCGAGATGCAGCAAGATTATTCCTTACACGATTTAGAATGTTTCACCAAATCTTGTAAAGTTAATGGCATGTTTATTACTCACCACTTTTACGTTTTCAAAATCATTTACGTATTGTTTGAGTTTATTTATACGTGACAAGGATATTACGGTTCACGCATATTTTTAATATATTAAAAAAAGCTAACAATTTCATTTACTTCAAAGAGAAATTTCTACCTGATTAAGTTTATTTTTACATGCATGATTTACTTACCAAAGACCCAGAAATGAACATACAACAGGCTTGAAATTATTAAAAACATATTAATTTATACTAAAAATATATTTTACATTCTATTTAAAAATGAACTTTGTCGTTGGCACTGTGTCACGCTTTATGCTAATTTTAGTCGCAAAATTTTTAATTGTTTATTGAAACGTTACAAAAAAATATCGATATTTCATATACATAAAAAAAATATAATTCTAAAGAAATACCATGTACGGGTAATCTCCCAAAAACTATGACTTATTAGACTAAAATTAAGTTTTGATGAAAAAAACATCTAAATGAAATTAATTTAAAATTGGATAGTTTTCCAATTTTTATGAAAATATTTTCTAATCGAATTCTATTTCGTATTATTAGTGAATATATATTTTTGAAATATTTTGAAATTTTTATTAAATAAAGAAAAGAAAGAAAGACATTTAAAAAAAAATGTTATTATTTAAAATTTGAAATTTTAAAATTGTTTGTGAGAGTAACCGAATTCTGCATTAAAATATAGTATTGGAAAAAAGTGAGATTTAATTAATTTTATTTCTACTATATTTTATAAATGAAATCACTTTCCACTATTTATTAAAAAAAAATACATACATTTAAAAATATTCCTTATAAAACAATCAATTTCCCATGGCTTTTGTCGTTTGTTTCAATAGTATAAAAGAAAAAAAATTAGATACAAATTTAACTGAAAAGCATTAAGTGGCTGGTCTGTAATACTTTAATAAGTGCTCAGTTAATAGTACGCCACCGCCGAAGCTAAAACGATTGCGAGATTCCTACGAATCTCAAGCCTTCGATGGCAATGGAATGTTTCCCCCGGCATTTGGTGTTCGCGGAGGAAGTAGCTTGCAGATATTCCGCTAAGTAATAGTTATTGCGCGTACGAAGTGTAAACGAACACTATAATATTTACATTTAGTTACTTTTTGTGTACATTTAGCCAAGAAGCCATTACTCGTTAGGCTCTGTATGATTTGAGTTTGCATATAATTTTGGATGTAACTAAAGCGAAAGACTTGCTTGTTTATTTAGTGTTATTTACGATTTAGTTTTGCATAAAAGGAAACATGTGTAACAGACAACAAATATTAGATTGGCACTAAATAACTTTTTTTATATTAATTAGTTTACATAAGCAAAATTAGCAAAAAAATAATACATGAAATCAAGCTTAAACTGGAGATTCGAAAAATATTTGGTAATTTTTTTTGATAGGAAAGAAATTAAATTTATATATATGGACATACATTAAGTTCAAACTTCAAGCCTCAAGGGTTTAGATCTTTAATGACGTACTTGACACTTCGGTTACAACTTTCCTGTCTCCATTTCTAAGCCTTCTTTACTCGCTTTACCTTTCCATCCTGTTCCCTTACACTTATCTTGTCAATATATGATATATAGATAACTATATACTATTACTTATATTATGAGTGAAATAAACGCAAATGTCGTTGAAATGAAATTTTTGTGAACTGCATGTAAGTTAGTAAGGGTTAGTAATATACTATGTTTCGCGAATCATATTCATTGAAAAGTATACCTGTTAAGTACGAGTAGAATTTGCACTATGAGTATTTCGTACGCACTTGTTATTAGGTCCATAACGCAGACATTCCTACAACCGGAAACGTTTTAAATAAAATTCTAAAATAAATAATATTTAAAACTTTTCGGTTGATTTTCCACGCGAGAGAGGAAAATAAAAAAAATCAAGTACCTAATTTGTTCCTTTTAGAATTAGCTATTGAGATATATGAGTGAATATATTTGACCAATTGGAGGCCAAATTACACTTTTTACGTCAAACAATTCCTGAGGAAGACACGGACACGTAAGTAATTTTATAAGGGCTCTGTTTTTCCAAATTACGTAAGGAACTCAAAACGTGAATATGTGTATAATTATATAAAAATATTACTACGTAGTATAAAATAACACGTACTCAGTGGCATGTTCGTACAAATGTCCGTGGCACAAATAAAACGAGTGAAATTCAGGGCGAATTCATAGAAGCCGCCGTTCAAGGTGAAATTTTTCACGCTGCTTACAATAGGTTAGTTTCATACATCTCAATCGACTTTTGCTGAATATTTTTTCCCGTTTACTGATATCACGCACATTCTCCAATTTAAGAAACGACCCTTTTTGGCAGCTGCCGACCAAATTGTATTCAGGAAATACTTGTAATGTATGTGATATGATGTTCTTTTCTCAGGAAATATTTGGAAAGAACTAATCTGTAATATGTTCAATTTTTGGAATGGTGTTTTTGAATTCACAATTAAATGAAACTATATGATGTAGTACTATTTCTACTTTTTTTAACTTCTTTATCACGACCTAAGTTTCGTTGTATTACAACATCTTCAGGTGGGCTATTAGCGAAGATCTTGAAAAATGAATTTCTACAAAATTATTGCCAAATATATTCAATATTCGGTATTTTCGAAGATAAAATAAACGTAATTTTTATTTGATTGCTAAAAATTTTTAAAGTATTTATTCTTTTGTAATTTATATTTCGAGATTTAATCAGCTATTTATTAATTAACGGTTACAAAAAAGTAGATGATTTATCGTTAAATAAATATTTACATTTGGTTTAATCCGATATTTACTTACGACGTACAGTAAATAATATTTTTGATCATGTTTAATTTAATAACAAATTTTCTTGAATAATTTAAATTTAACAGCCAATGCATCCATCGATCTTTTAGCGTTTAGACTTTCCTCCAAACGTGAGTTGTGTTTTTTGTTCTTTAATTGAAAAAAAATTTTTTTTTTAATATTACACGCTACATATCAATTGAGATTTTAATGTGATAAAACTTTTTTAATAAAGAAACTAAATCATATTGAAATAATCCTAATTGATTTTATAATTTATTAACGAAAAGAATATTTTATCTTGAACTAGTATTTTATCTAAATTAAACTATGTTATTAATAACAGTTCATATATTTTATTTAACAACAATACCAAAAAAGCTTGATGAATGCGCTTACTGGAAGTGAACTTAATAAAATAAGGCCAACGTCACTGTACTTCCTTCCTGTCTCATCGCATCCGCAGTAGCTCTTGTTCCCGCATCGTGATGGAGACCTGTCGCCTTTCTGATTAACTTACTCTATTCTGCACACTGTATTTTATTTTTATTACAAAAGAAAATTTAAATAAAAACTTACGCATGACTTCCATAATTGGTAAACGTTAATTATGGAAGGGTCTGAAGCCCTTAAATCTTTAACGGAGCACTATTCGTGCGACGCTGGTACAAAGTGGTTATGAATCGTTTATGATTTCGGTCTTTTATTTTGTGTACTTTTGCCATTTGTTTACAGAATATAATACAGTTTTTTGCATTTTACATGTTGAAATGAGTGAAAAAGCCACTCAATTTAATTTCAAATTAAAAGAAAAGAACTAAAAATGAATATGATAACAGCTAATGATTTCAGTGACAGATTGTTTTACTTCACATAAAGTTGTAATTCAAGATATATTTGAAATCAAAATTTGTATCAATTTGCCTACTCGTATAGTAATGTGAGAAAATATCATTTCTATGAAACATTCAAGCTGTAGGGGACACTACAGACTGTGTTAGAAGTGCCTTCCAATTTCAATCTATTGTTAAACAATGACGTTAAATGAAGTACCTGTTCATCTCTAAAGTTTTGCACGTTTAGCTAGCTAGGTAGCTCTTTTGTTACATTCGATATTAACATTAAAATTTGGAGAAAGATATATTATATAGAAACCAACTTTTGTAAAAAATAAGAAAAATATATTGTTTTTATTTTATTTTAGATGTTATATGTAAGTGTCCGAGAATAATATTTTATTAATAATGTAAAAGAGGTATAATAAAATTTTTAAAAAAGTAGTAAATTATGAAACATAAGTGCAGCGTAATTATCCCTGGTTATCCGTATATTACTTTCCGTGAAATATATAAATTTTATATTCTTTGATAAAGGAAAACGAAACGTAAAAAATAGATCATAATGTTTTCTCTGTATCAAGCATGAAAAAATATTACGAATAAATGCCCTTTAATCAATGTTGTTTACCACTTATAAAAACTCCAAAGAAAACTTCTAACATTAGAAGAATTGGAGAGTGAATGGAAAAGAAAGTTGCCAACAATTTGTTTAGTCTATAAGAAATTTCAAAATTCATTTCGTAGATCTGTATGCGTAATCCGAAACAGACAATACCCTAAAAATTATTGTGATTTCACTAATCTCCAATAAAACTGATAATAAATTTAATAACAAAATAATATTTAGATTATTGTCTACATAACAAGAAAATTACATGCAAATGTCAACGTAAATATTCCTAGAAATGTCAAAATTGTTTTATTATGTATTTAGAAAATACCTAATTTTATTTAATTGATATAATATAGCCATCCCTTAAATTATATTAATTCCGCATACGCTAACGGCGTATAGTTTAAGAAGCCAAAAGTATTTCCTAATATTGTTATGAAGAATCCCTCAGTATCTCGTTAGAATGCGACGCATGACCATATTAATGTGTTCCGAAAGAATAGCACTTAACCCTCAAGGATAAACTTATTCAATAAGATAATCATGTCACCGAAGTAGGTCACGTGGGTAGAAAAAAATTCCTTTCAAAGAGTGCAAGTGGATGCGCAACACTATGCGTCTTTACGGCGGGAACTTTAACGACTTGTGATTTATAGCTTGTTTTTTTTTGCTCTTGACAAGGAAATATTTTTCCGTTTCAATGTAAAAACTGATCGCTCAAAAAACTTGTTACTTGAGATCTGTGCGTACTGAATTAGTATCAACATATATTGTGATATAAGAAAATATAATTTGTATAAAACAATATCACATAAATTATCTCGCTATACGTTTTTATGAAAATACACGAGTCTTAAACTGAAGGAACATTTTTTTCCGATACGTCTTCCTGTTTCATCAATGTCATGATAACTCACTCATTTCATTTCTTTTATTGAGGTTGAACTGTTAACTGAACATCATCTTAAAATTGAACTTTGAATATTTCTTTAGTAATCATAAATGAAAAGAAAAAAAATATATTGTATTAATGTTGAAATTTAAATGGGTGAAAAAACATTTAGGGGAATCATTAAGATTTGATGTTAATGTTATCAAGCTCATTTCGGTTTTTGTCATAGTTTGAGTATTTAAATGAACGTATGGGACAAATACAATATGGTCGTTGATCTAGTTTTATAGTTACTCAATTAAATAAGAAATGCAAAACTAATAGATTTGAAATACTATATTATTTTTTGACGCTGTTATGTCAGTTTGGGGGAAAAATATCTTTAGGATATTTTCAAAAATATTCTAACGTAATCTTCTATTAAACTCTGCAAAAAGTACTTTTCGCATATTTATACAATTTTCATTCAGTTGATTTACGAAATAAAAAAACAAAAACCATTACTTTATTTGTCCCATGTTATATATAAATATTGTGGAGTGTTAACTATTGTAAACACTATGCCAAATCATTTATGTTTCTATGTCAAATGGTTTTTGAGAAAGATCGCCCTAACAGACGAACGGACACGTACAAAGGCTTTGTTTTTTCCCTTTTCAGGAAAGGAACTCTAGAACTGATTAATGTATTTTAACGTATTTAGCCTATAGCTTTAGATATCAGGATCGTGTCATATATATTTCATCAGATCGCCTATAACATATCAATAAATAATCCAATTTCAGTGACAAATATATAGTGTTTGTTTTAATTATTTCAAGTGCTTTATTTATACAAATTTTTCTCAATTGATTCATCCAAAGCTTAATTATATGTCCGGTCTCACCAGTTATACATTATCATAAGGTTATATTGCACTACCATTTCCTTATGTTATACGTAAGGCACACTATTTCAGTGAACATATTTGTCGTGAAATATTTCCCCCGTTCACACTTATTAAAGTGATTCCGTGCCGCATTATCATAGATCGTACAGTCGAATAGATTAACCGTCCCTATTATAACAAAAGCAACTGAGAACTGATATTTGGTTACTTATTGCTTTACTAAAAGTTAGGTCCGCTCACTGTAGCGCCGTAACATGAAAATTAATTTGGCACTTGTCTTTGTTTTCATATTCAATAAAAGAGAAGTTGATTGTTATATTACAAATATTAGTAGTAATATTCAAGTATATATTATTATTAAAATATTGTTTTTAATGAAAAATCTTATAATAATATTATTTTAAACCTTACTTACGAACATTTATATTATATAATTTGGGCCAATTCCACACTAGTAAATGAAACAGCCCAAAAGTAAAAAAACTTGCATAAAATAAAAATTGTGTAGAAATGTGTTCAAGTTTTTATCAGCAGCACAAAAAATTGAATTCCATCCATTCACTAAATATTTGCTGTTCCAGTAATATTTTCTTTACTATATTTATTAAGATACAAACTTTTATAGAAGAAAGAAATTTTTAATCATTGCCATAATTTATTAAAATTAGATTAGTATGTGTTTTAAAAAGTATGGCATGTTTGACATAAGGGATGTAAAGCTACTTATATAATAATAGGAAATGTTTGTGTATTCATATTACTTTTCATTTCTTTTCTTTAATGTTATTCAATCAGTTAAATTTGTTTAAATTAAATTCTAATGTTAATATTCTCAAAATTTACCTCAATCACTTTTTTAATAAAATTTTGTATAAACTAAAATGTATTTTTTAAATTCTTAAAGCCAAGTTTTTAAGTGTCCTCTTCTTTATATTTTATAATTCTTTTTTCTTTGATGTAATTCAAGTAAACTGAATATACAAAACTTAAATTTTAAATAAATTCCACGGTAAGTTATAACATTATTAATAAACTATCTGTGGGATTTATTTCTCTCAGTGTTTACAAGAAATGCCTTCTTCGCAAATATGGAGCGTAGATTACTCAGCTATAACTTTGGTTGAATTAAATGAAGAAAGATTTCTGAAGGAAAAACTTTCAAATAACAATTTATACAAGTATAAGTTTTGCTATTTAATAACATTATATATATTCAAATGATAATTTGTTAGATATCGGTACCAGCATTTCTCTCAAATCTTCGATTTTCAACGTTACCACTTATAGGGTTTGAGGATTTGTTTTCCAAAATAAAACTAAATAATTACAAACTTCCTTTGTGTAATGAACTTTGCTTGATATCTCATTGATTGATTCCCAAATAAGCCATTAATATTTTCTATTTCTGGAAAAAAAACATATGATGTAATTTTGGTATCAGTGGAGAGGTCTAGCATTTAGTTCGTTTGGGAATTATGACATTTTCGCACGAAACACATGAAATTTTGACGCATAATATTTATTTAATGAGGTAATCACAAGTATTAAATACATACTTTCAAAATTTTTGAAACTTTAATAAATACAAACAAATTTATTTTATCGATATACTCGAATTAGTAGGAAGTTTCGATTTTACAGAAAACTTCAATTTTAAAAGTGAGGCATATACTCTTCGGATTGTTAAGTTTGCTGAAAACAGAGAGGATTAGAATAAAGTGAAAATTTAAGAGGTGCTCATAAATACTGTCATGTTCTTGGCAAAATTTTTTCATGCAAGATTGTTCGAATATTTTTAAATTTTGCCGATTTCAAATAAAATGTTGGTATGTTGGTTTGAAAATATTATACACACGCATTAATTAATGCAGCTTATTTGATAGGTGTTTGATTCGTTGAGAGTAAGCAGTCACCTTATCATACAGGCACTTAATTTATAATCATCGCATATAACCAATTATAATCTTCATTATTATGGGATGAACACAACTTAATCATATTGATTTTGTTAGATTATTTAAACATTCTTTTCATTTCGAATTTTTCTATTACTTGGTGTTCGAGACCTTGAAAGGAAAACGGACGCTTATAAGATCGTTGACGTATATGAAACTTTTATCTTAGCTTGTCATAAGTATTACAAAACAACTTTTTAAGAACTTTATTAATATAGTTCCAGAGATATTTTTAAACTCTTGCGTGTACGTCTTCCAGTTTAACAGATCAGACTGTTTAATGTAGAAACATTCAATTTGACACAATGTTAAATCTTATTAACCCGAGTTTGTTCCAAAAGTAAATATTTTATAATATGGAAATTTTGAAACGTGAAAAACGTACGAAAATTCTATATTTAATTTTATGTCTCTTTGATATCAATTTAAAGAGCAATTTATAAGGATGCTTAAATATAAAACAAAGCAAATTTCAGAAGTGGCATAAAAGTATACAATATTTTTTTATATAAATGAATCGCGTGGATTATCTCTTAACAGAATTTGTTTTATTACTTTCAAAACTACTTTTTGAAATAATATTATAATTTTTAAACATTTTACAAGTGACGCGTCTCCTAGTTGAGAAAACACTAAATGGCTTCGTGACCATTGCATTCGCATTAAAATTGTAATTAGTGCTTTTTTAGTTTGAACATTTGCTGAGAGATTTCATTGCAGGGACATAAGAAGGTTACCAGTAGGGTTTTAAACTCTACAAAATTTCTCTAGTTAGGCGTTCTTTGAACTGGAGTCCCATTATTTAGATTAAATACGGAACTCCCTAAAAGAGAAAATTTTGGAAAGGAAACTAACGTCATCTGAAATTCCTATGCATTCATCCACTCCGCGCAATGACCATGCACAATATTGTTCAATTTATTGAATCTATAAAGTATTTTATAAACGAGTAAATCTATCTTTACTTGTGATTGTGAATAGTAATCTATATTAAATGAAATAGATTGAAACTCACTGAGTGTCATATGCAATGTCATCGCATAAGAAACTAGAATATTCTTGGGGCCCGTCCTTTTATGACATTTGAGCGATAAGTGGTGGTCAAGAAATTGCTGTAATTAGGCAAAAATATAGACTCTAATTTCTAGTGGATTACATCATAAGGGCATACATCCTTTATATAAGTTCATATTTATAATATTGCATTGAGATGCAGATGTGATGTGTTTTAATGAAGTTCCGTGTACAAGGAATGGCTGTTTAAGCGCTGAATTGAAACGTTATAATTAATTTTGAATCGAAAAACGTATATTTATTTCATACAATGAAATTTCATACATATAGTTTTAATTCATCATTTAAAGCTATTAAAATTTAGCTAGCTACTTTCAATAAATTAAATTTTCCACATTAAAAATAAAACGAAGTGAAATCCTCCAAAATAATACATTGTATTTCACGACACACTTTAGTAAAGAGCGGAACTCACCCCCTTTAGCGGGCATAACGATGATATTTACACCAATTCTATCGAGTAAACCATAAACCTGTAGATTTTCAACCACGTTTAGTCTCCACTAACACAGTGCTATGAATTTTGTTATTTTACTTCAATTTTTCATGAATAAGAGTATGTAAAGTAACGAATAGCGGGTACTCCTGCCAAGAGTGTACTTTTATTCATTACTTCGAGTTGTAAAGATTACTTTGGGAAACGTTTGTTGACCGTTTGATATTTGACTTTTTATTTATTACAAACTGAATTCATAATTTTATACTATCGATATTGCGATAGTTTCAAGATGAAAAAAATATATATTAGACATTAATTTATTTTCAAGAATTTGTAGATTTTAATATTATATATCAAAACAAAAACCTTTATAAATCAGTAGGGCGCACTTCATTAATGCAAAAGTTTTTCAAATTAAAAATTTAAGTTCCATAACTCTAACAAATATTGAACTTCAAAATAACATGTGATAAGCCCTTCTTCTGTAATTTTTCAACAGTGATTTGAAAGAAATTGTAGATATTAGCAGTATTTTATTCGAAATCCCAATAAAAATAGTTTTTATTTAACAATTTTAAGGTGTTTAGATAACTACATAAACTTATATTTTGCATTTTTCGGTTCGCATTTTGCCGATTTTGGAATTTTATTAGAAATTAACGTAGACACCTGTTTGAAAATTATATTCTTGTACTAATCGTTTATAACTTTTTTAGTATTGATTCATTTAAACTAAAATCATTAAGAGTTACTATAATGAAACAAAAACAACGCTTACCTTACGATATATATAATTGTTTAACGGTTCGTGTTTGGTTTTAGTTAAATATTGCTCAAAATAATTTATATAAAAATCAAGCAAAATATGTCTATGGAAGAAAGTTTACATTTTACTTACGTTTTCCATTTTTGTTTAAAAGTGATTTAAATATCCTTTTATAATCCTCATATATTTACTTATTTTATTTAAAAAAATAAAACCTCTAAAGTACAGGTAGAAATCGCATTATGAGGGTTCCGCATACATTTTAGATTAAGTAATTAAGAACACATTGCAGCTTTATTAGAGTTTAGTATTTATAAATTTTGTGTGTTTATGTCTTATTCATAAATTATAGTATTAATTAATTCTCCATATATCATGTTGCCTAGTATATCTTTCTAAAAATATCTTGAACTTCTCAAAAACTATAAAATTTTGAATTATTGCTGTAATTTTCCGGTAAACATTAACTTTAGCTATTTCCATAATTTTAGCAATTCCTGGGAACAATTTTTTCATTACGTTTTCAAATATAATTCTAGTAGTAGATCTAATTGTCTCTAGTGTTTAATGTAAATCCCCACTATTTTGTCAATTTACCGTTACTTAGTTTCATAACAACCAAAGTTAATAAAGTTGGTGAGTATTAAGAATATACCACCATACTTGAAATGGAATTTTATTAAAAAACTACCTAAAACTACTTTTAAAAAAAACTACCTCATAACCTCGCAACCTTTCGAGGTTACAGCCTATGAAGTGGTAAATAGCATATTGTTTGTGAAAGTTTGATGGGATGATAAAAGTTGATTAGGTAGAAGAGAAAAAGGCAAATAAAAAGTAATGAAGACATGGCAAATAAAAACAAGAAAGTAATCGTTGCATTCTTTGTCAATTTGCTAAAGGAATACTGAAGTGGACATGACATTGGATTGAGCACCCTTCTCTATATTATATGGGACGTCCAAAAACTCAGTCGTTTACCCTACGTCATTGAATTCTTCCAAAATTATATAATCATGCAATAAGTCTTAGGATCTGGTAAGTTGCAACGATTACTTTGCAATCATTATTACTTCGAGTATAAACTACGAACAGAGCATAAAGGTGAGAGTGGGGGGGACAAAGAAATTATAGATAATAGCAGAGGACGCCATTTTTCCATTTTTCTTCATTGTAAAATATACCTGCAAGTAAAAAATCTACAATTAACAAAAATCTTGCTTAATCAAGTCTAATTTATATAGTTTGTATATTTATGTTAAGTATATATTATATTCAGAGTGTTCACCTATATTTTTGTGCCGCATGAGCTAAACAAATAAGTTATTTGTTCTGTGCTATGCTCCGATTTTATTAAAAATATGCTTTAGATAATACCTTAAAAATTTCATTTTTCATATCAAGTATAGAAAATAAACGTATATCGTAAATAAACATATTTCGAGATAAATTGAATTCGCATAATACCTGACCTGAAGGAGTTTCTCGAAACAGTGTAAAAGGAGAAGGAATTGATTTTTTTATTCTGGTTACATTTTCATTGTCAAATCGCAAATGTCTCTGAAATATTATATATATATATATATATATATATATATATATATATATATTTATATATATATATATATTACAAAACATACTTATTACTTTACATCGAGCTGAATAAACAATGCAAGAGAATATGTGATACACATATTTTGCTAACTAATATTGCCAAGCTAAAGTTAAAAACAAGGTAACCTGTTTTGTTTATAGGAATACTTCCTCATTCCATTTTCTTCGGAAGTCATAAAAACTTTTTCATATTTACGGAATACCTAGCGACAAGCTCTTGTTAAACTTAGATGGATCTAAAAAAACTTTGAGATTAAGCTTTTCATCGTTCACCACGAGTCGGAACAATTTTTCCACGGACTTTTTCCCAATTAATTTGTAGGTTATTCTTCAAAATTGCAAACGTTGTCCAACATAAAATATATTTCACTTATTTAATAATATTTAGAAATATTAAAATCCATTTTCAAACCATTTTAAAGAATTATTTTTTTTTAATAAGATCATACAATCAAAACCATCTACAGATGTACATGTTCCAAACATGGACATCCGTGGATTGCCAGCTTTATTCATTCATTGTACATGGAATACGCAAGCTATGCGTTATTATGAGAGAAAGTCGTTAAGAAATACGCGAGTCTTTTCTGACTTTACAATCTATGCGGTAGATATACTTCATATTAAGTTTTCTTTTTTTCTGGCAATATCTGAAAAAAAAAAATTATTTAATAGTTTAATATCACTTACATGACCATTTTTGGAATTTTTATCTGTTTATCCGTTTGTGTATTTGTTTTATACACATCATGTAAAATCTACTGATTCAATATGAATAGAGTTTACAATATGGGTCAACTTGATGTAACATTTACGAGGGTTGGCTGAAAAGTAAGGCACTTATGCTAGGGGAGGGGGAAAAAAGAGTTATCAAATTCAGACAAAAAGAATATTAAAGTACAATTCTTAAGCTTCACAATTATTTTTTATTTTTCAGTGTAGTCTCGATTAGGGCTAATACATTTCGCCCCACGTGAAACAAGTTTTTTTCGATCGTCATTGAAGAATTCTTTTGAATTTTCTTGAAACCAGGACTTGAAAGCTGTCTTCACCTCATCATCTGATTTGTAGTGTTACTCTTGAGGTCTTTTTTGAGTAGAGGAAGCAAATAAAAATAGTAGGGAGCAAGATCCAGGGAACATGGAGGGTGTGGATTTGGTTCAAATTGGTTCTCACGCCTCGTGAAATTGCAGTCGCGCGAGGTGTGAGAACGAGCGTCATAATGTGTTGTGTTGTGTGTTGGTGTCAAACTGCCCCTAACATGACAAAATTGACGTTGGAGGTTTCTTAGAGTCTGTACATAACGAGAAGAATTTACCATTGCCCCTCGTCCCAGAAAATCGGTGGTATAAACTTGTAGAATATCCCAAAACACAGTTGGACGATTTTTTTTGCGAACTGTTGTGTTTTGAACTTTTTTCAGCTGACGAGAAGACGCATGTCGATATTCAGTGCTCTACCTTTTCTCTTCTGGTTCGTAATGATGAACCCATGATTCGTCTCTTGTCACAATATTCAAAAGAAAGTCGTCTCCTTCCTCACGGCAATGCTTCAAAAGTTGCTCTCAGCATTCCAATTGACTATGTTTGTTCTCGTCTGTAAGACGCCGTGATACTCGTCGTGCACAGATTTTGCGGTATCCCAATTGTTCAATAATGAAGCCGACACTTTCCTTGGATATTCCAATTTGATTTGCGACACATTTTTGAATGATTCGTCGGTCATTTTAAATCAAATCATCGACGATTTTGCGATGGTTGTCCTTCTGTGGCAGTGATCGGACGTCTACTGCGTGCTTTATTAGCAATTGTGACTTTTCTATGCTTAAAACTACGAACTTTTAATACCCATCGATTTAAAGCAGACCTATCATCAGTATTGTCACCATAAACCGCCTTTAAACGACGATGAATCTCAGTAGGAATCACGTTTTTAACAGTAAAAAAATCGATTACAGCACGCAGTTTAAATTGCAGTGACACAAAACAACAGACGACAGTCAAACTGCGCACGCATAATAAGGGGGAATGTTTCTTCCAAATGCCGCCTGGCGCGCTTTTTGAAGTTCTCCCTTCGCGCTCTGCAATCATGTGCACATTACTTTTAAGCCAACACTCGTGATTTTTCTTTCATCGCAATGCCATCATTCAATCAAAAGATGTGCGAATTTAGGTTTTGCAAAAATTTATTCACATTGCTTTGGCACAATAACAACAAAGACGTGCATAGCTTCTTGACGCATAGTAAATACAAAATTATTTAGTGTACCTATTTGCATCAATCCACTAATGTTTTCCACCCGGACATGCATTGGCGAAGGGGACGTGGTAAGAAGTGAATTATGAAGTGTAATTTTAAATAGAATATTATTAATAGTCTGCGCATACTATTAGTAACATATTTGAGAATAGAATCAAGGCAAACCTTGTAAAATTGCACATCTAATATTAAAATAAGTAAATAATATTTACTCTTAATTCTCTTTCGAAATATATTCAATATGCTTAATTAATAACGATTGATTAATAACGATTGTACATAATGATTTTTGAAACTTTTCATAAATCGATATGTGTTGTGAATTTAACTGGGATTGGATAATAATTCATGCATAAGCGGTTTAATAAAACGCGTCAATGGCAAGAGTCGGTTAAGTAGGTGAATTATTAGTTTTTTTATTAATTACTCTGTTTATAGTGTGAAAGAAAAATAATAATGGTAAGCAGTATAAGAAGAAGAAATATTTTGTACCTAAATTAGAAAAAAAAATCCTTTTTGAATTTCCAAGTAATAATATCATGGTACGATTTCTAGTTTGCTTCTAGCAGATAGTTAATTAGCGGTTAAGTTTGTCGTACGAGATTATTGACAAATGTGTATCAACTGTAGATGGCGTACCTTCTTACGAAACCTGTGACAAATTAATGATTAGGTAATTGTTAGCCAGATTGGCAATGCATGCACTTAAAATACGAAAAAGTACAATTTTTTTAAGAAATATTTACCAAAAATTAAAATTGACCGCCGCCATTTTGAAAGTGTTAGATCAATTTACTAACATAACCTCGATTTAGAACTTTACTATTTTTGAGCTAAGTTTGTTTACAATAAATTTTGAAATGTAACTACCAGTTTATATAAAATGTATAGTTGGTAGATGTCAATATTGGTAATTTGTTTCAAATACCTTTTCCAGTGTGGGTACGGGGGTACGGAGGGGTAATTTAAATAGTGGAGGTTTCAACCGGATTCTAATTTCAGATTCCGGTGTCAATCAAATATTTCTTCAGTTTATTTTCTTCCCAAGTTCTAGAGTCCGTAATTTATTCATATTTTGAGAAAATACAAAGTGTAGTTATTGCAGATGTAAGAAGATTACGTGTATTTATTAAAACAGTTCATGGAAACTAATTAGTATGTTCGAAAAGATAAGGCTAAAATATATTGCAAAAATAAAATATATTGCTAAAATATATACTATAAATCAGACTTAACACTAAAATGGGACATAAGGTAGAAAATATAAATTACAAGTATTTGTTTCAGCAGTAAAGTTGATCAGCTTCTGTCACTGACTTATTTCGCGTTTTCTATAATAACGTAGCCTATGAATTCTGGCTATAATTTGAATCTTTTTTTCAAAATACGTTTAGGTTTGGTAGTAATTCCATGACCGATATTCAAAGGAAGTAATTTTTTTCATGCTATCCTAAGAGGATCACGAATTTTAAATAAAATGAATGTTTTAGCACATGCTAAAATCGAACTTGCAGAATTTTCCTTACAGATAATTCTACACGATCAACTAAGGACTCAATGAAGATCATAAAAGATGGACACTATCTTTGGAACTTTGCATTTCGGAAAGAAAAGTATGTTTTAATCCAGGTAATAATATATTCTGTACATGAAATTTGTCATACAGTAATTAAAGAGTTATAGAACAACGAATATCCCTCTCTCTAACTATTCAAATAATTACATTAATAATATTAGTTAGGATTTATAAATAATGTTGATGCAAAAGCTGCTCCATACTTTTATGCTTATTGTAACTTACATATCTTTTAGAAACTCTCGGAGCGTGAATATGATCGATAAATAGTTGGAAAAAATACATATAAGACAAATTGTCTACTGAGTCGATAGAAGTTAGTACCTAATGCTCCTTTGATCTGAAAGTTAAATATTTTCTTCTACCGTATATTAAGCTCGTTAACATTGATACAGTACAATGGCTGCAAAGAATCGTTTTCGTGTTCAAAACGGTCGTAAACCTCGGATATCGGCTGTACCTGGACTCAAACCTCACACCGGGAAAAATGGATCACTTATGCCCAGTACGCAGTAAATTCGCCTTATTAACAGTAATAAAATGTTTTTATTTGCTGCAATGACTGAAAACATTTGCTTTTTCCGACTTTTTATGGTAAAAAACAGAGTTGGCAAGAGCAAAGTGTGCTACCAGATAACAGAAGATGTTAAGGGTATAAATTAACCAAGCTATTAATTTTCTTACTATGTCTTAGATATGTTAGGTAGGCAGCGGCGGCTTTATTTTACTCACTTTCGTGTATGCTTGCATTATCACTTAACATTTGTTTAAATACTGTATTTAATTCAATCAACATGGTTTCATTTTAATCCTTTCCATTTTTACGTCACACATTGCTTCCATATTTTTTCAACCACGCATTCAAATAGAATATTTGGAATAATCGTACCGTTCGAAATAATTGTAAATTTTTCCACATAAATTTGGCATTTGTCAAATTTTAGCTTCACACTTTCCTTTTGCATTAAATTTTATGCATGATTGATGGTGCTAATAAATAATTATGTAAAGCTTAATATAAGCACTTATGGTTTTATTATTACATATTTATTTATTACATATTTATTGATTTAAATTTCTGCAAATAAGTACCTATTTGTTACATAGAGACAGATAGACAAAGGTAAAAAAAAAGTTCCTTTCTTATAATTTTAGTACGGTACTCTAAAAACTTATATCCACAAACTGGCTACATTCTAAAAATATTTTAAACTGAATGCAATACGCTTAATAATAACATTTTAATTTATCATCGCCCACAAAAATAAATTGTGTAAACAGGAAAGCCGATGAAGTCTCTATTCATGTACCTATGTACTTTACTACATATTAGGTAAATTATTTAGGCAATTTAAACTATTTAGGCAACCTCTGATCACCGTTCCAAGACAACTAACTAGTAGATAGCCCAGGTTACACTTCCGAGAGTTTTTCAAAACATCTTCATGATAATCTTCTAGCTGCAAATCTGAAAATAAATTGATAGTACGAAATTTTTATTATATTTCTTAAATAGATCTATAAAATAAATTATTAAAGATGATAGGTTATAAATAATTTCTCTTCTCATCTATTACATTTTAGGCGGTTATAATTTATGTTATGTAAATTTCATATTCACGAACTTTACAAAATTCTTGTAAAGTTCGTGAATATGAAATTTACATAATGTATGTTTCGGATTTCTTTTAGGTGCATTAACTACATATGAAAGTCAGATGACACTTTATATAATGTTTTCTATCCTGCAGTGAGAATAAATACTAAGTATTGTTTTTGACCATTCTTACCCTTACTTTTGTCACTCGCTGTAGATCGGTGAACATGATTTTGATATTTTTTTATTCGATTTTCACTTAAGAGCGATAAATGAGTCTATCAATTATTTTTGCTTGCAATGGGAGTCAGGCAAGACTTTTTAGTGCATAAGCAAATAAATATATTTAAAGAAATTTGGTTTGAGTATTATTGAACCATTTCACGTAATTTTAAGAGTAGGGAAAGTATCCTTTCAGATACTAGTAGATAGAGAATACTATTGTTATTTCGTTAGGTGATATTGGAAAGTATCTAACTATAAATTATTAGAGCTTTCGCGTTTTTCAGTCAAGTGATGTCAACATTAAAAGTGGAAATACCTTTAGGGAATTTATCGCATTCATCTGGTGCTTTTACTCACCGAAAAGAAGGCAATTTCCGGATTGGAAACTTTTTTGGAAGTTATTTTTGACTAATTTGCATCGTTAGATTACAGTTCCATTTCCAACTCAAATTCCATTTTGATTCACTTCTCTACGTTTTGTTCACATATTTTTAGTACAGATATTTACCGATTACCACGAGTCCTACGACTGGTCCTAATTTTTTAGACGGAAGATCAATCACTAAGATATTTGCATTTTCATAGTGACTAATATCAAGTACACCACGATTTTTGTAGGTGAAAATTATTTTTTTATGATCAGAGTCAACCATTGGCTCGTGACCGTATTTTCACATAGTTTCTCAGTTATAAATTTCTATTTAATGTCTATAACTTTTGTGAAATTCACCGTTTTTTATTACATTTTTGTTACCGATATTTAAACGCACCATTTTTTGATTCCATTAACTAAGGTCACCCAGTAATTGCTTCAGCCATTCAGTCCCTTTTGTTGACTATACGTGTAGGTATAGTCATCAAAAGAGGCTATATGGCTGAAGCAGTTTGCGCCTAAATATGAAAATAAATATAGTTCTTTAAAACTATTTTTATTTTTCAGCAAGGTCTATTTTTCAAAAAGTTTTATTTTTCAAAAAGTTTCCTAGAAGTTTTTAATTAGTTGAAAAATCTCTTTTCATTAACATTCTAGGCCGAATTTCATTAATTCTATCACGATTTTAATGTTAATAGTACAGTAGTAAGTGAAGATTATGCTGGTACCATTCAGTTAGCACTCTTTGAGTTCGATAAAATTGACGTCATTACCTCATTCATCGGTAAAATCACTTTGACTTTCTTCTAAACTGGTAATCTAGACTTCTTCTTAATTTTGTTAGTTCTAAAATCGTTCTGGATTTTAAAATCATTCTTTTGGCTCTTAGGTATAGGAGTGGATCTATGTCTCATTATTATTTACAAACGCGTCCAAAATTTGCCGTTGATCGACTATTTATATTTTTTCGACTAAAAGGGTTTCATTACCCATCTCACAAACACATTACATAATCTCTGTAGTTTTTAGTTTACGTTTTCCCGTTTTCAAATAGTGTTAGTTTTTCATTTATTCTTCAGGAATCGAAGTTCATGGATTTCCAGTGCTCGGCTTACCTACCTAGTTTAAGTTCAATTAATGACATTTATATAATTACATACACCGGAGAACATTGTCCTAGTGTGACCACAATAACTTCACAGATCGTTTTTGGGATTAACCCTTTCTTAAACAGTTACTTAATGATCGCCCGATATTAATTTTTGTCCATATTTAAGAAAACCATTATTTGGTGCCAAATAAATCAGGATAAATTCGGAAAGAATGCAATACAAAAATTATTTCGACTTTTTTCTCTTTTGCCACTTCACCGTAAATCTTTCGTTAGTGTGCCTAACGGTTTGCCACTTCACCGTAAATTTATATAAATAGATATTATGAACATAATCATTTAATTTATTATTATTTCCATTCTCATTTGTAGATTAAATTTAACAATTAACTTACCTACATTTAGACGTTAACAATATTTACGACTCCATCGCCTTTTAATTCTTAAACTTGTCTTTATAATTACAACTCGAACTTGAGAAAGTCGTTAACTTGGAAATTAATATTGCGCCAGTTCAGCGGCGAAAATATAAAATTAGTTTATAATTAAATATTGCTTTCTTACCACGTTGTCGCTGTATATTCCTTTACTAAATTGTTTAATAATTGATGTAATATTTTAGTGAAGTTTATTTTTTTATGATACATAGAAATCCATATGACCTCTTAATGAAATTAAAATGTGAATTTCTGTTTTATTTACGCATTATCTATTTCTTCAACTTTCGTAAATTTTTAATTGAGAATTTATAAACTGTTTAAATGTATCTCTAACGATTTAAATAGCATAAATCAAGAAAACTTTTAGATAGCTGATTTTTCTACGACTTAATTAATATGTATTACGATTTCAATGATAGTCGATACGCATATATGTTAAATCGGCTTGTTAACAGTAACGTACTTAGTAAAACCTTGCTGCAATTTCTGATATTACTTCCAACTTTAAAGGTAGCAAAAGAACCCACACCCATTTTACAATATTGAATATTATATTAGAGATACCGAATTAGAGTATAGATAGAATAAGATAAAGAATTTTTTCATGATCTTTGAGATTTCGCTTTGTGCTTTTGTTCTTGTTGTGTACAAATGTTCAATATGCTGTCGTATCTGACCACTCCCCGTGAATTTATATTCATCAGCTACTGCGAACGTACACTATGCTTTCGTAGAATGTATACTATACGGAAATACATTGTTAGCAAATATATAATTCATACCCCATTATTTTATTTGTGTAATTATTATAGGGTACTGCTTAGTTTTAGCTATAGTATAGCCTGTGTTTACACAATAAGCAGTCGGTACGTACAAATAATAAAAAAATAACAAATATTTTTGTTATTTTTCTGTAGTGCAATCACGTAATTGTTCGAATATAATTCATTTTAAAACGTGTAGTGGAACAAGTTCCTGGAACCGAGTATTTTAGGGTCGAAATGTGTGGATATTTTTATTGTTAATGGTACGTAAGAACGGTAGGTTTTCAAATGAAAATGCCACATTCATCCAAATAAGAACCGAAAGAAATTTTCATGGACGTATTTAACCATATGTTAGCACACGCATACCATATGTTTTTATACATAGCTTTCCCGTTACTCGTTAGGTATGTCTTAAACTTTTCCTACTCTTTTTAAAATTTCAGAATTTAAGTCCCAGAAGAACAAGAACACTAAACGAACGTACAGAAAGAGAAGCAGTATTAACTTCGATCATTTCTAACAATTGAAATCCTCTGTAAATGTTGTTGATTCTGCGAACCGAAAGTGGCGTCTCGATGAAATAAGGTATACTTATATATTTAGAATGTTTCATCTGTTTATTTATAATCATTGATCTGTATAAGTCATCATATCAAATTACGGTAAAAATTTATATAAACATTTTATTTAGTTGTCAAATTTGGGTCTTTCCCAGGTAGTATTATGATAAATAGGAGTGAAAAATTAATTATTTTCCAAAGAGTTATTTGTTTTGATACGACATTAGATCGAAGAACACTTGAAGAAATTTAACAAAAAATATTTTTTATTTATCTTTTCCGACCTCACAAAAAGGAACGCAGAGAATTTGAGTCATTTCTGGGTCTATGTGTTAGGAATGGATTATCCTTAGTAGCTATAATCTAGAAATGAGCTTCACAGAAAGAAGAGAACTGTTCAGAACGTAGTAATTAAATAACACACAAAATCTGGTGGGCCTTTTTTAAAAAGGAAAGGAATAAAATTTGAAAAAAGAAAAGGAAGGAGTCGATATCAAGGAAACTGTTTGCTTCAAATTAGTAAGTCTACTTTCATTAAAATGTTAATGTGAAATTCTATTTTTAAGAAGCAAGTGTAGAATGTTGACGAGAATATAAAGTTATATGATCATTTAACAATGATTTAAATAAAGGCTTCGTGATTAAACGGAAGTTGGAATTACGAGTGTTTTTTACTTCGTCGTCGCGGAATGATTAATATGAAACGGCTTTGGGACGGAATGGCTTTAGGATGAAAATCACCTTGTGCGTAGTTTCGTCAATTTTATTCGAAATGTGTTCATGCGTGTGTGTGCATATGTCTAGATACACATGTATTATCATTTTTGTAATGAGAGTTCATGTTATTGAGATTTCTTTGATATATATATATATATATATATATATATATATATATATATATATATTTATACATACATATTTATACATACATATACACACACACACACACACACACACATATATATATATATATATATATATATATATATATATATATATATATATATATATATATATATTTACATTATTTCTCCATTGTTGTGTCGTCTCTCATTTATTCACTAAAGGTTCGAATAAAACGAGGAGATTCTCAATTCGACTGTATTTTTTTGTACATGTTACTTTATATACATATTTGCGGTATTGACCAAATGCTTTGAGTGATTTTTTATTTGGAAGGGTTTACCCTCAATGTAATCCCTTGAAAATTTGATTGAATATTGATCATGTAAATTGAAGGTATACCGTAGGCTTTACACTTTGTAGAGTACAGTCGTCGTGATCAAGTGTGAATGATATAGGCCAAATGCTATTCTGATAAAACACCATAAAGGGTGATAAACTTTCTCTTTAGCAAATCTGAGTACAAAGATGAGCTCGGAAGATGGTGACAGGAACTCTTCAGTGATGGAGTAAAACTCATCGAGTTTGGATTCGTTTAATTGTCTTGCGTAAGAAACAAAAAATCAAATTAAATAGGCAGGTAGGTACATACAGGTTCAGACATTGGCATGAAGAAACTAAGTTATTAGTAGGTAGGTAGATAAGTAAAAGGTAAAAGTAAAAACAAACACATGAAGCCAATAAACATCAGTAAGTAGATAGGTAGGTAAATAAGTTATACTTAGTTATATACAGAACTGACTACGATAAAGCCAAAAGTCAACGTCAAATGAAATGTAGCACTCATCTGTATATGTAGGTATGCACGGACATCTTCACGGACATCGGACATCTTCAACAAACTTCGTTGGGCATAAACCCACGCACTTTCCTTTAAATGTAAAATAATCGAGATGTTGATTTTTATGGCAATGAAACGACAAAAGGCTATTTATAATATAATCCAACAAAAAGATAAATACCCCATAAATTAATGAACTACCTGAATTTTAACATGAAATGTATGAAACAAGAAAATGTTGTTTCTTTGACGTTAACTCCATCTTAGCACTGGTAGAATGACGTAACAAATTACAGGACATTATTAATTAGTACGATTGTTACCTTTGTAAATAGACTGTAATTGTTTCATCCAGGTCTTAAATTTTACGGGAATTTTTTTCATAGTATTTCAATAATAACACATCTGTCATAATATAAAATACCCGCGTTTATCACGTGGTGTGTCAAGGGTGTTTACGCCAAGACTCTTTATAAAATTCTCATCTGTAGTAAGCTGGAAAGCCGTAACATCCCTTTAGTCGATATAAGTTTATTTCTACATTGGAGACAAAGTGTATGAGTATTTTAATAGTTCACTGCCAATTTTTATATACACGTATAATCTCTAAGCGATTGACATTAAACGTTAAACGGAAATAATAAAATTGCGGTAAATTAATTATTAAATTTAGAAATATAGGTCGTATGTAGAAATGTATTCCTCAAGAGGGTACTCCGTCGCTGTTGATAATAATTGATGTTAATATTTCTTTCTCTTCATATTAACATTGATCTTATGTGCAATCTATGACTATTTGTAACACGAACGTCGATTTAATTTGCATGCATCAGGTAAAATTTATCTTAAAATTGTTTTAAATAATATGTAAATCATTTAGAGGGATTTTATTTCAAAAGGAATATCAACTGCTTCCTTTACTTTGAAAATTTATTAAGATTACTTCATGTTATTACTAAATTAGTTTAATTTATTATTAAATTTGAATTTTTGCTGTAACGTATTCATGAAACTTAAGCATATTTTCGGTTCATTCAAAATTATGGGAATATTTGCTGTCTAGAAATTCCAGTCAAATATACCAATATCAATACTTAGAAAACTGGGATATTTTCGAAATGCTTTCAGTAGTAGTATTTGCACTATTTGATTTAATTTTATCTAATAGCATTTAGTGTTCTTTCATTAAAAGACAAAAAGTAATATTGTATATTATTTCATCATTCTGTGTTTTATAGCAATAAATTGCATGAATCGATATGTACGCGCGTGCGTACTCACACACACATACACATACGCACGCAAGTATACATGCACGCATTCTCACATTCACGCATGCACGCACGCACGCACACGCGCACACATACACAAAGGCGTGCGCGCGCGTAAACACATACACATACACACACACATACGCGTATACATGCACGCTCACTCGCATACATACGCTAATCCACACACACGCTGACACACACACAAACAAACACATATGCACGCAGTACATACACACACACACACATACGCGTGTACATGCACGCTCACTCGCATACATACGCTAATCCACACACACGCTGACACACACACAAACAAACACAAATGCACGCAGTTACGCGCACTGTCACGTGTACGCACGCGTGCATTCATACGTGCACCCACACGCGCATGCATGCATGTACGAATGCACACTCGCACACGTGTTCACGTGTACACGCTCACACGCGCCCACGCGCACATGTGCACACGCGTACACGCGCACGTGCACACATAGTCCATTTCGTTACAATTTAATTATGAATTAACATGTAACTAAAGTTTTATGACAGAGTTTTATGGCTCCTTCAAATACGGCGTAATTGCTCAATGTAATGAAAGCCAAGGTCGTTTGATGGTTTAAATATGTACGATATATTTTTTTAGCTGGGCGGTATTTATTAACATTTCTAAATTTCATATCAACATATACATGAGTTTAAACATAATATAGGCTTATTACTATTAATGTATAAATACAAGTAATATAAAAAATAAGTTACTGCAGAATACGATGTGAATAATATAAAAAATGCTCTTTCTTTTTACTTTGTTTCCAGACGTCTAACGGGAGATAATACTTGGCAGATAGTAAATTCTGAGTTGATAGAAATATTTGATGTGAGGTTGGATCATTATTATATGGTAAATTTTAATAAGAGTTAGATATAGCATGGAGGGGGGTATTTGTATCCATTTCTTATTTTTTCACTGAACTATGATACATGAACATGTATTATGGTTCAGTGCGGCGCGAGGTGACGTGCGAGTTACGCGGTTGTAGTTTAGATCAAAACGCCTTGCAATAAAAAAACCCATCAATTTGGCATGTTATCTGGGACATGTTCTATTATTTTAAAAATTAAACAATAGCGGCTCATACAGTTTTCTCTGCACGGATATCATTTTTTTGCGTTTATATTCACTGTTGGCAACTAGTTTATATTTATTGTTTGTATACGCAATTAGTTAGGTCTTTTAACTGTGAAAGAAAAGCAAGCAAAATAAATAGCGTTTCTCTTATATTGTATTAAGTAGGGATAATTAATTTTTCACGTGCCAATTTTCAATTCTATTCGCAACTTTGAATTTCTTTTCGTAAATTTTTCTAGTAAGTAAGGTTTTTTTCATATACTTTCTGTAACAAGTTTTTTTCATTTTGAAATCACAAACGTTTCTAAGGCCGGTAGGGAAAAGAAACTAGAAGGTGTTATAATGTGAGACCGTATAGGAAATAACTGGCCAAAAAAGCACAGTCAGGTTAGATTGTGTAACAAAACCATTAGTGAAAATAAAATGGGAGTGGGCTGGTCATATCGTCCGTAAACAGATCTCGTGGTTCAGGGTTCAGGTGGAATGGAGAAAGTGGGGAGAGAAATATGTACAAGAAGACCACAGATACTTTGGAAAAAACCATATATAGGTTGTCATAAATAAATCAGCTGGTGTGAAGTAGATAGAAACTAGCCAAAACCGAGAGAGATGCTATGAACTCAACGAGGTCTGTACTATTTGCGGTCTAAAATGGCTAAAAAAGAAAGGAAATAAGCAAGGTTTGATACTTATTTCGATGAATTATTATTACAGAGTATCCATTAGATATTAACCGCAAGTTATTGTGGTGTTTAACTATTATATATTACATTCGATAGCATCCTTCTTGCAACAACACATATTTTATTTAACATTAACTATTCAAAGTTTATTAAAATACGTAAACAACACAAGATATTTAGGTATTTAAAAAAAATCCTTAATATCATATATTTTGTTATAAAGAAAAAATATTATTGGATGTATATCATTCACCCTTTCTAAGTTAAAAAGGTAGTTTTAACGAATCACCTTTTATAACAGATTGTATAGAAATTAAAAAAATGTGCAAAAAGGCAAATATATATTTCATGTATCTCAATTCAAGGAGATATTATAACTTCTGTTAAAAAAATATTTATTCCAAAATAGAGTGTGCATCTACATACAAATGGTGCATAAGAGAGGAATATTTGTCAACGAGACACAAATCCTGGTCTTACTGAGAGGATGCATGAACGTTAATAAAATTTAATTGCCCCATGGCATTACTACGGTGTCAACGTTAATAAAATTTCATTATTTCTGATCTGCTTTCAATTATTGGCAGGGTAAAATTTTGTATGCATTTCGCCTCTGAAAATGGTTATTTATACGGCATATAGTCTCATGATAAAGTTATATAGCCATTTTTTTTTCACTCCTTTATAAAGTAAGTTACTCGTTGTTAGATTGAAAATCTAGACAGGGTATAAATGACTACAGAACATTCTCGTATTTCCGATTTAGTGAATCGCAATAAAATAATATTTACTTGTGTAACGGAGAGGGTTTCTTACTTTTCCCAAAATAAACTTTTACGTTAAAGAGTTGTTTGTTTTTTTAAGGATTGATTTAAGAATCTTTTACAAATTTAATCGAATCTCTCTACAAATTTAATCAAACCTTTTAAAAAACAATTATTATATTGTGAGATTGGTGAAATTAATTAAAGGCACCAACAATAAAGCCAATTAAAATCACCAACATTTCACGCTGACGGTGTATTGTGGCTGCCTACTAGATGGTGGTAAGTCCATAAATATGGTGTAAGCACCGATTGCTTTCTTTGCGACATTTATATATTAAATTTCTCTTTTGAAAAACAAATTAGGGTTAAAAATTTATTACCCAACCAAATGTTTAGTATTTAAAATAATGCATCTATCTGTATTATAAAGATAATCTCATTTACCGAAATACATTATCGAGTAGCGCCGCAGAATGCAGCAGACAAATTACCTGTCTATTTGAAGTATCTAAACTAACACGGGAAATTTTTCTTAATCGTATTAACAGCGTCTTATTTCTAGTCACAATATTTTGTTCATTTTGTTATTCTAACACATTGTAATAACGAATGAAACAAATAGAGAAAATAAAGTAATAGTTTAGAATATTGAAGCATTAAAATAAACAATACATTTTGCCAATCGTAACTTGGAAAATTAAATTAATCATATACAACATTTAAAAGTGGACCTGGTGACACGCCTTACTACCATTGGAATATATCGTACACGTGATGTGAATGCCCGTCATGATGATGCCCGCGTACTATATTAGTCAGTATGGAGTTTTCTTTGCAAAAACCTTGCAATGAATTTCTTAAATCAGGTTTTACTGCGAATTAATCTCGACTATAAAATTAAGATATCTCGGTACGACGGAAGAAGATGGAAACGAGTGTGCTAAAAAACACTTTGTTTTCATTTCAAATATTTTTTTGTGAAATTTAAATATTTAGTGAATTGTAATTTTTTTTATATTAGTAATATTTATTAGAGTATATTTACAATAGCACTACTATTTTTATACTTTGGAGGGAAAAGTCATTGCTTTTCTATAAAAAGGTGTATTTTATTCTCTTTTTAGACATTTATTGACTGCCTTACGCTTCTCTTCGCGACGCGCGACTTAGTTTTATACTCATATTGGATGACAAAACCCCAATTACAAAATTGTTAAGGTTTTAACAAATTTTAGATATTTTTTATTACCCTCTTAAATGGGTTAATTAGGTAATGTTGCTTGTATCTCATAGAAACCAAAAAAAAGACGCACCATAGGATTTTAGTATAAGAAGGGACATTTATTTATTTCATTGTATTGCACATGCAAACATATTACATTAAAAATGTTTAGTAAATTACACCCTGTCTCCATTTTCAATCTAACAACGAGTAACTTACATTACAAAGGAGTGTAGAATACATATTCAGCGGCGCTTGAAGCGATGCGGTCTAAAATATGTTTTCTCAGCAGTAATTGATCATACCGAGGAAACCTCGAAGTTCATCGATGGTTTTTAGTTTGGAGAAGTCGATAAAAGTCTTGATTTTTCTTTCGGGACTTCATAACGTGTTAGGATACGCTATACCCTGGAGATATTATCTGAGCATTACTAAAATTATATACATGGGACACATTTTAGTCAGTTACAGCAAAGTTTTGTTGGAGTCACCTGTTACTGTTTCAACGTAGCTGAACCACAGGCGTGATCAGTCTCTCGAGAATGACGATAGTGAGATTTCAGCGATTTATGGTGCTATCATTATATATGTCAGTGTCCTGGTATAGCTTGGTCGTCGAGCAGAGATTACTCTGCGGATGACCTACTTGAACGCCCGTGCGTCGTCGAGCAGAGATTTATCTTCTATATCGCGTTCTTAAATGCGGGGTCACCATTGAACACTGAAAAGGCGAATACTTATACTGATACTGCACTACATTGCAAAATGCGATATGATATAGTGAAAGTCCACGTAATGAAACTGATTGAATCCAAAAAGTGTGGTGAGAATTCATATGCACAATTGTAGAGCTCTTTACGCCGCGCTGGGTGATGGTTTCGCTACTCGAACTGAAGCGTTGCGATACAAAAGGCTGCAACGTAGTTTAGTACTCCTTAATGTCTATTACTTGGGAATGGTCTGATGTGTCATTGTTTCAAATTGTGCTGTATAAAGTGTAGCTGTCGTTGTTCAGTAAATGAAGTAAGTGAGGCTGCAATCTCATCAAAAATATCCGAATTTAATTTAATTCTAATTGCTGTAATTAAAATATATATAGTTAACCAAGTTGTCCTAGGTATATCTGCATGTTATTAAAGGGGTTTCGTTATATTTTCCCATTTTGTTAATAATTGTGGAATCTATTTTATATTTTAAATAACATGCATTTGCTAATTTTTTTGTAAATATGTTGAAAATTTAATAATTGGTATATTCATTTCAAAACAAAAAGTAATCGTTATAAAACTGTTAATAATATTTTGCGAACCCAGCTTTGCTTTTTAAGATTATCTTAAAAAAGAAAAAATAATTTTATATTATATTTCATAACTAAAATTTGCCTATCCAAAAAAAATTATTTTAAAAAATGTCTTTTTCATAAAAAAATATAAGAAAAGATTTGAATAACAAAAAATTAATGAAGACCTTTTTATTTTGCCATTACAATTAGTAGCGTAATACTTTAAATTATCCCAACTTGTAGATACGCCTATCTATGAAGAAGCTGAGACGATTACGCATTGGCGTAATTGCAGCATCTACTTCCCGGTATTTAGAATTCGCAACGAATTCGTATGGTTTTTCCGCTAAACTATTAACATTTTGTATAAGAAGCGACAACAGAAACAATCATATTTACATTTAGTCAACTGAAGCGTGCATTTAGCAACGGAACCGTTGCTCGTTGGGATTTACGCGACGTGAATTTACATTTAATTTCGGATGTAACCTAAGCGCGAGATTTATGTTGGCGCATGTAAATTTCTTAACGGCTTGTTATAAAAAAGTATTTGGTTAAGACATGCTTATTTAGGAAATAAATAAAAAGTCATGCATTTAAACAAACATTTACGTCCTATTTTATTTGATTTGGTTACCGGGAAAAATGTAAAATTTTGGTTTGTAATTGTATTTTTAATAAAATTTTGATTTACTTTTCAAAATAAAAACGAAAAACTAAATTACAGTTCCGTCATTTATAATAAAACAGAAATCAAAGAAAAATTTAATATAAGATATCAATGGAATGACAAGAATTTGGTAGAATAAGATTTGAGCACATTCTCATGCACTCGTAGCATATTCAGGTATGCTCACAAGGAGTTTGTAAGATCTCTACTAGGGTACAGTAAGGTGTAACGATACTTGTAATTTTTAAAAAATCGTTCTAAAACTCTCACAGATTTATTTGAATTCAAAAGATTTCTGATACAATAGTATGAAATGAAAAGATTGTTCATGCGATAGTTTGTAAATTAAAACAAGTAAATTATAATTTTGAGAGACTGATCACGCCTGTGGTTCAGCTACGTTGAGACAGTAACAGGTGACTCCAACAAAACTTTGCTGCAACTGACTAAAATGTGTCCCATGTATATAATTTTAGTAAGGCTGAGATAATATCTCCAGGGTATAGCGTATCCTAACACGGTATGAAGTCCCGAAAGAAAAATCAAGACTTTTATCGACTTCTCCAAACTAAAAACCATCGATGAACTTCGAGGTTTCCTAGGTATGATCAATTACTGCTGAGAAAACATATTTTAGACCGCATCGCTTCAAGCGCCGCTGAATGCATTCTTTTACAATGCAAAGAACTGAGACAAAACGTCAGTCCGCTGGACCCCGTTAGCGGGTCAAGGGTTCGAAATGTCAGCATTAAAAACACAGTCTTATTTACTCACTCGTCATACGATACACATAGCCCACTATTCACCGATGCATCCAACCTGAAAGTCAGTACCGTACTACAGTAATACGTCGACGGTAAGTGGCAACCGGTCGGTTACTTCTCTAAAAAGTTTTCGCCTACCTAACAGATGTCCAGTACCTATGATCGTACATGAACATGTATTGTGGTTTAGTGCAGCGCGAGGCGACGTGCGAGTTATGCGGTTGTAGTTTGGATTAGAACACCCTGCAATCAAAAACCCATCAATTTGGCATGTTATCTGGGACATGTTCTATTATTTTAAAAATGAAATAAAAGCGGCTCATACAGTTTTCTCTGCACGAATATCATTTTTTCCGTTTATATTCACTGTTGGTCTCTAGTTTATATTTATTGTTTGTATACACAAAGAGGGATATATAATTTTTTACGTGCCAATTTTCAATTCTATTCGCAACTTTGAATTTCTTTTCGTAAGTTTTTCTAGTAAGTAAGATTTTTTTCATATACTTTCTGTAACAAGTTTTTTTTATATTTAAGTCACAAACGTTTTTAAGGCTGGTAGGGAAAAGAAACTAGAAGGTGTTATAATGTGAGACCGTATAGGAAATAACTGGCCAAAAAAGCACAGTCAGGTTAGATTGTGTAACAAAACCGGTAGTGAAAGTAAAATGGGAGTGGGCTGGTCATATCGTTCGTAAACAGATCTCGTGGTTCAGGGTACAGGTGGAATTGAGAAAGTGGGGAGAGAAATTGGTACAAGAAAACCACAGATACTTTGGTAAAAATCATATATAGGTTGTCATAAATAATTCAGCTAGTGTGAAGTAGATAGAAACTAGCCAAAACCGAGACAGATGCTATGAACTCAACGAGGCTTATATATTTGCGGTCTAAAATAGCTAAAAAAGAATTGAAATAAGCAAGGTTTGATACTTATTTCGATGAATTATTATTACAGAGTATCCATTAGATATTAACCGCAAGTTATTGTGGTGTTTAACTATTATTTATTACATTCGATAGCATCCTTTTTGCAACAACACATATTTTATTTAACATTAACTCTTCAAAGTTTATTAAAATACGTAAACAACACAAGATATTTAGGTATTTAAAAAAAATCCTTAATATCACATATTTTGTTATAAAGAAAAATATTATTGGATGTATATCATTCATCCTTTCTAAGTTAAAAAGGCAGTTTTAACGAATCACTTTTATAACAGATTGTATAGAAATTTAAAAAATGTGCAAATAGGCAAATATATTTTTCATGTATCTCAATTCAAGCAAATATTATAGCTTTTGCTTAAAAAAAATTATTATAACTAAATACAAATGGTGCATAAGAGAGGAATATTTGTCTACGTGAGACAAATCCTGGACTTACTGAGAGGATGCATAAACGTTAATAAAATTTCATCGCCCCATGGCATCACTACGGTGGAAACGTTAATAAAATTTCATTATTTATGATCTGCTTTCCGCGAGACGGCCAGCTCGAGCCCTCTTTCAATTATTGGCAGGACAAAATTTCGTACGCATTTCGCCTCTGTAAATGGTTATTCATACGGCATATAGTCTCATGATAAAGTTATATAGCCACTATGTATTTTACACTCCTTTGTAATGTACGTTACTCGTTGTTAGATTGATAATGGAGACAGGGTGTAATTTAATTATAATCAAAATAGCTTCCAATTCTAGTCTTCAAATAGTAAATATCTTTTATGACCTGAGAAAAGTCGATCGTACTACCTTGAATTGTTTATGCATGAAAAAATCATTAAAAACTTAACATTTATTACAAATGCCAATGCGCAGACTAAGCAAGGTGGCGTCGACTTTTTCTGTTCAAATATTTTCTGCATTAACAAATTCAACGAAGGATTGCACAATTTTACCCTCAACGAATTAGATAAAGAAAATGTATGTTGCGATATAAATTAAAATTGTCAACAGAATAAATTAAAACCATCGTTTTAACTCTGCGAATTTTAAAAGTAATTGTAATTAACTATTTCAATAGCTGAAGAGTTAATCACGTTAGTTGGACTCTGTAACATGTAGGCGCAAACTAATCAAGTTGATTTGTTTATTACATAGTTAACAAATAGAGTTATTTTCCGAATTACATCCCTCAATTTTATTACCAACGTAGTAAACAGAATTTTCTCGTTTTCTTTTATTTTTTCTATATGCAGTTTATTTTGTGGTATTTTGTGGTATATTTTAAAACAGACTGAATAATTCACCAAAATAGTTTTAAATGGTTACCTTTCATTAAGATATGAATTGATTATACATCTATACGCACAATATAAATATAGAATAAGCCTATCTGTATATTGAAGATATTTACGAAAAATTATTTAGAGGCACTTCATAAAAGTAACAGAATATTAAAAAAATTGTTTTTGAAATTTACGCATATTTATCTGTTTGTGTGTTTTTCGTCAAAACTATTAACCCAACTCGTATGATGATATAAGATTTCAATAGTTTTAAAAACTAATGTATATTGTATTAGTATAAAAACAAAGAATGACAAGCTACTCGACGCGTAGTAAATACATGTATAATGTATATATTTATATCAACATATACTGCTACATATATGTTAAATCGCGAGGCAAAAGTTTCCACTTTAGCAAAATGAGTATGGCGAAAGATAAAGTACAGTGATGCTGAGGGGGGAGGAGGAGCCAAGGTAGGTACTGGGTTGAATAAACGATATGCACTACGACACATAAATTTGAATTTTTCAATGTCGTATGTATTCTTTACTTTGCTTCCTCAATTCTTTTAACATTTTAAATTGTTGAAGATATTAGTAATTTATTTAGTTTGGTAAGTTTGCCTAAAATTAGGCAGTAGACATTTGGTTGTTCATACTTTTTGTCTATTAATATAACGAAACTATAAAATTAGCCTGTTAGTATGTTAAAGGTATTTGTAAAAAAAAATTAGTAGAATGTTAAAATAATAGAATACAAAAATATTGAGTTTGAAATTTTTATGTAGGTCTACTTACGTATTCGTTTATACATTCGTCACGTAAACATTAAAACAGTCAGTTTATATTTTGTTTTTAGAACGATATAGGAATCGACCAGAAATAACATTTAGCTTTTACAATTAAATGAAACTACGTGATGTATTATTTCTACTTTATTTAAACAAAGATTATATCTTTGCTAATAGCCCACCTGAAGATGTAATACAAAGAAACCTAGGCCGTGGTAAAGAACTTACAGAAAGTAGAAATAATACTACATCACGTAGTTTAATTTAATTTAGAATAATGATTTTTTACAAAATTAACGCCAAATATATTTAATATTTAGCTATTACTTAATTGCAATTAATTTATTTCATCAGAAGATATATCAATCATTTTTTGCATTTCTAAGAACAACAAGAAAGAAATGCCTAGCTATCCAACGTGTATTAATAACTCAGATTTATAGTGTTAGGTACACCAATCATAGTGTTACATGCATCAAACGATGTCGCTATGCATATTTTAAATAGAACAATGAAATTTTCCACCCCGATATACATTGATATATTTCACATCTGGTCGTCGCTGGATGTGGAATATTGATTAACGCAGATGGGATAAGTGCTTGAGTAAGCAAATCGAGCGCAGGCAGATGTATGAAGGTAGACATCGTTGTCAGAAACGTCTTCAGTACATCATTTTTTTTTCAATCTTGGACGTATTTGTTATGAGCTTACTTCCCAAATTTATTTAAAATTCGAATCAGCTGCCAATATTTATAATTTAATTACTTTGATTGTTTTGAAAATATTGAAACGAATATAATATATACATAAAGGAATAGGAAAATATGGTTCATGGATTTCTTGTCTGTCTGTCCGTGAGCTTGCTTATTCATTCACGCAACACGCAAGAGTAGCTAAAAAGATTTCGATGAAGTTTTTACTAGTGGATTCCGTTAGGTCTTTGGTAAGATTATAGACTATAATTGTTTTGCAATCGACTAACTAAGAAGGAGATTTCGTTATTTACGTTTGAAAATAAAATGAACTTACTTAACAAAAGTTGAATTTAAAATTATTATAATAGACGGCTTTACGTATACTAACCGTACCTTTAACTTAATAATGTTTTCTAAAGGTTCATATGCGAACAGCGTTGCTGGATGGATAGCTATCATATTTTCAACAAAGTGAAAACATTTAGAATTTGAAAATTTACAGTTATCTTTACTAATAAAAAGGGCTAAATTATGAAATCTTTAAAGAATTACAATATTTCGATTCTTATACTCAATCCTCTATATTCAATGGGGTTCCCTGATTCAAAATGAATGTTTTTGTTCAATTAATATTAGAAAATTTAATTTATTGGTTCGACTTTTTAATTATTGGTCAATATTACACTATCAATCCTCACACATCGGTTCCAATAATCAAGAGTTGATAACATTTAAAAATTTCACTTTGCAACTCTGCATTATGATTTACTTGAATTTGATGAGGTTGTCTGGGTTTTTTATTGTCTCTCGATGGTTTTGTAATGGGCGTCTTTGCAAGCATTTGTTTTTTTTACGAAACGTATGGTTTTTGTTTTACTTAGTTTTTACTTTTACTTCCTTATCTCATAAATGTAATTTAAAATTTCTTTCTTTGTTCTATTAAATTTTTTGGTCATTTAAGTAAACTCATATGATTCTTATTGAATTCACATTTTTACTTTTTTCTCGCGAGTATCTATTAAATAAGTATCATTATTACGACGCGCTTTTATTTTACAAAAACACGAAATGCGCCAATATGATTACGCCGTGTGAAGAATTCTACTAACCAGAACGTTGTCAGCCTGACAGTTCCAATTAGAGTTATTTTAAAAGCAGTTTTCTCAAGGATACAGTACCATTTTCGTGAAATAATTTTACTCCTGCTTTGATAGTTTCAGTATGTGTTTAGAAAAGAATTAAAAAAGTATTACAGGTAGACGAGAATGTATTTGAGATACAACGTCTAATCTCCGAAAAAAACCTATGCTCAAATCTGCACGTCTCGATAGGTTGGCTGCATTGAAATCAGCACAAATGATCGATAGATGTATTCAAATCCAATCTAGAATTTAAATGGAATACGGATTCGGGTCTGGATTGAGTTTCAATACGTGTTTGAGAACTTAGAATTGACAGACAAATGAAACTACGAGTATGTTTACTCGAAATGGAATACAGATACGAACGACAGTTGCGCGATCCCTTAACAAGTACATTTCCCCAGTTAAAATGAGAAAGTACCATCATCATACAGTGAGTTCATCGATCGCCAGTTAGAGTTTACCAATCGACAGTTGTTCAACGTGGTGACGGAATTTCTAATACCTGTTTTCTATTTGAAAACCTATTCTTTATTTTCGAAACTACTCAATCTATTATTTAAAAAAAACAGGTTTTTAGCAGCTCACGAAAAAGTTGCAGGAAAACTATAGCGGCAATGAAATTTAATTAACAAGCTTCATCTTCAATCCAAGTACCTTTAGCCAGTGCAGTTAAAACATGACACTCGTATTGAATAGGTCTGTGTTTATATTTTTCATATTTAAAGCTTTCTGTAAAACGTTAACTTTTGGCAGAATTCGAGAGCTTCGTAAAAGTGAAGCCTTCTTCTTCTGTATAGAACCTTACAAATTAACGATGATTGTGCCATATTGTCTGGGAATTCGTTCTCCTTTGATATATTCTAACATTAACCCCACAATCGGTTTAACGTTAATCAACATTCTGATTTCGTTAAGGAATACGTAGATACGAATAATGAATATATATCAATTCTATTGTGGGACAAACTTAAATTCAGACTTTGGTGTTGAATTAAATTCTGTTGAATGATCGAACTTAAATGGTGTCCCATTCGTAAAAACTTTTTAATGTATACTGATGAGCATAAAAACAAATTTTATTGATTGTCATGATGAGCGCAATGTTATGAACATGTTGATATATCTTATGTAAGTTCAGCATTTACACACTATCTAATTTTATAACAAAAATTTATAATTTTGACTGTATTTAAGGTAGTGTTAGGTGTAATATGACTTTAAATATTATTCCGCTTTAAACTTTCTTATTTTAATATAACCTTTAATAAAGGTTTGTTAAATTTAATAAATTTTGACATTCCTTTTGATGCAACGCATTACTAATAAAAGCTTTGATTAGATGGATTTTTTATTCCCTGCATCGTGAAATAAAATTAGGCTATTTTAAACCTTGAACAAGTCTATTTTAATCATTGAATATTGCAAAACATCGGATTAATGAACCATCTTTAGATGGAGGTTAAGTCTCGTTAACTATACTCCATTAACATTGATGCCGCAAATATTTCTGATTTCATTTTTTTTTTAAACTTCAAGGTTTCATTAATTTTTTGTTGTCATTGCCTTTGTTTCTGATTCATAAAGAGATCTTATTTAACGTTTATATAATAGGAATTTAATTTCTCGTTCCAAAAAAATTGATTTCAAATATTTTCTTATTTCGTCCAAACACCAATTGACTACAGCATTTCTTTACTGTACTTTAGCTATTTCTTTTATCTTCATATATTAGTGGATATAATTAGTATTATATAGCTATAATTAGTAGAGTTAATTTAAGATATTGTATAGGTAAAATTCTCACTTTGTGTAAATTTAAATGAAACAATATGGAGATATTTAATAAAAATTGCAAATTTCCAGCAAGACGTAAATTTGCAATTGCTCTGATAAATAAGTTGCTTAATATTCCTCGCCTCCTTTTCAATTACTTAAAAGACACATTTAAACATTTAAAACCTTTGAAATTTTCTTACAAATATGATACCATTTCAGAAACCAACGCCTAAATTAAGTTTTTGAAAATTAGACCTAGCGTCAATTTCTGAATTATAATTAGTTTCTCTGTCAATATTATTATCGTTATAACTCAATAATAATTAATCGTCACCGTGGTGTTTTGGGTCGATCACAGCTTTACAGCTGTTGGTGGTGTGACGCCTTGAGGGGTCTCGGATTCGAATCCCGACCGGACGTCAGACGTTGCTGGACTGTTGTTCTGGTTGGCTATAAGAGGTTGATCTCACAGCAATACGATCGCCGTATGTATCAGTTGTGTACGTCAAAGTTCGTAAATAAATAAAATAAGTGTTAAACAATATGCATGCCATGGCGACACCTTACATTCCAATAAAATCAAAAGTAAAGTTCTAAATTGCTACATGTTACGCTTCCTCTAGAATAGAATAATTAATTACTATGAGTTTTTTTCTGGGACACCTAATCTTCCAGTAATTTCTAATAGTACATTTCTGTTAATATTTTCGTAAACAGACTTAAAATCTATGAAAACTAAATCAGCAAAAAGACTTTATTAACTTAGCTTAGCTCCACTTATAAAATACAATAAGGATGAACACATATTATTAATATCATTTCATGCATGTTATGTAATATTGGCTTAGAATGCTGATGATGCAAATCAGTATGCCGGAACTTCAAAAAATTTAATATTATCCAAGAATTTGTCCAATTTATACAACCGTCAGTTTGGTAGCGAAATCACGGGTAAAAGTTATTCATGTACCTAATTCATTAGAAATGATATGTAGGAATTGTAAATTACACAAATTGTATTTTTTGTCCATATCTTGTGATTAAAAATGTTATTTGAATAAGTAATTTAACTATATTATTTCATTACATTTAGCGAAAAGAAATTTTAAATAAAGTTTGATTATTCTAGTATTCGTTAAACTGGAAAACGTTTCGCTTCAGGTTTAAAAGTGGAAACCTAATTTTTTAACGATTTAATGAACAATATATTATTCAAAATCTTAACTTTTCACGGTTATTTTTAAATCTATCTTCGTCAAGATAATTGATTTCTTTTTTTAAATGAATAAATATTTATGGAAAAAAATTTAGTTTTAAATTATGAAAAAACCTGTAAATATTTAACCCATGGTGTAATAGTACAACTTGCATTAGACTTTTTTATCTCCTTTCATAAATTGTTTTCCGCAAAAAATGAAAAAGTACAAACGCAACCTCCTACTTAATGAAATACCGATTTATCATTAAATTTCCTTACTGCTATCCACCCGAGAAAATTGTAGTAAATACCTTTTTTTCAGATTTACCCAAATTTAAAATCAGGCTAATGACAGTAAACTATGAATAAAAATTCTCATTGCATCTTCCTCATTGCCGATTTCCTTCAAAGATATTATCGTGTGTTACGTATTTTGGTTTTTATCCTTCAAAGGCATTTTCGTAATATATATATATATATATATATATACATATATATATATATATATACATATATGTATATATATATATATATATATATATACATATACACACACACACATATATATATATATATATATATATGTGTGTGTGTGTGTGTGTACGTGAAGTGAATTTTCTAATATTTCTTAAAGCAAGTAACAAAAATATTAAAAAAAAAATTTCAATGGAAATAAACTTTCAGCATTTTAACAAATTCAATTAATTAATTTCATAAATGGAAAATTGGGGCGGCAACCCGTATATTCGATTTTGTTACAACAGAATGTAAAATAACAGGCTGATATTTTATTTTCTTTTATTAAATATTCACTCAATTTAATCAAGAGCAAGGCGTTTCTTAACAAACTTTTGCTGCTTAAAGCAAACTTTTAAATAAAGGGGAAACATTTTCTTTGCTATGGCCGGCACTTGATTGGATTAATTAGCATCGTCACAGACTCTTCGCGTCAGGTGCCACCAATATTTTCGCCGGTTTCCTGAGTAGCGAATTTAATTTTTAGAATGGCCTTTTGCGTCAAACCAGCCCTGCGTTACCGTAATGTTTTTCCTTGGTTTTATTTTATTATACATCCGGCCCATTTATTTTGTTTCAACTTTAACTTGTAGTATTACAATATAGAGAGTGGTAATAAGTAAACGTTTTTGTATATAATATGTTTAAATATTCTAGAATTTGCACAAAAACTGCATCTTACAAATTTTATTTTTTACGCAAGATATATTCAATGAACAAAGATAAGCAAGAAATTTCTTTGTAAATTTTAATTGAATGTTAGGAAATGGATTTAAATAATGTTTTGGTTTGTACAATGTCTTTTTTTGTTGTCGTTATTTTCTCTGTCTTTAATTTATAATTGCTTTATTTATTTATCTGCACTTAAAACTTGTAATAAATTGCTTTATTCGAAAACTATTGCGATAGATATTTATTTTTAATTATTCTATTACCTCTCTATTATAAATAGTGTTATAAAGTGTAAACCTATATAATTATACTAAGTAGTTATACTAAGTAATAGTGTAAAATATAGTAGCTCGTAGTAGTGGATAAAACATTTAAGTAGCTCGCGGGTATGGCTCAGATACCAGTAACTAAAAAAAATACGATTTGAAAGTTGTGTTTTGGAAATAACTCGTACTGATATATTTTATTAGTATTGGAATAAAAAAAAATCTTAAGGGGACGATTCTAAAGAATGAATTTTAAGTTTATTTTCAAAGAAGGGAAGAAAAGAAGATGATAGCTCGGAATTATTAACATAAGATATCACAGACAAACCCAGTGCAATCCAGATCCTCTAGTTTTCTTTCGTTTACTTTTGAGCGACGTAAGAAGTGAAGGAATTATTCAAATAGTCCAGATATTCTAACACAGGGTTTTTAGTATAAGTCAATTATATCTTAACAATAGGCTTAAAAAAGAAGAAATAAAACAAACCTGTGTGTTAGTGTACGCGTGAATAGTTATCCGTGTTGGGTGGCTAGCACTAGAAAGTAAAACTTTTGTAGCAAAATTACTCTGAAAATATTGATTTTACAAGAAAATATTTTTATAAACAAGTATCTTGTATTTTCGTAGTAGGTGTGACTCTTCTCAGTGTTGATGTACACGAATGTGACGAACAAAACAAAATATTTCATCATCCCCCTGGCAATAGCCCTGCACCGCAATCCCTTAATTGGATATTTGGACTATTAACTATCTAATATTTTCCCCCCTTACGTTGAATTAACATAACATATTTTGCTTGTCCAGAGAAGTTCTTACGACTTTAGTAAGAAGTAATTTCCCACTGACAGATCAGTTACATTTTATTACAATGATTCAGTATAGGGTTTGAAAAAATTAGAACAATAATTGACTTTTTTTTATTTATTACAGCTTGCTAATTGTCCACTACTTTTTTTGCATTTGCTACAACTAAAAAACCATTTGTGATGCACAAGACGAAAATTTTATTTAAAAACAATAGTAATATTCTCAGTATTAATAACATACTGTTACTTGTTCCATTTTCGAGCTAGAATCCTCGATGTTTTTTTACTAGTGTGATTTCGTCTGCTTCTAATGCAACGTTTCGTCATTTTTAATTTTCGAATCCTTCGAATCCTCTTACATATAAAATTATTATAATCCTTCAAAAATCCAAAATCAGTATTTTTAAATCCTCAATTCATATATCGATATCCGAGGTATGAATATTAATAAGGGACATGGGGAAGGGGAAGGGGAGGGTAGGAGTAAGAGAGGGGAGGGAAAGGTGGGAGGGAGGGAAAGGAGAAGGACGGGGAGGGCAAGGGGAAATGGAAGAGGAGTAGAGGGGGGGGTGAAGGGGAAGGGGAGTAGAGGAAGAGGGTGAGGTGAGGGGAAGGGGGTGGTCAGAGGGGTGGGGAAGGGGGATGTGAATAGGATGTGGAAGGTACGGGAAAGGAAAGGTAAGGGGAAGGGGGAGCGGAAGGAAAGCTGAAGGGGGAGCAGAAGGGAAGGGGAAGGGGAAGCGGAAGGGAAGGGGAGCGGAAGGGAAGGAGAAGCAGAAGGGAAGGGGGAGCGTAAGGGAAGGTTAAGGGGCACCGGAAGGAAAGGGGGACCGGTAGGAACGGGGAAGGGGGAGCGGAAGGGAAGGAGAAGAGGGAGCGGAAGGTAAGGGGACAGGGAAGTGGGGAGGGTGTGAAGGGGGAGGCAAAGGGGGGTGGGGTGAGGGGAGGACGGGGAAGGGGTATGTGAAAAGGGGTGGGGAGGGGGAGGTGCAGATGAGAAGTGGGGAAGGGGAATAAGAAGGTGTAGTGGAAGGCGAAAGGGAAGTGGAAGGCGAACGCGGGGTGAACGCGAACGTGAAGGTGAACGCGAGAGCGGACGCGAAGGCGAACGGGAAGGTGAGGGGGAATGTGAGACCGAAAAAGAAAGCAAAGGCAAAGGGGACGGCGAAAGAGAAGAAAATCTAATACTAAATCTAATACAATGAACCAAGCAATTTCACGTTCCTATGGGAAATTCGAAATAACCGATATATTTATATATATATATATATATATATATATATATATATATATATATATATATATATATATATGTATATATATATATATATATATATATATATATAAATTGGGTTAGCTAATATGTTTTTAACCCCGAGTTGCTGTTAATAATTTTTATTAAACAAATTATTTGCTACACTAAATTTATTTTAAGTATCCATGCACCATTATTATCTACTACATGGTACCATCTAGTCAATTTTTTTCACGTAAGTGGTTACTCAGAGTCCTAAATAAATTCGTAACACACGAAAATATCTTTGAAGCCCTAATAAATGATAATCAGAGAGTATGCGATGAATATGGTGGGTGAGTAGAAGTCAGCCGAGCTCCTCTAGTTTATCACAAGCACGTTTTGCAACATGTGGTCTAGCATTATCGTGTAGAAAATAAACCCGGTCCTATTGACTGCTCAATTTGTTATCTAATCGGTCCAAATGTTCACAGTAAATATCTGCATTAATTGTAGATTCCTCTGGATGCAACTCCCGATGAATACTGCCCTTAAAGTTTCACTAGCAACTGAGCATAACTTTTTTCGCACCTATTTTAGGTTTGGATACCGAAACTTCTGTTTCTCCGACACCCAGCCTTTAACTTTTGCGTGTATAGTTAACGTAAGTAGCCCACTTTTTACCGATCTATAACTATTGATAAATATCAACTCAGCACTGAAGGTAATATGATGGCGACTCGTGGGGTATCCACACCGTATTTTGAAACTGTTTTTATTTGTGCAAATGTGTTTCTACGGTGCTATTACTGCAGTGCAGCTCATCGACAGGCGAGGATCCTCCTCAATTAGGCGTCGTAAATCGTTTAATGTCCAATTCAACAGGACGTCCGTGGTTCGTTTTCAAGATAGTAGTCCTCGTTCCTGAACTTTCTGAACAAAATCTTTGTCGTCATGTGGACTCGCCCATCGCATGACATGTATTATTTGGAGAAGCATTATGACCCAGACGAAATTCGTAAAAAAAAATAGAATTCGTATTCGATATCGATTTAAATCCATTGTCTTTTATGTATGAATCTTTCTAGAAAAGTCCTAAAGTTGTGTCTAAAAACTTACTAGCCAACCTAATATATCTATATATATAAATATATATATATATATATATGTATATATATATGTATATATATATATATATATATGTATATATATATATATATATATATATATATATGTATATATATATATATACATATATATATATATATATATATATATATATATATATATATATATAGTAAGAATAAGCAATTTCTGGACTTAACAAATACTTTAGAGAAGTTGCTAACTTTCTAATATTTAATATTTTTGACCATCGATTTGTGATACAGCTAGCTTTATAATTAACCATGAAAATAAAACAATATAATTTTTTTAGTCTCACTGGTATTTTATGCCAAATAGCTAGTTTTTGACTAATTGTGACTAATTAGACCCTTAAGAATTTTTTTTCTTTTCATTTAATTTTATTTTAATAAATCATAAGACCAAATTACATAGTATGTGTAATGGTTTAATAAGTTGTATTAGATATGTTAAGGGACCAATTTTATTGTTTTTAACATAAGGACATACTTTCTATGAAACTACTTATTGGATTAGATAAACCGATTACCAAAAATAGCGCAATGAATCTAAAAAAAAATTGCTGTAAACGGTTAAACGACAATAAAAAAGATGGAAACTTTAAAAAAAGATTTTTTTGAACTTGTTTTTGTTTAATCCAATAACCAAATTCAAATAACAATATCTTTAATTTTGATTTCGTAAAATAGGTCTTGCGCTATTTCAACGTTTAACTATTTCGTATTCTAATTTAATGTCTTTTTTATCGTCTACCTCCTTACCCCTCCACAAAGTTGTCCCAATTTTTGAATTACAACCAAATGGATATATTTATTAGGCCCGGATTTTCACTCAAACTAGGTAACAAAATTTCATTTGCCGTTTGAATTTTAAACAAGTTCCGCTTTTTTTTATGTCTCAAAAATGTTTAATTATTTATTTTTATATTCAGTCTGTAAATTTGATTAGCGCAATCTTTAAAAATGTGACGTGCGAGTGGAAAAACTACTTTGAATATATTTCTTTGGAATATTAAGCTCAATTTTAACGAAACGGAGAATGCAATATATTTATTAAAACTCATCAGATCTCCAAATTTAAAAGAATATTATTATAAATTTACTTTATTGTTTAAAAGAAATTAACGAAATACAACTTGATACATATTAATTACTAAAATCACTGTAATTTTAGTGTGTTCATTACTTTTGAGTGCTAATTTACTGTAATTGCTTTGACTCCTTGGTAGCCAAACATCGTCTTGAACATGTATCCTGGACTTTTACTCGGCTTTAACAGTTTTCAATATTGATAGCCTGTAAAAGGACGCTTAATCGTATTTAAAAAGAATGTATGATATATTAAATACAAATATATCAACACCAAAGCAAAATTATGACCTCATATTCACGTTATTAGAAGTTAGAATATTTTTTATCAATAAAAAATACCATTATATTGGTATTACACATAATACGGAATTTTGAAACTTTTGACGTTAGGAAAAAGATAAAAAAAAAAAGAAAAAGATTCAAAATTGTGAAGGGCAAAGTAACTAGTCGTACTAAAAACATATAACCATATTTATATCTCAACATCAAAAACACTAAATGGTAAATATTGAATATTAATATGTCAATTTGGAAGACAATTTGTGTTTTACAAGAAGAGCAAGCAAAGAGCACATATTTTCGGTCTTGAAAGTAGTACAGATTGAATATAAGATTTGTGACGTATCATATTTTAAATAGAAAAATAATTTCTCCATTTCCTATATTTTATTCTTTTGACATGAATACGTTTTTTTCGTTTCCATGCTTTCTCGTATTTTAAAAACACAGTGATTACAAAATGAAAAGATAGAGTTAGATATTTCACCCCTGAATTTATAATCAATGTTTAAAATCCGATTATGTCATTCGATAACAATCGGATCAAAAAATTTTTATGTGTAATGGGAATCATAACATATTTCAGGGGGCACGTTACCGCAAAATAAATTGAAGTGTTGATCAAGATTCGATTGATTAAAAATTTCCCTTCGTAATTAAAGATATACTCTTATCTTCATTCTTATCTTTCTTATCTTAAGGGTATATTGTGAATGAGTGGAGTACAATATTTTTGGTTATAGAAGAAAACTTAAATTCAAAAATTTCCTTTAGTTATTAAAACAATATTACTATTTGTTTCGGTAACTTTTCCTCCATACTATCGCACTAAATATTGGATGAAAATAATTTAAATAAATTCAAATTATGAAAATAATTTCAATTTGACCTTTCCCCCAGTTCTTCTAAATATATTCTTGAGTGTCAGGACTGAGATATGGTCAATTTAAAATGTTTAATTATTAAGCCAAATTTCAAGTTTTGTACGTCAAGCGATTTTATAACCGTATATTCCATTTGAAAAATATATAACCCTAAATCAAATCAAATATAAAGTTTAAATTAGAATTGAAAGATATTACAATGTATACAAAATATTTTCATGTGCATTGTAATATCTTTAAATGGATTTAATTTTCAGAAACTAATTCTGACATAATTGCAAAATCGTTGGCTAAGGACGGCACTAGATGGTCCCGCACGATTTTTAAAACACGTTAGTTCACAACGCTTAGAAGTTGGGACCTAAAGTTTATCCTTTGTTTTTAAACCATTTTTATCTCCTAATTCTTCTATCTGTATCGTAATCTCAAAGTTTCATTAATCTTAAACTATCAGCGTGAAATTTAGATAGACACTTCACCTGAGGTGGTTCAATTATTATGAAGTAACTAAAAAAAAGTGTTGCTGTACCTCTGTAGGCATATGATACGATTTTTTTCGCGCTTCCTGTTGGGTGAAGTTTAATTCTTTAAAGTGAAGTCGTCAAATTAAACTGAAGTAAATATGAAAAAGAAATTGAAAGTAGTTTTAGTTAATATTGACATTTAACGGTCAATCGAAGGTAGTTTTTAGTGGATATGTTATAAGTGGTGCTTTTTAAGAAGTAATTAGAAAAAGAAAGTAAATATTTTAGTACTGAAAAGTTCAGCTTATTTTGTACATTAAATAAAATTGACGATACTTTAAACGTATAGAAATATGTATCAAAAGTAATAATAAAATAATAATCATACATAGAATATTACTTTTTGTAAGAAGTTTTTGTAGAAATTTTAAAAAAAAATTTTAATTTGGAAAAAAGGGCATATTTAATAATTTTTGGCCCAATATCATATAAGCGAATGAAATAATTAAAATGTAATCAATTACCTGAACCGAGGTAGTGTTTAACACTAATAATAGTGTCGCAAAAATACTTCTCATACAATTTTACGTAACACATTTTCAGAAATAAACTGAAAAATGTATATATATATATATATATATATATATATATATATATATATAAATATCGCAGTCGATACATTAACGTACAAAGTAGAAAGCGCCTTGCAAATAAAGGTAATGCATAACTGATACCGATGTGGGCGGAATCATTAGCAAATGTTAGTACGGTACATATTTACCAAACTCTTATTCCATGTTGATTTTGGGATACACTTATGAACTCACGATTTTGTGTACGTGAATATACTTAAACTAGTTTGAATACATCGCATAATCAATATTGATAGCAGTCACGAAAATATTCTAAGTATATGCGAAATATTTTAACATTAACACTAAAATAATTGGGTTGATTACCGCTGTTTACCGTCGTAAAACTGAATTCCGTACAATTAAACGAAAAAAAAAATATTTGTAGTAATTTTCTACGTCTATGCGTCAGTATAATTTTAAATATAATTATCTGGTGAAATGTTATAGAATATCTAATAATCTTACCCGTAAGATCTTAATTTTTTCAAAATATTAAATTATTCATATAACCACCTGATCGCCGTTAAAACAAAATATAATTTATTCATGTTAGGTGAAAAATATTTATTCAAATGTGATATATTTCAACAGAGTATTATTATTCCCATCTTATTGACTATTAATGATGAAAGTACAGTGCTTTGCTTGAATCTAGATTACGAAATGACTAAAATAGATATCCGTAACTATGAAGAATGTGTCAGTAAACAAGGTGTGACACTTAACTATCTCTATATTTAATAGCACTCGATCGCTATACTGTTACAAAATAAATATATTGTCTATAAACCTACGTACGAACGGATTATAATAATATTGAAAGCATTTTAGCCAAATTTAATGGATAGTCGCTGTATATATGTATTTTTCATTTTACAAAACCATTTCAGAGTTATTACTTATTGTATTATGTTGTGGTTGTCAATGTATACACTGTTGGTTTATTGTATAAAACTGACTACAAAACATATTGAATTATACTATTGTGCCACTAACCATTTTGTCAATTGGTTATTTATTCATTAACTAAAAAGAACTAAATATAAAACATTTTATTTTGCAATAAATGTGACTTCCTTATTGATAGAGTATGGAAACCGGAGCATTTTATAAATAATTTCTATGATGGTTTATTTGTTGTACATTGGAATTTACATAATGAATTTTTCTTTGGTATAAAACATTAGATGTATCCTCAATTATAACAACAGAATAACTAGGGCAAATTTCAGTAAAACTGACTACTGACTACTAAAGAGAAGTGAATATCGCTGCACAACATTCCCTTTTAGTGTAACGCAAATTTGCAGACTATTACAATTTAGGGATAAAGGTGATAAGAATTACTTTGTTAAATTTAAAATATTAGACATTCTATTGTATTCAAATTACAAATTTTACTGTACTGTACCTAGTAATTTAAATCCTATTGTTAGTACATAGGGGGATTTTCACCTCTGACGAGCGAATTTTGTGACTAGATTTATCTTTATAATAACAGGATTTGTAATTACTATTCAATACACATTTATTCAATATATAATACTTTTAAAAGAAAATATTTCAGCTATGTTTGTAAGTCGCGTGAGTAATTTCTTTCCTCTGACTATATTCAAATAACAAACTATAGTCCATTCAAATTGAAGATGGAATGTTTGTAAACAATCACTTTTGACAGTTCAGGTATTGCTAACCTTTTTCTTACATTCACGTTAGTAATTTAATGTGGATTTATTTGTGATTAAAAAATATTTTTTTATTAGTGTACACATTTACACTGTATACGTACGTAACTTATATTATATAGGTTATATTTTATATTTAAGAGAAATTAAAAAAAAATATATATAATAATACCTAGAAAATTCCTCTCATACTTAATTCAGCCTTGAGACTGGCAGTCTTAAAGACTGGCGTATTTAAAAAGTTGTCGGTAGCCAAATCTCTACTAGTAATTCACCCTTGGCAAACCTTCATCAGTTATCTGTCTATCTAATAAATAATATTCTATCATACTAACAAATAATACTTTATTTTCTAAATATATTAGTAATAGTAGTTTAACGAAATGTTAGTTAGAACACAGAAAATGAAATTATTACAAAATAAAATAAGTATTACTTAATTTTCAAGCAATGACTAAAACAACTTTTAAAAACATAAAATACACTGATGTTTAAAAATAAACCAAATACGTTAACATTCTAGAGAAAAAAATACAACAATTACTTCACAAAGAACTCAAAATATATATTATAAATACACAAAGTACACTAATATTTCACATTACTATATAGAAATACATTAATATTTCATAGAAAAATTACACTATAGTGTTACAATCAAATCATAATGAACTTAATACACAAAATACATATTTATATTTAAAAAAACCACAAATACTTTATTATTTCCCAGAAAGCAATTAACCACAGTGCACATGAACATGAATCACATCACAATGAACTTAAAACGTGAAATCACTAAAATATTTAATATAAATACACTACATACATCATAACAATTACAGATTATCACACTTATATCAAAGAAATATCAGATTCTGCGCTTTTTCTATTGCGTTTCTGGTATGTGAATTTCAATTCCTTTAAAATATTGTAGAACGTTGTCCTTTTGAAATTAGATAATTTTATCAATCTTGGCGGGTGCGGCAAAGGCAAAGCAAGAAGGACGCATCCGCACGGATGCGTCCTTCTTCTATATTCCCGAACTGTGCTTAGACCAACACCGGTAATTTCAGCCATTTGCTTTGCTACGTATTTTTTGTAAATGTGTTTTTCCTTGGGCGTAATCTTTTCTACGTATTTATATACGTTTATTAAAGTGGTTTTTTCTTTCGAGCTTAAAACATTCTTCTTAGAGCGTTTCTTCATGGGCGATGAAATTAATCCCGCCGCTAGTACCTGGTACATACGCCATTTTATTTACACAATAAAAATACACTTTAACAATAACACATTCTTATATAACAAACCGAACTTAACGCTATGAAACAAACAATAATATAATAAACTTAATGTAATACAAAGTAATGAAAACAATTTACAAAACGCCAAAAAATCAGCGAGCAATAATTGCAAACGTCAAAGTCGTTCAAAATTCCAATGGCAAAATACGTTCGCTAGTGCGGACTGGAACACCGATGCTTCGCCGTCATGTTGTTCTCTTTGCTAGCGGTCCGCGCTAAAAGTTGGCATACATGCGAATACACAGTTAACAAAAAAATATAATTGATCTCCTGAATCTATCAGCACTTTGACATAAGAATTGTGATAATATAAATAATGAGTATTGAAAATAATTATACTAGTTGTGTGCTCGGATTAATTCAAATTTATTTAGTTCTATGTACATTTCTATATGGCTTCTTCAATACCATTATGAAGTTTCGTGTTTGTGGAACAGATAAGACTGACGGATGGTTATACGGATCCGCATTGGTTGTCCTCAAAGCAAAAATTAATAATTTAGTTTTACTAAACATACATATAATAAAAGTTAATGACATAATGTGCAGTAAACATTGTCATAACGCTTTGTCTTGTAGTGTAATCCTACATATTACATTTTCTTTTAGTGGTACCATTCCGACGTAGTTTTTATTGATAATAAAACAATTTGAACATAACATATTATATCTGTCTCGCTCGAACAGTGCATACAGATCGTATTGTGTCACTAGTGCATATGTATTCAAATTACACTTAATCAATTACAGCCATCCGCTAACAATTGGGCGAAAAAATAAAATAAATTTTTTTTTTCACAAATTGTCCCCTGAAATTCCTAAGCAAAAACCAGGTATTTTTATTTGATATGAAGCAGGTATCTTTATCTGATAAACTGAGGATTTTATGAAATTCCAACGAAAGTACGGTTTTAAAATAGTAAGGTAATTCACATGAAATGGCCAATTGAAAAATTTCACTATTTTTACTCTAGATGTCGTAGCTAAATCTAGTGAGCGGCTGCTACCCGAACATGTACTTTGCCGTATACGTTGTGGTATTGAAAACAATTAAAAAGCATTTTTATCTTCAAAATTTAAATTTACTTCAGATTTTTTAGTATATTGATATTTGATGTTGTAGTGTTAATATTTATAAAATTTATTATGCTTTTACTATTTTTTCGTTGAATACAATAAACCATTGATAACATAACCTCAAATCGAATAACAAATTCATAAATGGCGCGAAATTTAGATTCCAGATTATACTTTCCAGATTATGCTTACATGATAATAATAAAAATGACAGAGTTATTGTAGAGATTTCAATGATACTTGAGGATCCTACGTCTGAACGGGTTCAAGAAGAACTTCCGCCAACAGTGCCTTTAACATAAAGATCTAATGAGGATGCTCACAAAAGGATACGCCTTCAAAGTACCTGACTGATATGTACCCAGTTGTAGAACTGCTTAATAGCGTCCGGAAACATGTGCAAGCAAGTAGCAAAGGTACTCGCATCCCAAGATTACATTAGAGAAAAAAAAGAGAAAGTAAAAATAAAAAGATTATGAAGAAAAATCTTAATATTGAAAAGCAAAAAATGAAATTATATTCAAGTTCTGAGGAAGAAACGATAGAATTAGCCGGTGAAAATTGCGGTCCCGAAAATAATATATATGATCCGTGGAATACGGTGAAAATTACTACGAACTTGAAAAAATAAAAGATTAGCTGCTATGAATTGTTTGTAAATTATGGCGGCATGTAAATTGCACTCCATTCAACAATTATTGTAATTCTTGTGGCAAGAAAATGAAGAAACAAGAAACGGAAAAGAAAAACTTGCACGAGAAAAAAGCAAAAAGTAACGGAAATGGCAAAGGGAGAAGAAAAATGAGTCGGAAATTAAATGGCTATCTTATCCTTAAATGGGCGGCCAATTTCTAACAGATTTTAACATTAAAGCTTTTAGAAAAAACATTATCCTAAATTGCATATATAATTTGTAGACTACATTGAAAAATAGTTTAGTACCAACATTTATTTAAAAAGAAAATAACACGTCACAATATTTGTTTAATTATCTATACGCCAAATATACCATAACTATATCTGCGTATAAGGTAATCAAATCTAGAAATATAGCAGCGTAAGCTGACATATTGTAGCTATCTCACTCTAACGTCTTATAAAATTAGTGAATAGCATATATGGTTTAGATTTTTTTAGCGTCGAGATTTTGATTATTTTCACAAATTGTTTGAAACGCCTGACTATTTCGCTAAAAAAGTGGAGGGTTGCCAATTGTTCCGTGTAAAATTTTAGAATTCGTATCAATAAAATAATGGTATAATACTTGTATTTATAACATTTTTTATAGTAAGACTTTCTGAAGTTAATATTTTGATTATGTATATATTTTAATAATACTCTGTGACTAATGCAATGAATTTTATAAATAGTTGTCAGCTGATCGAATATTATATTTGTGCCAACCATATTTTAACTGTCAAATTCGATTGTTTACAAACATTCCATTTTCAATTTGAATCGACTATAGTCACAAAATGTTATATTCCTTTTTCACTTCTAAGGAGAAAAATGAGTTTAATAACATTTTTGACCACACTTTGCACGGTACTGAGATACCGTGTAATAGCATTGTTTACGCCAGTCATTTTCTTTCTCTGCTTTTCCTTCTCAGAGATAGAGAGCTTCTCAATTAATTCATTTAAATGTATATCGAAAACTTCCGAGGGATTTCTCCATTACCACAGCATGGACTACTGATACGTAACAAAATTGAATTTTTTTGTGAAATTGCATGAAAGTAAATGAATGCTGAAAGGTTTTAGCGTTTTATAGAGCTGCTGGAACACCATTTCCTAACTGATCAATCTTGCGAATTTATCATTTTATTAAGTTCATAGCACCATTGTCTATGCAAATTTGTAAATGTAATAGATTTGCATCATTTTGCCCTAAATTTTTACTATATTATATCTTTCACTTCATTCATTTTTGTTTGTGAATTTTTCATTTTCGCTCTTATTTTTACTTATATTTGTATTTTCTCACTATGTGTTGTTAACTTTTTTCAAATTTATTTAATATAAAGTAGCAAATTATTGTCATTTATACACTTATATACAATGGAACTCATTCATACAATAACGAAGATAATTCAAGTTTCAATCTGAATTTTAAAGTACGTTTTCTTTTTCCCACGCTTTCCCATAAATTTAATCTTTTAATTAAAAAAACATTTGAGTAGAAATTTTATTACTTTGAAAATAAAAAAATTAAAAAAAATATATATATATATATATATATATATATATATAAATATACATGTATATATATATTTGTTCATTGATTATATTTACAAGTCATAACTAATATTTATGTATGTACATTTGAGTTATTTCTCCTCAAAAACATTTTTTCAAATTAATACGTTTATTTATCCACAATTAAATGAAACTACGTGATGTAGTATTATTTCTACTATCTTTAATTTCTTTACCACGACCTAGGTTTCGTTGTATTACAACATCTTCGGGTGGGATATTAGCAAAGATATCTTTGCAACAATATTTGTTAAAACATTTTGACTCTGAAAATTAATTCCCATATAAAGTTTTTAAAAACATGTACGATTTTTACAGTTTATGGGTAAGGATTACATCTCTGTCTCTAGTTATAGCACTTTATTTTTCTTCTTAGCGATATTAAGGAACTTTCGTGAAATTAAAAATATTGTTAATCGCTTATATGGAACTGTTTCCATATAAGCGATTAACAATTTTTTAATTTCACGAAAGTTCCTTAATATCACTAAGAAGAAAAATAAAGTGCTATGACTAGAGACAGAGTTGTCATTAAAAGTAACATTTTATAGATAATTTAAAATTTAAAACTAATATTTGACACATAATTCTATACCTTTAAAGAATTGACAAACTATATTTAAAGTACAAAACAATGTGAATTTTTCAGTATTACAATGTGCACCCTTTTTTTTAAGTAACTTTTTAAAAACTATAAATGAACATTTTTTAAAAACTACCTTCAATTAATCGGTAAATGAACGTATTTACCACAAATTAATTTCAATTTTTTCTTAAATTTATAACTTTACATCGATAAAAAAATTACAGGGAGCGATATATTTCGAACCGGTTTGAAGTTCAGTATTTCCCAAATGTGGCTTTAAAATTACATAAGAAATGCCTTACGCACTTCAGTTTAATTTCAAGGGGAACAACTAATTCGACTACACTCGACAGGAGACGTGAAGAAGAAAAAAACACTTTAAATACATATGATAACAATTTTGTTTTTAGTTATTGCATTATAAATTGAGCACCCACTTGAAGTGCTTTGTTGAAATTTGACGCTGATAGTTTAAGATTAATGAAACTTTGAGATTATGATAGATAGAAAAATTAAAAGATAAAAGTGAATTAAACACGGAAGAACAAAATTTTAATTTATACCACTTGGGCGTTATGAACTTAGACGAGGGTTTAAAAAATAGTACAGCACCATCTTTCGACGCACTTAGGCAGATCTCCTACAATTAAGTGAGAGATTAAACTAAAATTAAACCAAATTAATTTGGACTCATATGTTTCTCAAACCGAATTTACGGATACAAAAACGCTTGACATAGACACTTGAAATTTGGCTTAGTAATAAAACATTTTAATCCGCATATATAGCAGTAATTAAAACTCAAGAATTTATGGACAAAAAGGGCAAATTAAGTACTCGAAATTTTCTTTTAATCTTATATATAGCGTGGGATATAATTTGGAGGCTAATAATGATGCCTCAAAAATATTTTTTTCGTAATTTTACTTAATATATCTTTAGAAAAAAAACTAAAAAAAATATTCAAATAAATTTGATCCCTCTTTATTTCCACAATTTTTCAACTTAACTTTATGAATAATTAGTATTTTATTCAATTATTATAGATACTATAAGTTTGCAATGTGTTTTTTATGTCATGAAAATCGATTTTTGTAAATAATTTAATATAAATACTACACTTAAATATTTGTAAGTACTACCCCACTAAATACTACTCCCATATATTATACAAAACATATATTTACATCAATATTATTGTTTTACTGAAATTTATATTTAAACATTTTGTGAAGAAATCTATCTCGATAATTGTAAGAGTTACGACTAACATTCAATACAATAATATTTAAATAAAGGTAATATGTGTAATAGAAAATATTTGTTAGTTTTTATAAGCATGCGTATTTTTTTTTCTCTAAATCTATTCAAATAACAAACTTGTTACAAAGTGTTGTACAAGGAGGAAAATCGGTTTAATAAAAGTTTAGACCACACTTGCTCTATTTTGCGGTACCGAGATGTCACGCAATATTATTGTTCATACCAATGACTATCCTTTTCCGTTTTTCATTCTCAGAGGTAGTGAGTTTCTCAGTGTGTTCAATTGAATAGATATTGAAAAAGTCCAGATAATTTAGCTGTTACCGCAACAAGGACTGTCGGCACATAAGGGTTGTTACTTTACAAAATCGATTTTTTTCGGAAAAACAATAAATTCTGATGGATTTCAGCGTAACTGGAACGCTATTTCCTAACTTTGTTAATCTTTTGAACTTACCATTTTATTTTTAATTCACTATGTTAAACTTACCCCATTTTTAATGTTTTCCCATTCTTACATTTATTTCAATTTTATTTAGAAATTACGGAGGTAAAAAGATAGTAAATTGTTGCCACTTATATATTTAAGCAATGGAACTAACAAACATAATATCGAAGATAATTTCAATTTTAAATTGAATTTTAAAATACATTTTCCTTTTTAATCTGCTATCCCATATATCCCCAGTCCCCCATTTATTTTTATTTTACCTTTTAAACACTTCAATAGAATATTATCACTTTTGAAACAAATAAATATTTTTATTAATTGATTATATTCATAAGTCATAACTAATGTACATGTGCGTAAATATAGGTTACTTCTCCTTAACAACATTCATTCAAATAATATATGTTCATTTATTTGTTAAATTCATCTTTCGTATATTTCATGAACTATTCCAAAAATGACGTCTTAAAAATTTTTGACTCTTTAAAAAGTAATACCTAACAAATACACACTAATATAAAATTGTTAAAATATATATACACACGTAATGTCGCCCCTTCATGTTCACGATTCTTATAGACTATGAGTAAAGGTCATAAAAACTGTTTCAGTCATCGCATTTTATTTTTGAGTGATGTTAACATTGGCATTTGACTATCCTGGTTTCACTCTAGGGAAATAGCCTATTAATATAGCTTATAATTATATTCGATCTTAAATAACCTTAGTAATACTATCATCGAGTTTTAGATTCACGACAGCAAAATATTTATTATTTATTATCTGGAAATAGACGATATTTATCAGAGAGCGAAATAAGTTCTAATTACCAGGTAACAAAAAGTTTCCATTTTAATGGCTATATTTAATATCAGTTGGAGAATTATTTGCGATTTAAAGCATTTGACTTTAGTCATATTCAATAAATAATCAGGCACCATTGCTTAGGTATATAATAATACATAAATAAAACTACAAAAAGTTATGACGACCCCATCAACCTACATGTTTTGCTTAGTTCCCATTGGCGGCAATAATCTATATTGTCGATATCATTAAACTAATGTCCTACACAATAATAGTTCAAAGGTTCATCTGAACGACGGGGAGCGAGATACTCTGTAACATGCAATATCTGCGCAATTCGAAATACATAGTTTATTTATTGCGATTCCGAATTTGGACGATAACATTACCTCTATTATGGGTTTACAACTTCGTTTCTAAAAAGAGTTGAGCTCAAAATGTTATGACCTTATGTGTCCTTTTCAATTTGTAACGACGATGTGTTATTAATAGTACGTATAGATTGCAGCTAAGTCACACGCAAAGCAAGACGTTTGGTTTTTGTATAAGATTTATTATGTTGAAAAATTTTACCGTATTTTCTTTTTACGAAATACTTATTTAACTATAATTTTGTTGAATTATATTATATTTGTGAAGGACACGTGGATGATTCTTGATATATTTAACGATGAGGATCCGGACAAATAACCACTGCCAATGTTTCAAAAATAAAATGCGACGACTGAGGCAGTTTATATATATATATATATATATATATATATATATATATATATATATATATATATAATATACACACGCACACATTGGAACCACCATTTATTTAATTTGTTTCCTTTATTATTAATTATTCATTCAAGTCACTCTGTTGAAAACCGCTTTTTGATCGCTCATGTATAACGTTATACCCAAGATGGTTTTTACATCGCTGTATTAGTAAGCACATACCGATATTGTATTCTAACCTTTTAAAACTCTAATTTCATCGGTTTAACGTCAAATAATTGTAATCTAATATTTCATCGAGCTTCTAATATCATATTGCCGTTATAATTATTCCTTTCATAAATGTATATATTAAATTTTAAACACATATTACTATCGTCCAATCTGTATTTTAAATTTTTAACAGCTACATTACAAGTAACGTGATGAAATACTTACGTAGCAGAGATATTTCCAAAATGCATACCATATTTTTCAAACATAATATATCCGGTTAGGTCCTAGACATTAAAAATAAAACCGGTTTCGCGCTACGAATCTCGCCAAAGGTTATTTATTCACATACCCACAGATGTAACAGGTGCATTTTTTTATTTAATTCGAGAGTGTAAAATAGACAAAAGATTTACGTTAAGACTTATTTATTCTACATTTTGATGTCATATCATAACAACGATAACCGATAATATTATATTGTTAACAGCTATAAAACTATGAATATTGAAAATGATTATAGAAAATATTGTTAAAATATTTTACATTATAAAGGTAGCGGGTTAACGAAGATAGATTTAATAACAAAATAGGTTTAAATCGTCAAGTTTAAGGTTTTTCCACATATTTATCTTTTGCTCTTCGACGATAATCTCACGACAAGCCTCACATAGTTATAAATATTATTTTCATTTTGGGTCAAATAGTAACTTAGCATTTGTAAAATGTTATTCTGACACAGTCGAGCCGATGATCAGTGCTGTTGCAACAGGATTTTGTTGAGATGCCAACACAATTTGTCTTTTGTCAATCATTTAAAACCATAATTTCCGGTTATTTTTTGCAGGTTGTTTTAAATATATTTGAGAAATATTTTAATGCACCTAAAATATAGCTTCAGTACATTTTTTCTTTTGTAATTTTGGGATAGTCTGGCCATACTTTAAAATCACCCAAGACATGTGTCATTTTCATTTTCATATAGTATCTCGTGTTTAATTTACGATTATTTAAATTTAATAGTGCCTTAAATATGTTTTTTGAAAATATTTTTTATTCAAAATTTGCATGTTGCTCTTGGGAAAAAATATCGCAAACGGTCAGACCTTCAATTCTTTACTTTACTTGGATCGAGGTAGTGCTGTGAAATTACATAAAACACCTACTTACCAGCTCTTGGGTTCCAGCTCTTGGGCAATAGTACATGTACGGCATCGCATTGCCATGTGGAGATTTTACGTTTAGTCTCAAAAATTATATGTTGACAAAATGCTTCACGATATCAAAATTCCTTTGATTTGTTTGGATATCACTATTCAATTTCTATGCTTAAAGATTTAAAAATTAAAAATGGCTTTATTCCTGTGCGACAGTAACAACGTTAGACGAGAATAAATAAAAGGTATAAGATACCACCCAAATTATTATTTGATCGATCCTAAGAAAACAAATTTTCGGAATTCCCCCTTAATAATAAAATAATCCAAACACCATATACATTTCTATGCTCGTCGAATCGAATAATATTGGCATCAGAATTAAAATGAAAGTGAAATGTGTGAAAGTATTCAAGCAAATGACGCAATAAAACAGATGTCGCCCAAAGAGCGACCGCAAACAACCTGAAAACGATCATATTGAAAGCTCAAAAGGCATGGTCTCCAAATTACCTTTGAGCGCAATTCAAAACTTTACTGAAAATGCCCGCAATTATTTCGTAGATTTATTTATTCATAATATTGTATTTGACAACTAAAACAATGGAATTTTAGTAATAATTCCAGTGCAAATGCACTGGAATTATTAGAATAAATAATATAGAATAAATATTCTTTGTGTAAATTTATATTTATCTACCGTGATCAAATATGTTTTCCCAAAAAAGTTATTTATCTTCAACTAGTAAATAATAGTACATTATTTAATACAAATGAAATTGAACACATATAAGGTGACGAGGTGAGGTACGATATGAGTTGCGGAGTTCTTTTCAATTTTAAAACGAATACAAGTTACGTGTGTAAGGAAAACTGCTGAATAAATTTATATTTCCGTGTATTTTTGGTCCAATTTTAGAATTAGAAAATGGGGGAATATGTATTTTTTTTAATTAAACTCGGACGAAAAAAGATGTGCAAAATTAATACAAACTGATAATAAGATGGAAAAACACCCAAAAAATTGTGAGCAGTTTTTTTTTGTAATTTTGAATTTCTTTGCTATAAATAGTTTTATGGATAAAACCTTTTCTTTTAGAAAATATATCCTTAAATTATGAAAATTGTAATTTACTTTAAAAGAAAATTACAATTCAGATTACAATTCCAAATATGAGTTTAATAAGAAAAATAGAAGATTTTACATACTCAGATTTCGTGGTGGAAATCTCTTTTCATAACTACATGAACAGCTACATGGACTATTTTTCGTTATATATATATATTACAGAGTTACTTAATAGTGTACGTAATAAAAAATATGACTGAATATAGGTGTGCTAGTAGAAAATAGGAAATGATATTGAAAAATAATTTCCATTAAAGAGAAATTCAAGAAATGTTTTAACGACTCTATTTACTATAGTAAGTACACAATTTCTATTAATGACATTATCGACGTATAAAAGAATATTTTATAATTATATCCAATATGGTATAAATAAAAACTTAAGCCATTTTATTATTAATAATGATTTTATGTGATAACATTTTAAGCATGATCTCGATTCTCCTATTGCAGATACAAATATTGACTTCAGTGCTTAAAAACTTGTTTTTGAAAATTCTATCTGCCAACACATTACATTACTATTCACTAATTAATGAGACATTAATTTTGATTAATGTCATATTCTTTCAAATTACGTATTGTCTATAGTTAATAATTTGATCATTCGATAGACATTCAAAGATAAAACGAAATTCGACGAAACGAAATCTATTTAACAATAATTAATCATTCATTCAATTGGAGTTAACACAGATACAAATACAATTACACGTCTCCGGACATAATATTGTCCTGGAAATACGATGACGACGTTGATGACATAAAGCTGCGCGAGAGACAGCACCTTCCATAAAGAATGTGTATATTTTATTTCTATGTGACGCAGAAATAAAGCAATTTAAACAATTTGTGTTTTATATTGCGGATATATTTTAGTTTTATAGTCCTTAGGTTCAATGTAATGTACATACAGGAAACTAACTCGAAGGTAGTTTCCCGTATTATCGCCGCGGTAATGTTATGGTATAAACATAACTTCCTTTATGATAATATATACATCTTACTGATTCTTATGACACTAATCTAGTGTTTTCGCGAAAACGCTAATTGGATTTCGCGTTTTCGTGAAATTGCAGGACTTATTTAGTAGATAGTCTTATGAAAAATTTAAATTTTATGTCAAGATTGAAATAGTCTCGGCTTTTATTATTTAACTTGGTATAAACTCTCCATGTCAAACCCAATTTTATTAAGCTTCACTGCAAACTTTATGTTTAAAATTATGTAATGTGAAAGGAACGGTACGCGTTACAGTATTATATAAAATCGTACTTGAGTTATAAGCATTAAACAGCTTGTACCATATATAGTTATAATATAAAGAAACTTAAACATGCAATATTTTAAATTCATACGTACATAGATCAAACAGAAGTAAAATAATAATAATTGTGTTATGGCGTGCTTTAAATATTTGTAAATGTATTGAATAATCCCATTGTAATAATCCTAAATATAACTTTCAACAATACATTAAAAGTAAGTCACAAACATTTAAATTCAAACTTTAACTCACAGCCGGAAGTAACGTTTAATTATGAAACATAACCTAACTTATCGAAAACTTTCCAGTGAAACGATCCAAACTTTTGCAATGAGGGGTTGGCATTTTATTTATGGTACACTCGAGACACCGATAATTCTTTATTCTGTTTCGGATTTATGAAATAACGTGAAAACAAATTTAATATTCAAAAAGTCTAAGAATGTTTTCACAGTTTACAAAAATATAGGAGAAGTCCCTAAATTATTAGCATTTTCCGGGTCATGATAATATTTTCCCTACGTAATGCCAATTGATTCGGTAATGTCGACACGAACCTTTATTTGCATCTTGCTTCTGACGTTGAGTATAGGTGCGCAACGTCAAAAGATTTACAAGAATTTATTTATAAATACGGATTGAAAATTTAATTGCTATTTGAGATACTTTTTCAAATTTTTTACTGTTAAACTAAAAAAATGTCAAAAAATAATGACTTGATGTTCTCTTCGTTTATTAACACCTCTGTAAGTAAATTGCTTATTCTCCAGGTCGCTTTTCTTAGCGATCAACCTTTTTATATCAACAATTATTTTATTTATCTCAATATCTATAGGATAATTTACAATACTTAGCGTACATTTTTGTAAGTTTTAAGGAGACATTTTTTTATTTTAAAATCATAGTGTTATGATCGTCTGTATAATTTTAATGAAATGCAACCGTTAATTCGATACTTTTCTATAAAGACGTACATCATCTAATCATATCCACGTCCTCTATTACAGCCCCTCCTTTATCGTTGTGAATACTGCATGGATTTTAAAAAGTTGTTTGTACTTTATTGAATTCGTTGTTAAGTAATCAAAAATAAATTGTTTTATTCGAGCATTCCGATTAAGTTCACATTTTCAATTGTTTAAATAAAAATATGAAGATTTTTATATCAACGATATATGTCATATCCATTGATATCTACTAGACTTTTTCTTTATTATTCTCGTCATTCTAATATCCTTCAATATCTATGTCTAACAAGGAGTCGCCATGATTGGCCTCTTTATCGAAACCTCTTTCCTTCAAAAATTCTGCTGCAATATGTGGCCAAAATATAAACTGTATTGGAAGTGACAACCGACCTAGAAGCTGAGAATGAAATATGATATTAGAAAAGAGATTTTTCAAATAAAACAGATTTTATCAATATTTTCAGGCCACCGGAATCATTCAATTTGTGCACAGCGCCATCTGTAGTGATTTATTTTGAAATTAAGAAGCCTAAATATTTCTTCCGTATGTGTGTATGTGTACATATTTGAAACTTAAACCTATTTAGTTTTCGTGTTAATTCATTGGATTAGATAAAACCTTTTCTAATTTTTTTCGATTTTCTCTTGTCATTAAACAGTAATAATTGCCTAAATTATTACAGTAATAATTGCCTAATTTATATTAAAAAAAAAATAAAACCGTTTTCAAACGTTGTAATAGGTTTTTGGTAGTCGACCTAGTGATAGTATAGAAACACGTAAGATGAAATATATGTGAAATTGTTGCTTGAAAATTAGGAATACTTGATGTAATTTTTGTGTTTTTTTTGATATTTTTTTTAATTCTTCTTGTTTTAGTTCGTTGAAAATTTAAAAACAAAAAAAATTAAAAAATATCAATATTCATTTTGTATGTGTACTTTAGTAACTATGAGAAATAAATATAATCTCTCGTATGCAAGTTCAAAAGCATAAATAAAAAGGCGGGAGCTGCGTAATTAATTGGAATAAGATCATAATATTTGCCTAATTTGGAAAAGATTATATTGGGATATTATCAAAGTTATTAAAAAGTAAAGGCATACGTTATTGAGAAATTTTGAATTCGAGGACAGAGAAGTGCAATGTTTGAGGCATAATTGAACAACATTTAGGGGATGCTCACATTGGGCATGCATTGTCAAAAAGTCTTAAAACCTAAAACGGGAAAGGGGGACTATCATGTTATGTATACATTATCGAGACGCCTTAAAGCTAAGGATCTGAGAGCGCAAAGTTTGTGTTTGTATGAGGCATGTATCGCTAAAAAATCTTGAATCTCTAGACCAGAGAAAAGCCTCTTATTTAAAGAACTTAGAGAGCAACGTTACGAGAATAATCGTAGTATGCATGAGTTGTCGAGAAATCTTAAATTTGTGAATTGAAAGCACAACGTTTTTAAGATGATACTAGCATGTATTGTAGAAAAAAATTTTGAATCCCAGGATCTGAGAATGCAACGTTTGAAAGATAACCATACTAGAATTGCGTTGCCGAGAATTCTTCAAAAGGTTTGAGAATGAACATTATATTGTTGATAAGGTACCCTTTATTCAATTCATGTTTAAAAATTGATCATTTTAATTATTTTACGACAATAATATTCTCAATAAAAATTTATTATTTAACATGTAAAATTTTCTTTTTCTTTCTCTACCGAAAATTTTTTCGGACAACAGAGTCTTAAGGGAGGTGCTCGGAAGATTGAAAGTAAATAAAATACCTTCTACAGATAAACAGGCGTCCCACTTACCAATTTATTGGATCTAAAATAATTCTGCTTAAGGACCAGCAGTATCAAAACGGGGCTCGTTCCAAGAATGGTGGAAGATGAGCCTATGCAGGTTAATAGCGGCTTTCAGGTCCCTAGATAGAATGAATACCGTACTTTCGCACCGACACGTAGGGCTAGCGTAGTGTGCTTTAAACAACAACTCCGCAAAGCATGGTTAATACGAAACAACAAAATGAGCTAGTTTTTGGTAGCATAACCACCAGTTAATATGGTAACCGCGAGAAGACAGTTTGAACAAGGACAGAATTTTCCTGGAAGGTAGGAAATTACAGTTGCCCATAGACATTAATACGACGATTACTGAGATGTTTAAGGAGAGGACGATATGTAGTGAGCAGAACGCTTTAGTTTCCTTTTGAATATTTTTTGAGTAAGCAAACAATAATTATACATAGGTGTCTTATAAAATACAGCAATACAACAGTTTTAAAGGAAAATTATATCGATCAGGTTTGAGATAGGATGGAAATTCCTATCAGAATGGCAAAATTTTAGAGCAGCGACGAGTGAATTTTAATATCCATACCTTTTAATAAATCTCGGTTCTCGGCAATATTTATTAGGTACTTAATAAACTTTCGGGACATAAAGGATAATTCTAAACCTTTCTATTGTAATTTTAAAGGCACAGCTCATATCTTCTTTCCTATTTATTTATTCCGTTCCTCCTGGAGTTGGAAAAGAGTTATTTAATTTTTATAAATAGTCTGAATAATCCGCTCATTAAAGTTTTTTTTCTGAAGAAAGTTTTAAGTAGGGGTAGTTGAGATCACACCTTGCATTATATTGAGAATGTAAGACCAATTTTATATACTTTTTTCCAAACGAAAGAAATAGTAATTCCTTTAAAAATGATTTAAATACCCTTTGATAGAAAGAATAAAAAATACCACAATATTTTTTAATAATGTGGTTGTGGACTTTTAAGAGTAGGTAAAGTCACAAACTGCTCACATTATTTACATGTTTTATTAACCCTATTCCTCCTTATATGCCACATTTCTTCTAATTACACTTTTTCTTATAAACTACTGTTCAGAAATTTGTCAACACTCAATATATCGCATATTTTTTTCCTTCCAATTGGAAAAAAAATTTTTCAGGATAATTCTGAAAAAATATTATTGCTTGTAAGAAACTGAAAAATTCCAAGGTTAATGACTAAAATTACTTTATATTAATTTAAGTCTTTATTATTAAATTGCAATCTCAAACTTTCTCCTAAATAAATTTTTTTATTTCGGATGAATGTTTAACATTCATCCAAAATAAATCAATTTTTTTTTACTTTTATATGTACATAAAGAATGGTTTCAAAATGGTGGAAAGTAGTGACATAAAAAATAGGTTTGCCTAAATATTTTATTGACTTTTGTTGATATAGGCGACATACTTCATGTATTAAAATGTTGTTCATATACGGTTAAGAATTCGTAACATCTGTAAAAGGAAAGCATCTTTTGGCATGTAAGCTACAACAGGTAACTTTCAATAAGCATTTTCACAGATATAATTTTGAATAAGAGTTGATCCCACGTTTTGGGACAAACAATTTTCTTATCTGCCAATCATTATGCAAAAAATAAACTTTTTCCTCATGAAGATCTAAAATTTTTTTAGAATTTTCATCTTTAATTGTGAAATACTGATATATATGGTTGCGTAAATAAAGCTTAGTTCAATGCAACGAGGGCGCTTGGTAGAATATTAGCTGCTTGTTTTTCACTTGGCTAGAAGTGGTAAAGTCGAGACAAGAGCATTTAAGAGGCTTAAAAAAATAAAATGCTGAGAGGTTTAGTTGATCTCACTATAATATATACATTTTACTTTAAAGGAAAAATTACCGAGAATGAACATAGATAATATGTATATTTTTTTAAATCAGGTAGTCTTGGAATTAAAAGAAAGTTTATCAGCATACTGGTAAATAGACGAAGATATATGCAGAATGTAATAAGCTTTGTTCCGCGATTCGTAAAAAAAGTAACGAGTTAGGTTTTGTTACGGAGAATGATTATTCCATTCTTCGCGAAATGAAAATTTAACACTTTCATCAAAAAATTAAGAAGACATGGTTTTATCTCTTGAGAAAGTTCTTTATTGTAATTTAATCTCTTATTACCGGAGTAATTACTACTGGATAATTCCTATAGATGACAATATGCATTGAGAAACATACTATAGAAAGCAACTCATATTTTTACAGAAGATAATTCGGGTTATGAAACGTATCATTAGCCTTCATTTAATTCATATAACTATTACAAGACTTAAAGCATATAACCTATATAAACTTCTACTTTACTCATAGTACATTTAACAATTTTTTTTCTTGATTTTATCTCCCTGAATAGTAAATTCAAGGTATTGCAAATTTTATATATTTCTACAATATAACGACTACTAAAATTAAGTTCAAATACCATTAAAATATCTGCAATAACGCACATCACCTGATCGCCCTTACCAGTAAATGACAGAAATTTTCGCCAAGGTTAAACGTACTGTTATCTTCGTTTGTACAAACACGCCCCTTAGTAATCCTTTATGAAGTATTCGACGCACATTCACAGCCCTAGTTTGTTCAGAGAATTCATCACGATTATTACTATTTACCTTCGAGCAAACAATCTAGTAAATGTAATTAAAACCAAACAATATACTGTATACGCGTACGTTTAATAGATACCGTCAAATATACATGTTTAGATATTTGTAATAACGTCCTTCACCTATTCGAATGTATATGAATGAATAACTACGCAAGTGGGACGCGTTTAATTTTATTTTTGCCATGGTTAAATATACTGTTATTTTCGTCTCGCCAAACATACATTTTTGCAACTTTTATGAAGTATTCGAAGCACATTCACAACCCGTGTTTGTACGGAATGTTCATCACGAGTATTAATTAGCAATTTAGTCAACGTATCAATTCGTCCACTTATCGTTACGTCGTAAACTTATAAATTCGTAAACTTACTACATATATGTACGTTCAATAGTTACCGTCAAATATATCCCTCAATTATGCAAATTAGGTTGAGAGAGCGAGAAACCTAGCTAGAAGTGATAAATTTTCAAAAGCTAGCACCACAAATTACATCTATAAATTATATAGAGGAATAAAACACGTACAGTGTATGGAGGACACACTCAATGTTTTACTAATTGTAACTACACAGTGATTTTTTATATCAGTGATGAGTTATATTAATAGCTTAATTTATTAATAAATTTGATTATATGATAGCTTTCAGTTAATTATTCACACGTGAACTGTCCAAGAATACTAATCAGTATACAGATTTGTTTGCACAGTAAAATGTGTAATTCATCTGTGAATTCAGTGGCGTAATTTAAATTATACAGTAACAGATATCGTAATTCCTCAAACCAGAAAGTAAACATAAATACACAATTTTTTTTATTTTATGGATAAATTGTTAGTCTAAATTAAATTGAACATTTTTCATTAAAATAGCAATGATAGAACACTTTGTGAACTTTAAGTCGGCTCTCCGTACAAACTGTCGCCAATGAGTTACAGCCGTGGATACGATAAATTAGTTATAATTTGTATATTAACCTTATGTTTTTCTTATCACTTTGGTGGTGAATCATTTAGATGGTTAGAAATTATGGCCACAATATTTTTTGCTACTCTTCTCATACTTTAAATTTCTTACTACATAATGTAGTAGTATCATAATGTAATACGTGTAATACGTATCCGTAGTAGTTAAATATGATACTCGAGTGAAAGAAACGTATTCAATTCGCACCTTTCTCTTAAATAATGTATTTGGTGTTTTTTTTCTATTTAATTTATTTCTAATAATATTTCAATGAATGTATTTATGAAAATATTTGTGTTTTTAGGGAACAGGAGATTTCATCCGATACGATTCATAGAAACTGACCAACTTTTGAACTTTGATTGGGAATATTTTTGATTGAAAATATTTTGCAATTATTCTCAGCTCCCATCAGCGGAAACGTGGCCTCACTACACATCTTGCCACTTATCCCATCTTTTCCATCTTATATCTCCCTTAATGTACTAGAAAAATTTGAATCCTCGACATAAGTTTTAAACAGATTTCTGTTACTTGAAGTCAAAGTAGCATTTTTTTAATACTAATTTGTAAACTACTTTATTGATATTTACTGTTCATGGTTACAATCGTTAATTACTGATATATTTACTATTTAACACAGGTAATTCATTTTTGTAATCACACCGAAGCTTCTTTCCCATATCCAGAAAGTAATCTCAATGAATTCACCTTGACTGTTCAAAAATATATTCAGTACCATTAAGGGTTACTTTTGATAACCCTATGAGAAATTTGCAAATTTCATAGTTGCACTTTTTGTTGTATTTTGGATACTAATCATAATATATTTTATGATTAGTATCCATATTAAATGCATGTTTTAGCAATACAGATGATTTTGCTCCTTTTCGGCTGTATCTTATTTTATAGTTCCTACCCAAACAAAACTTGTTTATACAAAAAGTTAATTTTTACAATCTCATTCCCTGAAAAGATAAGGTAAAACTTTTTTTCTCTGCAACAAAAGATGTGCAATAAATACATTTACAGACTAGACTATATTGCTGTTACAAAAACTTATAAATAATTTAAAAGAAAAATACATCAGTTAAAACACAGTATAAAAATTTGTTAGATAATATGATTTCCATACTATTGAAATTTTTCCCAGGTTTATTGAGAAATAAACAAAAAAGCAATGAGAGTATTTTTTAAATATTTTATTTTTCCTTACATTTACACCCAAATTCGGGTCATGTAAGAGTAATAAACGAACCCTTTTCTTCACGAATTACTAACAACAATTAAAATAAAGTTTTCAAATTAATGTCTGGCTATTGTAATAAATAAAAAAATTATGTATTACAATAGCCAGACTTTAAATATTTTTTTATTTCCGATAATATACTTTAATTGCTTCTTAATAGTTTGGGATTATATGATAAATTTTTTAGTAACCTTCTTTTTCATTTGTTTGTGATTAACCTTTGATTATATTCGTTATAATAATTATAGGATACAAACAAAAAATATCTCAGAATATTCTAGGATACAAACGTATACATCTTTTGACATTATCCATTAAGTAAAATAAAATCTCTATACATATTTATGGAGGTTGTTTCACGTCAAATACCTTTAATCAATTGTTCTTGGATTATAACGAGATGCTGGCAAATATTACAGTAAAACTAGAAAATTGTAAAATAGGAAATCTTTAAATAGGATCTGGTAAAATAATTTTCGTTGAAAAAAAATACGTAAAATATTGTCGTTTTGTGTTAAAATTCCTTTACCTTGAAATAATTTAGAAAATAATAAAAATAGCAACTAAAAAATTCATTGACGTGATTAGGCATGTGTTAGGATGACGAAACACCTAAAATGTCGACAGAATGAAACTGCTTGCCGCAATTTTCACAAAGCCTACATAGCTCAGCGCGAATATACAGGCACTAGAACAAGCTGTGGGAAAATGAAAGAGCTCAGAGCTGCGGGTCTTTTCCCGGACACGCAAAATTGTAATTGGATCATAACCTATGAACAGTAGTATCGGTTTTGATAAATGTTATATAGTACAGATGCACTTAAGTCAACATGCCTACTATGTAGTATGCAGCATCGTCAGTTTTTGGCGTGTTAAAGCGGCATTGTAATTTGCTTCACGTGAGTATCAGAATGAAATTTGGAATAAAAAATAACCCCAGGTTCACATATAACCTAAACAGACTCCCATGAAATACCTATAAGCAATATAATATACTTGTGAATGCCGTGAAGGCCGTCTTATTTTTAGAGAAAGTAACCAATTTGCACTTACCATAACTAGTGTATTTTGTATTGTATTAGGTATCGAGCCAGTTAAAATTTTGTGAGTGAATGTAGTCGACATTGCGTTTTATTTTTGAGAATATCTTAAGATCATTAGCATATAACAGGAACTTGCTGTATCTGAAACAGTTACTAATTTCTTCACAAAAATTCCAAATGAAAAGGGGTCAAGAATAGAACTTTGCTGCACTCCTGAAGTTACAGAAACACACGGTAATATAAAACCGTTAATTTGAACTGCTTGTTGCCTGTTGCTGAGATGTGAAATAAACTTAAAAAGCAAATTAATCTTGATATAAGTGAAAAGTGTTTCTTCAGAAGGATAAGATAATCGGCCATACTTAATTTTTTTTTAAATGTGTATATGAGAAAGCGATTAGCTTCCTTTGATGTATTGATTTGAAAAGATATACGTAAATATACGAGGCGATTTGTTAATGTTGATTGATTCCGAACAAATTCACGTCATTCTTCTAAAATATGTTATTGCAAAACCGAATGTACCCTATCACGAACAACTTTTTCGATATATTGCTCGACAGTTTTCTAGAGATTGTTTATTTACAGACTTAATATTATTGGCGTAACGTGTGCAATTTCCCAGCGTATGGAAAATGTAAAATGTAAATATATATAAAATGTATCCCTCTCAATGTACATATTGACCAAAATTGTTAGGGGATAAATAGAGTTTTATATGTATTTTTTATAAATATGGATTCTATTTATATATTATCTAGATCCACTACTTTATCTATATATACTTGTTTAAGCACGCTAACTTTCTCATCAGCGAAGCAAATGGTAGTGATATTAGTGTTTAGTGTAATATTGTGTTCATATCGCATATGTTATTCGGATTATTAAGTAAGTTCTACTCGTAATTGGATTGAAAGAAACCGGAGAACATTTGGTTTAGTGTGTGTATGCGTATTTGGTGCATAATATTTAAATTCTATCAGTTTTTTAATGATGACGAGTATAACCGAAAGCCTTTTATGTTGCTATTGATAAATTTTCTAGCATTAGGAAGGTAGCAACTAAAACTGGGCTGATAAAACTGGGCTTTCCTAAACCAACATCTTAATCTAAAGATTTCTACGTAATTTGACCAGTTACCGTAAATCTTCCACTGAATCCAGAATTTTTCTTTCCTTTTCATAATTTGGACCAAGTAGGGAGAGTACCATATTTCTCATCCTTTGTTACTTTTTTTCTCCAAACATTTTTTACTGATATCAAACACGATACGATAGAATTTGTCCACGCCAAAGTCAGCTGTCAGAATATTAAACTCGCTAATCCAGTGTACTGATTCCAGCGTCATTCTAATTTCATTGTAGTTGTATTTACATTTATATCTTGAAAGATCCGCTTTTTTAATTGCGGTATAGAGCCAACAATGGAATATGAGTAAGAAAGACGGAAGATGGCAATCGTCACAAAGTAATAGGTCTGCTATTATGACCTTGCAACTACAGTTGCACAGTGCTAAGTTGACGGTTCTGGTATTAGAATTTTTAAGATAATTAAGCTGTTGCAGTTGGATTTCACTATTAAAAATGTTGATAACGGGATCAGGGCTGATACTGTTAATACCGTGTGGACAAGGTTCTACAAATTTGTTATCCAAGGATGAAATGTTGTAATCACCTATTTATATCATATCGTTAATAGCTTCACCTTGATAGCGACAATGATTCTACCGCCGTAGGATATACAACTACTGGGAATATCTCTATCAAGTCAAAATAATGTGTACCGATCATCAAGCAATTCAGCATCACCTATACTTAGTGCAGTCATGTCTCAACAAGTATAATTACGTCGTAATCATTGGTTTGTATGTTCAAAGGTAGTTGTATAGTTTTTATCCTCATCCCGCCATATATTCTGCTAATAAATTTAAATATTAGGTGACTTATTCATATTTACAATACTAGAGAAATATTTCAAAGAATGTATTTGTGACTTGCTGTTAAAAAAGCTAAAACAATACAGTAAATAACAGTGCAATCCTAGTACGGGAAATGGGAAAAATTAAAAAAAAACTAAGGATAGTTATTAGAAGTAAAATAAACACGTGTTTATTGTCAATGTGATACTTTTGTATCAGATAAACAATAAACACATGTTTAAGGTGCATCTTTTAGTTAATTTTTTTATATCATAATAATTCATAATGATTTAAAATATTTCCATTGTTTAAAATTATTAAATGGTGACTGAGAGTGAAAAACAATTTTCAAATTTCATGCAAAGTGATAAAGTAATAAACTTACGGAGAAATAAATATATCGTTGTTATACATATTATTACAACAGTAAATAGATAGTCTTATTTTCAAAATATAACTTCTAAGACAAGAAATTCGTCACCAGAATGCCTTTTCGCATATTTTGCCATTGAAACCGTAATGGCAAAATATACGTATATGTATGTATGTAGTCATAATTTCTTTGCTTTTTTTTAAAGGCATGTGTTTTTGCATAAAGCATTTTCTTATTTAGCATAAGATGTTTAATAGCGTAAATCTTTAGCGTGGGATAGAGAACTGATCGTCGATAGATTGCGTAGTAAGGCAATGACGCAGGTGTGGCGTCGCGACGAGGTCGCACGCAGGCGTGACTACGTTACGCCTATGGTTGGACCATGATTTTGCGAGAACGGTCCGATTTGGACGTTGGCATCGCAATGTGCATAGCTTATTTACTCTGATGGTATTAATATACTAATATATGTTGCTAGATTCGCCACTATATTTTTTAATTTTAATTTTAAAATTTTTTAAGGTATTAAAGCAAACGATTTCATCACCAACGAGAAGGGATAAATTTATTTTGACTTGAAAAATAATCCTTGTAAATTATAATTAACTGTAATTATATTTGATATAAAGATAAATAAGAACAATACACATATTACGAAGTAAAGTAAAGAGCAGCGACGTCACACGATCGTATTGAAAGAGATACGGCATTAACTTTGATCATTCATCCAACTCAAAGTCCATTAAATGTATTAGGTTCGGCGACGCAGGTGGAGTTTTGTTGAATTAAGATACATTTAGATTCTCTTATTACTTGGAGATACACTTAGGTTCTCTTATTACTTGGAGATACATTTAGATTCTCTTATTACTTGGAGATACATTTAGATTCTCTTATTACTTGGAGTACCCACATCGAATTACAGTACAAATTGCTGCACACATTTTCAATTGTTGGCTCTCTTTCAGATCGCATGCGGGGATAAAAAATTAATTAACTTTTTGTAATGCGGAATCCATTGTTTCTAATACAAATAGTTTTAAATATTAAAAAAATTAAATATATTATAATTATTATTATTTAGGGCAAAAACGTTCAGCGGAAAAATTTTAAATATATATTTTCGTACTTAAAAAAAACGTCGTAAGAAAGAACCTAATGAATTAAATTAATTTTTATAAAGTCGAGTCATGAAAAATATCATATCATCGATCTACATATACCGGGCCAGCATCACAAAAGTTTTTGCCCGTAAGATGGGCAAGTAGCACTGAGCGGTCTATGCCTGCAGTGCATCTCCCTCGAGAAACTGCTTCAAAGACAAACACACCCAACATCGCCGTCTCAGATATGGACTACGCACTGTATTTGTTAAACTGTATTGTAATGCTTTACAAATTTTAATTTTGTATAATCTGACTTGCATTCTTAATATATAATTTAAGTTTTACACATTGTTTAACTAACCTTACACTTCATAAGATCCACTTAAATAATTTAAATTACATTATATCATAACTAAATCGTAATCAACTGCTTAAGTAAATTCTATGAAAAATATGTTCAGGAAAGAAAGAAAAGTTAGAAGCGCCACAGACGTATAGACAAACTTAGATAACATTCCTCTTGACGTAGTCCTACAGTTCATTAAATCTTATGAAGTTTGGTGCAAAAATTTAAACGGTTTTCTCACAAATTGCATAAATGTAATAAATTTATCAACTCCTCTTCAAGATGATATCATTTTCAAATTCGTTCTCAGCCAAATGCAATGCAAAGCAGCAATCGCGTCTTCAATAAAATAACTGTAAATTGAGCCCCGCTGAAAAGCAATTCCTAAAAAGCAATTCGAGGATTGTAAACGTTATGCCCGCCTTCTTTCAGACTTGCCAGATTGTAAACAAAACGCTCAAGAGTTTGCAAGTCAATTTTAACGAACGAGACAGATCACCACATAGAATAACGCGAAAGGACAAGTCAAGGGACGATTATCGGCAATGGAAGAACTCTCTCTAAATTTTTTTATTATGAATGTTTACCCATAAATTATAAATATGATAAACCTTGCCATTTTAGAGGAGAAAATCGACATTTCCCTTATTAACAAAAGCCGTATTAACAAAAGGTAAGCAGCGAAAAACAATTATAAAATAATCCAAACTTTTAAAACAACACATCCGATACTTGAACTCATCTCAATGCACACTCTGCTTATGTGGTATTTATTAAAAGGAAAAATAATAAACTGCTTAAATTAATGCAAAACACCGTTTTAGGAAAGAAAAATTTACATATTTCCTAAAAGGTATACGAGATTGTATCCAACCAACCCAAAAAGATTTGTTTCATATTATTGTAAAAACAACCGTCTATTCGTATTGCCCATCATTTTTGATAGATACCAGTTCATCAATATGCCTAATAAAAAATCTTCAATACTAACCCTGCCTACTCTAAGTCAAATCACTTTAACGCACTAACGACGTTTTAAATCTATTCCAAAATTCTTATCTCAATAACAAAGCTTTAACTCTCTATATAACGTACGTCCCCGATATTTCAATATACTTCACTTAATTTCAAATTAGTTAAGTAATTTATTAATAAAACATCGCCACGTCGTTCATCACCATGGCAAAGTAAAACAAGAAAAATAAATGGCGATACCGCATCTTAAATTATATTTAATTATAATAAAAGTTGTATTTAGAATGAACTAAAAAGTAATAATAATTATTATTACTTTTTAGTTCATTCTAATTACATTTTACGTGTAATATTATTATTACTTTTTACTATATATGTAATTATTATACACGTTTTTTAAAACTAACAAATATTTACTCTCATATTCATGGTTCAGGTATGCGTCGGTTTATACAACCGATAAACAGCGGTCCTGGTAAACACTTTGAGTCTGTTGACTCATTAAAACTCAAGAATGGCGTGACCACGTTAGAGTTATTCCTATTTATTTGTTTTTTAGAAAGCCACACCCACATGACATGACCGCTACCTTTGAAACGGTAGTTTCGTCGTAAAATACATGACTTATTTAACAATATCTAGTGCCAAAATCTAATTTTGCCGTTCTCTTCGCGTTATTATTGTATGATTAGTAATTTAGATTTTATATTCCCTTTAGTTTCAATACTCTCTAAACGCTCAGTTTGATTTGGCGGCGTTGAAACACTTTTTGGTACGTTAGATGAAAATGATGCCTTTAAGTATAACAATGCTATTAAAAACGTAAAAATAAATAAACGTGAATTAGCAAAATTTGTAAAAGAAAATATCTTATTTACGTTCAACTTTTCAGGAGAAAATAAACAAGATAGACACAAATAAAGAAAATTTTAATAGCATTGTTAAAAACATCGCCTTGGATATAAAGAACTTTACTATTGTCTTGAATAAATTATTATTGAAAGCCAAATTCGTGTAGTTGTTAAATATCTCATAAAACAGACCATAAAAATTATTTTTTCAAATTGAGAAATAAGCTCTCTAATCTTTAGCAGAACTAATGTCTTAGATCTATTCATTATTTCACCAAAACAACTCTATCAAGTTTTAATTGGTAGTTATAGATTTACCTAGGTTTCAGTTATTAATTTTATCCTTAAGTTAATTCATATTTATATCTTAATTATTATGTCCAATATGATAAGCTATTGTTCCAAAAATAAAACTGTGTTTGTTGATTAAATGACGGATTGAGTTTCGAGCTGAGAATTGTATGTGATTTCAAGTGTTCCTTTTTCAATAGTCTATGGAGTACGTGTTTTATACTTTACGTAATAGATATAGGCGTTTTATATACTCGTATTAGTGAAGTGAGTTTGCTTAATAAACACCTGTTGCAAAAGAAAAATTGTGTAACAGCAATCTGAATTGACTTACCCACGCTGCCTATTAATATTTTCAATAAAGTGAGTAGGTAAGCACAGTAATTCGCATAGGAGAGTTTATTTGATTAAAGCTCATTATTGCGGTAAGTACCAAGAACAAACTGTAGCAAACATTACCGACAATGAGATTTGCAATCGTTTTAAAACCGAGTTCGTGTATGTCTCTGAGATGCTTTATTTCATTTAAATGATATCATCAGAGTTAAGTACTCAGCTGCTTTGTTTGAATTAACATTAATTATAAAAGTAAACTGTTTGAAGCTTGTACTAAATTTAGGCGTTTAATTAAACACCTCTACCTCGTTGCTTCAACTCAGCTTTGATGGACAACTTTTTACCCTTAATCTAGTATTCGGAGAATCTAGTCGATGTTACGTTTTGTTTAAAACATACATATAGATAAGTTTAAAACTATAAAACATATCCAAATAATCACTTTTTGGTTTAAAAAATAAGGACTAAAGAATTTTACGTAACACTGGATATTAAACCGTATTGATACATACAGCGACAAGACAGGCACAAGCTTGGAGTAGAAAATAACTTATATCCCAAGCAGTAAAACTAGTATAGTTCGGAAACGCATACAGATAGGATGTTATGTGCAGTATTGTTTAAAGTAAACACAGGCACCACTCAAATATATAAAGACGTCATTTTCTTTTACCTATTGCTTTACTCTACAGGACATGTCAGAACAAATATGAGCGACTGGTCCTATGATCCAAATTAACCGTTTCAGCTTACCGAGGACTTTACCAGTGAGGCGCCGAGCGATAGCCTGAAAATATTGCTGGACAAGTTCAGATTGGTGTTATTTAAGGCTATCAATAGACCTTGCATATTAAACTACTGGTACCATTATCCTGTCGTCAACAAAATGTGAAAAATCGTTCATCATTGGGAAAAATAAATAAAGAACACGCAATTTCGTTGCGTACCGTTCTTTTTCACCAACCCGACAGACGCTTCGTCACGACAGCATTGCCTGTTAATAAATTTCCAGCGGTAGTAATTCCGCTATTAACTACCATATTGTATAACTGCTTACACTTAGAATATAAAATTAAAATATGATTTGTCATGCTAGTCTTAACGCACATTTTGTGAATGCTATCCTAGTTACTTATTTGTCGGAATTACTTTATACATCTGGAGACAATTTAATAAAATATTTACATAGATTCTTCGGGCATCTTGGTGCAGATAAAGGTAGAAGAATAGTCACTGAATAGAAATAATCCCTGCTCTACATATTTTTGATATTATCGAATATAGAAAGGGGTAGCATCCATTACAAATACAAATTTAATTTTAATTTTATTTACCATTCCTTCCATCTTCTTACTTTCACATTTGTTGCCTTTGTGTCATTAAATTGTTTTCATTTAATGGATATTTATTTTTATTTTTATGAAGTTTTGCTCTCAGTGCAAAAGATATGAGAGTTTTAAGTCTTTTTGACTCCAATTTACATTGGAATTAGCATATTCCTTTATGTTTACTGAAAACCTCATTGACATACCTTTATCTTTGAGTTCTTTGCTATATATAATATTTTTCTTTTTATTAGACTGACCGTTTAAACGTAGCTATGTCTTTAGCAGTCTATTTATGAATGTGCATACATATGTACATACTTTTATATGTACTAGTCTGTTATTCAAAGAGCTATTATTCATTTCGTTAAGTAATATTTTTTTAAAGTGGATAAAGGGGTTTTAATACAATATTCTAAAAAATTTCAAGTATATGAGTGTAGTCGTATCGTAAAAATTTTAAAATACTGAAGCATGTATTACTAGTCGTTATAAGCATTATTACTAATACGCATTTTATATGGTGAAATGCTAAGGTATGTGAGTATCTTGTTCTTTACTGTTTCTTTATATTCTAATGGAATCACTTGGATTAGGTATGCGAGCCTTTCTTACAAGCTAACTCTATAAATTAATTGCTTGAGGGACTAATACTTTTTTTAAATTGTTTCATAAATGTCACCCTATGGTACGTTGACGAGCAGAGGAATATTTCCATAAATATAAGTGGGGAAATTATTCAAATTCAAATGAAATTGAAACACAAAATGACAAATGAATTACTGACTTTCAAATTGCAAAACAGTGGTTTTGAAAATCGGCCGGAAATTTCATTTATAAAAATACATGCAAACTAATTGAAATTCCAGTTGGAATTCTGAAATACAAATGCAGTTTGCAATTCATTTATTTTATAGTCGCGTTCGCCTCCCTTGAGGGAAGATTTTTTAAAATTTTTTAGATAGATTCAATTCGACCAAGGGTTTTTGCATTTAGGTATCCGGTAAGAAACCCAACCAGCTTAAAAGCAGGTCTTTATTTAAAAATCAGAGAGATATAAGAATACATCAAATGAAAAATATGTTATACACTTCACAGAATGTCAAAAATGTTTCTTAAATAATTCTGTATCACATTTTTTAATTTAATTGAAAAATAATATTTTTTTATTTTTTTTATTGTCAGTATTAGTTACTATAAAAGGAATTAGTCGAAAAAATTAAATAGGCCGACCAATATGTAAAATGCATACCTCCGAAAGGAGAATTGTGGGCATATTTTGCTGCAGCCAAATAATTAGTGTATTCTAGCATACAACAATATAAAGCTTCTTCTTTCTCTAAGTTATATTTTAGAAATATTGAAATCCAAACTCTCCCGACCATAAATCAGATGGTAATCTGGCAATTATAAAACCGAAACTACATAGCTCACAGTGGCAATGAGCTACGTATATCAGAGTATCAGCATCATTCTTGCTACTTTTCAAATAATTTGCGAAAGCGTTGACAATATTACAACGCAGGTGAAATAACGTTAAAAAATAAGAAGAGTTCAAAAATATATATTTTTATCGAATACCTTTTTCAGTTTTAATATCTAGTGAAGATAAAATTAATATTAAATTCCCTTTATACTATTTGCATCTCATGTAAAGTGCAGATGGTATATGTAATTAATGCCTTTAAAAAGGGACAGCATTGGTAAGGTTCATTGGTCGACCATAAATTCTGTTTATTTGCACGTCTATAGAAACGCCTCGTATTCTGTTCTCAACTTCCAGCATCATTTGCATAAAGTTCCCTCATTTAAATGAAATGGAACATTCTGTTCCGCTATACCCTTATATCGTTTTTATCGCTCTCTGAGTTGAAATATGTTTTTATAGTATTTATTAGGTATTTAGGAAATGATATTGATGCAACAATAGCTGTCTAATAAACTGACCAATCATAATATAATTCAATAAAGTTTTTAATGACATTATTTTTTAACCAAATTCAAACAAGAAGGAAGAGTTTAATTCTATACTCCAGTGTATTGTTTTTTTTATGTCCAATGAATTACTTGAAATTGCCTTAGCTGATTTATATAATTATATCTGTAATATGTTTGTTAAGAATGGCTTAAAATTGATAATATAAACAATTTACCAGGATTTTATTACATAATTTTTAGAGAAATAAAGTAATTCCTCAACGCAATACGTTCGGCATGATGTAATTTTGGTAACTTATTAGAAATTATTAGAAATTTATTCCGCGGGTGACCTAATGGTGCAGGATAATAATAAAATTAATAGGTCAACGATGATATTTATCAATAAAGAAACGACCCAAATAATGTAAGCTCATATATTTATTAGAATTTATGAGCAATAACCCTCAGTGTGATGAAACCGATCTAATGTTCACTGATAATCTATTAAGTCTAAGGAACTGTATCTTTCTGAATCATGGGACAATGCCTGTGTGAGTTGGTGATCAAAATTCAAAGACCATGATGATACACTTTGGCAAACTCTACGTATGTTTTGATTCGATTAGCTAGATAGGTATTTAAATATCGTATATTAATTTACTGAGCAATAGTTGGCAAATGCAATGATAAAGAATAAAAGTACTAAAACTATTTGAACACTAAATTATTTAACATTCGGTATCTTAATAGCATTTCTACTACGATGTCGATATTATCATTGCCCAGTCGTGTGATTGTTGAGTCGTCGGTGTATAGATGGTGCTGTTTATTTAGAGTTGATTCTTTATTTAAATGGTCATGAATTAAATTTAATTGCTGGTCATTTTAATCAATCTGGTTAGATGTGAGTAGGAGTGATTAAGAGATTAGCAGGAATATAATTATCCGGTTTTCACAATATGTACTTTCTAACTACTGAAGTTACTACAAAGCAATTATATTTTAATGCAGATTTACTTAATGTTTTTACATATCCTTGAAGAAATCTGTTGGGAACAACTAATTGCCCTAAAATAATATTATACGGCAATTCATATAACATGTCGCCGAAAGATTTCATCGCGAATAAAAAAATTCTGCTCATCGGACGGTATGAATTTGCGATTCTACTATATACATGAAATTTTGATAAAACATCTGGAAAAATAATATATTATTAATTTTCTTAATAAACTCACAAGTTTTTAGACTTTAAAAAGTAAGTTTTATAATATTTGATTAGCTAAAACGCACCACTTAAAGAAAAATTGTATTGATTCCAGAAAATCGTAAATTGAATTTGTCAAAAATGAAATAAATATTCTTGTAATAATATGAATTTTCATTTTTATATGAATTTCATTTTCGTTTCGTTTTTCGTTTTCATTTATTTAAAAAAAAGACACGACTTGATCGATATCGGTTATATATTAAATTTATTATTCAAATAGATTTTTAAAAATGTTGAACGAAAAGTTACATAATTTTTAATTTAATTGGTATCCAATTGCACCTCAAACTCTTGCATCTCAATCAAATTAAAAGAACAAATTTGTAGAAGGAAGTACTAACTATTTCAAAAATGATTTTGCCTGATCCAACATTATTTATGCATCTCATCATCATTTACGCAATATCCAGTTTTTCGTCTGATGGCGATACTACCCAGAATTATTATAATGTACTCCAAAGACGAAATGATAATTATATTAAAGCGAATAAAGAGATGAAATATTAAATTAAGATTAAACTTCCAAATTACGAAAACATTTATTTCACTTTTGGGTTTTTTTCTATTTCATAGTTTTAATTTCATCCGAATCTAAAGATTATTTAATTTAGGAATTAGTTTCTAGTTGTTATTCAAGTGCCATTGCAACAATAAATGAAAAATTATTTTGCAAACTTAAAAGAATAATTAAACTACAGGTCTTCCAGGTGAAAACCTCACCGGGTGAAAAATTCGTTCCATTTCTTATTTTTATAATTGTAATGAGATTAAATATTACTTTTATGGATATTTTGAAAATACATTTTCCTATGTGTCCTTGTAATGGACGGAAGAAAAGCGAGCGGGCAATAACGATGATACCCGTCTTAAAGATTCGTATCCTTCCACGATTGTCCTGAACGGAAGCTAAAATAAGGAAATTACATTGGAGATTTAACTATATATAACGGTATTTTAGTTCAGATATAATAGAGTTATAATTATTATTCAGGCCTACTGTGCAATGAACGTACAAAGGCCTTTAATAAACTTTCTAATCATTTTAAATACTTATAAAGCTTCAAAATGTAGGAAAACAAACAAATTATTTTTATGTGCATAACTGGGCTTCAGATTGGAGTGACCTGACTAAAGACTATATTAATACGATAATTTTAAATGAAATCATTACAAAAAACAAGATTCTGAAAGGAATTCGCTGACTGAAATTATAAAATAAATTGAAAACCTGTAAGAAGGCGACGATTACTTCAAAATAATTCTTATCAATCTATAAAGAAACAAAATTAAATCATTCAAGAAGTTTTTCTTCCAAAGTCAGTACCACTCAATATATTTATCGATATTTACCAATATAAAACTGGACTCTTTTGTTTTTAGTGTATACAGTATTTAACAGTCTAGTCGAAATTAATTGTTTATTACTGAGAACAAGTTTATTGTTGGTTACTTATTTATAGGTGTTTGATTGCTTCATTGTTATTGAAATTTACCAAGTATGTTTATGTACTTATCTGTAAATATTTTATTACTCAAATAAAAAAAGGATTTCAAAAATTTACCTCCATTCCATTGTATAACGTAGATTCCTAAGAGCTTTTCTAAATGACACTTTTCAAAACGGTAAATATAATTCTTACAAATTTATTAGTTTTGTTTTTGGAATATGAAACTTAGAGATTACATATTTCCCACGTACTATTTAATTCCATTCAATATGTTGGTACGAAGAAACATTAAATTTGAAAAACGTTTTCCTTTTAGAACGTAAATATATGTTATATTTCTAATAATGGATAAATTACACTCTTTCTCTATAAATGGCAATTTTATCCAAAAAACGTATGTAAAAAACATCACCTTCCTTAAAGTTATTCGTTATTCTTAGTAAATTCGCTGTTATCTTAAATTTTCATATTAATTTTTTTACTGATTATGTTATAAAATAAAACATCAATACATATATACTTTTTCCACCATATTTCGAATGTTACGCTGATCAACTCTTATGCAACAGCTTTAGCTATTTATTTCAGCTTATTAACGGTGATAATTATATTTATTATGAGATGTAATTGTGTAAATATGAAAACGTAATTTCAAACCGACTATTTATACTGAAATTATTAAATATACGTTCCTACTTCCTTCTTTAAGATGTTTATGTCTTTGTTTTTACCGATTTCAAAATATTAATTTTTAATTCTATCCAAATCTATCACTTTACATCTGTAAAATTTTGTGTAAATTTGTCCTTTCCTTAAAAATATAATTATTTTTTGTCAGATACTAATGGGACTTCAAGTAAGTGATAGTCAGTAGTGATTGCAATAATATTCGAAGTAACTGATTAATATTCTATCGAATGTTTTGCATATGCGACAGCATATAGTATTCGTACGTCCTAAAATTTTGCGATAACGATTTGTGATAAACGACACTAACATTTCTGTAATTACATAAAATGTTAGTTATATCTTCCAAAGAAAATAATAAATTCTTTACTTTAACCTAGAGCTACATTATAACGACGTACATTTTCTAATAGTACTTCGATCATAATTTTTGATAAATAACAATTTTAGTATTAATAAATATTACATTTTTATTTTTATTTTGATATTTATTTTGGATACAATTGTTTTCAGTAAAGTTATGTTATATGAGATCTATCCCATTTTTTTAAATTTTATTAAATCACATTCTTAATACTTGGTATTTTTAAATTTACTGCCCGTATAGATGAGAATTCTCTGATCGCTTGTATAAGTAAACCATTGTTGAAACTAATTTATAAACCATTTTTTCGTTACTCAGAGTTGTGGATAGCATAAAGTCGAATTTGAAGATCCATTATTTCCGTAATTTTATAGGATCATAACAGCTCGCGATAAAAATTATTGCAAATATTCAAGCCAACATTTCATTGATTGTTTTGAACGCAAAACGTGTTTTGATGCGAGCTGTCATAATCTATGATTGTATCTTTTATTGTTATTGTGTATGGTGACAATACAGTTTTAATCGCTTAAATTCAAGGACCAAGTATCAACATGCAATTGTGGAATAATGTGGATTACTATTGCTTAAAATTTTCTCCATTTCCAGAAAATTCTTGGTTGACTTATTCCAGGCACTTTATGATTGCCCAAATATTTTAAGTCCATGATTTTACTCATTACAGCAAGTATTTGAAAAGAAAATTCTTAAGACAGCTGAAATATTAGTAATAAAGTAATTAGGTAATTCGTCAAAATAAGCGGGAACTGCAACAAATTTTTTATATAAACACAATAAGATAATGCTTCGTACTTACAAGTTACGATTTGGTACTAAACGCCAACAAAACGCTTTATTAAAAATATTTTTCATTACCATTTAAAAAGTTTTTTAGATTGACCATCTAAAAGAAAAAAAATCTGATTTGAGCTTATGACCACCAGATGAAAGTAAAAACTTCTAGAAATAATATATATATATATATATATATATATATATATATATATATATATATATATATATATATATATGTATGTATATATATATATATATATATATATATATGTATATATATATATATATATATATATATACAAAAAATATTAATCAAAAAGTGCGCAAGGTGCGCCTTAAAAAGTAAAAGTAATTCACTTGGTAGGTACCGAAGGGAGCCGATCTACCTGATTCAGCACCACTAACCCATGCGTGATGGTTCACTTTTGTTCACTGGTCAGAAAAAGTAGCGCCTAAAGAAATTTACACTTTAAAAAGTACGCATAATAACCATATTTTATTGAAATAAAACAATAGATCGAAATTTTTTAATGTTACTTTCAACCTGCAGAAATAGAATATCACATTTAATTCAAATTAGATTTCTTTTACTTATTTAAATTCTAAGAATATATATTTTAAAAGGAAATTTTGTATGTAATAATATATGTAAATAATATGTATTTTAAAAGGAAAGTTTGAATGTATTCGATATCACATAAAATGTGGAAACACGATATGATAAGTTCCAGTAGCCAACATATTTCCTAATAAAATTATAGGGTGAACAATGATGAAACGGTTTGTTATAATAACAATAAATTTCCATAAAACAAACACGACTATGCACGGAACATAACTATGCACGCTACATACTGAACGTAACTATGCACGCGACTACGCATACGAGTACATATACCCCAATAAAAAGATCACTTTCTCCTCGTGAGAAGGCGAAATTAAATCACATCGTGATTCTCCCCCCACAGTGAACAAGTTAATAAATCGCGTTTACGACTTTAACTTTTGCTTGAAGTGGCAAGTTTTTGGTAAATTGGGTAGCGTAGTGACGTAGCGAGGCTAAGAACATTTTCAGCGAAAACCAATAGTTTTTCCTTTTCACTGGACCAAAAGAATTGATTTGCGTATTTATGTTACAATTTAAATTTTACATAATAATCCCAATTATAATAATTAAACAATTTAAAAATTTTGTTTATTTTCACCAATAATATTAAAATTATTGTTAAATAATCGTCTTATCTGACAATTAAGTATACTTACTTATAAGGAAAAATGTAAATAAAAAATTTTGATAAATCGCTAAAACAATCACAAAACCTAGTTATGCATAATAATCCCAAGTAATTTGGAATATAATATTTCGAATGTATTGAACATAATTTCGATCAATTTATAAATTTAATTACATTATAACATGTTATTGTATATGTTTCGAGGAAGATCATATTGGAAAATTAAAAGTGGTCTATCGAGGTGTGGTAATCAGAGACATGTTTTTCTACTTTAGGTTTCATGTTTTCAACAAGAATTAAGAAAAAAGTTTATAAAAACCTATGTGATTTTGTGAAAGAAAAATTAAGAACTTTTTTCTTTTACAAAATCACATAAGTCGTCATTCAAGTAAAAGTCTTTTACATTGTCATAAACCTATCTTGTTCTCGGTTTAATTGGAAATCAAATGTAGTTTGAACCCATTTAGAAAAGTTATTATTGAAGTGTCTGATAGTTTTAATTTCATCAAAATATTTACAATCTGCCAAACAAGGCTTTATCAACATGTCATTTAATTTAAGAAGCGGAAAATATTAAATCTTCATATCAGTGCTAGACACTAATTCAAAGGATAAATAATTAAATACATACACAAAAAGTAATAATACATTTACGCCTGTAGGACACATACGAGTTAGATCAAATGAAACTTATTGATATATATGAAATGTCGAAACCATTGTGAAGCAGAAAATGAGATTAATAGAATTTATTTTTTTGCAGATTACCTTGAATAATTATGTGAAATTAATCTTTTGGTTATGTGAATTAAGTCTATCACCATATTTCAACAGTTAATATTGAAAATACAGCCTACTAAAATAATTACGACTAATTGTCATAATACTCTTATTTATGTCATACTTATATCAGCATAAATATGATCATTTTAAATTATATATTCTTGTAAATTGATGGAAAATCATATAACTAATACTAAGACAAGAAGTATAAAGTCAAAATAATTTTTCATGGCTTTAAAAGTGTTTATAGAAATAAACATTGCTTTAAACACTGGTAATTTCAAAATAATCTCACATTTTACGTGTTGTTTTATACGAGTACATGAAGAATCGAAGCCGAGTTAAAGTATGAAAACGTAGATATCGGACAGTTCGATTGGATGCCGGTCGGTTGATAACCTCAACTGTGAGCAATATAACGATAGATTGTCTTAATTAACCTAAACCTAACAAATTCAGCCCGGACATATTACGAAATGATATTCGTACCAAGAACATTCCAACTCAAAGAATAAACATTTATTTGAATGTACTGTAACTACACGGCCGATGGTCAGCAAATAAATGAAACATAATTATTGAAGTCATTGATGTTTGATTGATTTTAAATAATAAAGTTTCCAATGTATTTGGAATTAAATATGCTCATTTTGCGATCGATAGCATGGGTTTCACTCAAATAAATCTTCTATGAAATTCTTTTGAATGGAAAAATTTTGAATGGAATTGCCTTTGCGAAGCCTTTTAGAGACATTCGATCCTATTGACCAAACTGTCTATTTATATCTTATCCATACGAATGAATAAATCGCTAACTTCCTTTTCGACAGAATTGCCTGAGCTTTTATAGATGATTTTGTTTTCGTACTGTACATAACTAAATGTGGCAGCACATAAGATTGGTGACACCGTCGATCTGAGATATATGTAGCTAAACCAAATATAAATCTATCACATAATCTAAGAAGCAACAGTTAATATGAAAAGCCAAAGAAACGTCCATCTGTTTATTATCTTGAGTTTAATAAAACTTATTCCCCTTAAACCTTAATAAAATCGAGGTCTCAATTATATTTTCAAATAGTATTTTAACTGAAATGTACTAAAGAAACGAAACTTGTTGTGTTATGTGAAACAGATTATTGAAATTGGAACAACATATTTCTCCGTGTGAATTAATTTTTGCTGCTTCGTTAAGTCGTAACGCAACTTTTGACTATTTTTGATGACGTTCCCTAGTACGGTCAGCTATCATTAAATTTATCAACTCCTTTAAATCTTAATAAAAATTTGCACTCTACCGAGTGTGAGCAGAACACGTGCATTGAGGGTTTCCCGCCCAGGATACTATGATTTGCAATTATAAAAATACAACCCTTTATCAATATATATACATACACACAGACACACACATATATATAGTTATATACATAGGTTTACATACATACGTAATTATAGTCTAGAAATTGAAGTTTCGGATAAGGAAAAATAAGGAATTTTATTTTTTCCTCGGATAATATGTATGCCGTGAATATTGTCGTTTTTCTCTGTAATGTGTATAAGATCTTTTATCAGTCTGTATTATTACTGATTTTTCAACTTGCAAACTTTGGAGACAAGGGTAGAGGGTTTCCGCATATTTTTGATCATAAATTGAAAAACAGGAAGCTTAAAACTAAGAGTTTAGGAATGTGTGAACGACAACTTTTTTATATTTTACCCTCACCTGATCTTGTTGCCACATTTTTTTAATTTCAACCTCTGGTTATAAATAAAAATATTTCCATATTATTTCCAAAATATTAAAAAAATCGTGAATCTAAAAATTCTAAAACTGTGCCAAATTTTAAGCCATGACGTGTGGACAGATAGGTATTGATGTCTCACCACATGGGATCCCCTTTTATTTTTAGGCACAGAACAATAAAACTACTATACTAATGAAAACGCCGTAAAATTGCCACAAATCATGTATATTCTTTATGACATCATAGTGAGCGGTCGTAGTGGACTTACCTAATAGTTTCACTACGGCCATTTCAATTTGCTATATAAACGGTTAGCAAATTGCGTTGCAAGTTGTTCCATTATTAATCAATTATCGATCTGTTCATTATTTCTGAATTTATTGTCGTAATACATTTGCTTGACCATCTGTTCCTCATTATTCGTTTTTATAGTCATTTTATTGCAGATGTTGAAATAAAAATCGAGGTATTTCTAACTATTACGTAGCTGTGCATGTCCAACGTGAATGTGAAATAATAAAATTGACATTATTTCTATTTGCTCCACTACTGTATCAGTCTATCTAAACAACAATCTCATATACACTCCAGCTCAATCTTATACATATCGACAATATCATTACAACTTAATGTCTGAATTTTCCACAAACACGATACTTATCTGGATATAAGAATCGTACGTGGCATCTGCGATGAAATCATATTAAAAAAAACATTTAAGTCGTACGCTATTGAGATTCGTCGTGTGTAGCGGTTGTCATACGGCGCCGACTTATTTAAATTCTTTATACGTTTGGTGGTCCTTGTCAAGCGATTTAGTCTTTTGCCCTGAGATTTAAATGTTAAAAATATATGTTTTAGCTTCGATTATATGCATTAAAGTATTGTAAATCCGTAAAATTTTCGAAAAAATATTTTCTTCATTTATGTTTAATACTTATTACAATTTAATTAATTCTAATTTGCTCTGGAAATTGCGAAATAACCAGAAAGTATTAAATTTTGCGTGTAAGAAAGAGAGGAAACGACAAATTGTACACTTGCAAGTTAATTTCCTTGTCAATTAATTAATTGAAAATAAATTTGCCCATGACAAAATAAAATCATAGTTATAAAACATGCCTGAATACTATGTATTGCTCCAATTTTCAAAAGGTAATTACAATTTGGCATCCTAAACAAAACAAGAGGAATTAATTAATTTTTAAAACGATGATTTCAGAAGCTACAATTATAATTACTATTAATAAACCACGATAACATTTGTAATAGAACATGATTAATAGGAAGCAAAGCTAATAAATTATAAAAACAATTATAGGACGTATGAAATGACAGCGGATACCACAGACGTAACATTTCTTGATTTAAATGTAATAGAAGTATACGTATTCAATAGAGGTAGACTTCCAAATAATAAAGGCATAATCCAATTAGCGATGTATTTTTTTTTTATTTAATTACATCAATAAAAATTAATTCTGCTATATCATAAAGAAGTTTCTTTTTTTATAAATTCTCAGATAATTGGCAAATTTAAAGTTATAATGTCGAAGTTTAAAAGGTATAATAAAAATCGTTTTACTACTTTAGCTCATCAAAATATTCAGGGTTATGTAGGTAAAGAGCAACAAGTATATCTGTGTTTAGAAGACAATTCTGTTGATAGACTATATTTGACAGAAACATCGATAAACAAATAAGTCATGGTTTATTGCAAGTATTATGACATTGTCAGTAGTAACCACCGTATTGTATTTAATAGAGGAGGGACGTTTATTTTAGCTAAACGAGACTTAAAATCCAGGAACAGGCTAGATGATGTAAATATACCGGCAGAAAAAGACTGTAAATCAGGTTGTACTGAATATGATAGCTTTAACGTTTTGAATATTTATAGATCAACACCAGGAAATGTGGAGGTGTTAAAAAAACTGGTAGAGTGCTTAATTAAATTAACGTAAAATAACAATAAGGGAATAATTTTATGTGTGAATTTTAACGTTAATTTTCAAATACTTATAAAAAAAAAATTTACAGACTGATACCTAGCGATCTTTATACGCCAAATATAAGTTTTCTTGAATGATGATTTTTATGACGTTTAAGTAATATCCTGTTCACTCAGTATAGAAAGAGAATAAAGAAAAGTAATGAATAAGATGAGAGAATAAATTGTAATTTGTGAAATATTTTCAGCCATACATGATGGTATGTATATTTACATACGCACAGGATACAGTTTCACAGATAACAACTCACACAACTGAATAAAATCTCGTTGTGTTTATTACATAATATTTAAATTTTAATAATATCAAAAACTCCATACATAAGAAAATCTATTTTCTTTCAAACAAACAACATAAGTACGAGACATAACTTTATAACGCCTCGAACGGAATGGTGTATTTGCACAAGATTTCATTTACAGCATTCATAAATACAAATCTTTAATTTTTGCAACACTTTCATGTACATACAACGGTGACGTGTAAGCCTACAGAGAATTTATTCCGATAATTTTCAATTTTCCTGGACTGCTATATTTCATTATGCATTGTTATTAACGTTAAATCGTGCCTTTTACCAGGAAAAGGAAAAGTTTATTTATAACGGACAAATATAAATATAATGCTGCATTTTTTAATTGATAGTGGTCGAATTCGTATATCCAATTTGTAGTAACTGAAATATGAGTAAATCATTATTTAAATGGCAATTATCACGATTATATGTTGCGAAAACAAATTTGCTGGCGAAATAGTTAATACCGATAGTTAATAGTTAATACCGGTAATACCTTTTACACGTTATACTGATTTGAATGTGATACGAGTGTATTTTATTCATCAATTTGAATTCAGTGTAAAATCGATAAAATAATTCAGTGCAAAGCAGCGGTTTGTGTCAACGGCGGCCATATAGACATTTTATTGCAAGCAATATTCGAGTAAAATCCCAAAATATTCTAAATTTAAATGGTTTAAAGCTACGGGCGTTGTCTTTTTATATTTTGATTATTGTAACGTGTGATGCAGCGCGTGAAGAGCGCCGATCGCTGAAATATTTATTGGCGTAATGTAAGATAAGCTAGAAGGGGACGTTTGGAGTTTTCTCTTTAGTTTGTGCATTAAACCGAGAATTGTTTAAAATTTAAAGTTTGCTAATATTCTGTACGTTTTGATGACTGTAAATTAAGACGTTCCTCAATAGGCAGAAATGCGGAAGTTTTCGCCTCAAAAAAATTAAACCGAATTAGAATCGATAAATAATTTTTAAAACTAGAAAGTTAATATTATTACTGAAAGTAATTAAGGAGAAAAGCATATATTAATAGAGACATCTTGTTGCAAAACATTTATTCTTTAAGGAATTAAATTTATTTATTTTTTTAATGTTATTTTTTCCTAATAACGTAGCATTAAAAAAATACTCATACAAATAAATACAGTTATATTCGAAATCGAATTAAATGAGAGTGTGGAGAATCATCCAATTTATTTGCATTATAATTAAAATATGTAAGATTAATTAATTTGAACGGAAATTGACAATTAAAAAAAAATAATATAACATTTTTAAAATTTTGAATCTGAAAATTTTGTGTGTACACACTGTGCGAAGTAAATGTATGATATTTCTAAATATGGGATATACAGTAGCCAGGTAAAAAGAAAGTTAAGAAATCAGAGCCAAACTAAAGAACTAATTTCATTTACTTATACCATATAATTTCGATAGCATTGCTTAGTTTAAATTTCATATACACTGTTTTTCACATCTCTCATTCTATAATAGTAAAATGAGAAATGTAAAGAACCGTTAAATTTATTTGCATTATAATTTAAATACGTATGTTTATTTATTTAGAACACCATTTTTAAGTCCTTCAGCAGAGTTAAAGCAAATCGATATTTGGGATAAAAAATAATAATATTTTTAAATTATAACGCTAGATAAACAAAGAAGTAAATTTATAATATTTTTGAACATGAAATATACAGTAATTAGGTAAAAAGAAAATTAAATTAGTCAGGAACTAAATAACGAATTTCATTTACTTATACCTCATTACTTCGATATTATTGCTAAGTTTCAGTCTCAGAAATACTATTCGTGAAGATGACTTACTGTTCTTTTATATTACATATATGGAGACGTATTTCAATGCCTTAGCTTCATATTTCATTAACATGGAATCAACGAACAACTTGAATTTATTTCAGAGTAGAATAATTACACTGCGCATTTGTACCGGTAGTACAACCGGGCATTTGACAATTCACAATTTCGAAGCAGGTATATAGCACGACTGACATTATACAATTCCACTACCGACAGGATGCATTTAATTTACATCCATTGTTTTGATAGTTGTAGTTTGTTATAAGTTAATTTCGTAAACAATGAATCCAACTAACAATATGGATTATACTATACGAAGATAACCAGAGATAACTATAATATAAATACTATCTTATATGAGATGAAGAATGATAATATACACACGATTTCGTAATTTTTCTGCAAGTTATTGAACAATAATTATCTTTTCCATAAAAAATTCTTTATATTTTTATATATTTATTGACTTTAAGGTATAAAGTTGATACATATTGCAGACTTATTGCTACGAGGGCAATCATTTACAGCCAACTAGAACACCAGTCCAGTCCCGCTCGACGAGGGGCCGAAAATCAAATCCAGATCACTGGGCTGCGCCCGATTTTTTGTAACTGTTTCAAATGTTTGTCACAACTTTTTAAAAATTTTAATCATTAAACTAAACAAAACTGAATTTATTGAGATAAATAAAAGTATTCATAACACAGCTAACCAAGTGTTCAATCCGTTGATAAAAGTTTTTGTGCGGGCGCAAATTAACATGAAATAAATGATTAATTAAATATAAATATATTTTAAGCACTCTAAGTATTTTATAAAAATATATAGATAAAATCTCCAGAACAAATTATAATCACAGCAAGAGCGAAACGTGCGCAAAAGGGATTAACAGCCCAAAGGAGGCACCGGATAGTACTGGTGATTTTGTGAAAAAACGCCCAAAGCCATTACGTCATGTATATAGCTCAAGGAGAATGACACTGGCCGCTTCACTCTATACAACGATTTTTTTGACAATTGTTTCACTTCGTTCTATTCGTTTAATTTGGTAAATAATTACTACCATCAATATAAGATATTAATGAAGGAAATTATTTAAATTTTATGTCGTACGTTCACTTAAAATGACTATTATTTTCTATTTGCGGAAATACTTAATAAAACACGAGAAATGTGTCTTTCATCTAAAACTCGATTCATATTACATATATTAATTAAATATTTAATGTTCGGAAACAATTTTCTCCATTTCAATTCTAACTTCTTGCCCCGTCGAATACCCCAGTTTCTGTCATATTCACACAGTAATTTTAATTTATGCGAAAAATGTTTACAAATTTACCGCTACTCCTCGACAATCCCCATTAAGGAGCTGAAATCAATTTCTGAAACAAACGTTAAGAACTCACTTACTTGGTTATTATTGTTTCCGTAGGATTTGATGGAGACTTCAATGGAAAATTGGAACAATTTTTAATACGATTTTCATAGAAAGTTTGTTACTTTTATTATAACTGGATGATCTCGCCTAATACTGTTAATTAAAAGTGCTATAAGCCGCGTTCGAAATAAATAAAATAAAATATATACATCAAGAATTCACCATTTTTTTTCAATAACTTGTCGAAGTAATAACTTTATTTTAAAGTAGAATAGAACAAATTAACGTAGCATAAATTTTCAAACTGTGAAAGTAATTTTGTAAATACTAATATAATACAAATAATTATATGTTTTGTTAAGTTTTAAACCGTAAAGAAATAATAAAAAAGAAGTTTTTGATTCAGGGTAAATTAATAATATCAAAATAATGCTTATAATCTTAATGAAGAATATTTGTCAATAAATATGAGCAAGGCAATTTAAATTGGCATATTTCAAAAGTTTAAATAACTCGAATATGTGGGAGAAATTGGCTAAACAATTTTAAAAATGAGTGATTAGAAGAGGTAAGTCTTACTTCATTTTTAATGATTATTTCAAACGATACAAATTAAAAACACAGTTAATTGTTGCTTACACTTTACATGTTGCCTTATTTTGTTTTCACTACGAGAACTGAACGATATGATAAATTACAACATGGTTAAAGTAACTTAAGCTATAACAAATAGTTCTTGAATAATCAAAAGACAGTCTCTTTAAACTTTATAGATATTACGATATAGATCTCTAATTGGTCGCCACAGACAAGAGTCACTTTTTCCGAAATATATGTAAAAACGCCTAAAAGAAAATAAATAAAAGGTTGAACAAGAAAAAAAGCATTATGTCAAACTTAATGACTTTAAGCGTAATGAATATCGATCTAAGTCATGATGTATATATAATATATTCATTTTTCTCTACTTTAGCCGTCGTCCTATTCACTTTGTATACAGTTAGTAAATCGCACACGGTTTCTCCCGAACGTCGTCTCTTTACCCTGAGATACAGCTTGTTATATATTTTGACGTATATAATACAGCACAATCCGGAAATAAAGTGTTATTATCAGGTATTTTATAGGTTACAAACCATTGTTTTAAAAAAACAATTTACCTGCTTATATTTTGCCGGCTATTCATATTAAATTCGTACATAATGCTTATTCTACATTTCATTATTGATAAGTATGTATTATAAAATAGAAGCAGTTACAAAAGACTTACCCCATATAAACTTGCAAGTGCAAATGTTGAAAGTAGTAATTTTTGGGAAAAAAATCAGATTGAGAAATCTAAAGATATTTTAGAAAATAATTGCCGTAAACATGCAATCTCAAGTTACAATATTTATTTTTTAAGACATATTTGAATTTTTATTTTTTTTTACCAAAATGACATTGATTCTAATTTTGTAAAACCTTGTTGGAAAGACGTGCGTTTTCTTTTCCTTTTAAAATATTTTGTTTTAAATTGCAGTAAAATTGAAAAAGATACAATATGGACATGGTATATTATTTATTGCAGAAAGATAATATCCATCTTCTATTTTAAATTTATACCTACTTTTATTTTTTTTGTTCTACATAGGTTATTTTTCTGACATACTACCGTTAATACCGCTAATCTGGATTTTTGCTAATATAGGTTCTCGTCTGTCATGATTTTATCTTGACCTTTCCGGGTCCTGATAAAATCGTGATAGACGAGGAGATTACCTTTTTAATTTTGGGATAGTCTATAATTTGTTATGACAATATTTTTCATGTACTACTTACATTCACAAGTATTTATAGCTATGTTTAATATACAACATCGTATTGGAAGAATAAATGAGTTTCCATTTATTGATCAGACGACGCAAAAGAAACAAAGAATTGAAAAAGATAAGGATACTTAGTGGTTAAAATGAATATATTTCTTCACTTTCATCCTGGGGTAATAACATACTGAAAGTAGTTGTTGAAGTAGTGGGAACTATTAAAATTTAAAATAAATATCTTAATGACAACGGGTAGTCCCATACACTCTCAATGATGCCAAGTCATTTTTAATGCGATATATTAGTTAACGCATGTTATATGCTATCTACTAATCAACATCGCTCGTGACTGGCAGATGCGTGAGATAATCAGCTATAAGTAACCAAAGTCTTGCTTTAGAGCAATATTGAAATATGACCAAGGAGTTATTCACAAGTAACATCATATAAGACACCGCCGCATTTCCGTTACTTAGCATTGTTTTTCATAAATGCACTCGAGGCGATCGCTTTGAAATACGAATCTAAAAATACATCTACTTTTGGAAGAGTCCCACAAGTAGACATGTTAGTTGGAAATTTACGAGTGCTTTGGTTGGAATATACATTCACCGTTTAACCAATTTTAGCTGGTACTTATTAAACATAAACCACCGCATGCCAGGCTTGTCTGGTTTCGTTGTAATATACAAATAATTGTGATATTTGTTTTTAAGATGCGTCAGAGCTAAGTGCTTCATGGCATATGGAGTATGTGGAAACAACGGCAAACACAAGTACTGAATGTGACATGACATAGATTTAGAGGGTTTGGTAATATGGAAATAATAATATTCCCTATCATTTTGAGCTAGGCCTCACAGACCCTAAGGTACAAGGTACCATATCAGAAAAGGTTGTTATGTATTTAGGCAGAGAAATAATGGCGAAAAGTTAGGTTTATGTGGCTTTAAGTCGGGTAACAAATTTAGTGTCGTTGTATGTTTGAAGATATTGACACGTTAACTTGGCTCTGGTAGACATACAAAGTTAAATAATCGCCTTACTGCGTAATTTTTTAATTTTCAGTAGAATTTGAATTACTTACAATATCATTGTTTGACTTGTTCCCTATATTTGTTATCGAAGTTAACGGTCATTTGTTTATACGTTGCTTATTTTATACTTTGTACTTTTACACTAATAAGTAAGCAAGTAAGCAATTTATATTCGGATTATAAAGACCTCGAAATTCTATTTGTGAGAGTGGTTAAGATCTAATTATATTGTCTTGTAGTTCAGTGAATTTAGGGATAAATATTGAAAAATTAAGAAACTCATTTATATCGGACAGGTTTTAAATTTTTTTGATGGGTTTTTTATATTAGAAGATTGAGAAATTCAATGAAAATTATACTTATTAGATTTTTTTAAAAATAATCTTTATCATGGTTCTCAAAGATTTTTATAAGAAAAATCTGAGAAAATAAAATCAATAAAAAGTTATATGGCCATCGGTAGATAAACGCAAAAAATATAATAATGTGGATACGTCAATATTTTGGCAGCAAATGATTTGTCATTAAATAATTAATGGGAAGGTTTCTATTCAATAATAATTCACGAATTCATTCATTATCTTATTTGTTCATTCATTATAAAATAGGTCCTCAAGTTTGAAGTCTATGATAACTACCCGTCAAAATCCAACGTTTGGCCATAAACTCGAGGTTTATAGCTACACAGTAGTTGAGATTCAGACATAATTATTCAGGTCATCATTAGAATCTCGAATTTATGAGTATGGAAAGTGTTAATTAACACTGAATATTTGAGATCAAACTTGAAGTTGCCAGCCGCAAACGTAGCTGAGATTTCTACACCAACTAAGAGGAGCCGGTAATATTTACACAGCTAAACTTAACTTGAAAAATCGTCGATGTTAGTTTGGAAACAAAAATATCGCACTGAAATTGGTTCATCCGTTCCAAAAATACGATTTTTTGGACAGAATGGTAGCCACTACATTACTAATCTCTACAATATTAATCGAATTCTAAAAATCGATTCTTTTATGTTTTAATTGTTTGAAAACTATTTTGGTTTCCTATTTTCTTGGAGGCTTATTATATCGGAGTTTTTGTAGCTAATACGAAAAAAGATCTATTTTTAGTTTCTTTTTGACATTTTCCAAACAAACATTTATCTAAAAATCATAAATAACTCTGGGTTTATATAAAAGCACTCCAGTATAAAATTTTGATAGTAATTAGTCAGGATTAAAAATTAAAATTTATATGAACTTCCTATTTTGGTTTAATTTCATCTCTACTTTCTGTTCGTACGTTTGTGTGTTATTATTGTATGCGTACACGTAGAATGTGAGATGAAATTGTATACTTCACTCTGCACTTGCGCACTTCACTTTGTAGTGTATAATTTATGTTGCAATCAAACGTCTAGTTACAATTAAGAAAAGTCAGCTAGTATAGTATAGTCAAATAGTATTCCTAAAAATGATGACTGCGCAAGAAATAATGTTGTACCCAAAAAAGGATAAGAGAGGGGAGAAAGATAACATATGATACAACACAAATATATTTCATTGTTTTTATCATATGTATCATATATTTTGCAATCACATTTTAATTTTTTTTTTAGGAATGATATTTCTCCTGAGTATTAAAGAACCTATAAACATCCGTGAAAATTAGTTAAGAAATAAGTGAGAAATGGGAAGTAACACTAATGTCTTAAATATAAACACGTCTTTTGTATTTTCTAGAAAAATGTTAACATTAGATGACACCAAAATTATCTTGTTGAATTTATTATTACACCAGCCATATGACTATGACATTCAGTCCCTAATGGAATACAAAGGCTGTCCAGATAACTTTCATTGGAACTTTATATTAAGTATCTCATAATTGAGTTCAATCATCTACGCGCTGTTCGTAAAGACTCATGCCAATCCACGTGCCATTCGTCGCATTCCACAACATAAAATAAATTTATATCATCAATAAATATAACAATATAACTCAGTCAAATAATTCACCGATATTATTAATGTATTTTATCTGGAAGTAACTCGTTTTTCGAAACCTAACTTAATTTTATCAGTTTAAAATAAGGATTAAACAAGATAAGTTGAAAAATAAAACTAGGAATGAAACGCAAATTTCTGCCTTGTCGAATTTATCAAAAAATCTTTATTCGCATTAATAAAACTTTTATTGTACATGTAATGTAAAGTAAGAAATTTAAATCGAAATTTCATTTGGTAAGAGGCCTATGAATGAGGTCCGTAATAGTTTATTGTTAACTAATAAACTCCGACTACTCATTACAACACTAACTTTTGTAGCTAGTGTACAAATTATCATCCGAAATAAAAACTCATAGCTCGACTGACACAGAAAAGACCGTAATCCGCCCGAAGTTTCCAAATAATCCTACATTAGTACCATGCTAGAAATATAGATGGATAATAAAATGTTACATATATAATCTAATATTAGTGAAATATCTAGCTTTAAATTTATGCCCTCCAATATCATTGGCTTTAATATATTCATATAAGCATCCTAAATTTGAGAATGTAATGTTTCAGACAATTTTCAGTGTACCGTTTGTGGCGAGAAGCCCTCGGTGTAGCGTCCTGTCGGAGATAGTCCGAACTCTATATCGAATAGAAGTGCTTAGTAAAAGCTAAGCTTACACTGGTACGTTATTAACGACACTATCGCAGGAGACGACGCGACGCTCTTAGTACATCAGGGATTTACGTCCGGCCAGGATAATACTCTATCGCGCTGTTGCGATTTAGGTTTACTTCGACATAATGCACGTAGGTAGCTCAAGTTTGTTGCATTTAGTGTTTGACTGTAGATTGAATAAAAGTAAATATTTAATTTTTATAAGCAGGTTGTAATCGACAATTAAGCACGACTGGGCTTTATAATTTTTATATATTGCATTTTCGTAAATATATTTGTAGCGAACTTGCAAAAAGTCAAAAGTTTTGATTCAGCGATTGGATTTCTAATTTACGACAAATTTCCGTTAAAAATGATAGACTTAAAAATGACTTCCTTTCAATTAAATAAGATTCAATGTCGAATGTAAAATTAGTTATAGACTTTACATATTACATTAAATATTGTGTATCACATCAACATTTTCTACTGTAATTTTTATAAAACTAATAAAAACTGGCCAAATGTGCATCGAAACTACATAAAATTAAGATTCTGTAACCTATGTTTATATAGATAATTAGGTGGTTTGCTCCTTCTGTTAAAGGAAACGAAAGTAGATCTATATATTAGGTGCCTGCGACAAATAACTTTCAGCGATTACTATGACACAGGAGTGAGAAATCAAATCTAAAATAGTAAATTATTCATTTAATACTTCACGTGAATACAAAATGAAATAATATTGTGGTACCAGAGCTACCACATGTCCGTGCTATCGTCTTATTACTGACACCGCCTTTACTTGTTCCCGACCGAGAGAAATACATGGTCTCTGTCGCTTGTCAGCTAAGTACCTATTTTTATAGATTTTCGTTGCAATAGATTGGTTATATTCAGACGTTACAACCAAATGTATGAAAACGTTACATTAAATTTGACTTTGAAATTTTACTCTTATCGTGCCCAAAGAAGTTTCACTTCAAATGGTTCATAATTAAAAAAGGAAAAGTAGTGCAAATAAGGAAAGACACTAAATAAAATTTATAAACGCGGTGCCGTCAATAAGGTCATCGCGTTATCATTCTTGTAAGAATTTAGTACAATCTGTGAACTTAGACTTAGCATATATTCTCTCTCTGCCTTTTTACCACTTAATATAGTCTAAGAATCGAGGTTTAAATTGTCAAAGAAGTTTCACTTATGTCATATGTACTGAGTTACACGCAATTTTTGTGAGAAAATAATTGTAAGGTTTATTTTTTTTTGTTTGAAAACAATAAATGGTTTTATTTTTTTTTGTTTGGTTTTGGTTTTCTTTTTAATAACCAAAATATGGTTTACAGAAGTGGAAAAATTATCTTGTAAAATTAACGTTGTATGTAATAACACTTTCCAGCTAATAGGGCCAAATGTATTTGTAGTTGATCAGACTCTTGAAAATTTCATGAGTCTTAGTTTTCATTGAAGTAAAATTTTACAAATAGACAAATTTGCGGTAAAAGCAATTTTTTAAAATGAATTTTTTGATAATATAAAGTATATATTTAATATAGGTTTTCGAAATTCAAAATGATTATTATATGAAAAATTTAATTTTAAATTTCGGTGGACCTTATTGCTTGCAGATATTGGATTAAGCTAAAAGAGATATAATTTTTCGGATAACTTTGAAAGTATATATGGAAGCTGAATTTCTGATCTAATGAATTCCATAACTTAATACCGCAAACGGTAAAGGAATGTTCATAAAATTACAAACAATGTTCAAGAATGAGAAGCACGCGTAGTTTTCAAAAATTAAATCTGGGTTATGGATAGAACATTTTGGGAATCTATCACCAAGTTAATAAGTTTTATGTGGATAATTTAAACATTATTAAATAATAAAAGAATATGAAAATTATAATAATAACGAATCGCCATTCAATTGTGCCAAGATATAAACTCCGAAAAATGGCCTTATTTCCTAACAGTCACATACGTTATGAAATTTTCTTAGTTCGTTAAATTATTGATCAGTAAGATTTGAATAGTGTACATTTCCATAATCGCGTAAAGGCATAGAACATTGATATAATGGGATTCTAGTTTTAAAAGGAGTGAAACTTTGGCGACGTTTTAAAGGCATCGTACCGAAGAATAGACGTCATTTACATGGGGCTGATAGGATTTGAATCGATCAATAAACACAGACTTTGATCGATATATAAAGATCCTGTTCATACAAGGGATAATTTCTATGGAGGTTTTGGAATACTCTGTCAATAAATACCGAAAAAAGTAGCAAACAAAGCATGCTGCCTTGCAGTACGTCAAGTATCAAATCAATACACTAAGATAATCAAAGCTTTAAAAAGGTCGGAATATTGACCTCCTCTACTCCACTTAAGTGGAAATGATGAAAAAGTACAAATAATTAAGTAGATATATTTTCCATTTCAGTATTATACGTCTGTGTAAAAAAATGTTTCTTGTCATACAACCAATGATTATTAATTAAGTAGAATAACTGGCATCATAGTAAAAGAAGTCATAACCAAAAGACAGCTATTTCGAAAGAAAAATTTAAAACAATTTTCTTACTTTGAAATAAAAGCAATCCACTAGACCGTGATTCTAGACCGTTACAATCATTTTACGTCGTCTTCAATATTCTCTAACCGTTTTAATCTATCTATCCTTTTCCCTCCTAATCTAATCTATCCTTTTAACTTTATGAGATTTGCTTTTATATTACAAAGAAGAAAAATTTGTGAAAATCTTTTATCTTGACTCTAAATCTATTAGTATATTTTGCCACTAGAAGTCGTTATACCATCCTAAGTAGCAATGGCCACTTAAGTATATTTTTATGTCAGTACCACTTAATCTTAACTAGACAATTTTAAACTAGCTAAAATTAAAAACGTATTATTAGGTGCGTACATACTATATACGTCCGATTTTTGTCTGTGGTACGAGCAAAAAGGATACCTTTTTATGATTAGCCGCATCTCTACAATGTATCAACTATTAGGAATTTACTAACTTTAAACCAATTCATGGTTCAAATCAGGGCAGAATAAACTTCCAGTAAATACCATATAATACTGCAGACATTGTTTAGGAAACATTTATTTGAATATAACTGACTATATTTTCTTCAATATCTTTACTTTAATGATTACAGAAAAAATCGTAAACATATTTTTTTATTACAAACATTTTCTGGAAAATTTAATCCGCTTCAACTCAATCAGTCTCAGGAAATGGTCAACGTTCCTTCTCTCCCTTTTTAATATTTTAAATGAATGTCGTAATAACTCTGTTGTCTTGGTGTTCATTTTGTCATTTTGAAAAAATATACGTCGCGGAACTACAATTTTATAATTTTGTGTAAACTTTACTTAGGTTTAATTATAATTTTTAAAAATATGATAGCATTTGCAATTTTTGGGATTTTGCTTCACCAAAAGCGTAAAAAGGTGAACCATTATAAGATCACTCACGTGTGCGTCGATCTTTTCATCTATCGCAACCGTTTTCTTCAGAAACCCTTTCACATAGAAACATGTCTGGCATAGTGATAAAATATATTGATCTACACACAATTACGATTTAATTAAAATAAACAAAATTTAAATAAAAATGTTGAATGGGCAAATTCAATAAACATTTTTCAATAAAAATTTCGTAATTTCACAAATAACTCAAATCTGCTAAACCTTATTTCCATGTCTTTCAATTATTAGTGGAACTCAACTATACTCATTTACCAAAATATTAAAAGTAGCGAAGTATTTTCTTTTCTGAGGATAGCTTTTATTTATGCGACACCAAACTCTTTATGCATTTGTCCTTAATGTATTTAAAAGTAGAAGGTGACACAGAAGACGTTAACAATATACATGTTTGTATCTTCAACTAGTTATTATGAGTTTTAAAATATTAAATATATGAAATGTTAATTTCTAAAATTCACTATTAATATTTGGAATCCTTATTTGCAATCCCCCTTTTTTTAAGTTATTGTATAAGCGACTACCTAATCTCAGGCTTTTAACATTATTTTCGCCAATTACTTCCATTCATCCCTTATATGAAGAAATCTTAGTCACAAATCTCGTAATATAAGAAGCAAGTAAAATAACGTCTTCATTTTAAATGCATAAATACTTAAATTCTCTCGACATAATCATCCAATGTCACAATCGGGCACTATCAACCTGAATTGGCAAGAGAACTCTTTCATAATGAAGTTAGGATGAACTGGACTGAACCAAGTTAGCATGCTTTAAAATCACTTCAATAATTATTAATTGAAGCAATTTTGATAGATCAGCTTTTAAATTTGATTTCCAGTTTAATTTATTGTCATACAAATTTTGAAGTAGATATTTCCTATTTGACTTGCTGGAGAGTACAGTCACAGTTTACGTAGATAATACGTATGTAGTAAAGTTTAAAAATATTTAAATGGGCAATCACCACTACCGTAACGTTTCTTTTCTCACACATCTTTGTGGCATTATTTGAACTAATTTACATTATAGGTTAATTTTAAAGTTTGAAAATATTTCATACTTTCAAAAAGAATTTTATTTTAAAATATCGTGATTCATAATTATAACTTCACCCTGGTGATATCTTTAACTATAATAGGATAATTATTGCAGTTTTTATTTTAATTTATTTCCTTCAAGCTGTTTTAAAATTGCTTCTTTTTAAATTATACTTTGATAAACAGAAGCATACACGGATAAATTACCGACTTCATTTGCCCTGACTTAAAACCGGAAAAAAATTTCCAGTAGTAAAACAGGAAAAGTTTGTTGCAGAATTTGTATGATTATAAATAAACCTGAAAATCAAGTTTCGAAAAAACAGAGTGGTGTTTTGATTAATAATTATTTAAACGATTTAATGCATGCCAATTTGTTTCGGTCCGGTTTGTTTTAACTTCACTATGCAAGGTTTCCCATGCCATATTTACATAGATATTCCTTGATTATGACACTGAATGGTTGTGTGGAGAGTATTGAAGCGTTCATGCATTTAAAATGAGGACGTTATTTTACTTACTATTTATATTGTAAACCTAATATATTGTTATTGTTTAAGAAGTTATTTTACAAAGTAAAATTAAGATTTGTTAGTAAGATTATTTCATGTAAGGGACGAATTGAAGTGGCTTGCGAAAAAATTGGTGAAAAGCGTGAGATTAGAGAATCGCTGACATAATGATTATAAAATAGGAGAGTATGAATTGGTATTCTAGGTATTAAGAAGGAATTTTATAAATTAGCATTTCACATATTAATATTTCAAGTTGCATATTAAAAATTATTTTTCGTAAAATTGCATTCGAGAACATTTAGAAACTATTTAATAAATTTGTAAGTTTACAACACTTTAAAACGCTTATTTTACATGCTACTTATATTAAATCTTAACCAGGGCTAAACATATGGACATCGATATGAAAGCAATAAAGAAAATGGCCAAAGTTATGAAAATTTATTTATTTTCTGAACATATAATTTTTAATCCCATTAATACCTTTTAGTAAAACACTAAATATTGTTTAGGAGAAATGTCTACAGAAAACCATGATAGTGTGGAGAAAAAAATTATGAAACGTGATGTTTTTAAAAAACAAAATAAAAATATTGGTACTGTAATTTTTTTTCGTAAAATGTTTTGACAATATATTTTATGGTGAGTAAACTACCGCTAGACTCTAATTCACAAAATGGAAAAAAATTCAAAATACATTTTAAGTTTAAAAAAAATCGCCGTTTAACTTTTTTTATTTCTTACAAATATAAAAATGAACCTATCCATGTTTCATAAGAATCAATTTTATGTTAACATGTTATGCTACTGGTCCAGCTTTGTTTTTTGTTTCAGGCTCTGTGAAAATTTTATGTGCAGAAGACGAGCAACAACGTTATCTGTTCTTGTGCGCTTAATCGTATTCAGATTGCTTACCCCGCCCTTACCACTCCAAACTTCATTTCTCCCATGACCATTTCGCTAATATATATCCATATGAAAAATTTCATTGCGCATATTAAAATATAAGTTGCGCCATCTATTGATATACCTAGATACATTATACATTTGTGTAATTAATACGTATCGATCAGCTAGACACTTTTTTGTTGTTGTTTTACTGATGAAAAGTAAAATAATTTCTGAAAATATTGACTTCTAATTATAAATATTATAAATATTGATATCTTTTGTATAAATGAGATGATTCCTGGGAAATAAGAAACACATGTTACTTCAAGTCAACCTCTATATTTCTAGCCCATCTACATTGAGTAATTAGTTTTTACGTGACGTGTATTCAAACAAACACAACATGACATAAATACCATTTTCGGGTTCTAATACTTTTAATATGTGCCCCTAATTTTATAAATATCTTCACTGTACAGATAGACCAAGTATACTGTTTTACTTATGTATAGATTTTAATACTTTAATTGTCTAAAGCGATTTATTTTCAATTCCATGACCTTTATAACTGACCTGAATGAAATTACATCTTCAAAAGTCCCCTTAGATATTTTTGCGACGATTTAACCAGAGTTTCTCGTCGTGCAATTGCATATCTTAATATACATTGTTATTAACATAACATTTATTATGTGTACTTAACTAAGTGACATTAAAATAATATATTTTATATGCAGCAAATAAATTATTATTTAATTGTACAGTATTCAAGATATTATAACCGTGAATCTACTTAAATTTGTAGGCATTATGTTTGTTGACAAAATTTGATCCTTGAAGACACATTGAGCAGAAATTTCTCTACAAAGTTGCATATCTTAATATTGCTGCGCAACTTTCTTAAAAGCTACCCATCTTCATATTGCTGCAACAACGGAAGAGATGTTCACTGAATGGGACGTTCAAAGTCAGCGATTGTTTTGCCAGGACATCCTTGAATTCAGGGAATGGGTAGGTAAATTTGTTTCCAAAATATAGGATTCTAATATCTAGGTTAAATATTTGTATATTTTTGCATATAATGCATTTAAAATTGTGTGAAATAAAGTACAGAATTTCAAATATGGTACAAAACGGTAATAGTATAATTTTGTACCTACGTATCATATTTCTATAGATAATTAGCTTTTTATATAAACACGAACAACTTCATTTCAAAATTGATTCAGATGAAACTTTACCTCTTTAGGAAAATTACATAGGTTGTCTGATTAACTAAGGAATTATTAGCTACCCTTTTATTATATATCATGTTTATAAATTGAATATTTTACGCTATACTTAAATCATCATCTAGCCTATTTATACGAAATTCAATTAAACGTATATGTTTATGTGAGGTCACGTGATATTTAGTTGCGATTTGGTCTGAAAAGCTACGCTCGATATTTAAAAGTTTCGCGACATTGATTCTGCAATATCATTTATGATACGGTTTCTTTGCATTTTAACATACATTATAAATAAACTTTAAATTATAAATAAAGCCAAATTTTCAAATGATGAAAATACATATTTGTTTAAAGGTGTAAAATTTATTAAAACTCATTTTTCTTTTGTAACCTATGAAATTTCTATAAATTCGGGTCTTATGCTCACATAATTTTTGAATTTAAAAAAAAATCATCGAATTTAACGTACGAGTAAATTGAGCAATAATGGGTAAATTAATAATTAACTAATTATTCTTGTAATTAACTTTCGACGATAGTCTACGCAGTCTATTGTCTAACAATCGAATAAAGTTTAATTTATTGTTTATTTATGGATATAATTTTTTTTGTGCTCGCATACCTACATCAAAAGATATATTGCAAAGATTCTATATCAGAGAGGTTGAATATATTTACTACGAAGATGATAATATCATCATAAAGGCGGAGTTCTTTGACAAGTCGAGAAATTTTAGCACATCAAGGCGGGAATGAAGAGTTTGGGAGAGAGAGTTATTGCCTCACCGCTAATAGGTGAATACGTATAAAAATCATGGAATTAGTGACACGCATACTTACTCCACAAAGTGTTATTATTTTTGAGAGGAATTCAATCTAATTATACTCGTATCTTATCGGATATTAAGTTGCTCTCAAATATTGCTTCCTGAACAGGGGCTGCATATTAACAATAAAAAATCAGAAAACTTAGGGGCTGGTTTGTGGTCAATTTTATGATTATTAAACGTCGATTATTTGTTTATTTATTACTACCCTCGTGCCTCTTCGATTTTATTGATAGTTTCACAACGAATATCATTATCGGTTGTTAGATACTGTATGAGGTGAAGTTCTAAAAGTTCTTCGACAGGAAATTATTGTAAATAGCTTGCAATTTGCTTCATTGCAAATTAAGTATTATTTTCTTCCCTGCGAGTAAATAAAACTATTAACTTATCTTGCACTAAAATACCAACAACTTGGAGATTCACGTGAGAATTTTTAGAATACTAAATTTAATTTAAGGCCATTTGAAATGTGTAAACAACACTGTAAAAATTTAATGAGGTTAAAATAACTGAGAAGCATTTATTTTAACCTAATACTATCTACTATGTTTCATTGAAATCAAACCATTGGCGTCTGATGAATATCGTCTATACTCCTTGCTTATTATAATTTAAGAAAAACACAACGTTGCCTCCATTAGACATATTTTTACAAGTTCAAATGAATTTGTGTAGGTATACATTATAACATGTAATCGTATATGTATATGTATTTATTATATGTAGGTTTTTTATAATTAACAGTCTATAAAAGTTAACAGGAAATATAATTTTTAATTTATACATATCAGGTGACAATTGTCAAGGTTACGTTAATAATTGTTTCGTTTTATTATGTTACCAGCTTTGGTTCACTACTTTGCTTTCGTACATATTCTGCTTTTTTTGAAGGGGCTTTTCTCCAATAATACTATTTTTTTTTCTCAAGTGTCTTGATTGGAATAAAACTTGTTAGTGACTTGAATAATATTTTTATTAAATTCAGAATCAAACGTAATTATTCCTAAAATAGAATTTTAATCGAATCAATCGCATATCATTACGAGTTGGAGTGTTTGTAAAATATGAACCTTTAACAGACAGCACTGGTGTTATGAGTGTACCATTTTCCTATATTTTGTTCTATTTTAATAAAAGAGCCCGAAATATCGATATAATAACCAAAAGACGTAAAATTTGGTATTGGTCTTATTTCATTTTTTTGATGCAAAGAAAATTTTTATTGATTCTATATGAAAATAAAATATAAGATCGTATACTTAAAATATAAGATCGTATGCAAATACTTTCTTATTTAAATGTCTTCTATTTCAGTTAAAATGAATTAAACGTTGTCAAAACCTTACAAAGTTAAAGATAAATATATTGTACAAACACATAGACTGGTAATAAAAAAGGCATATATACTAATTCAGTACTATTAGTAACGTACCACTACAGTAAAATACACTTGCCCAGGTCGATTTGTATCAAACATAAACAGGATATTATGTTGTGAAATCCCTTTACTACTTTAATTTTTATCCCTGCAATTCACGTTAGGTTAACGTCAATAATTTCTGTCGAATTCACCACCGATAACTTGATTTGTTACAAAAGCGAACGCATATGCTATTGATAATAACACGTATTCAATGACGTGGAGTTAAACAAACTATTGAAATTGTTGTGTATTACTTATCATGTACGAGTGAACATATGCACAAAACATTGTGAAGTCCAATAAAATGTTATATATAACAAATATTGCAGCTTTCCATATTACTAATTTAAAGAATTATTTTAAACTTTAAGTATTTACAATCTATTTCAATTTCTCAATTATTATGAGTTGGAAATTTAAAAATTGTTGGAATATTCAACAATTTCTAATACAGAGAAAAATCATATTTATATACATATATATATATATATATATATATATATATATATATATATATATATATATATATATATATATATATATACATATATATATATATATATATCAATAAAGAAAAGTAAATATATTTCAAGTTACAGTTGAAACAATGTGGAAAAGTTTATTAAATACAGAACAACAGCAGATTTGGGAGAGAAAGGAAGAAAATATTCCAAAAGGTTCATTAATGAGGAGCTGATTATTACATTTCTGAAGAAATACACTAATGTACTGGAAAATAAATAACGAACTTCAAATAAATGTATCGGAATATATCGGATATAAGTATACATAATGTCAATCACCTTAAAAAAAACTTTCTTGATTAAAGTTTACAAATAGAAAAGTGATTTATTTGTAAAAAATACACACCTAAATTTTCTTAAAGAACCGGATGTGACGAAAGTAAATTTGAGACAGTTGACGCTAAATAATGAAAAAAATATAGAGGACGCTAAGTGGTTTAAGTTTTACAGTAAGCACAGCAAAATACGGACTAGGTTCTGTTATGATGTGGGCTGTTTAAATCTATATCTGTTTAAATATAATATTCCCTGGATTGGGTAAATTTGATTACAAAAGATAGCATAAATTCCAATATAAATATTATAATTATTAATGTGGTAACGGGATTAAGAGAATTCTGTCCTAAAATGGATCTTTGGAAGATTTCATTTTTCAACAGAATTTTGATCCCAACAACCGCTAAATAAATAAATAATTCTTAAAAAAATACGGTCTAAATATTTTAATATAACCGCAATTGGTAGAAATCAATCTAGTAACAGTTTGAGGCTAATATTATATAAAATGTTTTATAAAGTTTTTGCTCTAACGAGACAGAATTAAAAAAAAATCTTTTATGAAAACAAGGAGAGTTCCTTTGAAAATTTATTGCACAATTTAGAGAAAACCTTAACAAAAAGATTAGGAGCTAATTGGAACCATTTCAAATATTAAATTCCTACATTTTTCATAATTCTGCCAGATTTCCTATAATACCTTCTTCCATATCAATTACATGATTTGGGCATTTGAGCCCTCTTTTAAAGTTGTTCTTACGTTACCCTTTTGAACAATTGCGGTAAACTACCTTTTTTTTCATTACAAGAATAACTTTTCACTTTTTGTACCGGTACTAGGAAAATAAATTAATAATGGTACCCCTAAATTATTGTATGTTTTATTTTGTAATCAAGTTTTCATACTTTAACGTGATCAATACTTATGATGAAGAGCTACGAAATGAGAAGTTGGGAAAGATATTTCTTACTCGTTTCCGCAAAATTATTTCAAGTAAAGGAATAAAATTATAGACATTTACTTTATCTACATATTCAAAAATATGAAACTCAAAATTTACAAACATTTCAACGACCACCAGAAATTCTGCTATTGATCAAGTCAATTACCAGTTTAAGCGGCAAGGTAATAACCATGTTGTTAATAAAAACAAGCTGAAGATGATCGTGACATTAAAATAGGTTGGCTTAAAGCAAAAGTTACTTTTGAAAATTAAATTCGCTATTCAGAAACTGGCGAGGATATTGGTGGCACCTGGTGCGAAACCTCCGTGTTGGTGCTAATTTCTGATAGCCACCCACACGTACACGCACCAAAAATATATGCATACTTTTGAGAGTGCATTTTAAAGAAAATATTACGATTAACAATAGTCAACCATTAAAATTATATTTAAATAGAGCACATTTGAGAGATGAGATGATATATAAACAATATATATTCTAGAATATCTCATACACTAAAGAAGAATAATAAAAACTGGAAAAAACAAGCCCAGAAAAAAATAATAAAAATAGTTTTCTCTGGAGATAACAAAGCATAAAAGCACAAAATAATGTTTAAATGTTTATGGGCAGGACTAGTCTAATAATAAATAATGAAAAAAGTGAATAAATTCAATATGATGTCACTCAGTGCCAAACGATGCCTGACATTTAATTTTATTTTATCAAATAATGAATTTTATTTTCCTTAACTCTCTTTATTGAGAATTATGATAAGAGCGAAAAAGGGAAAATAATACCGTAAAATAGTCCTACTTTGTGCTTAATTAAATTGTGTGTCATTGATTGGCAATCATAAAAAAATTATTGACATCAGGGGAATGAAGTTTTGGTGATTGGGAGAGTACATGTTAGATAATGAAATTTTAATCATTTATTAGTAATTCCTTTGGCAGGGTCATTTTGCCATACGTTTATTTGCAACCACGACGAACGTTGCCCCGGTTCTCTTAGCCGTTCTATTGAAGGAAACTATGTACAGAGTGCCAGGAAGAATATTTTTAAAAACAAAAAATAAATAACAAAGTTGCTAGTTGGTCACATTTTTCGTAAGCTAAAAATTTTCAGCGTTACCCCAAAATGACTGTCTCTTAAAATTCATTCAGAATATGTCGGAGATGATGCACTAAAGACTTTCACATAATTTCCTTCACATAGAAAGCACTAAATTTATATTGGATTCCTATTCAAGTTCCCTATTCAAGTTTGAAAATTATATTTATTCGAATCAGCCTTTTTCGAATTTTTAAATAAATTTAAATATATATTTACATATTTAAATATGTATATAAAGATGGAGGCTGATATTGACATTTTTTTTAAAATAAAGAATATTTTAATATCATTGCTGTGACTATAACCATATATATATATATATATATATATATATATATATATATATATATATATATATATACATATTTTTTTTTTTTATTATTTAAACAAATTTGCGCAAACATCGCGACGTCTAAAATATGAATATATCATAATAAAATATATCTTTTGTGAGGTCGAGTAAAAGTGTATTTTTTAAGAAATAAAATTTAATTTTAAAAAATAATTTAAATTCAATTAATTAAACTTATAAAGTGTTTATATTGTTCACTTATAAGAAGTACCCTAATATGATTTTACCTGGAAAAATGAGTTATAGTATATTATTTGCGCATGTGATATTTTGCGCATTGGTAAATTATATTAAATTTCATTCCATACTTAACACTCAAAAATAATTGAAGGAAAATTTTAGAAGGCGAAAATAAAAAAAGGTTTTTTTAATAGAAAATATTGTATGTGCTACAAATTGAAAAAAATAAAAGGGCTAAAAGAGTTTCAAAACGATTTAAGGTTTTTCAGTATTTCATGTAAGATAGTTCAAAATATGTTATTGGAAGTATCCAGGAAAATTAAGGCATTCCCTGTTTCCTAAACCTCTAAAGCAAAAATTACAAAAAAATTATAAGTAAACAGTATTATTGTACGTGTTAATGAAAAATCACAACAACGATTCTTAATTGTGTTACATTTGAAAAATTCACAATATTTTTACGTCGTCATATAAATAAATATATATATATATATATATATATATATATATATACACACACATATATATATATATATATATATACATATATGTATATATATATTTATACACACATACATGTATATTATAAAAATGAGATTAATATTTGAAAATACTTCAATTGAAGTTCTCTATTCTGTTTAAGTTATATAAGTACCTAATTGTGTACGGAATGAAGAAATATCTTAAAAAATTCAAAAACTTTCCTTCAAATTCTTAAAAGATTTTATTTATCTCCAAATTCTGTAAACTGAGTAAGAAGTTTATAAAAAATGGTTACGTACGTGTCTGTATGTGTGATCTTTACTTAATTGAATGCCTACACTACGCCTGATACATATATGCTACTTGGTGGTACAAAATTACGCTCCTTTTGAGCAAATGCTACCAGCAGCAGCAAGAGTGTAATATGGTCCCAATATTTTTTGGTATTGGAACCATGACTAAAAATTTAAATAAAAAAACACTAAAACATGACATTCGCCATTCAACTTTTTTCCCTAATGATAATAATTAACATTGTTTCTTTTAAACTCATCAACAGAAAGAATAAAAATAATGTAATTTAAAATTAAATAAATGAGGCGTCAAAATGCTGGCCACTGCTGGACGAAAATGAAAATCAATGCAAAATCCACAATCAACGAATAAACGCGAAATATACTGAAAAAAAATTTGTGAGTTTCTGAAGCCAAATTTACTCTGTATATAAAATAGGCATTTTAAAACTCGAAGTGCAGTAGCGGCTAATTCCTTCCAAAATTTTCAAATATCAGAGAGTAAGTTAAACCAGTCGCCACCAAATATTTCTTATGAAGTGAAAAGTCAAATTCTCCGAAGTGATGAAAGCAAATTCACTTTGAATACTTTGCAGCAACTGAATAAAGGAATTTCCTTCCTTCTTTTACAAATTTAATTAGT